>JALJCO010012849.1:0-1200000 GCA_023101725.1 Atherinomorus stipes | reverse complement strand
TTTTGGAGATGAGGAAAACATTTTGGTCAAGAGCAGAAGATGCTTTAATGTGAACTGATTTCTTTCGACATGACCTGTTTCAAAAGCTGAAAATATAATGGTTTATTCCCAACTGGAAATTTGGTTTGGACTCAAGACACAATAGTTTAAAATAAAACTCTTATGTGTTAAAACACCAGAGAATAAGAATAAATCAAACGCTCAACATTAATATGATGAACCTTGAAAATTCATATATTTAACCTGGAGTTACATCATTAACCACATCCATCGTAGCACAGACCTGAGGACTGCGATTTATGAAGTGGAAAAACCTGTGATTAATGGGAACCAAACAAACCACTAACCTGGTGAGTGATTTCCTCTACAGCTCTTCCACATGCTGTTTAGATCCTGTGTGTCTTGCTAGAAGGTGAATCCCTCTGCTTCTTGACAGGTGTTGAAACACAAGATCAGATAAATGGTAAGAGGAAGAGACATACAGGAAAATGTTGAAAGCAAACATCTAGATTGATAAGATCATTTTCACCGTTTCATCAGCAGAGCATGACTAAATGCTTTTCTACTGAAACCTCATCAAGACTAGATAAGCACTTGACTGACAAATTTATATTGTTTTTGTGCTCTCTGTCTTATTTCCTTGGAGGAAGATTTGTCCCAGGATATATGTAATCATTACTCTCCAGGGGTGCTGGAAGAATTCATTCATTTCTCAGGTAGAAGTTTAGATACTGGGGTTTTCAAATATCTCTGTAGAGCGATGGCTGGAGCTCAAATGGAAGGGCAGTCATCTGTCAACTGGAGGGTTGGTGGATCAATTCCAGGCTTTCCTGGGCTGCATACCCAAGTGTCCTTGGGCAAGAGACTGAACCCCACGTTGCCCATCGAGGTATGAGTGTGTGCGAAGGGGTAAATCTGACATGTAAAGTACTTTGAGTGGTCAACATTACTGGAAAAGCATTGTGAGTGCAGTCCATTTACCATATAGAGGATGAAGTAACTCATTCTTTCTACTCAAAAATAATGGTTTCAAAACGACTTAAAGCATAAAAGTAATGCCATTAGGGACAAAAGCTACACCATAGTGCACTAACACCTCACCAAAAAATATTCTAAAGGCTGGTCCTTCATTTGTTGGAACATTTTGCTCGAGTTTACTAGTTTACTACTTTTACTGGGCTAGAACATCCATGTCCTTGCTGGACTGTGACGTGATGCGTCTTGCACAGGTGCAAAGGATCATGTACGAACCAATAAGGAGTCGGAATGGTATGTTTTACAATTCTTGTCCAACCAGATTCAAATTCACTATTTGGATGGCACAATTTATCTGGATTGGTATTTTTCTGCATGATTTTTAACATATGACAAGCCAGAATGAAAACAAGTCTAAAGGAAATAGGAGTAACAGGGCTATTTTTAAAATGTAGAGTGAAAAGTACAGATATTTGTTTGAAAATGGAAGTAGTAAACAATTACTCCAGCAAAGTACTGTATAGCTAGCCAAAATGTCTACTTAAGGTAGAGTATTTGCATTTCCTTGACACCACTGTTAACCCCATTGGACTATTTCCAAGCCAAAATATTCTTTGACAGGACTCAAATGTATAGAATCGTCCACATCACAGCACAAACTTGGTTTGCAAACTTTTAATCAGACAAGAAAAAATAGAACAAAAACAAAATAAATTACAGGAAATCTGGATAAATAAATAAGCCATTTCTGTCCTACCTTCATTTTAACAGTACACTGACAGGACCAACAGCAGTAAGAAGACAGGCTTTTATGCTAAACACTGAGGACAGTGTCTGATGGTGAGCAAGATTCTCTGTTGATGGCTTCATCAAGTGTTGAACTGCACAAGTAAGATTGATCAATTCAAGGTTTCCAGCGTTACAAATGCATCTGAGTCACAACAAAATCTCATTTTCAATCTGTAAGCATCCAATATTTTGTGGTTTAATTCAGATTTACAACATTCCTCTCCTGGAGGAATGTTTTGTGCAGCCAAACCAGACCAGTTGTGTGAAAAGGCTCCTGGGCCAATTGGACTCGTTTTAAGTCATAGTAACAGACTAACAGATTAGTGGGAGTCCTATCTAGAGGACACACAGTCACAGTTCTGGAGAGACAAGGCTTTCTAAATCTGATGTTTGAAGAAACGGAAGTCTGGCACTGGTTTAATTTGCACTAATCTGAGGTCAATAACGGGCTGTCAGTGCTGAAATACATCTGTTCATTAGGTAACAAAAGAGGAGCAGCTGTGAGAGCTGAATCCTCTAAAGCAGGTCCAAGTGCCACTGCAGCTTTGAACAGGTCCATCTCCAGCAGGCCTGTGCTGGTTCTTTGCAGGTTTTATCCTCTACAGCCCCTTCAGGGTGGAGACCTTCTTCTTCCTCGCAGCCAACATCTCATAGAACGGGTCTTTGCTGATGGCAGCCCTGCAGGAAGAACCAGGTCAATGATGATTAGACTCCAGTGTCACTTTGATCGCATGCAGCAGGAAGTGGAAGTGGCTCACTTGATGCTCTTGATCCATTCATCCTTTTCCTCAGCAGTCGGAGCAGAGATTCTGTAAAATGTGTGGTTTCCCTCGACGACACGTCCGTCTGCCTCCGTCTTACAGGCTTTAATCACCTGATCTTTGTGGTTGGGGATGAAGAGCTCAAAGCAGTTCTGGGAGAGATTGAAAAAAAAAAAACAAAATGAGGAAGAACATTCATGTCATCTAGAAAGGACAAAAAACCCAAATGATGTACTTTATTTTAACAGAAATAAACCAAATCAGCTGTGTTTTGGTTTGTATCTGGGCAGGACTTGTTTTAAAAATAAACAAGATCTAAACTTGATGGGAATTAAATGAATTAAGCCATGAATATTCAACTGTAGTTTCTGTGACCTTTTAAACCAAAATCATCATTAAAACCTCTTTGAATCATTTTAGCTAAAATCTTTCCTGCTTGGGCATTCTTCTTTAATGGTCAAAAAAACTAAATTTACTGGTTTCTTGGAGTCTTCAACTTCTCTGATACTCAGATTTTCCAGTGGAATGATTCCTCTGGGTTCCTTATCCTTGTAAACAGAGAGAGAAAAATTACAGTCAGAGAGCAGCAAGTACCACTTATACCATCGTTGGTTGGTATTTAGTATAAACAAAGCCAAATAAAGTACTCACAGTGGTGTATTCAAAGTAGTACAGGCAGTTATCTGTGAGAATAAACCAGCGTCTCTTCCAGGTCTTCACTCGTCCACCTGAGGACAGATCACAGGTGAGCTGCGACTTCCTCAAAAACAGAAACCTGGACTTGGTTTTGAGAGCAACACTGATGCAGACTGACGACACAAAACAGCAGGTTAATTAAAGCCTTCTGGTTGTGGAAGCTGAGGTTAAAACTTGGGCCAGCAGTGAGAAGCAGATATGAAACTAACATCAGGAAAAAGCAGCTTACAGCAAAGGGTGAACTCAGGTTTTACCAAAAAAAAAAAAAAGAAGAATCATGTCAGTTTATTATGGCTGCAGTAATGTCAAGGTGAATGCACTCAGCCAGTGGGAGTAAATATGTGGAGGGGAGGCAGCTCAGACACAAAACAGTGCATTGAAGCTGTGCAGTTTAAAGAGTACATACCTCCTGGAGTCAAAATCATGAAACACAAACAAGAAGAATGTCAATAACAATATTATCAAAGCAAAGTGTGTCAAATTTTCTCAACTTTTTACCATCTTGTTGAACTGTTTTTACACAAACTGTCCACTAGACGGCCAGCTTTACAGTAATTTAACGCTGCAGGAGAAGGACTGATACAAATTAAACTGAAGATCTTTAGTTCACATACCGAGCTTTAACAGCCAGCCTTCTCTGTCGGGGTTGAAGAAGGTGTGTGTGAGGTCATTTCCATCGTCCTCTGGGATCTTAAAGGGTTCATTCTTGATGCTGTCGTACAGATTCTGAAGAGGTACAGATAAGGAGTGGTTTGAGTCTTTGTTTCCTCAAATCAAGTTTGATCCACAGTTGATCTTGTGTTGGTGTGATACACAGCCAGAACTGTGAGATTAAATCTTTATGTAACATTCATGGCTCTTTTCAGAGCACACACACCAGCTGTGAGCACAGCTGCAGCTATTCTCGGGCTCTGACAGGTGAAGCTGGCCTTTGACCGCATTAAATATGCTAAATTTATCTTAGTATGAACATGATAGTTACAATAAGCACTGCAGATAGAATCACTGCATGTAGCCTTTATAAAATAACATGTTGTACCTTCAACCATAACAACCAAAAGTATATTGTTGCCATGGCTTCGGCTAGCGTGCCAATCAGCCTCAGCAGCAGCCAGTTTTCTCTTGAAATGAAATGACGCTGTCAGAGCAGCCACAGCTGGAGGTGCACTGACTCAGTGTGGTTACAGCTCACAGACGATTGCTGCATGAGGATGTCTCACAACACAGCTCGGCCTTTATGCAAGAACGAGGGAAACTAAATTTATATGACCATGAAGTAAGTTTCCCACCTTGTCCTAAGCCTGTAGTTATGTCTTCAAGTAATCCATTATTTCACAGCATTTTGCCACTTTTATGTTTAACTGACAAGTAATTGGACTATTTATTGACATAACACTTCATTTAAATCAAGCAACCAGGATTTAAGATAAACTCTATTCTAATCAAGCAAATAGTATTCTAATATCTCAGCTAACTGTGAGGATACCTTCTAAGGAAAGGGAAAAGCTTATGATTTTTCAGGGTGCCCACTGTTATATTTCAGTGAAATAAACATGATGATAAAGGAGGGAATTTGTACAAAAGGCTAAATTTTCAGTTTCAGAACATAACTGACTTTGAATAAGGCTTCAGATTTCATCTGTCTTTCACACACAAGCTGAAAAGACTTATTTCTAAGGAGAAAAGGAATAAAAACAGAGTATTGTTTGAAAAGTTGACTGGTTTGAAAAATTGTGAACAAAGAAAATCCAAGAAGTGAAAAGTCTGGGAGAGCTATGACTCAAGATCAAGAGGTAACAGCATTTCCCCTGAAAGTGAGCGTCATGAGTGTTGTTTGCTCTTTAAATAAAGACATAACAGTCACCTGAATGAATGAAATGAATGAAAATGAAAAATACTTTATTCATCCCCGAAGGAAATTCAGTATTGTAAAAGCTCACTTTTTTTTTTTTTTTTTTTTTTAATAAACAAAAAGAATGTGAACGTTGTGAGATGTACCCGCACCATGACAAACTTATCAGTCTACAAAACATCAGATGGATACGGTTCAGTACACAGTGTTATCGTGTCTGTGCGCTGTTGATGTATAGCTGAGTGAGACCGACTGTGTCAGAAACAGACTTGTTTCAGGAAAATAAGCTGTACTTACTCTGAGCAGGTCCTCTGGAAGGTCTCCTCCATCATTGATCCCTCTGTTCATCGCTGTGAATCTCTGAACTGAAGGTTTGTCCTTTACATTCGGGTTGTGTAGACTTGTATTCAACATGATAACAGCAAATGACAACACGTAACACGTATCTGAAAACAGATGGAGTGTGTCAGTTTTCTAGTTTCAAACCTGGGAATCCAGTTAAGGTTTGATTTAATTAAAGATTATGCTAATGTTAGTGTTTAAATATTTGAAGTGGTATGTTTGGGGAATCTCCAAATGTGATTGTGGATGTTAAGAGAAGTTTGCAATAAAGATAAATCAAAACTAATGAGCACTGGTGTTTCGTTGTTTGATTAAATCTTAAATTCTAAAAGCATGAGTGGAAAATATCCCATGAATAATAAAAACTTTAATAATAATGTAATTTATATTATGTAATACATTTGTCTTTTTCACATGATGCACTAAAATACCTGTGCTCTGAAACACTCCACGGTTGCAATGACAGTATCGCTGGGCGAACGCCTCCATCATGCGGTCGATCTTCTGAGCCTCGCCAGGCAACCTGAAGCTCCACAGAAACTGCCGGAGAGCCTGAACGAGGTTCAGGTCTGTAAACTCGTGCAACTCCAGGAAGGCATGCAGAACTTTAATGTTGAAGTCATCCCTGCACAACACACAAAATACCACGATTACACACCTACATGCACAGGAAGTGTAAACTAATATTACTACTGATGATGACATAGAAAACTTTTAAAAAGAGGACAACAGTTATTAGCTAGAAAAGAACTACAGTTTCAGGGTTTTGGTATTATTCATGCAAACTAATTTTCCCTTGTTATAATTTGGTACACTTGTGTGTTTAGTTGGAAAGAACGTCATTAATAGTACTTGCCTCTCCCCAAGATAGTCGCCAATGGCCGTCTTATTAAGCCCTTCTCCTTTGTAGAGAAACTGGGCGATATCTTCGCTGGTGTTTTTCAGTAGCGAGCTGTCAATCAAGAAGCGAATCCCCTGACAGAGAAAAATCATAAGTGAATCTAATCTGGATATCACACTATGAAAAAATGAACGTGCTCCTCAAAATATCTGAACACAAAGAAATGAGTCTATTCCAAGAAAGTTAAAAACAACTGGTCATTTTACGACTTGTCATAAAACCATTTTAACTACAGATAAACAGATTTAATACACTAAATAAATAAATAAATACAGTGTTGTGGTTTAAATTCTCTGGGTGCAGATTTCATTTGCAAGAATGGAGATTTTTCTGTTTAATTTTACGATTAGTTAAAAATATATGAAATTCTAAATTCAGAGAAAAAAGCCACCCGGTTCCTTTGGATGGCGTTGCTTTTACTTTGGAGTCCTTTTCTTACATTGCACACATACTATCCCCTTCTTGCTAAAACCAAATGCTAAAAATGCTAAAAACAAACAAAAGAACGACTCCACGTTTTTGTTTTTATGAGGTTGAAGTAATATCCTTTCTAATTCTCAGGACTTGTAAATTACTCTGAAAAACCTTTTAATTTAAACTTTCCAGCTTAATGTGAAAGAGAATATAAATTAAAATTTTCTTTTAATGACTCAGCTCCATCATACACCTTACATCTAAGAGTACATTTTTATTTACAATATTGATTTAGGCTCGTTTTTGGACAAAACAAGTAATTCTCACTGAACTAAAATTTTACTGACACTTTTTTTGATGAGAGAGAAATGCATTTACCTTTGTAGGGTCCATGTTGAACTTCTTTCGGCCCATGGCCATCTGTTTATTCCTCTGCATGCTTTTCCTACAAACATAAATACACAATCACCATCAATAATTCTGATGCTCTTTCAGTTGATAAAATTAGACAATTAGAGGTGGTATTAACAACTCGGCGGTGTGGATTGTCCCATTTTATCCGTTTTACATTGCTGTAATGAACCTCAAAGTAACATTTCTGCTTCTTTCAGCTGCAAACCTGCAGCTTTTGGTACATTGAAAACCTCAGAGAAGAGCTACATTAATGAACCGTGAATAATTAGTTAGACAAAATAAACAGTCTGCACATTTTATGTGGTGCTCTGCCATTTCTTTCTCACAGTTTATACCATCAAGATATATCATCCAAAACTTTCCCACTAGCCCCGTGTATCCCACTGTGCAGCTGGAAATTTCTTTTGATGTCCTCTTCGAATATACAAAAGATGAAGTGTTAATACCTAAACACAATAAACAAACATGGTAGTTGTGAGAAACTTTACCTTTCCTCAGTTACGCCCAGGTTTTCAATCTCGATGGTCACCTCTGCTATCTCATCCTTCAGCCTCTGAGAGCAGACGGAGGAAGAGGAGGAAAGGAAACGAGGAAAAATGGATCATTAGTTTAAGCTTCAGAGCACTGAAGCTACAGTATAAGGAAACAAACAGACCCACACACGTGATATCTGACCCTTCATATCCTCTGGAGAGGTTATGTTCTCATTGTCACAATAAATTACTTAGAATTATCCATTTCAGCTACATTTCACAATTGACATTTTCTGCTGAAGCAATGACCCACTAAAGTCCCTACGAGTTCGGACATGATTCACGCAATCATCCTCTCAGCAGGAGTTCTGCACAAAAGCTTCCCTTTACAGAGAATCCTCTCTGGGATCTGCAGCACCTGTCTGGGGTCTGACGCATCACCCCCTACCCCGTTTCCCTCTCTCTACTACTCTCCTCCCATGTGCTGACCCAGATTTATCAGTCTACAACACCCCCCACCCTGTTTGAGCAGCACACATGGGGAGACGGGAATATACTGGATCAAAGACATTGATGGCTTAGCTGCTTGGGAGAAGCAGAGGTCATGAGTGGAAAGAAGAGGGAAGAGAAACAGATGTAGAAACACTGAGCCAGCAGAAAATAATTGAGGCAGATGATTACAGAAGGAAAACAGAAGAAGAGAAGGCTGCTGTCTCAGGCTGGATCAAGTACAACTCAGTGTGTGAATCTATTCAAAAACAAGACTACAACACCTTCAACTTGAGTAAATAAAATTCCTCAACGTGTGTTTCCATGGTTACATGCTTATAAACGAACAATGTCCTCCATCTCCATTACTGGAATATTTCATGGTTCATTACCCATCAGTCGCCAAGGGCAAGACAGGGCGGGGCTTAGAGCAAAGAAACGCCAAATGAGTCGACCTCAGTAACGAACTCCATCCATCAGTTTACACAGCGTCTGCCCAGAGGCCGTGTGCTACTCTCTGCTTCTTTGTGTGGGCTGTGGATTCCCACCTCAAAAGCTTTTTATTCAACCTGAACTCTGTTCTGAATCACCTTGTCAAATCTTTTTTTTTTTTTTTGCAATTTCAGTTTTATTTGACATTTTTTAGGCTCTGCTATGTTTGGACATCTGAGCAGCAGCAGTAGAGGAATCATCAAAATTCTGCTAAAATTGGCTAAACAAATCGCAGATTGCTCGGTGTCTCCGTAGCACCGAAAGTAAATCTGGTTCAGTATTATGTTTGCAGACTTCAACTTTTTTTTCCCCTTTGCAAATATTATCTAATGTAGTTTCTATCTAATACTCTTTGTAAAAAAAAAAAAAAAGGTTACAAACCAACACTTTAGGATTTAATAGTTAAATTGGATTTTTGTTTTGTTTTGGCTAAGTAGGAAACATGTAGATTCATGGGAAGACTCTCTACATTACACCCTTACAAATGAAAATAAAAACTATGTAAAATCACATAGTCATTCAGTGAACTCCGTTAAATTGCTGGTTAATTTTCAAGCCCGCTATGCTTAACTATTATAGACAAGTTTCATGGACATTTCCGGTTTACCTCCACAGTCGATCAATTTCTGCTGAGCGCTTCTGGTCGAGTAAGATCTGCGTTCATTTACAATGAATAGAGATCTCTCTAAAATGGTAATATTCTCATTTATTTCTCATAAAAGAAGGTGTTTTATTAATTCCTCACCCTGCTACCACACTGAACTGCACTAGCAATACATTTTCATACTTGGTTGAGTCCATGGTGGTAAACAGGAATGCCATAAACTTAGTCACACAGTTGGCTGTGTGTTGATAGCTGACACAAACACAGCAGTTTAGTGTCCATGAGGGCGGATGTTCAACCAAGCCAGTGTCTGAATGATTCCTGTCAGAAGGCTTGGGTGGGGGTTACAGAAGATGGAGAGGTGGAGACTGCGGGCTGCACCTGTATAGCTGGATTCGGTCTGTTATGCAGGCGTGCAGCTGCTGTCCTCAATTTACTAATAATAGTAATAATTTATACTTTATTAATCCCAATTAGGAAATTCATTCTCTGCATTTAACCCATCTCAAGTTAACCTGAGACCAGTGGGCAGCCACCCAGGGAACAGTTGGTGGGGGTTAAGGACCTTGCTTAAGGGCCCATAGTGGTTCACCTGGGAGCCGTACTCGAGCGCCAAAGCCTGCGACACGACCACTAGGCAACCCACTCCCCCCTTACAATGTGTAAGTGTATGTACTAACATAAATATTTATTAGTTTTCACAAGCTGCTGCAACCACGTACGGCACAATATGTCCCAGAACCCATTTTGGGTTTCACAATATCCATTTTTTGTAACCATCGAGTTTGGGAGCTCCTCGTATGTGTTGTTAATTTGCGCATATCCTCATTGTAAAACATCATGTAACCGTATTAACCAGAAGTCTTTTGCAGAAACTAGGAGACATGGCAGCTCCCATGGTTCTGCCGTGAAACTTGTAATAAAAAGAAATGAAGCTCAATTAATTACGAGCCGGATGATTGCTGACAACAGTTCATTAAAATCCAGATTGCTAATGTCAAAATTATTGTTGTTTACTTTATTAATTCACAGCTATAACGACAGAATCTAGGGATGCACCGATTGTGAAAGTCTGGGCCGATACCGATACCGATGTTTAACATAACAACTTGGCCGATGGCCGATGTTATCTATTTTTATTTATTACTTCCTTTGTGCCACAGAAATGTACAAGTCTTTCAGCTCTTCATCAGTCTGTCCTTGAATGAGCACAAATTCAATCAGACCAATTTATGAAACAGAAACAACCTTTAATGTCATTTTGTGGTTGACATTAGTTATAACAAGCTCTTTTCTGAAAACTTTTCAAAAACCTGGGACTGATAATCACAAAAAGAATGCTTCAGTATATTGTCCAACAAAATTGAGTGTTTTTAGCCTAATAAACAAAAACATACTCAATGAGAAGATTATTTTCATGGCCCAATAAAAAATATTTGTGGAGCATGTACTGCAAACTGCTTAACGCTGATCTTTTTTCTGAAACGGTAAAATATTGCCACACGTTTGCCGCCATCTTCGTTTCTCTACTGAGGAAAGTGCGTGGATGCCTTCTACCAGTATCTCCCCCCACCCACCCAAAAAAGAGGGGAAAAAGAGTTTTTTTTTAAGAACACTGTTGATGACACATGTAAATCATTATATATATATATATATATATATATATATATATATATATATATATTATATTTATAGGCTATATAATAATCGGCCACTGCCATCGGCGAACGTCATTTTTATTGGCCGATGGCCGATGGCAGTTAACAAGGCAAACATCGGCCGATACCGATGTCCAGCCGATGCATCGGTGCATCCCTAACAGAATCCAATTAAAGAGTCACTTTAGATTTTCAGTTAAACCTTTATGTGTTGCCAATATATCAGAATAATACACATTGCCTGTTTCTTAAACACAAAATTGTTATCAAATAAGAAACATAATAAATCCTGACAATTGACAACCTAAATGATGACATTCAGATTATTTTCACAGGGAGAAGAAACCTGCATAAAATTCAGCAGTCACCAACAATCAGACATGGAAAGCTAGATAAAAGGTGAGCATTGTTCATTTAATTGTTTAGGGCTTGTACTCAGTATTCCTCATTGATACTATGATAATCCAGCCAGCTCTGCCCCGATCTTGCAGACAGATGTACCCACATAAAGAGCTGACACAGCCAATCCTGCTAATTTATTTAAAGGTACAGGAACAGCAGCAGGAGGTTAACTTGTCCCTCTGGGCAAAAGAGGACACAAACACATGCATGAGGGCGTCCACCCCCCAAAAAACAATAAACACACACCACAAGCCTACAAACACACCTCTCCAGGCACAGTGGTCTAGACATGGAGAGGTCCACATTTACCCAAGGACAAAGAGGAAACAATGAGAATGTGGTGCTCAAACAAAGAGGGAAAACACAAGGCCAAAGAAAACAGGGTTTTATAACAAGTCAGTTTCCAGTTTGAGATATGAAATGGTTTTACAAAAAAAAAAAAAAGCAATTAAATGAATCTAGACAGCAACACAGATAATAGCCACAAACAAACTCATTTTGGCTTCAAGAGGCAGAAATGCGCTCTGCCTTTATGATCAAGCTCAAAAGTTTAACCTTTAAATAAAGCTCCCAGATACTTATGAATGATTTCTTTGTTATGCTGCAGTGTCGGACCTCCCATGATGCACTTGAACTCTCCAACTCTCCTGCACTTGCCGTGTTTTTATGGCCTGTAATCAACTTTGCATCTTTCCCTCCTTTAGTTTGTGCTTTATGTTCTGTGCAGGTATTTTTAACCACACAAAGCTGCATTTTTCTGGTCTGTTGTTACTGTAGAAGGATCAAACCAGGATTTACAACCATTTATCACTCTTTTGTTTGTCCATACACCTTTCATAAAACACATACAGACAAACAGCCCTTTATCAGCTTAGTTCTGGTGAAAGCTTAAGTTGTGCCTGTTGAAATAGGAGAGGTTTCTCTCGATACTGTAACATTTTAACCTCTTATTGTATCACAGACTAAGGTTAAACGTTATGATCTGGGGCTGTATGAACAAAAAAATGCTTACATCACCAACTGTATATCAGTCATACATGGGCTTTAAATATTGGCAGCTGAAGTAAATCAGTCATGATTCTTTCAATAAAGATGGCGCACACACATATTTCAAAACACAAGCAATTCATACATTTCTACATCGTTTTATGGCTGAGTGGCCATGTGGATAACTGAGATTCAGGAAACATATTCAAGCTAAAAATAATGTGTTTGTGTCGTACACAGCGTTGGTCTCCAGAGGGACTCGGCAGGGATTTGGCTCAGAACATAAGAAACTGATAAAAGAAATAAAAGTGGATGTGTGAAACAGCAGGTACTGCCACATTTGGAGAGTGTTTCCTTACTTTAATGTCCTGCAGAAGCTCTTGTTTTCTGCGACGGATGCTCTCCAGCTCCTGTCGCTCCTCTGGACTGAGGTCATCAGGCACTGAGGACAGAACAACACACAGCAGTCAAACACAAAGATCAAATATTCTCTGTTCCTACACACAGTAGCAATAGTGTACAAAAACACACACTCACACAAAACAAGAAAGGAGACCTGAGAGTCCCACGGACCTGGGTCACTATGGCAACACCATCTTTGATCCATGAGATTGCACCACCGTTACCACAGAACAGCTTTTTTTTTTGTGTGTGTGTGTGTGTGTACAAACACACACCGATCTTAACATCCTGAATTTAAGCTACACTAAAAATTTGTTTAAAGTGCAGAAATAATCACAATAAAAGTTAACTCAAACTCGGCTGTGTTAACAACCTGACCAGGGTGTATCCCTGCTTCTTACTCTCAGGCAGCTGTGACCATAAATGATCCAATAAGACAAAGAAAATGAATGAAACTTTGAAAACTGAAAACAAAACAAAGCTTAGATTATAAGAAGAATCTCAGTCAAATGTTATCAAACTCGCTAAACAAACGTATTTCCTATACAAGGCCACGGAAATGGAAGAAATAAAACAAGGTAGGATGCCCATCATTGTCTAAACTAATAAAAAATATATATTGCACATAAAAATATATTAAAACATTCATGGTTTCCAGATAATTAATCCTAATATCTATGGTTATCAATGCTGCTTAGGCTGCTGTCATTAAGCATCATTCATTCATTCATTCTCCTCCTAATCCTCCTAATACAAGTCATCCTAAAACAATAACACAAAAACAGCAGAAGTTTACAAGCAAAACACTGTCAAATGATTATATGTCTTAACTTAAAAGTACAGTATCTTCCCCTAAATAACTTTGTCTTCTTCCCTCCATCTGAAACACACCCCTAACTGTACATGACCAACTGTGCACGCTGATAGAACAGGGAGTCATGAACACAAAGACACACTTAATATCTGCAAACCCATGATAAGACGGCTAATGCAGATCTGTCAGAGACTGACTGAGTAGTGCTCTTTCCGAGGAAAACTTCAATAAGAAGTACAGAAAATGAATGCCAGTATGAGAAAAAGGAGTTTGTGATGCTGGTAGCAGATCTGTATATCTAATATTTGACAGATCTCATATGTACAGACTTCTAGTAACCACTGCACTAACACTGCATTTCCATTTCTGAATATCTCATAATCTAGGTTCCATTATGGCTTATTTTTTCTGATGCACATAAACTACTAGAAGAAAAGGGGGTAATGGGCTAAATTAGAGCTGAGTAACAAGCAGTTACATGGGGTGAATCAAGCCATCTTGCTGCTGTTTGTCAGCCTCATTAGAAGAGTCCTGCTGAGAGTTTCAAGTAAAGTGTTCATTCCACTTTGCTTTGACCATGTCAGTGAGAACATGGAAACAAAGCGACACCAGGCTTTATAAAACTTAAAGACATGGTACTTTTCTGGGTCATTTTAGTATTTAAATTATCTCTATTTCACTCTAACATAACACATTACAAGTTGAAATATATTTCTTTGCCAAACAAATGAGGCTTTAATATTTTCATGCCCTCAAAGTCTTTCTTTAAGTGATATGTCTTTAAGCAAGCAATAGACAAGACACCGTGGCTAAAAAGTAAGAAATTTAGCAGTGGTTTGAGTGTAAAGGTATTTTTAAAAAAAAACTTGTTTTTTTTCTTTAAAGTTCTAAATGGATCAATTCCACATTGGATTACCAGTAATGCTAACACCATAATCCTCTCTATAGTCATTTAGGTCCCCTTCTATCACTTAAACAAAGACAATGTTTTATCTACTTCTTTCCTCAGTCTTCCAAAACATATCAACTCCTGTCCCAGCACGAACGATTTTTAACGAACTTTAAACGAACTTTGAAAGACGGATAAATATATGATCTACATATTGCAAACATAAGCACACACTGGTGTACTGACTCATCACATGCATACCCCTCACCCAGGGAAAGGTTTAAGTAGGCCGGAGAGCTTATTATAAACCTGAGGATAAGAATATCATGCCATTGTGAGATGAGAGGCAGTTAAACTGGTATTTACAGTCACTTCCTCTCTCTCTGCCTTTTTATTCAGAGAGGGGGGAAAGTGATTGTTTATGACAGCTTATGAAACAATGACCTATTATGTTTTCTCAAACAGAAAACCAAATGAAACATATATAAATAACTTTATGTATGTTCACATTTTTCAGCCAAGCTGCTCCATTAGGTGAGGTTGTGCTGGCAAAAATGGGACAACTTGTTATAGCAAAGCTGTTGATCAGCTGCTAAAGACTTAAGTTTGCTCTCTATTCTTCTTCCATTGTCTGCTTAACAAGTAAGGCAACACATCGCATCCTCTTAATGATTCACTGGCAAATGAGGGGGAAAAAAAACAACCCCAAAAACATGAATCGATCTGCATTTACCGAATGTTCTACTTAGGTTTCCTGCTTTCATGGGTTTGCACAGGAAGAAGTGACGACTCACGCATCCACATATACACAATTCTGCAAAAAGCCCCAATATACAGCTGTTATGATGACGCATCACACGCCTACATATCTGTGTCACAATCTTGATTTCCATACCAGAGAAGACTTCTGAGTGGTTTCACTACTGCTTTCAGAGTCCAGAAGAACTAGTGCTGCCCAAAAAATTCAATCAAAAGTTTGAGTCAGAGTCCAGTTGTGGTTATAGCTCCAAATCTAACAGAAAACAGACCGTTTCTTGGTAGTCCAGTTTGCGTGTCACACAGCGCAGTAATAAGCCAGTCTTTCAAGAGTTTGTCAATCCCAGTCCCAATCCTGTGGTCCTCCAGTCCAGCCTCCCTGCCTCTCTAATCCTTAGGCACCCATTCTAGCAGAGGGGGAGAGAGGGGAAAAGAGGGAGGAGGGAAGCCAGCCTGCAGCTAAATGAGGACAAATGTTTTCTAACTGTGTGTGTGCGCGAGGGGAAACCTTTTAACTCTCATCTCTCTGCTTTTTCCTTCTGTCCATCTTAACTCCTCCCTAGCCCCTCCCTTGCCCTATCAATGAGCTGAACATCAAACACAGACTCCCCTTGCATGGACAGCAGGGTCAAGAGAGAAATATAGGCTGATATTTCAATGTCTTGAAAAAAACTTATGATATGGAAATGACGAAGCTGCAAACACTTGGGTCTTCTGTCTCTCCTCATCACATGTGTTTGCTCACACAAAAAGAACATGACCCAAGACCCAAGGCAAAGTGGTTTGTTTATGACATGAAAAATATCTGTACTTTCCAATGGAGAGTTTTACAGGCGGTCACTGTTTACAAGGCAATAATTGTCAATTTTTAGTGTTCACAAGGCAATAATTGTACATTTCAGAGTTCCTTGGCCTGAGGATAACTAGTTGAGCAATCCAGCTTTCTTATTGGTTGTATTCATACTGCCTTAAAAAGTTACATAAGTCCTATAATTAATGAGAAAAAAACATATTAAAACAATAAACTATATGGGGGTTTAAATATAAAGCCAGACAAAGGAAAAAAAGACATCAAGAAGAAATAGAAAGACAGGAAGAGAAAGTGGAGGGGTTTCTTTTTAACCGAAACGATTACAAAACAATAATTTTGCAACAAAACTGAGAAGTTAGGCTACATCTAAGAAATTACAGGGTATATGTTTGACATTCAGTTCTAAATAAAGTGTGCCCAAAACAAAGATGCTGTGTCATTTGGCTTTAGAAGCCACAGAAGTAGAATTAACAATTCCTTGCTTTGAAGAAAAAAAAAAAAAAAAGTAGCATTTCTGTTGGGTTTAATCAAACTTGTTTTATACAAGTGAGTTCACATGATTCAAACTATAACACTGAATGAACATGGTCTCAGATAACTGACATTGAGCGATATGTGATAATAGTGACAGGCTTATGCAGTATTTAATTTTTGATTGCTTTTCATCATGTTTATTCAATTAGATTTTTTTTTTTTATTAAGATGTACAATAGTATAGTATAGATTACATCCTGTAAGAGTGGTCATGACTGTGACAGGAAACACTAGTGCAGCTGTGCAGACTTATAGTCCAAATTCAGTTCTGTTTGTCTCCTCTCCACAACTTCCTACAGTCGACAGAGTCCCACTGTCTGGTAACAAGTTGGGAAACATCAAAGAAGTGCATGAAGCCAAGTCAAATAAGCATTTTTAGGTCAATTCCTTCCTTTCCAACTAATAAAAAGGGGCATTCACTGCATTTATAGACACATGAACAGCCACACAATAAGCACAGACCCCCATGAGGTCTGGCCTTAATCCAGATAATAATAATAGATCCCTTGTACCAGTTCATAAAGACTGCCAAAGAGCATTAACACATCAGTTAGATAAGGACTTGTTGCTTTTCTTCCACTGGCAGGCTAATAAATACCAAAACACGTTAACATATCTGATAATCAAAACATAATAACATGCTCCATCCAGTTACCTCGTTTAAACTATAGTCATGATGAAAGTTGGGCTAGTTTCAAACAGCTAACCTAGTTAGCCTCTTGGTTAGCGCTGCATAAATAATGCGTGTCAGCAAACTTACCAACTCCGTCTTCCGACTTCAAAACCATGTTGGTGCCGCTGCTCAGCGTTGTTTCAGGAGGCAAAACTAAATTTGCCACTTTAAAGTAAGTTTGCAAGATGAAAGGCGCACGTCCTTTAACACTTGATTGCAGTTTAACCGGTAGTTAGCGTCAACTGACTGAGGAGATACAGCCGGTGTTAGGCGAGATGGAGGGGGCGTGGCCTCCAACGTCAACAACCAATCAGAGAGCAGCAACCAAACTACGCTACTACCCTCTGTGCTCTACCCTAGATAGAGAGATAGATAGATAGATAGATAGATAGATAGATAGATAGATAGATAGATAGATAGATAGATAGATAGATAGATAGATAGATAGATAGATAGATAGATGTTATTAACAGTAATAGCAGTGCCAGAAATGTGCTCTACTTTTTGGCTCAGTAACTTCATGTCAGAGTTTATGTCTACCCAAGTCTCATTTTCTATTTTCTTCCTTTTGCAGCTGTATGTTGAGAAGTAAAAGTAGCCTATCAGGCGTAAATCAATAGCTATTTTTTGTGTGTGCTAACAATATTGAGCTTTGTCTGTGTCCCAGCATATTTGCAAAATATTTTTACTGTCTAAGACCTGTTGATTTGTGTAAATGTTCCACTTTTATTAAAATGCAGAATGGCTAAAGGTTTGGCAACGAACCATAACCTTCTCCACCTTAAACCAGGAAGAGGATGTAGGCTTGGGCAAGATATACATTTTTAAAAATGAAATTAGAAAATAACAGTCTTCGTCTGGGCATATTCAATCACCATGGGTGTGAAGGTGGAGGAAGCAGGTCTGCTATCAGAGATGGACGGCTTGTGTGTGAGGGAAAAAAGGAAGGGAGCGGGGAGGGTGTAGCGAAGGACAGAGGAAAAAGAGGGCAAAGGATTGCAGCTGTGCGATTGAATCAGTGCTTTATTCAGGGTTTGGACACACCAAAAACAGGATATGTTGAGGCGGGGTGAGGAATAGCTGCTGCAGTTTAACAGTTTAAAGGGTCAGCCCACAAATCTAAAAGATATGTTTTGTCTTTAGGGGATTTGATAGCATGAAAGAAGTTTAAATGAAAAGAGTACCAACAGAAGTCGCTGCACATATCAAACAGGAAAATATAAGTGGCTAAATTAACTTTTGAGTCTTTCATTAGGGCTGGAATAGCAATTTGAAAAATCAGAAATTATAGGAATCCCATTACCTTGGGGCCTCAAAAATCCCCAAACACCTCATGGACTTGCCTAATGTCATTATATATGTCTATTGTATCATTGTCAAGCTGTGATATTCTTTAAAATTCTAACAGTAAATTTAATCCAGTAGTCAACACTTTTCTCTATCACTGATGCAGTATTTTCTCTCTTGAATCTAATTTGGTTGTTCTTTGTGTTGTTTTCAGGGGTCTATGTTACATTTCTGGGATCAGACCAAGACCTCGCTGACTCTTTGGCCTCCTGGACCTGAGCCCAGATAATCTGTTCAGTCATCCAAACTAGATGGGCACCCGTACAGCTCCACCTCTTCACCAGGTTTCATGAAATTAAGCCAAATAAAAAGAGGCAACACCTCCGCTTCTTTTCTATCTTGACTCAGAAACTATTTTTAATTCCAAAGCATCTGAAAATTATTTAATTAAGCCCACACATCTAAATGTCATGTGCTGTCTCAACAGCCAAAGATCCCAAAGTTGTTTATCATCATGGAAAACTTGAAAACAAAATGCAAAAATGCTCACATTTTGAGGAGCAAATACCAATGAACTTTTCTTCTTTCTGCTTATCTAAGATAGCTAATGAATATCAGAATAGCTGGCAGTGAGTTTTCTGGCTCTTGACTAATCTTTTCAGAAAGTGCTGGTTGTGCTCTGTGTGAAGAAATAATGGAACTCTAGCGTATAATTAGTATTTTAATCTGCCCATGGCAATTGCATTTGGCAGCTAAATATACAGATATGGTTGTCAAAGAAAGCTTTCGTACAGTATAGTCTATGGAGTAAATCTTCATAGCTAAAACTGATTTATCTGTGAAATTGTCCTTGTTGCATCTTATAAAGAATTAAAGGAAAATGAAAGAAGTGATCAGGCTCAGCAAATCTATTCATAAAAACTGTATGAAATGAAAACGACCCGTATGAGTGAGTGTGAAGCTGCATTCATTGTGTAAAAATGTCTTTTTACACAATTTTACACGATACAATATAAAAGTACCTGCAGAGGGGGAACAGTGGGCAGTGATGGAGATTATGTCACTCCAGCACCCACTGGAGAGGAGGATCCTGGACCAGACGATGATGGGTGTGCGTCATGTTCTCAAATCAAGCCCACCATCACACGCAAACACACACACACACTGACTCATGTGTGTACATGAACACAGAAATGTCAGAAACACAGCATGGCACACACAAACACTACAGAGCACTCTGTGTCTTGATAACTGAAAATCACCACGGCAACTAAACGCTGATAGCACTTTGTGCCAGTCTCGCTGTAAATGTCTCACTGTTTGTCCACCATGATGTTACACAAAATCAACATATGACAAATATGTTAGATTTATCAAGATTTTTTTTTAAACTTAGAAAACTGTTAAAGTGAGATGACAGCAGCTGAATCCATTTCTGTGTGTAATAGAAGAAGAAAAGATGTTTGTTTTCTTAAAAGCACTTACCTGAGGCAGCAGCAGGTGTCCCTGCTCGAACTGTAGGACAGAGAAAAGCCTGGAAACTGGATGCACACAGCTCACTCACAGTCCCCATCACAAGACAGTGTGAGAAAACGGTGTTTCAGGTTAACTGTGTCCTCCCAGCATCCTTTTCTTCCCAAAAGATCTCTGGTCTCTGTGAGAAGCTCTTTGAAAAAACGCCAGTGTTTTCCCTCCCGACGGCCACCAGACTCTGCCGAACTCAGAAAAATACTCTCTGCTCCACTCTCTCTCCTCCCTCCTCGCTGTTGCTCACACACTTGACCTAACTCCTGAATTCAGCTTCTCAGGCTGCACACTTACACTGATGCACACAACAAAAAATCAGCACAAATATGACTTCAAAGAAGTGAGATAAAAAAAAAGAAAGAAAGAAAAGAAAACTTGACAAATCAAGCTCACTGTTAACAGACACACCCACTGCTGTGTCACTTTGACCAGTTGTTAAAGTATTCTTGGACGTGATGACAAATGTACACATACACATGCACACAACCTCATATCATCCTGCTTCACACCCCCACACACACGCATCAGAGCTCAGTTTAGTTTAGTCAGAGCTGAGCAAACATACACAAATAGAGTTGCAAGAAGTATTAGTACCATTTTGTACTTAGAAGACTTTATCATCTTTTATTATCAGAGGCACAATGTGGTCTGACCATTCAGTTTTTATCTGCTTGCTTTAAAGCCATGATAAAAAAAAATAATAAAATAAAATAATGGTAGAACGTATCAGATTTTCAAATAAGCAAGGTAAAAAAAAAAAAAAAAAATTATGTTTTGATCCTCTGGTTGGTAGAAAGTGCTCAAAGTCTGAATATAAAGATAAACATTTTGCAAATGTCATGCTGCTAAAGCTGTGTATTTATGCTTATGATTCAGTACAATGTGATACGTGAAATGATAAACTTAAATAAGTAGAAAAAATACTGTTTTGAATTACAATTTTGTGGCAGAGTTTTTGCTTTTTTGTTTATTTGAAAATAAATTTCAATGATATCGTTCTGGAGAGCGATGGTTGTTGGCAGATTACTTCTTGGATCTTTGTCTTCAGATACTTGAAGAAGCCTCTGGCTGAACACTGTTTCATCACTGTTTTGTAGACGGTGTGAAAATTGTCCATGATGCTCAACAGCTGGTTCAACATTCTTCAGTCAGCTCCAGATCAGAGCCAGCCTTCCTAATCTCGTTTCTCTAAAGATAATATGGATGAAAACTCAAAACTCAATGCTAACAGCTTGATGTCCCATGTGCAGATTTTTCCTTTACCTTGACATTTCTATGCTTTTAAATTCAAGTCCTTTTAATTTCAGGCCAGTTCAATCAAATCTGTTATATTTCAATTGGATCTATTTCAGTATTTGTAAAATCCCAGTAAATCTAGAGCTATATAATTAAGAAAACAAATTTATTACATCAATATTCAATTTGTTTTAGTTCTTTGTCCTGGATGCATGAAGTGATAAGCGATAGAGGAAAAGTTACATAAAGAGACAACCAGCAGAACCAAACTCAAAGAGCAGATGGCTTTTCATCAAAAGGTACATTTAAATGTTTTGTTTACTGAAAAAAGTCTTATATAGAAGTAATAATAACTCGGCACAAATAGCAACAATGGCTTAGTGGTACCACTTCCAACAGCAGAGGCAGCAGCTGACTTCCAGCAGAGTGACGGAGGTTTTCATGACGTGTGTGTCTGTATTACAACTTCTAGCAAAAACATTTGAAAAATGTCAGCAGTTGTCGCAGCAGTCCTTGCACATGTTGGAGAGGTTCCTCTATATAGACCAGCCACTAAACAACTAAATATAAACCTCGTCTGCCAGAAGGAAGCAGTGCTGCTGTCTTGACAGCTCTGGGAAGGATCTTGACATCACTCTTTACCCAGCCTTTGATTTTGCTCCTTTTACTTTCTTCTCACACTACATTTCCTCAAGCATCACTCCATTTCTCTTTTCACTCATTTAATCTGTTTGATCTTCCTCTTTCCGCTTCTCTCTCTGGAGAGCTGACCTCTTTCTGTTGCACTTGACCTCATCCTCGCTTGAACTTTTTCTGTCGTGGTGCAGTCACTCTTTCCCTCCCAGAGCGTCTGATCCCCCTCAGCAGGTAACATCGCGCAACTAGGAACATTTTCTCTTTAACTTTGTCAGTTGTTAACAATGCAAGTTGCAAAGAAGAGAGCGAGTAGGTGGTGTAATGTAAGTAGTCCTTGGCTTGCAAACTTTGAGGATTTTCATAAAGAAAAGATAAAGAAAACAAAAAGAATAAAGTCTGTTTACACAGGATCAAGTTTTGCTTAGTGACAAACAAATTTATCTATTAAAAAAGCATTAAAGCCAGAGTTGGTAATCCTGTTCAGAAACACTTTTTGTTATACTGGGTGAAATGCAGCGGTGTGCAGTCAAGGTAGCCACTGTCTACCCAAGGCAGAAAGAAATAGATGAAATAATTCAATTGTAATGATTAGTTGTTTTTTTTTCTATTTCTGTAATAGTTGTTATTTTTCATACATAATTTTTTTTTAAATTATAATTTCCAAAAGCCTGCCAATCATTTTTAAAGTGATACATTTTAGGGTTTTTCATTGCTGAATAAAATGACTCAATACCGCCTCTTCCTGGTCAGGCAGACAAGTAACACCTTTGCAGTGGTCAGGGCACAGTGCGGCACTGCCTTTACCTCTCATATTATTCCAATCATGTGTTTACACATGCACAGTCAATTTCTCCATAAAAAAAAATTATGTGGAAAGGCAGATCACTACACCGCCTTTTTACATTACTGTCCTGTGCCAATGGGTTACGCATGTTAACAGAGCATTAGTGAATTGATATTTCGCTCTAAAGCTAGCTGGCAGTCTTACCCGGCAGGATGACAGCACAAGAGAGGATTAAATAATTGAGTTTCTGTGTCTTTCTTTTGAGGAAAAATAAAAAATTGAGAGCATCATCAAACAGAAGGCTAAGACAGAGGAGTTTAACAACACTGTGATCAACATCTTAGTTGGACAGGTGCATGAACCTTATCCTCACATAAAATAAGGGTGAATTCCAATTCCCGTCTTAACCCTCAATCTCGAAAAGACCCGCGAAGTGGAAGTGCTGTCCCGTCTCAGAATGTTAAGTTGAGGGACAAGTTTGAGGGATAAATAGCCCTTAATACTGAGATTCTCCGACACCACCCTTGTGAGTAAGGGCTACCCAGAATGCAGGCGGCAAAGAAGGCGAGCTAAGATATGTAACAAATTTTCTTTGTTAATGGAGATATAAATATTCCGAAAACCACTGCATTATCTTAGTTTAGGCCCATGTTATTGATTAGTTACCTCATTGTTGCATAACATTTATTTTTATTTTGCAATCTTTTGTCAAAAGAGGCCGGTGCTGTCAAGCCATGTTGCTATCGTTAAATTAATTAACATTAACCTGACTCCAAATATCCGTCTGGGAATCATTCGTTTTGAGAAGGGGCGAAAATACTGGTTAGCTGATTGGATAAGGCATCTGTCTGTTACCACCTATGTTGGTGATAGACGGGCCAAATCAACCGATCAAATCAACGAAGCATATGATGTACTAACAGAGCAACGACAAAAACACGGGCAAAAAGCAAGTGTATCTATCTGCGGCTTGCAACCCAGTGGGCGTGTCATATAGTGGGCGTGTCCTATAGTGGGCGTGTCGTATAGTGGGTGGGTCTGGTTAGGTTTAGGGGAAGGGTCAGGGGTAGGGCTAGATTCTACCGTGCTCTCATTGGCCTGGTGGGCGTGTCGTCGAGTAACGCCACACTGTGACACGCCCACTCTACGACACGCCCCTGTCTTGCGAGCTGCAGATAGACCCTTCTCGCAAAAACACCTTTTCCTTTGAGAAAAGCCTCCAGAGCAGTGTTTTGCTCTTTCAGTGAAGAAATACTCTGTAATTCCGATAAAACTTGAGCGATAGCCACGCTGATGCTAGTTTCATCCGCTGAAGCCGCCATGTTGTTTAGACTAAACTGTCTCTTGTCGTTGCGTCACATCTTAACCTGCCTCAAAGCCAACGCTGATTGGACGTTCATTTGGTGAACTGCTCCAAATTCTCTTCAACGGAAAGTAGCCAGACTGATCTGCGAGTAAAAACCTTAAGCTTGCGAGTTCAGGATGGTCTCACGAGGCTAAGTTAACATTGCAAAATGGTCATTTTTCTGGGTGCTAATGTAGTTGTTTTATCAAAATAACAGCCTGTATAACGTGCTTGTACCGATAATGGTATACGACAACCGGGCTGTCCTCTCCCGTTGCCGAAGAGTTTTCTAATGATAGTTATAACTGGTGTTTACCTTTCAATAAGCCATAATGTGCAGTGACAGCTGAATATGTCCATGGTGGTGTTATTTATACAGCTTATTTGTTTGATAACTCTCACTGAAGGAAAAATTGACAGATAGTCTGCTAGAATTAAAAAAAAAATGGACCTGATGGACCCGTCACTGATAGCTGCGTTTGTGGCTTATGATTAAACAGACAGGGGTAACAGTGCAAATAAATGTAAATAAAGTAAATGCTTCTTCTTATTCTTAATTGACAGACAGAATGCCGCTTTGATGTAATACTGCACCCCACAGTTTGAAGAGGTATCTGAGCGTTCCATTTCTAAGTCACAAAATAGCACGAACACTTGGTTTTAAGGGCCACTAAAATTGAGGGTTAAGATAGGAATTGGAATTGGCTCTAAGTCTAAACTCTCGTCTCTGTGATGGTGGTGTTCATTGTATTGTGTACGCTTATGGTGATAATGATCTGTCGTTGTTTATGGATTTGAAATGCTTTTTCTTAATAGTTGATGTCAACTGGGATAACCGCGTGAATGGCCCCCACGTCTTTACGAAATTTAGGATTGTCGTTGTGTAGCCCTTCCGCTATCTAATCAGAAGTGCTGCTCATTAGCATATGAAAGAGATGCTTAATGATGTCTTAATAAGTCGGAGTACAGACCTTTTTGGTACGGATGGTTTTCAGCTGCGTGGTGTTTCAATCAGGTGAATGCGAGCTCAGCGCTAAGTGAGGGACTGGAGGTGGCGGGGAAATAACCATAGAAGTGTCGCTTAAGGTTACATGTTTATTGCAAAATAAACTTGTCATAAACGGCGAGAAACTGTGAACCAGACTCCACTAGTGTGCCTTGGCGGTCATAACGTGATCTCAGATGTCTGCTCCTCCAAGGGTGCTCTCTGCCAGACCTCTCGTCTTCCACTCTTCCTCCTCTTTAAAGGAATAGTTCACCCTCAGAATGATTTAACTTTATTTTCCACTTACCCTGATGGTGAGCAAGACTCTGGACCACTTTTTAAATATTTCAAATGCAGCTCAGAGATCAGGACAACTTCTCGTTTCCCCCAATGGAGTTCGCCAGGGTCCGAGCCAAAAAGGTCCATAAAAGTCCACAAAAAATTGTCAATATTCCTCCATACTGCTCGTCCCATGTAATCCAAGTGTCCTGATTGGGTAGCGTCCAGAATTTACTCGAAACGACGTCATGTACTATATTTTTAGAGCCTTAAAGTTGTACTTCCGTAGTCATTTCATTAATATTTCTGTGTTCTCCATTATTATTGAATGCATTCTGCATCGTTTCTGTTTAAAAAAACCTTCTGGTTGCTTAGTATCCAGCTGTATTTGTATACTAGAAGAGAGGCTTGTGGTCCAACGGCAGGCTTTTCTGGGTCCTTCTCATGAATTTCCGTCTGATTGGCTGGCTCCCGTCAGTGTATGAAGGAAGCTCCGCCCTCCCCCTCTTATTTCGCTACAGACAGGAAATAAAGCCGACAAACAAGTTTGTTCCGCCATGCTAACAAACAGTTAGCTAATTAGCTTCTCAACTCCGAAGCTACAGTCGTGCTGTCTCCACTTCTAGTGTGTAGTGGAGGGTTACCTGCCTTCCAATGGACAGATAGAAACCCCACGTGGGATACGCTATTTGCAATGTTACGTAGAAGTGCAAGGCTGTTCCCCATTCGCTCTTCTCTTCGTATTGTTTCTGTGATGAGGAAGCACAGCCGACTGGGGGGAACGCAACGCTAGCAAGTCAGCATGTGTAAGTAAACAAGGGGAAACCCTCCATATTTCAGAAGGAGCAAGTTAAATGGGTTTTCAGTGGAAGGAGGCCTTAAAAGGAGTATTGTTTACTTCCGTGATGCGCGCACATGCGCGGTCACAAAACTACGGAAGCCTCGGCGTTCAGAACCTACTCTGCTGATAATGCAAGCGTAGAAGAAGAAATTCCCTGTTTACATTGTGCTAAGAGCGCGAGAGCTCTAGACAAACCGGGACAAACACAGAAGGGGTTGGATATTGATCTGAAAGAAAGAAAGAAAGAAAGAAAAAGAGAACGCACGATCTCGTCTGCCGTGGCTTCCGTAGTTTCGTGAACGTGCATCGGCGTGCTTGCTAGGCATGCGATGTAGTCTTGTTTAGACTCTAAAAATATACTAAATGGCGTAGTTTCAAGTAAATTCTGGACACTACCCACTCAGGACACTTGGATTACATGGGACGAGCAGTATGGAGGAATACTGAAAATTTTTTGTGGACTTTTATGGACCTTTTTGGCTCGGACCCTGGCGAACTCCATTGGGGGGAAACGAGAAGTCGTCCTGATCTTCAGCTGCATTTGAAATATTTAAAAAGTGGTCCAGAGTCTTGCTCACCATCAGGGTAAGTGGAAAATAAAGTTAAATCATTCTGAGGGTGAACTATTCCTTTGAGGGATCCCTATTAGGTTCACCCTCCCCTACTGGCGTGTAGTCTACTTCCTGTTACCCTGCCATTGCTATTTGCTGAGAAGTACCCTACTAATCTACAAAATAATAATAATAATGGATTAGATTTCTATAGCGCTTTTCAAGGCACTCAAAGCGCTCTACAGGAGATCCATTATTCTTTCACTCCTCAGTCGTACTTGGTGATGGTAAGCTACATATGTAGCCACAGCTGCCCTGGGGCAGACTGACGTGTGTCTGATCTCAGTAACTGGTCAGACACACCTGTATTAATCAGTTCCTCCAGTAATGAAAGACAGGAAGCAAAGGAGCTACTTTAAGTTCAGGAAGTAGTGGAGTCATGCATATGAGCCCACTAAGGGCGTATCCTTTTGATTGACATGCACCAGACCAGATGTCGGCCTGCCGGCTGGTGGCTACCTATTGGCTCACGGTAAGGCAAAATGGCGTTAACCTTACCTTTACCTCTCCGCTTAGGAGGCTAATCTTCGTTATTTCCTGTTAGTTTCGAGCTAGCTCAGTTTGCATGTAGCCCAGAGTACATCAGCTGTCAATCATTTGCCCCGAGGCCCCGCTTGCCCATTTTAATAGTTTACACATGACACGGCAAGATAGTGATGGTGGGAAACGCCCAACTGGCTTCACTTTCCCCTATACAGACGAGACTAGATACTACATCCATATTTTCTACAGTCTTTGTGCACGGCTCAGGAGTAGCACCTAACTGCAGCCGGAGCCGTTATAAACCACCCCCCTTACTCAACACGCCCACCACACCAATGAGAGCTCAGTAAAATCTAACCCCAACCACGGCCCACCCACTAGCACACCCAATTTCGCGACATGCCTGTGGGTCTGTGCTGTAGTTGGGTGAACGTAAGCTAAGTGCAAACAAACATGGCTAACAGACAGCTGCTGCGCCAAAGGAAGAAGAAGAAGAAAAAAACAGATAAAGATCAAGTCTGTAGGCGTTAAAGGGACACTGTGTAATCGGAAGCAGCTCCCTCGTACTTTTCATGCTGCATTCGCGTGAAACGGGGCAGACCGACGACAGCCGATGCATGTAGAGTTATCACCGGCCTCTATGTGAAACGTGGTCCGTCAGTACAGTGACATCAGTCCACATCTGTTCGGTTGTCATGGCGATGTCGTATTGTTTTCCCTGACCCATGTTTTACCGTCTTTCGCTCGGCTTCATTATTAAAATGACATCTGGTTTGTTACCAACGGCCGTCTCCCGACTCACGTGAACCCAGCATCAGTGAACGCTAGTCTCTCCCCTCTCAGCGCGTGACTTTTCAAAGGCATTACCTCGAACTAGCTGAAAACCCGGTGTGTCCGGTGAGTTTCTGTGTTTTCCTACCGCACGCTTCTCCCAACCAAAAACATGGCGAACGACATGGCAGCCTTCACCGAGCCGCCCCCTCGATGTGAAATAATCGCGGCAAATTTAGAACTTGAGGACACTTCAGTTTGTTGATGGGAGTGATTACTATAATAAAAACCTTTAACCAAAAATCAGTTTTGTGACACAGGAAACACACAAACCCTAATGTTTGCACGTTTGGATATTTTCACCACAGAAGGAGTAGGAGGTGAACAGATTGATGCTTTTAAAAACTATCAGCGCACACATTCCTGTGCTCTGAAGGCATGGTTTAGGCCACTGTATAATAGTTTTTTTTTTTGTTTGTTTTTTTCCCAAAACGTAGCTTGCTCAAACCATTTTTCCAAGACTGCCTATTGAAACAAGCACATAAGGTGAACAACACAAAGTCAACACAGTCTTCACAGTTAGTGGTAAATAGCCTTTCTTCCACCACTCAAAGTGCTTCTGTAAAAGATGCAGTCACTTGCATACTAATACTGATTTGTTCAATGCGTTCGACCTTGGTTTGGTACTTAATCGTCTATCTGTGTATACAAAAATTTTCATAGGATCTCATTTTATTTAACTTGTGTCATTTAGGGTGTTTTTACAGACCTTGGTAAACCACTGGCTTTTAGCCTTTTTTCTTTCTTTCTTTCTTTCTTTCTTTCTTTCTTTCTTTCTTTCTTTTTTTGCCTAATAGCATAACATTTGACAGCCATAACAGCACTGTTATGAAAGCTACAAACAGTTGTCATCAGTGATTAGTCCATCCACTTGGAACAGGCTGAGATCTTCATGTACAGTATTACTGTGAGCTCATCCTCTGTTATATTTAAGTGTATCAATTAATTCATTTGAGTAGTTTCAAAATTTGCACAAGTTTTAACTTTACCAGGAATTGAGCAGGCTGCTGTGTCCTAGCCTGGTACACCAGCCTGACGCCCTGTATGAGATCTCATACATGGTGTTGGTCAGGCTGGTGAACCAGGCTAGCTGTGTCCTCCTTTGGCCACTGGGGGGCATCACACCTACAGGGGTTGGTGCTTCTGTCTCCTTGTATTGCATCTACTGCTGTGTTCACCTGGTGCCCACAGCTTTATAATCAAACTGATGTCATGATTGATATAAATGATAATGAATTAGAAACATTACTTTGCTATAGTTTATTGCTGGAAATAATCTAAATGTGCTTTATGTGAGCCCTGAGCTAAGTATCTACAAAAGGAGAAATCACCATGTTTATTGTAGAACTAAGGTTTATTATTATTATTAGTAGTAGTAGTAGTAGTAATAGTAGTAGTAGTGTTAAAGTTTTGCTGAAAGTTAATGTTATTTCGTTCTTTTAGAGCCTAACATGAACCCGTGACCACTATTAGCACTGAGTTTGTCATCACACACAAACCAGTTCATATTTCTTCTTGGGAATTAAACCAGGATGATGAGGCAGATCTTGCTAAATAAATTCAAAATCCCCTGTGTTTAAATGTTATCCAACAAGTTTCAAACACAAAAATGGAAGTCACACAAGAGATGACAAGGGGACAGTCATGGAAACACTGTGTTAGCCCACTCGTTGCCATCCTCCTGCAGATACAAAGACCTATTCTCAGAATAAAGCCTCGCATGAAATCCTTTCTTACATGGGTGATTGCTACAACATTGTTTGAGACTACCTAGAAAAGAATAAACAAAGATTACAAAACCGTCCAATCTGGGCTCTGGCTGCACATTTTTCAAATATTTTCCAAGCTGAGTCAATTACCACATCTACTTGTTCTTTCTGAACAGATGATTGTCATACAGCACCCGCATGCAGTTTGACTGCTTAGCATACTAATATGAGAAATGTTAGGAGGTTAGATTTTTTATTTAGTTGCATGAATACCTTTGCATTAATTTAATTCTTCGAATGATTAATAATTGTTTTCTCTCTTGCTTATAGCTGTTTCTGTGTGTGTGAATACTATGCAGCTGGTTTTGAAAATTTTTCTACAACTCTGCTCAACAGATCCTCTCAAGTTTTCACTCGAATATTTGCCAGAATTTCTAAAAAAAAAAAATTGATTTTAATTATTTTTAACATTTATATTGACAATGTCTTACCATAATTTTACGGTGCACTTTATCAGTCCAGATTTATATAAATATGGTCAATTTTACATTATAGGTCCTGCAGTTTCACGCCTGCAGGATTACATAAATCAAAGCAAATACAGGGGGAAAAAATCCACATCCATCCACACACCTACTAACAGGAATAATAGTAAAACTGAAATGACAACACATAGACAACATGTACTCTTTCAAACTTGTTTTTATTTGATAATACTGAATATTTTGTCCTTCGCCCGGACTTACACAAAGCATCAAACACATGCACAGTCCTCTATTCACACAAAGTACCCATTTCTCATTTCTCTACACCTCTCTGAAAAAGACTAATCGCTCTCACTCTCACGTTACTCCAGCGCAAGAGGACCCTCTGGACAAGACGGCTAAAAACATCGTGACAGTGAAAACACACAAAAATCATGACAGGTATAATAATAACACTGAAAAAATACAAAGTAAAGGAAACTGGAGAGAGTTTACTTTTAAATTATGCCTCTAATACTCCATCATATATATATTTTATTAGTTAATGTAGCTTGAGGTGTATAAAACAGCACTGTAAACTTTGATTGAGTAACTTGCTTTCTAGTACAGCGATAAAGCTTTCATTTAATAACTTGAAAGACGAGTCAAAGCTAACATTACGCACGTAAAGACCGTATTACTCGTGAAATGAACCATCTGCAAGAAAATCAGAAAACTGCTGCTTGCATTTACAATCAACAGATAATACAAAGACAATGAAATATCCCACAAGCTCTTCTTGTTTCTCTGTCACATATAATATCTGCAAAAAGATCCTTTATTCTCAAACCTCTCACACATCCATGGTTTTCTTTTTTTTTTTTTCTAACTTTCACTACAAGTTATTATTTTATGTTTGATGATGAATATAGCAAGAATCGGCTTGTGTTTGTGAACGCGGATCACCAAAAGCATTCAAAGTAGACAAAATCTGCACCTGAGGTGGATCTGTCGGTCTGCAAGGGCGATATCTTTCACATCAGAGTGTTCAGGTTCTTGTCTTAACTGAAACTCATCCTCAAAAAGTGCAAATCTAGTTCTAATGCAGTAAATAATAATAATCAAGTAACAACAAAAGTATATGCATAGGTACTGTACAGCTACATAACATGGAAATGATTTAAAGGATAAAGATGGAAGAGGGGGTGTTTGTGATTAGGCTGTGGGGGTAGCGGTTTTACCTCTCGAGCAGGTTTTAATTTAGACTGCTCACCTTCGCGGGGCATTGGCTGGTCCAGTGAGGTCTGCAATGACCATGGGCTTCATTAAAAATCACTAAAAGGACAGAATTTTACTGAAAGAAACCAGGAAATATCATCAGCCATGCAAGATGAATCATGTTCTTTTTAAAGAAAGCACACTGGGGGCGTATGATGTCGCCTGTGGTTAAGCAGATCAAATAAGGAAGCATAAATTAAGAGTGTTCAGGGAGACAATCGTTTCAAATTTGAAAAAAGGAACGGAAAAAAAGGCAACTTCGAAATTTACTTTGGAATAAAATGGAGAATGAGGTAATAAAAGTAGAAATATGTTGGATAAGGAATGACTGTGGGACTGATTGATGGATAGCAGAGCTGTTTGCGGGGCAGGAAGTGCTCTGTTTCATCAAGAAGTTACATCCTCCTGACGCCAGCCTCAGGAGGAAGTTACATCATCATGATGCTTTTGGATGTTTTTACAAGAAATTCTGTGTCTGAGAACAACCTTTGAGCCTCATGAACAAAAGGCTGAAGGTTTTTTTCAGATCAGCAGGTAATTTTGGTCACATAAGCTTTGTCATTCTTATTTTTTTTAAAGTTATTAAAATCACTTTGCCTGATAGTGAACTCTTAACTTGTCAATTTAGTCGTTTACATTTATCTCCGTCATGCTGTGCAGCAGGGAGTCACTTGTGCTTCGTGACTAAGGGTCCTCAGCATCGAGAAACTCTTTCTTGGGTGGTGCAACGCCGCGGTACCAGGAGCAGGAGCCGTCTGCCCTCTTGACGCAGGCGTAGTGGTTGGCCTGGCGTCCGTGCACCTGCTTCTCGATCATCAGGTCCGTCCACAGACATTCCTCAGGAGCAGAGATCTCACAGGGCAGAGAGGGACAGCGCACAATCTGCAAAACAAACACAAACAAAGTGCACAGAAGTGTGTTAGATCAGAACAGACTGTGCAACAGTACTGAGATCATAGACAAAACTGGCAATCATGGCAAACATGTAACCCAGGTCACTTTTATCTCATATAATGATATGATACCAGTGTGGTTATTGTCTCTACATAGTGTTCTGTATTAAGCTGAGGTTTCCTTCTACCTTAGATTTGGTTTCCTTCCTCACAATTTTCTATTTGTTTTTCCTTATTCCAACAACCTTTACAACACCTGCCAGGGACAACAGATGAAAACTAGCCCTTTGGATAAATTTGGCATGTTTAAGAGTGTTCTGTTATTTTTTTTATTTTATATATACTCTGCCCTAACAAATAAACAAAACAAAAAATAACATAATGTCCTGCCTCTTCCTTTATTTCATGTGTATATTAGTCTGTTGTCAGAGAGCTTGCAGAGCCAAATGCAGCAAATGAAGCAGTACCAGAGGAGATCTTGGGGGCAGTGTTGCGCAGAATAGCTCAACTGTGACCAGAGAAAGGAACAAAGAAGAAGACAATAGAAACTGCAGAACGTTTTAAAGAGCAGCTATGCTAAGGCCTTTCAAGGAAATTCTGCAAAAATAAGGCCAAATGAACCATGAACAAGAAAAGAATTTTCCATTCTAACAAGTGGTGGGTGGATCAATCCAAATATGCTAATATTGATACTAACATTGGTATATGGTTATAATATAAACACTTGAATGTAAGGCTTGAAAATCGTCATTATCTTTATATATAGAAAGGATAAAGTGTTTTTTGATGCATTAGGCTCAACGCTGACCCAAGGTACCTACATGCCCAAAATCATCGTCTTGCTGCACGCTAATGCCAAATTCAGATATTTTCATTTTGTAATAACTTTGTTCTCCATGCGTTAAAAGGTTAAAAAAAATTGATGTATTATTTCCACATATAAATCTCTTTGAATTAATGTGATTATATTGACAGCTCTAATGAAAAGTATTGATATGATGAGTACTATCAATTGGTAAGTAAAGTAATTGTCAGCTTTGTTGTTGTTTTAAAACTGCTGTAAAAATAACGCTGGGATGGGATCAATACCAAATCTTGCAGCAGCACACATCCCTAATAAGAAACTTTTCACATTCTCATTAAAACCTGTATTTTTTTTTTATTTGCGTGGTGCATCTTGGGAAGAACAACGGTTCTCAAAGCTGAACATATCTGGAGTCCTTAGTTCTGGAGTAATTCGAGATTACTTTTCTACTCTTAAAGTTCAATAATCGAATTATACATAGCTTTAGTAACCTGATGAGGCATCCTTTTCTCAAAATTCACAGATCCAATGAACCAAGGGTGCATTTCATGGGAAATGCTTATTCAACAGGAATTTAATCTTTTGTGATAGTTACCCTATAAATTCAAGTTATTTTCTTTACTAACTGTGTTATCTTTATTACATTTATGTTGTTGGGATGTTCGGTTCTGTTTGAATATTAATCTTTGTTTTACTGTGAGTAAAAATAATGCTGGATAAGAACTAAATTACTGATCTTGGATGAATTTAAATCAATAACTTGTATCCAGTTGAAGCAAATCATTTAATTTGGTTTAACTTGTCTTTTTATTTTAGTGTGGTATCAATCCACAAATGCCATAGGGCATGCAGTCTACTGTGAAAACACAGAATTTTCCATTCTGGGATAAACAGATATGACAGGTACTTTGCAGGTAACCGAAAAAATTATGGGCATTTTTTTTTATTTACCAGGACATTATCTGATTTTCTATGTATATTTTTCTTAAATCAAATTTTTAAAGCAATTTTCATGCAAAAAGCAAGACAAAATGCTTTACCAAATAAAAAGAATTTATGCATAAGAAACAAACAAGCCTTCACACACCAAAGCATATAACAGCAATTTAAAAAGCACACAGCTCATTGTACTGTAGTCTCTTTCACGTGCATGCGGTGTATGTTTACCAAACTACAAACATATCTGTGATGTTATCTTCTGCAAAGTGACCAAAAGCTGTAGCTATGTTTGCTGTAGTCTGAAACTGACTCAGGAACTTGTAGATGAACTATGCACTGCCCAGTGGATGTTCAACCATACCAAGGATGCATGGGGAGGATACGGGCAGTGATGTTTGACAACATTTGAAAAGGACCTACCCATTTATAAAGTGAGCATAAATGAGTCCTAAAGAGCCATTTATGCTAAATTTACATGACAGTTACATCTGTCTAAATCCAGCAGGTGGACTTTGGGGCAGATTCAAGTCGTAGGATTGGCAGTAAAGATGAACAACTGTGAGCCCCTTAGAAAAGCCCTTAACCCCCAACTGCTCCTTGACACCGTAATATGACAGTTCACTGCTCCAAGGCAACTAGGATGGGTGAAATGAAAAACAAACAATTTCCACATTTGGATTAATAATCATTATCATCAGTATTATGTGTCCTTTACTATGGCATAGTTGCTAGGCAAAATATCCACTAGAGGGCAGAATTCCCTTCTGTGTTCAGTATCAGACAGCGATTGTGGAGAAGACTATGGTGACGCACATTTTCAGAAAGAAATATAAAGGGTATGTTTGTAGATTTGTACACACATATACAGCCTCTCTTCAAAAAAATTATCAACTTCTTTGTTCCTTTCGTTGGTAGTGCTTGAGCAACGTTGTGCAACAGCTTGAATTCCTCCCAAATGGTTGTGAAAAATAAGATTCCTGAGTCGTGACCTGCTGCAGCAAGCATTTGATAAATGTGACCACTTATCAAACTGATGGAGATAAATGGTTGCAACCATCTTTTATTTACAGTCTACATGGCAAAAATGGAGGTTAGACTTCCTCCAAACAGAATACAATCCATCCATTAGCAGCTTGACAGCTCACAAACAGTTTGATATTGTGTTTACTTAATCTCTACAAATACTGTTGAGTAAAATCAATATTTAGCAGCGATCGGTCCTAAAACACAACTGATGTTTGCTGAAGGCTGGTCTCATTTGGTATCTTATGTTTGGATTTGTTCTGCAGGATTTATATCGCTGCTGTTCTCAGGGAGATAAACCAAACAGACGCAGATGGCCTTCTGCTGCCTTACCTTGCAGTCACAGCCCATCTGGTAGCGCTGGCTGAGGCTCTTCTTCTGGGTGGTGCTCAAGGAGTCCCAGGGCATGATGTAATCACACAGGGTCACATGCATGCGCCCACCAGACTCGGCCTTGCCTGGAAAAGAATAATAAGAAATACAAAGTTTCAAAATGACAGATGTGACAGAAAACTTAGACAAAACAAACAAAAAAAAAAAAAAAAAAAAGTCCTGGATGCATCAATATAAATGTTCCAGCTGGACAAACAAATTCAAGGGTACACCTGATAAAATCTGTTACTTCTCTGCCTGAGAGCTGCAGGTATCTGCACAGACAACTTATCCTTGTGACGCACTTAAATCTATGTCACACGCGAGGTGCACCAGTCAAAACAAGGTGATATTTTAAGCTGAGTTTACAGATCTGCAGAGGCTGGGTCCCATCCTCCTCACCACTATCTGTCTGCAGAGCAGTTCTCAACATGTTGAAGTCTTTACAGTATGTCCTTGCAGACAGGACTGACTCACATTTCACTCTAACTCTTCCAACGGTTGACCCTTCAACCTAAAAAGAAGACGAATCATTTTAAAAGATGCCCTGCTCAGCAGAAAGTTAACTTATTTCCCCCTGCTCAAGTCTGCAAGAGGAAACGCTGGCTTCAGCAAGTTCCTCCTCTTACAACTCCATGTAATTAGGGGTGAGTGCTTGTGGGTGCATCTCGGTCTGTGATGGAGAAACCAGAGCATGAATGACATCATCATCCTCTGAGTCTCCTTTTCCCACCGTGCTCGTCTTAATCTGATGCTTGTCCTGCTTTTAAATCACAAAGCCGGCTTCATTTAACATGCAAACATTAAAGGACTTATTGAGCATTTTGAAAGACTTGATTATAATCGTAGCTGGGTAAGTTTGTACTTCAACTTAGTAATAACTGGAAACTTAACTGCCTAAAAAGGGAGAAATTCAATCTACAAGCACAGGTTAAAGTCATTAAAGCTGCAATAAATTTGATGTTTAGTGTTTCTCTATTTTATGTCTTGCTCTATATATTACCTACGAACAAGTATTCTGTGCAGAAACTGCAAAAAAGTACAACGCCAATCCAAATCCAAAAAGTTGGAATGCTATGTAAATCGATGTAAATGTGAATTAAAAGCAAAATGCAATGATTTGCAAATCTCATAAACGCATACTGTATACCCAAAAGAACATGAATGACGTCAGATGTCTGTGACACTTTATCATTTCATGGAAAATATTAGCTCATTATCACTTTGATAGCAGCAACACATTTGAAAAAAGTTGGAACAGGGGCAACAAAAGTCTGTAAAAGTGAGAGGCACAAAGCAAACACAAATAAAAGGAGCATTTGACAACTATTGAGGTTAATTGGTAACAGGTTAGTACATGAGTGGGTATAAAAAGGAACATTTTAGAGAGGCAGTCTATGTAAAGATGGACAGCGGTTCATCAATCTGCAACAAACTGTGTCTAAAAACTATAAACAATTTCAGAAAATTCATCCTCAACATAAAATTAAAAGACTTTAGAGATCCCATCATCTACAAATTCAGAGAATTAGAGGAGTCTCAGTGCGAAAGCAATAAGGCCAAAAGTCAAACCTGGATGCTTGTGATCTTCGAGGTGTCAGACGGAATTGCATTAAAAACAGAAATGATGCATGAAAGTGGGTGATGATGCCTGCTCAGGTTAGGGGCAGCCAAACCAGACAGAGCAAACTGGGCTTTTAAGAAAGGGGGTGTTGCCTCCCCAGCATGTGTTTACGGAATAATGTAAACATAAGAGAGAAAACTATGCTTTACAGACTCAAGAAAAATACTAAATCTTAAATTCTAATTTGAGACTTAAATGCAATTTAAATGCAGATGGTTCAATGACTTGTTATATTGTTGCTGCATCTTGTCGCTATAAATAACAGAGCGTTTGTTAAATGATTCATGCCAGAGGGCCATTTGGGATCTGATACATATCTTGCAGGAGTGGGTGCTAATGGTCAGAATCCAGCAAGAGTGGAATAGTTGGTTGCTAAGGTCTAATCTTGAAGAATTCTTAAAGGGAGAAGGTTAAGGTAAGAAGAAAACCTTAAAGGTACAGTATGTAAAAAATCAAAGGTCAATGGCAGAATATATTTTATGCGCACCGCCCTGCTGGGGCGGTGCACATATGGAGGCTGCCATATTTGTTCCACTGTTTTTACTATGTTGTCCTTAAATGGACAAAACAATATGTGTGAAGTGAGAACCCTCTGAACTTTAAAACTGCGGTACCAGCTTTGTTTAGTGGGAGTTAGAGCTTTGTTGGGGATCAGTAATGCCTTAAAAGACATTAAAAATAGTAACTCATAGTACAGTCATGGCTACATCTGAGACCACTGGATCCACTCCCAGATGAAAACATCTTTATGTCTGGGAGAATTTTGGCCACTAACGGCCACCATACATTCACAACAGTGCTTGGAATATGAAGTCATTTGAAAGAAAACATTTTTTATTTCAGATACCCGTCTTTACCACTAGATGTCAGTAATTCTTACATACTGTACCTTTAAAAAAAATTTAAGGAAATTTTGAAGGGCAGAATGTAAGGATGCTTTACGGCGCCTATTTGGAAACCCCTAACTCAGAATATTAGGAAAAGCCTTAAGGAGCTTTGTGGAACTGGATTGTGACTTTGAGCTATTAAATACTCTTAATTCATCAGCTGCTCTCCAACAGTATTTGTTATTTGGAGGAGAAAAGGTGGGCTTTTAGAGCTTTAACTAAGAAATAAATGAATAAATAATGAGATGCTGTCTACATGAGTGAAATAGTGAACTTTCAGTCAGGCAGGTGTAGAGCTGAGAAACTTTTGCTACAGTAAGTGAAACTTTTTACTCTAAAGCAACAATGTTAATATAAAAAAAATGTGTTTTGGTGAAGGGCACCATTATGAGGATGTGAAACTGCCACTTGGGCATGAAATGTCTCAAGAGCTCAAATGTACAGACATCGTCCCTCCCTGTCTCCTCCGGGTTTAGTCAGCAGCGTATCATTACTCATAATAACATAAACAGTTACGCCTCCAACGTGCCCGCCCGTCTTATCCACTCTCACGCTTGTCCGCCCAGCTGTGCACACCTGCATGTCTATATCTTATTATCTGTTTATGAATTCCTGTTGCTTTCCTATCTTCCCGTCTGTCTGTCTTTGTATTCTTTCACTTTGTGTTCTTCTGTTTAAAAGCAGTCACGTGTTACTTGTTCTCAGCTCCAACAGTGTGAAATGGACACAGATGATTTTTTCGGTGCCTTTAAAATTAAAAAATTCCCGTTCCTAATTGCACTCATGATTAACTTCTTTACCACATTCAAGCCACGAAAACTCTAATTTTCTATCTTTATTTTCGTACCTGAAGTGCTTTCATTCTTAATTTCTAAAATTAAATACACAATTTCTGATTATTTTGATGATCTTGTGGGATGAGGGAGAATAGTTGGGAAATGTGTGTTTTAAATTAAATTTTTCATACAAACCTGAGATCAAGTACTCCTTCTTGCCAATGGCATCCAGAGTAACACCACAGACGGCAGACACTGGAGCAGTGAAGACCGCCTCGATGTCCTGGGTAGGCCCTTTAAACATCTAAAATGACACATTGAGATGATCAACATCTCAGCATCAAGTTTTTTCTATATCAAAAGAAAACCCAGAGGCGGCTGGAGGGTTCCTTACCTTGATTTGTTTGACATCATATTGGATCCTCTTGATGGGGTTCCCATAGATATCATTCCCAGAATCCACTTCTCTCTCTCCCACCACCTTTGCTCGAATCACTGGAGAAAGTTATGGGGGGAAAAAAGCACAGAAACAAAGAGTCAGATCCAAGGCTGCTGCCAACTAATACTTCGCTTGTTTTTCTGCTCTCAGCTAAAAGACATCCAGATAGCAAAAGGTCAGGAAAGAATGTATTTTTGTGCATTCAATTTAATTAGTTAATCACATTTTTACAACCAAACACACTCAGTGATGCCAAATGTTGGGAAATATTCATATTTAAATGGTTTAAAACAGCAATTTTAGGTATTTCTGGCTAACTAACAAATAACTTTAAAATCTAATCATTTTGTTTTCTTTCTTATTTATTTGGATGAGACTGCATATTTTGTAAACACGGCGACTTTAGCAAGGTGTTAATTTTCATCTGCAGTCTCACAAGAAACATCAAATAAATATGGACACAACCACATAATACACAAGACAAGAAAGGAAAATAAGGACATAGAGGAGTTTTTTTCACCCAAACTCTGTTACCATGGAAACATGCAACAAAACCTTGGCGTTTGACTGTCTCAGTGTTGTCATGTAAACGTGATCTAAGGATGTCCAGCTCGGGGGCTGCAGGTTTTCGATGTCTCCCTGATCCAACACACATAATTCCAAATAAATTGCTTTCCTCAGCAACTTGTCAAGTTCTGCCCGAGCATGTTGACCAGCCATCTGATTCAAGCGCCCTGGAGCCAGAAACATTCAAATCCTCCAGGGCAGCGGCCTTCAAAGACTGACTTTGGACACCCCTGAAGTGATACTGAAGCCTTTGAATTTACGATAACATCTTTTCACATCATTTCACCTGCAGTGTGGTATTTTCCTAATCTGGTTCAGCTCATTGCATGGCTTAAGAGAGATTACAACCAAGTGTCGACTGAAAATGAGGGAAATGTTATTTTGGGGGGTAAATAAAGCTGCGTGCTGTGCACTTTTCCATTAATTTGGTATGTAGAAATATCAACTTTCCGGCTATTTACTGTATTTTTTCTTGTACAGTGATAATATGTTTCGGGGATTGAGTGTCATTTGTGTCAATATCGATGTTTTCTTGGTAGCTCATATTTGTAGGTGAGCACTCAAAAATGGGATGGAGTCACATGACTTCCTCCATTCTCGTGACCAGCTGTTATGAGCTGGGGTGTAGAGACAAAGGAGCTGTTGCACTGCCTTTGTGGGGTATCTTGACTGAGGTATGCCACTAACTTTTCAAGATCAAAAGGATGTTGTGTCAGCTTGTACAGAAAAAAAAAGGTATGACATGTTCTCTGACAGTAATGCAACCTGCCCATTGCATTACAAAGTTTCAATTAAGTGTTGCAGGTAAGTGTCTTATGTTTTTTAAAAATCCTCCATTTATGTTTAAATCTTTTTATAATACTAAACAAAACCAGTAATTCAAGTGTCTCAAACAAGGAGATTTGTCATTTTTAGTGTTAAAAAAGGCATCTGATAGCATCAGATGAAGGACACCTCTGCTTGCAGCCTGTATTTATCAGTTTACGATAAGATCTGCTCAGGCTGCCAACCCTCCTGCACTGAGCATGAGTCTTTGATAGAGAACCCTTTCATGTGGCCTCACGCCTCCTGTCTGATTCCCATGCAGTGACTAAACTCATGACTGACAACACTGCACCACGGACCAAAGGAAAAAAAAAAAAAAAAAGCCTCACGATGCTCAGACAAGATGGAGCAGGCAGCGAGTTATTCTTTCGGTTCATATTTGCATATTTCAACATGTTGATTCTGCTGAAAATGTGAATTCTTCACAAAGTTCAACGCTCAAAAAGTAAGTTTGGCACATGTAAATCAGTCCTTTAAAACAGAGATGCACCAGTCCAGTCCGATACCGATACCTGGGCTGAGTGAATCGGCCGATACCCGATACGATCCAATACCACTGCTGAATGAATGAACCGTATACCTTGCCATGTGAGTGAAGGTAGTGAAGATAAGCATTTGCCTTGTTAAAAAAATGTAACAAATTAACACAGATATAAATATTCTTTATCTTATTTATTAACAAATAAAGTGTACATTTATTATGATATAAATAAATACAGAAATGACTGGATCTGAATGCTGGATCGGCCACATTCATCCAGGTAATTTGTCAATATCTGAGCAGATATCCGATCAGATCTTACAAAAAAAAAAAAAAAAAAAAAAAAAAATAGATTTTAGGAAATAATCAACCAGTTATTACAACTTAAGAGGTCATCTAATGTAAAAAGTAAAGAAAATATTTAAATCAGTCAACATTTCTTATATCATCAGGGGTCCGTTACACGGAGCAGGTTAAACAAACTCTGAGTGTAACCCTGAACTCTGAGTTGATCTACTCGGAGATACAAGACTGAGTTTTCAGTCCTAGAACAGCTGATTTGAGTTGGTTTAATCAACTGAGGGTAGTTCAACCCGGGTTTTACACATGGCTACCATGATAAAAAGCTAGCATCAATTGAGCACCGATTCGGCGAGTCACCATGGCAACGTAGACACAAAGGCGGGGCTGCGTTCGCTACTGAATGGAACCTCTAAAGACTCATATGGCGAGTTTGAACTGCTGCTGCAAACAAAAAAAAAAAAAGAAAAAAAAAGAATGACAGCATGCATCCCCGCATCTCCAATGAAAGAAAAACAATCTGTTTGCAAAAAAAACGCAGGGCAATAAACAATAGCCTATCTGCTTTGAGGGGAAAGCGTATGCAACATGAAAAAAGTCACACCCAGGATTGAACCACAACTTTCTGCGTGACAGACAAGGAACCTTGACCATTTACCCAGAGAAAGAGAAAGCTGTGTGGTCAAATAATCAGGCCAAAGCATCTCTCGGAAACATATGCCTACGGCCGGATCAGCTTGTGTTTGTAGATAACTGACTGTGATGTGCAACTGTAACGCCAGAAGTGACAACTGTTGGGAAATGAAAGAGCTTCTATCCATGGTCTGATAACGATCTCTAAATGTGTAACTCTGCAGTCATGCTGCATCTTCATCCATGAAATCCTTATCGAAAGGATTCGTCTGTAACCTACCGACTCTGATTTATTTTTAACATATTTTATTCGAGACGGCAGCAGCCAAAAATCTCCGAATTAATGAGGAAATTAAAAGGCAAGTGTGGCTGAAAGTGGGCGGAGACAGCGAGAAAGTCAAGGTTTCTCCACATTAACCTGCTCCTGACCAGATTAGTTTCACAGAGTCTGTTACTATGGTAACTGACCGAGGGTTTAAGTTACCCCTCTTCGTGAAACAGGCTAGAGTTACTCCTCTTTTCCTGGGTTGAGTTACCTACCTTTGTGCTACAGAAAACTCAGAGTTTCCCAAATTTCAGGCTTAAACAACTCAGGGTTTTAATTAAACCTGCTTCGTGCAACAGACCCCAGTTGTTTAGGACAATCAAGGATTGTATGGCTTTCACTACCGCAGCCAAAAACTTTAAACCCCTATTGATAATGAGAACTTGCTTTGAGCCAAATCATGAGGTTAATCCATTAGCTGCTTAAATTTACCAGTCAGATTTTAGGGGTGGCCCATGCCCCGTCCCCAGACAACATTTCTAGCACCGTGAATGAAGAGGTGATAACATGTTTTAGCCATTTGTTTTTACATGTTTAAGTGATAATACGTATAATTAAATCGATTGCTATACATTATAAAGCCGAAAACTTTTGTAGTTATAAGTAATAAGCATTTTTAGAAAACTTGTTGCTTTTAAATGTACAATATATATAAAATGACTTAATTTGACAAGAGGCATAAACTTCAAGAAACATTTATGGAGACACCCAAAAGTGCTTCCAGACTCTTTCCATCCACTTTAGCACAACTAACACATCATTTGGTAAATCATCACTCAGTCCCCTGATTCTCATCTCTGGCTAATAACAGAGCCCAGATGACCTCCACGGGTCTTCCTGAAGTCTGTTGTATGAACCACAATAATAAGCTTTGGCTTCTATGGCAGCCCAGTGAGTCAAAACCCCAACAAGAGGTTTCCATACGTTTCTTAAGGGCTTGGCCATCGGCACAAACCTTCAAAACACAACAAGGAAACCATTGCTATTTGAAAATTAAGGATTAAGAATATAGCTTGAAAGCTGATATACAGAGAAAGACTTGGCTAGAGGTGTTTCTCATTGTGTATGTGTGTGTGCGTGTGTGTTTTAATGGCCTGACTGACTTCAAGCTTCAGCTATGCTTAAGGCATTTATTCAGAATGGAAAATATGAGCAATACAGAGGAAAAAAAGAGAAGCATAAAAAAAAAAAGCAGGAACAGAGGACACGCACACACAGATAAACACACATACAGACGGCCGCTGTTGCTCTTACACCCTTGGGTTCAGTTTATGGCTTGGAGCAGACACAAATATGGGGGTTCATGGCTCCCAGAGTTAATAACTTTTCTGGTTCTTCAGCTCCTTCCTTATTTTTTAGTGCTGATACAAGATGAATACTATTCTGAAGACCTGACTGATTGATTGTTTAGTCTATAAAATATCAGGAATAGAAAAAAATGGTGAAAGACAGCCGACATTTTCACGACGACACAGCAATTCCTAAAATCTAAAATGCTGGGAATGAAATAAACGTTATCAAACATCATTTGGAGATTACAGCTAAAATAATATTTGTCTTAAATAAAGACCTCTTGAGTAAAATCGCATTTTTATGTAATTTTCTAGGCTTGAGGGTTTAATTAGCATTAAACAATACATGATGCTAGTGGATTCTCACTGAAACTGATCTGATTGGTCCATTCGTACTGATGTGATAGGAGTCTTGTTTTTGTAATTTCCTTCTTTGTGTTTTTCTTTTATTGATTTGACCTTGTCACCATCAACGCAACTATTTTGGATCATTCTCGTTCCAGTCAGCTGATGCAGGTAGTAACTGGTTACAGGCAAATGTGATCTGGGCCACTGCCAACTGATGGAAACCAAAAACAGAGCTATATGGAGTAAAACTGCCACTATACTCCAGCAGAGCTGCTGATTTTAAAAAAAAAAAAAAACATCTAGAAGGTGTTTCGGATATTTTTTTTTTTTTTTTAAATGCACCAATTCCAGTTTCTGATTTGTGGCCAATCTTTTATTTTCACTGAAAGGATGTATTACAGATGACAAATGCTTACCTTTTTGGAAAATTCAGCTTCAACTATAATAAAACTGAAAATTTTACAGTTTTCACAAATGGTACCAGGCTTCAGGACAGGGCTTTTTCTTAAAAAAAAAAGTGAGCATGCAAATATTGTGAAACTTTATTAATCTGTGTGATTAAAGCGAAAGATGGAAACCCAACATTTGTATGTTTATTCAGGCCTCATCACAGACACTATTAATGCTTTAAAAATGGAGAAATGATCGGGAAAAATAGTTGTTCCGAGAAGTAGCCTTGCTCTTGTACATCTTCTCACAGCTTAACACAGAAAACAACATTACTGTGATGTTTGAAAAATGGCACCTTATGGTGAAAAACTAAGATGTAGCCTGTTGTTTAATTTACTTTGGTTAGAAACGTTGAGCTCTTTATGAAAAGTCAGTGTCTCCCCCACACACAGCAGTCAGAGTGCTCTCAGTTTAGAGGACCAGAAATGAAACCTGACAAGTTCATAAAAGCTAAGACCTCCTCAGGAAGTTTTTTCCTCCTTTTAAAGCAACACAAACTTAAAAAAAATCAAAGCAGTTCAAGCAAAAGCCACACTTTTGATTTTTACATGTCAGACAGTTTATGTCATCACTAACCTTTGAACTGCAACATGGACCGCGTTCAGCTTTACAACTGACTGATTAGGCCTACATTGTTTTAGCTTTGAGTTGTTTTAAAGGGAAAAAAAAAAAAAAAAGTTTTTGTCTCCTGAATTCTTTGGGGTAAACTTTAGCCTTAGCTAACGTGTCAGAAAACCATCTGATTTTCCAGCCTAAAAGCTCTCTGGTCTGAGCAGGTGAGATGCTGACTACTCATAAGTACTGCACACAACACCAATAAAAAAAATCCTTTTTAAAGAATACCAAACAGATTTTGAGGGTTTTATTTCCTTAACTTACAACAAAGGCCTTTCACACTGGTGAAAAGTTTGTGTGGGTGCATGATGCTGATGTCTGCGTCATTGTGTATGATTTTCAACCATCAGCAGCACCTCAATCTGTGCATCTCTATTATCAACAATCTGTGATCTCTAATCATTTTCACACCTTTTCAGAACAGACAATAAAGCATTCAAGTCTTATGGACTGATTTTTTAAGCTTTCCTTGTTTCCATTGTTTGTTAAAATGTTTTTCTGACAGTTTTTTATAAAAGAAAAACAGCATCTCCCTTGTTTCTGATAATACCAGCTGTCACTCTTCTATGAGGATTAGCTGTGAGGAGCAACTGAACATCTTGTTTTTTTAGTTTGAAGAAACCGGATTTTCACGTTATTTTTGTTCCTTCATTTTTTATTGCTCCAAAGAGGAAAAAATAAATCAGTAATTCAGGTTAAAGGAAAAGTCCTGCTTGGGAAAATAGCCAAGGGTGATTTTTAGGTACATTATGTTTGGAATTTAGCAAAAGGGATGTTTGATTTAAAGCTATTAATATGTACAAAAAGGGATATAAAAGATTGAGGAGATTTTTGGCTCATGATGCAAAAACTGAACTGCCAATCATTCAGTGATTTAAATCGCTGCTAAATTACAAGTAAACTCTCAAAATGTACTTCCACACTGATGCTTATGCAAATGTGCAGCAGCCGCAGCCAGAGTACACACATAAACACACGCAGCAGTATACCTGGCTGGCGCTCTCTCCTGCATTCCTCCCAGTTTTTTCCGCTCTCATTTCCTGACCTCATTCTGAGCCACAAACTAATGAACAAAGAATCAGCAGCAGGACACAGCACTGAAAGGAAATTGCCCTGTTATTCACAATAGATTGCTACTATGAGAGCTCATCTGTCTGTCTACCTCTGTGCTGCAGACATGTTTACTTCTCAGTTACCCCCTGTAATAAAGCCAGAATGGATCATCCTGTGCAGTCTAAACAGCGTGTTGCAGAGGCGGCAGACTGCACAGCGTGATGCTAAAACAGCACAACCACCGGGGGCCTCCAGGCGGTCGAGTTTCGCCGCAGAGTGATCCCAAAGTCGTCTGATCAGCAGCAGTCAATCAGCAGCCAGGAGCCCCCTCCATAAACCACCAGCTGACCCACATTTCGGCTGCTCCCCTACTCTCCCGACCAGGATGATGCTTAATGACTTATACATGCGTATCAGTTGCACTACGCAATGTTTTCCATGCAAACCCCATATGAACACAAGCACCACATCCAAAGTGCCCCCCATTCAATCCACAGCATGACTATCCAGTTCTTTTTTCATACTCCAGTAACCACCAAATCATCCCTGACTTTTGTGGTGTAGTTTGTTCTACTTCAGACGTATGTGGGCCTTCTGTTTAACCTGTCATTTGAACAGAGACAAACCGCCCACAAACACAATTCCGCCAGCTTTCTGAACCTCTGGCAGCATCTGTATGAAAGCCTGAATGCTCCGGTTTTCCCTGTGAGGTCTGCATGATACAGTTTAGTGGCTGTCAGTGTGGGAGAGATTCACACAAGCAGCATTGTCTCATCAAACTGGCTTTTTCTGCACATTTGCGCTTTTGATTCCTCAGCACTAGTTCAGTGAATGGTTCGTGGTTGCATTTATTAGGGCTGCATTTAACAGTTACTTTAATTATTGAGGAATCAGATTTGAGCAATCGACTGCACTAAGAGATGTATTTACAAAATACTTAATATGTCAAAAGTGTTGCAATATGGAGCACAATCATCCATAAGATTGTTAGATTATGCTGTGAGCACAGAAAGTTTGCAGAGAAGGAAGTGTCTTGTAGAAATTTGCTTCTTATAAACTATAAAGTATTTTTTAGATCACTTCTTGTGTTTCAAATTTCTGTTTTATAATCAACCTTGCAGACTAATCTTCATAACCAAAGAGGTGCCAAAGGAATCAAATTGGTAACAGAAACCTCAATAGATCTGAAACAGCAAAAAGAGGTCTTACTTTAGACTAGGGGTGTCAAACTCTGGTCCTCGAAGACCGTATTCTTGCAGGTTTTTAGTCGTTTCCCTGCTCCAGCTCACCTGAATCAAATCAAATGGATCCCACTAGGGATGCACAATATAATCGGCCTATATCACCCTAACACTGAGTATCAGACATCGGCCACTCCACCGATATTTAACCGATCAGCCTGCTGCTTCTAAAGTTTAAAAAAAACAAAACAAAACAAAAAAAAAACTACTTCTTCAAAAACTTCTTTTTTACAGACTTTAAAAGTTCTAAAGACTAGGGGTGGGAAAAAATATCAATACACTGAAATACTGTGATATTTTCATATGCTGATATCATACTGACATCCAAATCTCAGGATATTTCATCATTCTGTTAAAGAATCTCGTGAGAATTCACGAAAATTTCGTAATATTTTCATATGCTGATATCATATTGACATTTAAAAATGCGGTATCACTCTATTTTGCTAACAATCCTGTGATATTTATTGTTCTGTTACGAAATCTTGTGAGAATTCACGAAATATGGTGACATTTTGTAACAAAATGATGATGATCTCGCCAGATTTTGTAAGTAAAATAGGTCGATACCGCGTTTAAAATTTTTGATTTGATATCTGCATATGAAGACATCGTGATATTTCAGTGTATTGATATTTTTCCCCACCCCTAATTTCCAAAGCATCAGAAACAGATAACAAAAAGGGAAGCAGACATTCTAATATCACTGTTGCTGTTATAACATGTCATGTCCCTCTTTTCTGAAAATAAAAAATGGTCGCAAAAGAAAGGGATAACATCACTGCTATTTGCAATTACTGCTTATTTTTTTCAGCTTTAATATCGTTATCGATATCAGTCATCGGCCACATACGTTTTGACATATTGGCATATTGGACATCGGCCAAAATTCCAATATCGTGCATCCGGTCACACAGCGTCTTGTCAACTTCTCCTCAATGACTCATTCATTTCAGTCAGGTGTGTTGGAGCAGGGAAACAATGAAAACCTGCAGGATAGCAGCCCCCGAGGGCCAGAGTTTGACTCCTCTGCTTGAGAAAATCTAATTTTTATCTAAAAAATAACTAATCTGAAAGATGATGGGAAAGGCTTTTCAGTCTCTCTTAACACACATACTGTGATCTTGCAAGGACACTGCACCTTGTTTGAATCCCAGTGAAAGTGGTATGCAGACACAAGAACTTTCCAATCTAACCCCATCAACCAGTGGAGGCAGACAACTGGTAAGACAGAAAGTTGGATATGCATTTTATGTGGCCTCTTAATTTAACCATAAAACACAAAACTGCTCAGCTAAGCTTAGAAACTAAAACCAGAGAAGCTTTAGCTTTTATGGCAGATCGCTGATGGACTGTTGCAATAAACCGATTTCACTACTTCAACTCTGGTCATCTGAATACTGAGAAAACAAGCTGTAAACACTGATATATTACCTTTTTATGTTGGTGTACAGTAGTAATAAACATGCTGACAAACTGTTGCCAAGTTACATCAGTTTTTACTAGTTTAGCTTCTATTATTATCTCTATTTTTGGTCTCCGTGTTGTCTGCCATATAGCTGCGAACTGTTCTGCCTGCTAATTGTTAACAGCTGTATGATGCTTATTTTTCCCCCAACATTCTAAAACCATTTTAATGAGAGCAGAGAGAATGAATCAAAAGAAAGCGGATAAATGCTTAAATGGTCTGCAGGGTTAAGACGAGCCACAGAGTTGAGTGATAATTCCTCAGAGGTTCTCATCTCTGCAAGTGGCCACTGGCAAAAAATTCATTAAGACAATGATGATATGAAATATGAAATAGCAAGTTTAACTTTCAATTAACCTGCAGAAACATTTGTTTTCAATAATTAATCTAAAAAGAACAAGCATTTACAGTAGCTTCAAAACAAATGTTACAAATCATATAAGAAATTCTTGCTTATACTGGCTGAGATAAAGTTAACAGGCATTTTCTACTTTTAATTTCAGATCAGTTCAGTTTATGTCTATAGCATGCTTACACCAAACACAGTTGCACAAAGCGCTTCATCATTTTTTTAAAAAGTAATGATCAGCGGGTGCTTTTTGGACCAAACAGTTCTCAAGACTCCTAAAAGCATTTTTATGGTTGAGTTCGTGCTTATAGGAACACTGCTGTGATGTAAAAGTTAGCTGGCACTTTGTATTTGTATTTCCTCGACTGCGTATACTGTAAGCTCAGACAAGAAATACATCGTGGAGTCGACAGTTTTCTATTTCCTCTATCTGGACCTTCCATTGGATTAAATGGGTATAGACCAGGCGTCTGCAACCTGCGGACCTTCCACACAATGGCTCAATAATATTGGTTAAAAATCATAAGAACCAACGAATGTTTTAATATAGATACAGTAACATTGGTTAATATTTAACCTGATAGGTTTTATTTAATGGAATAATTGCATTAAATTTTCACAACATAACACTAAAAATACCAGTAACATTTTGTTAGATCTAGTTGTCATTAGCTTGGAAATTATGGGCTTTTTAAAACATATTTAAAACATTTTATAACATTTTTTTCAAAAGGTCCAGGTTTTATTTAGCTTGGTTGAGGGCAAAAATGGCTCTTTGGATTGTAAAGGTTGCAGACCCCTTGTATAGACGGTGAATGGATGGATGGATGAATGGGCATTTCACCAGTGTTATTATAACACTTTTTTTGCATGCAAGTACGAGTGCGGTGCTGCAGTCACTTTAAGCTGTGCTTCGACTGCTGAAACCTTTTCCAGGAACTAAGCGACCTTCCTTTGACCTCTCAGATTTCCACTGCAGGGACTTCAGGCTGGATGGAGTTCCAGGGCAGATAGTCGATGACATCAGCCCTGAAAGCAGTGATTTTAAAGTTACCTAAACCTTTGGAGTGAGACCTGCAGCACTGAATACTTCTGATACTTCTCAGTGTTTTATTCTAAATCCTCCATCTCAGTCATCTAATATTTCATATGTGTTTAATTTAAATCATACTGCATGAAAACGTGTTAATGTTTTCAAATAAAACTTTGAAACTGAATACTTCACACTGGCTTTTAGAAGCTCAGAAGTTACAGCAAGTGCAATTGAGCACCAGAATGGATGAGAATAGATTTCTACTTTGACAGCTGTCACATTCTAAGGCACAAATAAGAAAAAGCTAAAAACGTGATCTTTAAAAGATTTTAAGTTAATACAGCTGATAGTTTTACCATCAGTGTAGGCAGCTGACAGTTGTGAGGAGAGCATACATCAGTGGACTAAATTTGCCTGAACTGCCTCAAACCTTTAACAACAGTAGAAACACAAAAGGCCCGGGGCCGAAATAATCTTAGTTCCTTGAAAAAAAAAAAAAAAAAGAAGAATAAAAAAAGTTATAGGAGCAATGACAAAGTTGTTGCTCAGTCTCTGAAAACAATTTATATCATTCCAGGCGTTTTAAAACATCTTCCAAGACAGGCTGATGCTTTGGTCTGTGATATGTGTGATTCAGTGACATCTAGTGGCCCAAACTACGAATTGCAAGCAACTAAATGCCTCCAGCTTTCCCTTCATCAGTGGTGCAGCAAAGCTAACAGTGAAAAGAGCCACAAAAGGAGACACAAACTGCTGGTAGCATCTTTAGCTATAAATCACGAATATTTATGGAATAAAAATGGAATACTTATCCAACACTTATATAAAATTTTAATTTAACCTTTAATAAGTACATTTCATGGAATAAAGAAGTACTTCCATAAATAGCACATGCACTATGTCCACTGCAGCTCCTACGAAGACAGCAGGGTGACTCTGATCTTCCAGACTGAGGAGACTGTGACCAGGCAGGGAAGTGGGGAAGTTCCCCACTGTGGCCAACAGATTTATTTGAAAAGAGTGTTGATGTCTGTACATGTATACTACTGGTGTGATTGTGGACTGGGTTCATGACACTGCATGACTCTTATGGCTTGCGGTCTGACCTGGAGCATCGCTTTGCATGGAAAACAGAAGATGTCACACACATATACACACAAACTCACAGCATCAACCAGCAGAATCAGATCCCAATCCAGCAAAACAATCAGACCACAATGTGAAAGTTCTCTTCTGAACTTTTGCTCTTTACAAAACTCATCTAAACCTCATTTCTCCACATCTCATCCTCTGCTGTGTATCTTCTTGTGGATTTTCAGATGAGGTTGATCCATCCTGCAATCAAAACCCAGCAATGACACCAGCCATTGTTACTGTTTAGTGGTCTGCACAGCACACAAATGAGTACTTCCCGTCTGTGAGAGCTAACAAAACCTTTTCTGAGTCATATACCCTTTAAAAACAACATGAGCACATCTATACACCTCTTCTGTGTGATATCCTGTCTTTAGAGGTGCCAGCTCAGCGAGAGATTAATAAGCCACCTGAAAATAGAGCTGTTTTGCAATGTTAAATTATAGAGATGCACACACTTGCGTGTGCATGTGAAATTGAAGTCAAAAGCAGGAGGAAAAATTGGAGCCACAATGGTGTGGTCTTTGACTTTCCCATTCTTGAGGATACCATGCATATTTTAACTTGCACTGCCATTTTTATTGCTTTTTCCTCTAAAACACGCCCTGGACTGACAGCCAGATGTCCTCCGTAGCTAGTGTGTGTGAGCCTTCCATGCATGGCAGCAGGCCTTCAATAGTTGTCTATTTGGGCTGTGAAAGTGTGTGCGAGGGTGTGTGTCCCTGTGCTGCACCGGCGCAAAGTTGGGAAAACCCCAGAAACATTCCTATAATTCCTCGCAGCACCACCCTGCGCAGGAAGAAACTGGACAGGAATGGAATTTAATTTTTTTTTTTTTCTTTTAAATGGAGGAAAGCTTGTGGTGTGACATATTTTGTGGTTGAGATTCAAACCCCCCCACCCCCTCTCTCTTCATACTCTCTCCATCCCTTGTCCCTTCTCTTCTCTGGTGCCACGTTGCCCTGCAAAAGCCAGGCGACGCTGCTTCGTCCTGGAGCTGCTGAGGATGAAGCTTATGTTGCCATGATGGTCCCAGACTTCCTCCAAAATCTCAGCCTGACTCAAACTAACACACAATACAGAGACTTGAAAGGAGGAGGAACACGTGACATAGATGCATTTCTTACTCTTGTAATGTTACTAAAATTATTAGAATGGAGAAATGAGGATGTGGTTGTGTTTGCCCTTGTATGGAATGACCCATAACTTAATAACACTTTACATGTTAAAGAAATCATTTGTTTCCTAAATTTCATCATTAGAAGTGTAGCCTATGGTTGGCAATATCCCAATTTATGAAATCTGCGTGTGTCTGCAAGTGTGCAGCCAGAATGCAGAGCAAACTGTCTGATCTATGGCCTTGGCTCTTGTAGAGCAACACCCCCCCACCACCACCACCATCTGGTTTTCCAGCGGTTTCCACCAGCTTCTGTGAGCCCTTCAACTCAACTCATAGGTGGGCTGAGCAGTGAAACCCCAGTCAGCTGCAGCAACAAGGACCGGGGTAAACAATAACAACAACAACAACAACAACAACAGTCCCCAGTGCTCTACTCACCTACGTCGGCGTTGCAGAACGCCTGTTGCGGATGTACCGGAGCGCAGCTGCACGCTTCCACGAGCTCGTCCGCCCGCCACAGGACCAGCAGCGCGAGCGTGCAAAGGATGCCGTTAACGGTAAACGGCATTTTGGTAAACACTGTTGTGGATGTTTTCAAAGCCTCTTCGTTGCTGTTTGTGCTGCGCAGATGCGTTGCGGTATTGATGGTCCAGCGGCAGCGTCCTTCCTCCGCCTTTTTTAAACCGACACGGACGTCAACAACAGCCGGACTGCGTGCCAACTCTGCTCCGGGATGACGGTGAGGCTACGCGGTGTGGTCGCAGTCTCTCGGACGCGTCCCGGTCGCTGTCAGTAAATGTCTGTCTGTCTGGACTGTTTTTAATTTCAGGGATCGAGGAGGTTTTATAAAGCTGTCCGCGCGACTCCTCCCCTCGGTGGTGACGGCTGAACCGGCAGAGGGCGCTGCGTCCTCCGCGTGTACCCATCTGGAGGCCAAAAGGTCCGTGATAAACAGAATCAGGTTGCCCTTGATGAGTGGGTAGTCTAAGTATCAAATTTAATTATCTTTCACATAAAACAGTCTTAAAACAGTATAATAGCAGCAAAGTATTTGACCACATAAGATATCTTCCTTAGAAAGAAATCAAACAAAATACAAATTTAGGTGTTTTTATAAGGCCACTGGGATTTTATCAGTTGAACATACAGTTTATGCAAATAAGTTCGTATTTCTTTAAATATCTCATTTACATATATATTCAGAAAGACAGTAATGCATCAACAACTATGGTATGTTCAGCAGCACATTTGCATTATTCCTCTATTTATCAGTGCTGCTTCACTTTCATGCAACAGCATTTTTTAAAAAAAATCTCTGACTAAAATGAAGCAAGAATTCTTTTAAACGTTATGCCGCAGACATTTACTGGGAAATCAAAACAATTTATGCACAAACCACAACAATGCAGCATGCTTGCGCAACTAATTTAAGATAAAAACTTTCAAACATTTATCGACCCTTATATTGGCTGAAAAAGAAAACACAATCACCTACTTTCAACTGTTACTCAAAGTTTAGACCCTAATAATAACCAAAGAAAGACTGAAAGCATATCTTGGTAAAGGTTTCAATCTTTAGGAATTATGACCTCTGTTAGTATGATGTTATCACCCTGTGTTTTTCGGAATTTCTTTTAAAAAAAAAAGGTGAAATCCTAAAGCAGCATCTGTGCTGGTTTGTACCCTCACAGTATTTTATCAAACCTAAAATCATTTTAAAGAACTTGCCACTCTTCCCAAGTGGATTTCTGTCACTTTACTTGATCCCACAGACTCTATGATGCTGAGTTCACGGTTTTGTGAAAAATGGATGACCAGCAGTAAGCCTTCTGGTTCTCCCTCTGGCACTGGATAGTTATCTTTACCCTTTTTTTTGTTTTGTTTTGCTGTTGTGTTTGTCAGGCTGACCAGAAGCAGACAGTTTTGTTGGTGGAGGAGTTAATTATACCTCATCATTTGAATTATCCAAGAAAAGTAAAGTTGTGCTGAATGTTGTGTAAATACTAAAGCTGTGTGAATGTTTTTGTGTGAAAGGTCTGGACTGCATTCAGGTCAGTTCAGCTTCTGGCCTTTTCTCCTGCGATGTTGCTGTGACGCCGTATGTGGTTTATTGTCTTGCTGAAACATGCTAGACCTTCCCTGAAAGAGACATTTGGATGGGAGCATACATCGCTAATCTGCTATTACCAAAGGCACTAATGCAGCCTCATCCCATCAGAGATGGAGGCTTTTGAACTGACCGTTGATAAAAAAGTTGGATGGTCCCACATCTCTTTAGTCCACAGGATAGTGTCCATAGTTTCCAAAAATAATTTCAAATTTTAATAAATCTGATCAGAGAATAGCTTTCCACTCTGCCTCAGACCATATTACATTAACTGTGGCCCAGAGAAGACTACCACGTTTCCTATCGCATTCACATACAGCTTCTTTTTTACATGATGTATCGTAGCTTTAACCTGCATTTGTGGATTTCACACTGAACTGTGTTCACAGTGATTTGTGGAAGTTTTCCTGCACCCATGCAGTGATTTAGTTGGGAATTTTTTTTTTTCTTACTGCGCTGCTTGAGACCCTGAAGACCACAAGGATCCATTTTTGACCTTCAACCTTTTCCCTCCTGAATCTTTGCATCATGAGATATTATACACAGTAGATGATGTATAATGTAGATGCACAATTTTATTTTTAGGAACGTTTTTCTCAAATTGTTCTGCAATTTTCTGATGCAGTTTGCCTCAGACCCGCCTCTGCCCATGTTTAAATCTGAGAGGCTCTGCCTCTTTGAAATGCTCCTGTTACCAATTAATCTAGTTGTCAAATGCTCCCCCAGTTGTTTTTTTTTTATTTGTACCAGTTACTTTTTAAGTTCTTTTTTTTTATGTGTTGCTACCATTAAATTCAAAGTGAGTTCATGTTTTCCATGAAATGCCAAAATGACTAAGTTTCAACATCCGTTGTCTACAAGGAATAAAATATGGGTTTACGAGATTCTGTTTTTATTCATATTTTACACAACAACGACCCAACTTTTTAAACTTTTTGAACACTAGTACTAACAAATAAAATCAAGAAAATTCATTTAGGTATAAAAATTTTATAGCAAACCCAGATAACAGTCCCACGGGAAAGATGTAATGTTGACTGTTTGGATTAAAAGTCAGAGAATTTTGTAAAATTTGTTTACAGGTATTAAGAAGCAATGCAAAAATAAAAGTAATTCACAATAAATGAAAATATTTAAAATCCCTTATTTGAGAATAAAAACACCTATAATTGTGCCATCATCTGCTTTTGTTTCTGACATGGTCACTCAATTGTCTGAGTGCATTTTGTGTGCCCTCTTTATATGTTGATTTGAAAATAAAGTATCAAAACAAATTGCCATGAATGAGAAACTGGCATCAGAAACTTAAGCGTTTTTGTATAAAAGACATTTGTTAATTAATTCTCTGCTTGTTTATCAGGTTGTGACTGCTGGGTATTGAACTCTCTATTAACCTGTACTAAAAGTTTTTTAAACCTGCAGCTTTTATGAAAAATATATGTAAAACTGTCCACTTATTTCTAAGCCATTTCTAAGCCTCTGAAGGAAAACTAGAAACCACGTCAGAGGTTAAACCCTCAACTTTTATTGTAAACAACTGACTTTGCTCTCACGTTTATAAGTATTTCCTGTCTGGATTTGTTTGTCACATCGGAAATGCTGGAGACAGCCGTCTGATAAAATGAAAATCTGGAGTTTCCCGATCTGCCCCGCTGGCGACCAGGATGATGCCTCGCCTTAATTTGTTCACACTATTTGAAGCATGTGTTTTTGGCACATTTTAAAAGAAGATTCATCCACACGTTTCACTGTTAACAATCAAGTAAAAAAAATCATCTTCAACACAGAAAAGCATCGATCCATCTGGGAATATTGTTCCATTCAGGTTTGATTTTTTTTCCTTTACTTAATCTTAATGCTGTTAAAACTTTGACAATTTCTCTCCACAGTTTTTCAAAATTAAACTTAACATTAAACAAAAAAAACTAACAGTCTCTTTACTCCCATGTTGCACAAATAACCCAAAATCAAATGAGAGGGGAAGTCATTTATTTCCTAAAACACCACAGTCGTGCACGGTGTCTCAGAGGTGGTTTGATTCCAGCTTCTAGTGAAGTGATCCAGCTGGTACGTCTACCTCCTTCCAGGCAGAAGGGGGCAGTAGCCTCCACAACACTGAACGACCAATGCAGACTCGACTGGTGCACGCAGGCGTTTTGAGGTTTCACAGTTAGGTTCAGAAAGAGCAGAACCAAAGTCCAGCAGTGTTGCTCCTGCCACATTGTAAAAAAGGCACAGACTGAGAGGGGGCTCGGCAGGCTGAAGGCGCATTTTCCAACAAACAGCCAATGAAAACGACTACAGACGGGTTACATCATGAGAGACGACCTAACAGAGATTTAATCTGACAAAGCAACAAACTGTTCCTGAGATGAGATCATTTGGTTTCTAAACACAGTACAGCGTGCCTCCAGCATCTGTCATGTTTACAGTGAGAATTAGTGAAAAAAAGACTTTAAAAAAAGCATTTGATGCACAGTTTCACAACCAGCTTCAATTTGGAAATGAAATAGAAGAAAATAAGCATTTCATTGTGACTAATTAACACGTAGGTGTCTGACTTTGTGTGCCGCGTAGAAAACACTAAGCAGTGCTCTCGGCCTCAGAGGCCTTTGTTGAAGTAAACCTGTTGTATACTGCCTCCATATTGAGACATAATGGACTCTCTCAGCTCGGGCTCCAGCTTCGACACAGCCAAAGAGCTGAAAGAGAAAGAAAGGATGGTTAAGAGGAGATACGCAACTAGAATGAATGAAAATGTGAGCCAAAGACACCACTAATACCATCACAGCAGGGCCTTGAAGCAAATTCAGGTTTATAAATATAATAATGAAACCTTTTCAGTTTCGTTGACCTTGGCGAACTCCTGTGTCAGTCTTTCGCTCTGCCTTATCTGTATTTTTTGTTTACTTCCTGAATCACGTTACTTGAGCTGTGGGAGCATGTGATGGTCTGTAGAGAACAGACCTAAACGTACAAACCGCTCCACAAAGACGACAAAAATGGAACAAAGAAAAGTAGATTGTGGTTTATCCTTATTCTCTGGTTTAAAAATGATTTCCCACAAGCCCCAGCTTCATCTGAAACATTTTTATTTCCATTTTATGGCTTTGGGGGTCTGTATAAAAATAAAGAAAAGACCTCTAAATACTTTTTAAGGATGTCATACAGTCTAGCGAAGAAATTTTTCACATTATTTAACACCCAGATGATTTCACACTGAAGCTCATTAACATTTTTCCAGTGATGGTTTAACATCCTCAATCCTCACCAGCTTCTGTGGTGCGTTTTCATACAGCTGAGCTCAGTTTATTTTGTCTCACTGGCTTTTTATTCTCATGTGACTTAGTGACTTCGTTTTCATTGCAGGCCATAAAAGCCAGCTGGTATCCAGGCGACGGAAGCTACTTTGAAACAGGTTATCTGATCAAATCACCATGAATGCAGGGACATAAACATCTGAACTGCTCAATCACATTTAAATTAAATATAAGAATGAGCGATCTCAGGTGTTAGCTGTAAGGTTGTGGTGATATTTAACCCACAAGGGTTTTTACACACCTACCACTGCACAGATATATAAACCAATAACTGTATAATTTTCCTAATTTTCTTAATTTAAAACCGGTTGCAGTTTTTCCAATTTTCTAGTTTTTCTAAAGATTTTCCAGAACATTCTCCCAATTATTTACAATGTTTGCTCTGAACATCCTGTGGATGTTTTTCCACCACCTTTTGAGTAAAATTATAACGTGGTATTATTACATATGGTATTATACACGTGGTATTGAATCTAGAATAATGAAAAGTTGTAGTCAGTAAAGCACGGCATACTTTTTGCACCATGTCCTGCATCCTGTACTCTCAGCCACGTACCACTCAGTAATGTTTCCATCTGTGGGCAGATGTGCAGCAGAGAATCTCCTGCTGTAAAGTACATCTACAGTACTGTGTTAAAGTCTTCATTCACTCTTTCTTTACATTTTGCTTCCAAGCAGCCAGACTTTCAGGCATTTTTTAAGAAGTCTTGCACAAAAGTTCTCCAGGCTTTCTGAAGGTCTTTTAAAGTTTTTCTTGAGACGTTTGTCTTTTGCAATTGAAGCCCTGTTCTTCAACCTGATCATTTTCAGAGCAATGCATTTTTTAGTAACACTAACCAATTAAAAACCTCAAACACAAAAGGCACATAACTCAAGGGATGAACTACTTTGTGTTCATTTTAAATGGCATCTTGAGGTACTTTGTTGCAAGCAGCCTGTTTCAAAGTTTTCATTGTTCACATTCGATTTAGTTCAAGGTACAGAGAACGCAGAATACAACAGTCTGACAGACATGAATTAGTATTTTTATAGTCGTGAGGTGATTCCCAAGAATTAGCGAAAAACATTCTGAATTTTGAATAGTGTGTAGTGAGGAAATTGAAGTGGAGGAAAAAAAGTGGTGTCACATCAAAACAAACAATAAAATCCATAGAAAACCTAGAATCTACAGTATATCATAAGAAATAGAAAAAAAAAAATCCAGCTAAGAGCTGACGCAGGACCTGAACAATGCATCTGGATCTTCAGCTGATCCGTCTACCGTTCACTGACACCTCATTAGAAATGAGAGAGCTGGCTGTTAACGTGCCACTTACTGTGCCATTCATACATATACGTCTCCCTTTTCAAGGAAAGGGAATCAGGAGAAAAGGTATCCCAAATGACACAAGAACTGGACTGAAAATCTGTCGCAACAGGTCTTATTGAGAGCTGAATCGTCCCCACAGCCCATACCACAACATTATTGAAGCTTTGTGGGATCATTTTGACAGAGAACAGGACAAAAAGGCAAAAAATATCAAAAGAAAAGCTTTGAAATCTCCTTCAAGAAGCCTGGAGACATATTCCTGAAGATAAATTAAATACAATCTGAGAAAATTTGTCAAAGAGGGTTCATAGTAGAGTGAAAATTTAAGGTGGTCATACTTACTATTAACTTCAAAACTCATTCAAATTGTATAAATCCAGGTTTTTCCTTAAATACTTTAAGTTCAGCAATTTATTTTTCTTTTTTAAATTTAATATTTAACTTCTGTCTTCCTTAAATCCAGCATAGACCACCTCTGTTTCACATTCAACTAGTTTTTCACATCTTAGCTATTAACGTCACGTGGAAAATAATCTCTCTGCATTCATTTGATATCTTTGCCATTTCTTTGACTTCAACAACTCAAATAATTCAATTTGTGTGACGGAAACATAGCCAGAACAAAGAAGACAGTCAAAGCCTCTCCATTAGCTTCGTGTGTCAGAGGTGAAAGCACAGAAAACGTCTCATTACCATCTCTGGGGGAACAGGGAGCAGGCAGCAGGCACCATGAAGACCAAACTGATAAAAAGAAAAAATAAGAAGAACAAAAGTTAGAAGTAAAGCACTCTGGAGGATGTTAAAATTTCCCGTGACCCTGCAACCCTTTGTACTTACAACACTCCCACCAGCATCACTTGAATTGGTCCATGAAGAAATGTGATTCTCTGTGAACAGAGAAAGCGGACTTTAGGACAGATAAACACACTGATGTGACTTCAGCAGCAGAACAGTGATTAACAAAGATCTGACCTGCATGAACTTGTATTTTTCCAGCCTTTGCATGATGATTGGAAGGATGACTGACAGGAGAAAATAAGGACATTAGGAAAAGAAAGCATAACGAGAGGAACTTGCTTCAGTTATTAGACATGAAACTTTTGGATAGCATCTCTGCATACTCATTCCTGGAGCTGCCATGGTGATCCGAGAGACGACCACCTGAGTGATGCCTTTTACCGCTGCTTTCTGCAGAATGAACACAAGAAGGCTTGAATGCAATTTATGAAAAATAAGCAGTCTTAATACATTAAACTGTGCGACATGGTGTCTCTTTAAGATCTGATGCAACATGAGTGCTTATGTGATGTCACCGTTTCCCTGACATATGGGAGTTCAGTATTATTGATTTCCAGCAAAGAAACTCTAAATGAATCAAGAATCATGTTTTCTTGTTTGTAATCAGAATAGTTTAATAAAATAGAAACCCTCTGCTTACACAGGGAAAGCAATTACTTTAGTCTCTACATCTTTATCTTATAAATTATTGGACAAACTCACCACCTGTGAAGCCTTTCAGTTTTCACAAAAACACCTCCACAAGCTCAGAGAAGCCAATTTGTTGCTCAAGTTTTGATTTTCAATTTCATTCATTAGGTCCTTGGGTGCAGCTGATATAACTTTCACACATCACCAGAACAGGAGTGTTACATGTACTATGCTGACCTTAGAGTGACCCAGTTTGTTGCCATTTTCATCTGTGACAGCAATGCCATTCAGAATTTCCCTGAAAAACAGAGAAAACAATGCTGAGCAGAAAAACAAAGGTTTCTTAATCTACCATCCACGACTGTTTTAATCATATGATTACCTCTCTGTAAAATCACAAAAGCATCTGTGTTTAAAAGTATATTAAAAGGAAAGATGTTCAACTAAAGCACAACAGAGCCTCTGCTAGTGAGTTTGCAAGTCCAAGTCTCAAAAGTGCTTTACAGGTTGGAGTTAAGTCAGAATATTTCAGTCACAATTTGAGGAGAAAATTCCAAGAAAGTGGCATTAAAAAAGAAAAAAATGCTAAAAATGAAGGTATGTCTTTGCTTTAAAAAGACATAAAAGAACTATAGTAAATTTAAAACTTGCCATTTTAACCTGTGAACACAACCAGATAACGGGAGAATACAACCAGTAACCAGTTTTCCTGCTGGAAACTCTGATGTCATCAGCTAATTTTCATAAATGCAACAAAACAAACAGGCATGGAAATAAAACAGCTGTTTTATTGACGTGTCATCACTTATAACTTTGTTAACAGCTAGCATGTTCACTGCTAACTGGCTAGTATGGATCTGATTTACTGGGTTTAATGGGTCTTTTTACTCAGAACAGAACCTCAGTGACATGAAAGCAGTGCAGCCACAGCTTTGAACATCATCATCATCATCCAAGGCAGCTGTTGCAGCACCTACTGCAGTCCAACTGTCAATCGTTTTGGGAAATTTGTCAGCATCTTTTTTTTTTTTTTTTTTAACTCTTTCTTAAATGGCAGTTTTCCTGCACCTTCTCTCTGTGTATGCACGGGGAGAACAACTGTTCGAACCCCTCCCACCTGAGGCTTGAACCAGCAACCTTCTTCCTGTGACGCCACAGTGCTAACCACCACACACCACTATGCAGCCTTGTTTCTCACAAAATTATTAGTTTTTACTAAGGGTGTGAAAAAAAAATTGATACACTGAAATATCGCAATGTTTTATGTTGCAATATATCAATATCAAAAATGCTGTATCAATATTTTTCACAAAAGAAATCTGCAACAGGTTTTGGTTCAATTTTACACACAGTTGAAAGTACAAGTTAAAATGTGCGGCCAGGTTTTCATCGACCGCCCAGATGTTTGAGATTATAATGCACTGACTGTAATGTTTATCTTTCATATGCACTAATATTATTCTCATATATCTCATATTCTCATATACTACTTTAATTGTTCTTCCAATTTCACATGAATGTGTGTACATTTATACTATTCCGGCTCAGCTGTGGTATTGTTATTGTTTTCAAAAGCCCTTTGTTTTTATTTTATTTGCACATCTATTCAGTTGGGTTTTCCCAAAGTGAGAAATATTTAAGTTCAGGGGGACAATTGTAAATGGTTTTTATTATGAGATCCAAGTGGCAAAGAAATCTGTCCAAGTTTAATATATGGGACATGGATAAATTGAATTTAATTGATTTTGACTTATTTTGTTGTTTCAGCCATCTGATGTATGTTCATAGGTACAACTTTATTTCAAGCTGCATTTTATTTTTATAAAATATTGCAATACATCGCAATATATCGCAGTGTCACAATATCGCATTATTGTATTGTATCGTGACCCATGTGTCGTGATACGCATCGCATCGTGAAGTCTTTGCCAATACCCACCCCTAGTTTTTACATATTTTTTATAACACATTTTTATTGAGTTTTGCATTTAACACAACACATATCCATTCAAAAGTATAATGTTAAGCCAGTGAATTTTCCATATGCATCCCATTGAATCCCATTTCTTGTGGAAGAGATGTGTTTTACGTTTTATTGTGTATGTAAGAAAGTAAGTTCCGCAATCCATGAATTCAGTGATTGACAACGCTACGACGAGCGTGATTGGCTGCAGCGGCATGCGTGCGCAGCGACGTAACAGCGCGATGCATTCAGGGCCATGCACAACAATAGGATAAATAAGAACCAGCACTATGTGCATTATTCATACGGGTTGCATACATTTTTCCAATGTCTAGCTATAAGACGTTTTCCTTGTAGTTTTTACATTTCTTATTTTTCTTTTGCATCAAAAATTGCATATCTGATATCCTGACCACAGAAAAAAAGACTAATTACCATTCATTACAGAATGCCTTCAGGGCCTCTCACTGTAATTATATCTTTCACTTACTGTGCCATTCATACATATTAAAAATGCATTAAATAACATACCTCCCTGTACCACGGTGCCAAATATCTAATGTGCATTTCGGAGCAACTGGACAGCAACATTGATATGAGTGATTTCTTGGAACAGAAATATTAACCACAGTAAACTTAATGTCATCATGCAGACATGATCACATTCATTTTCATGCCGTGTCATCGAGCTGCTGTTACAGCTTTATACTCTAGCTCCACTATGTAAACACAGGAGGAGAATCAGTGTCAGTTTGGGTATTTTTTTAAATTCTCCCTAAACGTGATGCACATCATCCCTTTTGTTTATTCATTTAACATACCAAGTGGACAGTTTTGCCCAGTTAAACACGCATCCATCAAGCAGTTTTTGTAACATTACAATCTGGACAAAGTGACACGTCCATCTGCTGAGCCATGCTGCCTAACAGCCAAATCTCTTTAACCACACCAAGTTTCATCATCTACCACACACATATCAGCACCGTCTCAACATCAGTAATCTTGTAACACCTCTTCTCAGGATATGTCACAGGAAATGTAGATAGTGTGCCAAGATTTCTGTTCTGGGAAAGTCACAGTGATTCCAGCCCACATCCAACAAAATCAACAAAATCATGCATTTATATGTATTTTTTTTTGTTTTTTTTAAAGAGTACAACAAAGGAGGACTCACTGCTGCCTCATCATGGGAATATTAACACAGTTGGCTGCGGCCACGGCTGCAAAAGGGACCCAGCGAGCCACTAGAGGAGGAGCTTTCTGCAGGAGGGAGAGGAGACAGATTATAATTATCACACAAATGGTTGTAGAGTCATCTTTAAAGTGAGCTTTGAATAAAGATTTTGTTTTTTCCCCTTCTATGATGCATAAGACCAAAAATAAGTTTTTAATCTTTCTGAGAAGCAGCCTGTGCTGTTTTAATTCCTGTGTTTGTACCTTTGTGTAGAGGTTGAGCCCGACTGCTGTTGCTAAAGCTGTGCTGGTTGCTGTAATGTAGGCCACTCCAATCTGCCTGAGAGATGAGACAAAAACATCAAATAGAAGCGGTTTTACAGTAGTTTTCTTTTTTTTTTTAAAAAGGCCTCAACAATCCACAGTAAAAATCAGTTTAAAAGTCATCTCATCACCATTAAAGCTCTCAGTTCAATGACCAAGAATACAAATAAAGTCCAGATATCTTAACATGTTTCTTTACATTCATATATGCTGCTGCAATATTGGTCTTATAAATAATTTTTTTAAATAGAAAAAAAGCAGTCTTTGGCAACAATATCTTTAGTAAAGTAGCTTACAGATGCAAGGTAACTAGGATGCATCCTAAGAGACTTCCTTTAGAGATAATATATTTAATCTCATGCCTTAGGCTCCCCCAGAAGGAGCTTAACATCTTGACTAACACGCACCTGCTAAAATCCAAACCAAATTCAGTCATGTGGGTTTTCTCCAGGTACTCCCTTCTTCCCAACATCCACAAACATGCATGATATAGTGGATATGATAAGTGGAGATGTTCTAAAAATGTTTTAAAAGTTTTTTTGTGATGTTAAAAAAATTAGACCATAAATCATTTCAAAACTTTTTCTGTCTTTGATGCGACCCTGCTATAAGTATGCACACCAATAAGTTAGTACTGTGATGAAGCACCATTTGATTTAATCACATTATTCAGTCTTGCTGGGTACACGTCTGCTGTTAATTAATGAGACTATATATATATATATATATATATATATAAAAAAAGAGAGAAAGAAATCAAAGTATCACTTTAGGATTCTGAAAGACTTCCCATCTACTCCATTTTTGCATGAAAATTTCTACTTTATTTAACAATCTAAAAGATAACTTTTCCAGAGCTGCCACCTGTCCCAGCATACTTGACCAGTGGTTCAGAGGTGGAGCATTAGGGGTCTTCCATTTATACATAATTCATTTGCGACCCAACATCAAAGCTGTCTGAATCCACTCTGCATTTAAAGGATCTATGTCTTCGAGAAGAGAGGGGTCGCCCAAGACAAACAGTCTGGGACAGAATGGAATTTTACATCTCTGAATCTTTTCAATTTGAGAGCCTATTCCCACCCAGTAGCCCTGTATATGATGACAATCCCACTGCATATGTCTGAGAGTGCCCTCTTCCCGTCGACATTTCCAACATTTAGAGTTAACCCTTACTTTTACTTTATGTAATTTAACTGGTGTCCAGTAGATTCCATTTAATGTTTTTTGCGGGTGATCTTAAACTGGACAAGTCTCATTCTAAGATCTCTGGACATCTTTTTTTGTTTTTTTAGTATGGATTTCCACTCCTCATCTGTAAAAGAGGTGCAACAAATCTGTCTCCCATACTTCTTTAAGGGCACGAGCTGACTTGTCTGAACTACTGAGAAGCAATGAGTAATATTATGATGCTTCATGTCCTGAGCCACATGTCTTAATTATCTGTGTGGGAATATCTGCACTAAATGGTGGAGTGGAAGAAGAACCAAATGTATTCACAAGTAAATGTTTCAATTGTAGAGAACGTCAGATTTGAAGTTGGGGAATTAAATACATATCTGATAACTCTTTAAAGGATCTTATATTATCTCCTTTATAAAGATCATCCAAGACCTTTATTCCTCTATCAGACCACAGTTTCCACATAACGGGTGAATGACCTACAGTATACATAATTTTTGGTTTAGCCAGATAGAGGCTGAAAGATGACGATGAGAATCAAATTTGCATATCTCAGCAACTATCCTCCACAGCCACTGCATATGGGATAAGATTGGATGAGTTTGCTCATCCGGAGTAAGCTTAGTTGTGACAAAGTAAGTAGGATGAAGTGGCTTATGGAAGAGGCTCTTAATGGTGTACACCAGGGAGGAGCTCGCTCTGGGGGTAAGAGCCAGTGGGTCAGATGTCGGAGACCAAAGGCTAGATGATATAGGAGAAGATTTGGAATGCCGAGCCCTCCTTTATCTACCGGTCTTTGGAACTTTCTTAAATTCAGTCTAGGACGTTTGCCATTCCAAAGAAATACATTACATAGCCTGTCAAATTGTTTGAAATACTTAGGTGGTATGCTAACTGGAAGCAATTGCAGTAAATAATTAAATTTTGGTGCACAATTCATTTTAAGGACATTTGCCTTCCCCCATAAAGAAAGATGCAGCGGTGTCCATCTTTCAATATCAATTTTGAATTTCTCTAATAGCTGCTCAAAATTAACACATATAAGGTCTGAAAGATCTTGGGGGAAAGTAATACCAAGGTACTTAATCCCAGTGGAGGGCCAGACAAAATTACCAGGCTTAAATACATTTTTTGGGCAGTAGGGAGTAAGAGGAAGTGCCTCTGATTTTTTTTACAGTTTACTCTATATCCTGATAGCTTAGAGAATTCATTAATCGTTTCCAGCAGATGGGAGAGACCTTGCGGGTTCTGTTACCAATACTAATGTATCGTCTGGGTACATCATTAATTAGTGTGTGCAGTCTCCTATTTTTAATACCAGAAAAGTTCGGGTCTTTGCGTTTAGCTGCTGCTAGAGGTTCCAATGCTAATGCAAAGATCAAGGGGCTAAGCGGGCACCCTTGTCTTGTACCTCTGCCAAGCTCAAACTGTTGGGGCAGGCCATTGGTAAAGACTGCAGCTATAGGGAGAGTATATAAAAGTTTAATCCAGCCTAAAAATTTAGAATCGAAGCCGAAGGCCTCCAGGGTGGAGAACAAAAACTGCCACTCCACCTTGTCAAAAGCTTTTTCCGCGTCTAAAGAAAGAGTGGCTGCAGATGGATCTTTGCATCGTAACGCCCACATTGTATTAATTAGATGTCTAAAGTTATTGGCCGGGCTTCGACAATGTATGAAACCAACTTGATCTGGATGGATCAGCTTGTTATCACTTGGTGATGGTGGAGGGAATTATGAATTGTTCCAAATACAAGGCACTTTTGGCCAAAGACATTCAGCCATCATTTAGAAAGCTGAAGCTGAAGAGGATTTTCACCTTTCAATGGGAATCCATGAAAACTAAAGTTTTCATGGATTCCCGACTGAAGTGATACTAAGGAAATAGTGGATCAAAGCGATTCACTGGATGAAGGGCAGAACTTTACAATAAAACAAGGTAGCACATTTGTTTGTAGCCGGCACTTCAATGATGCAGACTACAGTACAGCTGGCATTAGTAGGCTAGCGTTAGCTGACGTGCCTAACTTTTTGCGTCTGAAAACATCTGAAAATCGGGTCTGTACCCTCCCGTTTCCAGTGGAGCAACTGGGGACTGCCAAGGGGGGAGACTGCTTATAAAAAGAGCATCAACTCTCGTAGGCCATGACGTTCAGCCAGCATACACAAATACAGCAACTGGAAGAAGAAATTAAATAAAGTTTAGTTGAGAAAGAAAAACTGGAGGAAGAAATTAAGGAGCTGAAAAGAGAGCTGTCACTGCTGAAAGTGTATCAAGTGCATTTTGCAAGTGCATATTAAGCGATTCGCTGGGGTGTTAGGGGCGCCGGTGAGACGACACTACAGCTGGCATTAGCAGGTTAGCGTTAGCAGGCTAGCGTTAGCTGATGTACCTAACTTTGTGTGTCTGAAAACACACAAGCATCTGAAAATGAGATCTTTGGCTTATATCATCAAGAAAGCATAGAAAAAAAAAACTCACTTAGGCAATGACGTTCAGCCAGTAGATGTGACATTCAGCCACCTCTGGAGCAGCTGCTGCTATGCGAAGAGGCAATGTCCTTATCTAAGACACAAAATCTGTCAAAATGCACTTAAACACTTTCAGCTATGACAGCTGTCTTGTCAACTCCTTGATTTCTTCCTCCAGTTGCTGTATTTGTGTATGCTGGCTGAACGTCATGGCCTACGCGAGTTGATGCTCTTTTATAAGCAGTCTCCCCCCTTGGCAGTCCCCAGTTGTTCCATTGGAAACGAGAGGGTACAGACCCGATTTTCAGATGCTTGTATGTTTTTTAGACGCACAAAGTTAGGCACGTCAGCTAACGCTAGCCTGCTAATGCTAGCCTGCTAACGCCAGCCTGCTAACGCCAGCCTGCTAACGCCAGCCCGCTAACGCCAGCTATAGTGTAGTCTGCATCATTGAAGTGCCGGCTACAAACAAACGTGCTACCTTGTTTTATTTTAAAGTTTGACCCTTCATCCGGCAAATCGCTTTGATCCACTTTTTTCTTATTCCAGTGGTGTCTAGTCGGTCCTCAAGGGCTGCTGTCCTGACAGTTTTCCATGCCTCCTTGCACCAGCACAGCTGACTCAAATTAAGAGCCTATGAATTTGAGTCAGGTGTGTGTTGGAGAATGAGACATGGAAAACCTGCAGGATTATGGCCCTCGAGGACTGGAGCTGGACACCCCTGCCTAAGTATCACTTCAGTTGGGAATCCATGAAAACTTAAGTGGGGTCGGTGTAGTTTATTGGATTTACAAAGTGGAACAGAGCAGTGACATTGAATTCAGTTATTGTTGAACTGGCCCGGAAGTGGAAATGCACAAACTCGACAAGTTCCCGGAAACCGGAACACGGAAGCGTGATAATCCCCTATAACCCCGAGCATTCACCCAAATTGACAACAGAACAGATTCACCAGCAGGAAATTAGACTTTTGGAGCAGTCCAGCAAGGAAAAATGGGCAATTACTGAAGAATATTGCAAAGAGTCGGATGTGTCGTGTTGATAGACTCCAACCAAAGAAGATTAAATGCTGTACGTGAATAGAAAGGCAATTCAATAAGGTATTAGTTCAATAGTTTGTACACTTATGAAACCAGCTTATTGTACATTTATTTTTTCTTATTTTTTCCCCTGATGTATTTGTTTGTTTTTCCACTGAATTGTACAGGTTATTGGTCACATTAAATGTGGGAATTGTCTTTGCTAAACTTATTTTTTGTCTCATTTTAACAGGGAGTGTATACTTTTTAAATCCACAGAACATTGATTCTCTATTTTACTTTGATGCTGACTGCACATGTGAATGTGTGTGGCTGTTTATCTTGTTTGTCTCTCTGTGTTGGTCCTGTGATGGACTGGTAACCTGCCCAGGGTGTAACCTGCCTCTCACTCCGTGACAACTGGGAAGGTAACAGGGTGGATGTAAGTATGTCCCAACTCCCACCTCAGAGTGTTGTTACCCAGCTCTTCATCTTTATGTCCCCTAACACAGCAAAGCATGCTGCATTTGCTGTACCTTTGAATCAGGAAGTTTACCCCTTTTGCTTTCTATTAACATCAAATTCTCATCATCAGCCAATAAATCAGTTACAAAAAACTAATGATACCCTTCAAATAGTTTGTTTAACATATCTAGACTTGAAAATTTGAGCTTTAATCTCTTTTTTTGGTACGTTCTTTTCCCGTTTGGAAATGTGAAAATCTGATTTACAAGGTGCCACTGAATTCACCATCCTCCATCATTACATACACAAATTTCCATTTATGTATTTTTTCAACTATTTACTACACTATCACATCGAATGAATTCATATTGATTAAACCAAGGCTGCTACATACCAAATGTTCACAAACCCTTATTTTCATACAGTACACAACATTTTCTTTATGTTTAATCCCCTTTTTCTTCATATGTTGTGCGCTTTAGATGACTGCTGAGTCAAAGTTGGTCTTGTTTAACAGATTTTATTCAACCACTGATCCTGTGTTAACCCACATAAGCTCTGAACTGAACTGGCTGCATCAGGAATCGGATAAAAAACTACTGAAGCATGTTTTGTTCTGATTTCACAACATAGTCCGACTACATTGTGAAATCAGTGGAGAAGCTTCTTTGCCCTCTGTCATTTTCATGTGGGGAAAAAATGGCTGCAAAACATAAGAATAACTTCAACATCTGGTTCCAATCAGTCTTTATGGTACCCCTTTTAGCAAAGGTTAAGGCCATTTATATTTAGTTACTTTATAATCAATGTCAAACAAGAAACATGGACTTTGGCCTGCAGAGATGTGCACATATAAGCTCATCTGGACTTTTAAGTGACAAATGTAAACAGGGTCTGACTAGGTCTTACTTTGGAGTGATGGGGGAAGCAGCGTTGCGGTTGGTGTAGTTGACAAGAGCGTTGAAGGACTGATTCACCCACTGCCAGAACACCACAGCAGGAACTGTCCTAGATGCAAACATTGAGTAAACTAAATATGTTTTCATGAAACAGAAGGATGTGTGAGATTCAGTTAGTCCTTTTCGCTCTTCCTTACCTGTAGAACTGCAGCATGAACCCAGTGATGGCCATGCCTCCGGGGACCTGGAAGGACATGCGTCCGATGAGGTTCATACGGTCTCCCGTGTCTGGATGGAAAGCCGAGTCGTACAGCTTCTTTGCATAGTAGAGCTGTTCCACCGAGGTGCCTGGAGGGACAGATCCAGCTCTGCAGAAATCCAGACAAAACAGAACATAAACTTTCACACACTACCTGCAGAAACATCCCCATTTTGTTTAATTGCGTTCATGATCTCACCTGCAGCTTTCTACTAAAGCTTTGGCCTCATCCAGCCGCGAGTCAGGCAAAAGTGCAGTTCGCCAGTCGGTGATAGTGAAGAAGTGTTTCAGTCGGCCCATGAACGTAGACTGATCCCATCGCGGCGCATCGATGTCAAACGAGCTCAAAGCCATTTTTCTTGTTAAAAAAAAAGGCAGCTCAATGCATTCAAAAATCGCTGTGGTCACTCTGCAGGAGGTCCCCAAGCAGCTGCAGGTGGAACCTGAATGAACATGCAATAGCACAACTTACAGAAAACATTATGAATAGACACATGAATGATACTGTGCAGGTTGGGACTAAAATGTAAGCAGGTTAATAGTTAATGAAGCTCTGCTTTGAGCTGATGTAACATTAACAGACTTCTTCGGTGGGTCAGACAGGGACAAATTACTCCACCTTTGAACTCTAATTCCCAAGAGAGAAAAATGTGTGAGGAGTTTTAATGTTCAACATAAAATCTCTTTTTCTGATGGTTCATTTGTGAACAGAAGGGGAAAAAAGCTTATGCTATGCTTTAAGCAAGTGTGAAATTAACATTTGATGACATCATACTAGACCTCTGTGAAGCTGAGATGGTTTTCTACTCTATTTCTGATCCATTCTTCTGATTTTATACATTTATGGTAAATGTATAAGATGTATATAAAAATAAATGTATAAATAAATAAAAATGTAAATTATAAATATAAATAAAGCAAACAATATATATATATATATATATATATATATATATATATATATATATATATATATATATATATATATATATGTGTGTGTGTGTGTGTGTAAAGTATAAATACAATATAAAGCCTTATAAATGTAGAAGGCTTGAAACTTCCAGCATTTAAAATGTAATATTTTTCTGACTGACTTTAATGAAGTTTCCAACAACAAACCATAATTTGGGTCTTTTAAATTGTCCTTCCTTTAAACCTGCAAATGAAGTTAGTCCCATTCCATGCAGCAGAAATCCAAAAGGAAAAGTACCCATGTTTGCATCAAATGTTGGTAAGCACAGACCTGTGTGTGGTCGGTGTGACTCTTCCACACCCCGCTGAGATGCATTTGCTCTAAAAGTCCTGCAGCACACAGAGCTGTTGTACAGCTTCTGCTTCTCTAAAGTTAACCACCCAAGCTGCAGCTAACCGCTGCTTTCCAACATCTGCTTCATGTCCCTGAACAAACACAAATTTCAGTTCTCTCTCAAGGCCCCTAATTCGACTAAAAAATCATCAACCACCTCCTGGTAAATGGTACCACAGGTAGTCATTTTGGGTTTCTGCAGCTACAGCGTTGTGCTTCACATTAGCCAATCAGAGATGTCCAAACCTGCTGACTTCAGTGCAGGGTATCCAAATTCCCCTCTGGACTGCACAACTTACTTTATTACATTACTGTAAGTATTTACCGTACGTTTAAGGTGGAAAAGTAAATATAGGACTCATGAGGAGAGAGGAAGATATCTGCTCTCTGAAGGTTCAGCCTGGCTGGAACTGGATTGTCTTTGAAATTGTTTGTTTAAAAAGTAGGTTAAAGGCCTGCAGCTGCTGGTGGGGAACACAGAACATGGCCCAGAAGTCAACGTGGCTCTACATACCACCATATATCAATCAACAATGATATGCAAAAACTAAAAAACAGAATGATCATGTTTCTGTAGCTGCAACTATTGCACCCTTTTAATCTCTTGTTTTGTTTGATAACGGTCCAGAAAATTCAGATTTTGGGTTTACAATCTCTTAAAACAAAGAAAAGCAGCATATTCCCATGTTTGATAATCTGAAACTGACATTTTTGTTTCATAATCAATTAAGCAGTATATACATCTAAAAGCAAAAGCAAAAATAACAATAACATATGGCTCCAACTTCTGAAATGATCATATTTCTCATTTTTTTCATCTTGAGCAATAGGCTTTACTCTGGATACTTGCTGAGATCTAAAAGACACAACTGAGAACACTAAAAAGAAGAAAACTCAAATGACACTTTTCCTACCATTTCTAAGCATTTCATAGACTGCACAAATCAAATAAGATATTAATTTCAGATTAATTACCTATTAGGGCTGCCACAAACAATGATCTTGATAATCTACAAGCTACCAATAATTTTGGCGGTTAGTCAATTCAAATAATTGGATCATATGAAAAGTGTAACATATTTACGGCACTAGTCAAAAGTTTGGACACTTTCTCATTAAATCTAATGGAAACATGGATGAATGGATGGATGAATGCATGCATACCCATTAGGGCTGCCACAAATGATTATTTTCGATAATCGACAAGTCATAGATTATTTTGGCGATTCATCGGCTAATCAGATCATACAAAAGTTGTAGCATATTTACAGTACCAGTCAAAAGTTTGGACACTTTCTCATTGAATCTAATGGAAAAAATATGTCCAAACTTTTGGCTGGTAGTGTGTGTGTTTATTCATGTCAATAAATAATTCAAGAAAAGCTGACCAGACAGAAAGGCAGAAAAGGCAGAAAAGCCGGAAGGTGCAGTGGTAATTTCTAGAGGAAAAACAAAGCTTATAAACAATAAATGATTAATTGATTAGGAAATTAGTTGAAACTATTTTGATAGTCAATGAGGCAGCCCTAATGCTCCTAAATACAAAGTATTGCCATAATCCAGAATTTCTTTTAACATGCTCTGATTTGTGCCACTATTGACACCACTGGTGCACAACATCAACAATGTCTGGACCTCCATCTGACATCTTATGGAGACAAAATCTGCTTTTAAGATCTAACTAACTTTACAATTTTACAAAATAATACATTTTCCAATACAATTCAAAAAGAATTATATTCAGTGGGGTCAACTTGTTATAATATTGTTAAACAGTAGCAAACACTTGATAAGTTATAACTAACGAAGGAAAAGGTGGTGAATATTCACAATTTAGAGCTAAATTTTATTTAGCAAGAATAATTTATAGCTCTGGGTTTATCTTCTCCCAACTGCCTCTTGGTAATTCAGAACAAAGAAAAATATCTTACAGACTCATCACGTGTTGCATTTGCAGAAATCTTAATTTAATAAAGTAATAAAAGCTGTACAAGTTGAAAATAACGTGGTTATAAAGCCTCAGCTGAGTATTGTACATGTGCTTCACGATGACAAGTAGGAGGTTGACAAACTGGATCTACAGGCCAAAACACATCCCAGCATTTTAGGACATCTGGGTAAGTTTGCAGTCATCGGTTGTAGGTTGTGCACTCACAAAATTTAGCTCAATTGCAGTCATGTAGCTTGTAAAACAGATAAATAATAATAACAATGAAAACGCGGTTAAACTGGAGTCCTGCATTAGGTCAATCGACCTAAAAGCAGTGAAATTTGTTAAAAACATGTCAGACGGAGCTCAGGTGATGCAACCCTGACCTCGAGTTTCCAGCTGAGTCTGATTTCTGCAGCAGGAACAGCCAAACAAACAAAAGCACCAGAATACCCACTGTAACCTGCATAAATGAAACAACAATTACATACCTCAGAAAAGAGCTTGAAACACACTACACGGAGGGAGCTGTCAGGTAATCAAATGTGCTCACGGGATATGGTAGTAAAGAAATGTGCACGTGGCAAGCTGTCCTCCAATCACAGGTTGGGGCAGCTCCCCACGTGAAAACCGGCGAAAACCAAATGTGACATGTTATTTTTTTTTACGGACTGAAGGTAAAGCAGACAAGGGGAAGTAAATGTGACTAATGCTCAAGTTTACACCTAGCTCACATTACAAACACAACTGTTGTGTTAGCTAATTACCTTCGTGATAGGCTATCCAAAGTCTTCTGTTACTATCAAACTTGTTTAAATGCAGTAATTTTTAACAGCTATGAAAAAGCATAACTCCACAAATCACTGTGAGTAGTGGTATTGTTCTATTTATCAAACATTACTGCAGGTCGTAGCTAACTAAACTCGTCCTCCATACTTGAGGTTGATGCTGCGTTCAAGTCAAAATGTGTAATGCGCTCATATGCGCTATTAAGAACATCAGTAACACAGCAGCTTCCAACAGAGCACCAAAGGACATGAACATACAAAATGATCACAAAGATGTAATGCAACCAATGTATAAAAAAATTACAGCTACAATTCAGAATAAAGAAAAAACAAACAAACAAACATGCAAAGTAACATGATTAAATGGATCAAAAGAACTTCGGCAATATATTTATTCCGCAATGGCACATGATTAATAATAAATAAAAGGCAAAACAACCATAAAATATACAAAATTTCAATTTATTGAAAATTTGATTATGTTAGAATATTTTACACATGGCAAAAGAGATGAAGAAGTGAGAAAATGTTATAATTAAAGAGAATACTCCAAACAATCCATTGATTTCCTTAGCTAAGCAATTAGTTTTTATGAATTGGCTTTAATGAACACAGTTACTATAAATGTGAATGTCTGATTATTAATTGGTTTTGATTCAATTATAACTGGACTACAAAGCATTGTATTAAATTGGACTGTACTGTATCTTGAGATGACTGTCATGAATTGGAGCTATAAAAACAAAGCTGAACTGAATTAAATAATTTAGCCTCTTTCAGTCTGAATGTCTTTGCCCAGACATCTGTACCCTGGAGCACATCATTTCATCATCTCTTCTGCATTGGTTTCCACTGATGAAATATTTATGAAAAAAGATGTGAAATTTTTCCTGCAAGTTTCATCAAGTAAACCAGTGCAAACAGAAATGCCATCTTTTTTATTTTTATTATTTGAGTTGTTTTATGCCATTTATTTAGGAAATGATTAAAAAATGTAACAAAGCTTAATTTTGGATAAGCACTCGTATTTTTACTACGCTCAAGTATTTTATTTTTTTCCCACTCTAGAGGTGTAAAGTGAATACAACATGAGCCCAAGTTTTACGCACCGTGTGCGTCTGACGTCACTCCCCTTAGTAACCCTCGGCGGCGTCTCCAGGAGAGAAGGCAACAAGATGGTGAGTCTAATTTATCGTAATAATTAGTCATTAAGTCTAAATATCAGGCTTTACGTGTATAAAATTTTGCATTTACTGGTGTAAATTTGTATTAAGACATATTTTAAAGAGTCCTACTGCCCGAAACTTGATGAGAAAAGCATTCAGCTGGAAAAGCTGCCTTGTTGCTTCGCTCTGTTATCAAGGGAGATTAGCTTAGCACGTTAGCTCCGTGTAGCTCCTGGTTGCGTGCCGTTAACTAGCCCAGCACGAGGGTGAAAAAGAAAAGGAAAAACAAAAAAACTAACCCTGAAGAATATCAAAGAAGATGCGAGGAGCTGCTCACAGAAGCAGTAATCCCTATGCACCAGTACCGACAGGAGAGTGTTTGTTTATGATAAAGATCCACGGAGGAAACTAGAGATGCACATGGATGGCCCGTTAATGAGGAGTCCAGGTGGACGAAGGAAGAATCGTGCTTCTGTAATGGTGGTTAAGTGCGACAGAGCTCCTCCTGTACCCCCCTGGCCATAGACGGATTAGGAAACAATAGGCCCTTGGGCATGGAGATGTCAAAGACCCCCCAGCTTGTAGTGCAAAGACCCCAAACACCCTAAATTAAATAAACACAAGACAAACACATTCTTGCAGATGCGATTTATGATTGTTCTGCATCTTCAACTCCATATCATGCAACTTTTTGGCATCTTATAATGGTGTCTTTGTAGAGCACAGAACTTTTAATATATAATTAATTTTGTATCCCTCTGTGGTCTTATTTCAGTCTTTTTTCTTCTTTTGATTAATTTTGTGTCTGTTCATTTATGTTGCATTTTTGTAGCATTTTCGTTTATTCTTTCTGGTGATCTTTTGCTGCTTTGTGATACTTCTAAATCTGATATTGATAATTTAATGCAAGATCTTTCTCTTTGCCAGGCGAAGTAACCTCACATGGATGATTTCACTGTTTATTTCAGGGATTGCTGTCCATCCTTCGTAAGCTAAAGAGCACACCAGACCAGGAGGGTTAGGATACTGCTGCTGGGTCTTGATAACGGTGGGAAGACCACCCTGCTCAAGCAGTTGGCATCTGAAGACATCAGTCACATCACTCCCACACAGGTAGGGAGAAAGAGCTCTCATGCATAATTGAAGCGTGCCAACATTACATACTAATGATAAATGGTCTTATTTTTGTTCAGATGTACATAATATTGACTTATCCTGTCTGACCAGCTTGATGTGTCTTGATTCTTCCAGGGATTTAATATAAAGAGTGTACAGTCTCAGGGGTTTAAACTAAACGTTTGGGACATTGGAGGCCAGCGGAAGATCAGGCCGTACTGGAGAAACTACTTTGAAAATACTGACGTGTTGGTAAGGAAAACCCATTTTTATTGAGTTACATTTTTTTTTTATCACCTCAGCTTTAAATACAGCCTTATTATTCACATGAATCTGTCACACATATAACTTTACAAACATTTTGTTTCAGATTTACGTTATTGACAGCGCTGACAGGAAGAGGTTTGAGGAAACGGGTCAGGTATGGACAATAGGCATGTACTTTTAGGCCACACACAATAATGATTTTCATGGTTCTAATGAACCATCTGTATATCAGATGTCAACTAACCTATAGGGATGGTGATATGGACTAAAAAATGTACCACAATGTTTGGTTTTTGTCATGTTGACGATAAAAAATATCACCCTAATCGTTTGTATTATAAATCTATCACTACCCTAAAATAGTACTAAAAGCCACTAAATTACATCAATTAAGTTGAAGTAGTACACCTGTATTGCAAAACTGGGGTGACACCAAACGAACATGTCTGAAATATGAGAACGAATTTGACATTTATTCAAATGGTGCAAACAGCAGAAATAACTATGTATAAAAAAAACTGTAAGATACAACCTGATAAATTTAATTTATCATTTTTTATTGTGAGATGACAAATTATTACCATGGGGAATTTCATTGACGATATATCGCACACCATAACATATTGCCCATCCTTACTGACCAAGTTTGACTTCTTCAAATGACTGTTTTGTTTGTGTTATGGTGTTATATCTTAATGACTATTTGCCTGAAGAATAACTTGAAATGATGTTTGTTTGTCATTTAATTGTCAACTGAATTCTATTAGTGATTGTTTCTGTCAATGTAAAGGATGAACATTTCCATTTTTTTTTTTAGATCTTTATATCAATCAGACAAGTCGAGTCAAATGTCAAGAAAATCATAAGCTCTGTCTAACAAGAGTTTAGTTTTTGTCAGAGGATCTAGTTTTCATTAACATGGAGCACTTCCATTCCTTTGTATTTCCATCACTGGATGCATGTCTGATTGGCAGATCTGTTGGTTTGTCTCAGGAGCTGGCTGAGCTGTTGGATGAGGAGAAACTGAGCGGCGTCCCTGTGCTGATCTTTGCTAACAAACAGGACCTCCTGACAGCAGCTCCGGCCTCTGAAATCGCAGAGGGGCTTAATCTGCACACCATCCGGGATCGCATGTGGCAGATCCAGTCCTGCTCCGCCCTCACTGGTGAGGGGATCCAGGTGAGCAGATGAGCGTTTTTATGCATTCTTTTGTTCATGCGGGTTTTCAGTCATCTCACTGCAGTGCTTCTTCTTTTCAGGAGGGAATGAACTGGGTCTGCAAGAGTGTCAATTCAAAGAAAAAGTAGCTTCGCTTCTAGTTTTCTACTTCTCAGGAGGAGCAGCATACACAAACACACACTGACATACTGCACCTCCTGAGCCTTAGTATGATGGGATTTACCTGTGAATGTACACACACTACTAATCCAACGTGGACTTTTTTAACCCCCTGCATTGCTGATGTTTGCTAATCTCAGCACATCTTCCTATGTTGGCCTCTACAAAGAGGAGAAGAGTTTGCCTTCAAAGAGAACCCATGCCAGGAAACCAACCCCCTCCAGTCCTCTATTCGTCCACGTCATCATCACCGTCCCAGCCAGTGGCTGCCACCATCCGCAGCCGGTCCCAGCTTCAAACATTCCCATTAAACTGCTGTCTTTCACAGGAATTCCAACAGGTCCTTTAAGCTTTTTCACACGCTGTCCTGGAAACCAGACCCTCACTTCCTCCCCCTTCAATCTCCATCTCATTCTTATGTTTTGTTTTGTTTTTTTCTCTAAATCATTCCACTATGGCTGTAAGCGCTTTTTCTGCTATCTCTGTTTGAAGTGAGGTATATTTTTGTAATTGTTTTATTTATGGTGAAGTAGAGTGCTTTAAAACAACTGCTCGTGTGGTGTGTGCGTGTGTGTGAGAGAATTGGTTCAACACTCCCCGCTAAAGAATAATACTGCAAGTGTTAATATGTATAAAAAGATAAATCAGAAGGGTAAAATACACTACATTTTGGATCATCTGTAAATAGCATGGCCCTGTGTTCACATTATGCACATGTTATAGAAAATTTGTCACCCTGCTGTACTTTGTAGTATGTAATGTTTGCATATCTAATATGTGCTGGCAGATTTTTAACAGAGGTACTGTATGTTCCAATTGCATTTCTATGTATTCTGTCCAGAATTTAAAATAATGTATGTGAATAAAACATGAAGTGTTTAAAAGAAACTGTCAAATTAAATTGCTCTTTGCAAGAACATACAAACATGGATGGTTCAGCCAGGTGTGCATCTCAGAAACAAACCTCTATAAATACAACAGCTCCAGCAAATATGCTTCAGTAAGTTACACATATATTTATCTATGGGGGCCCCAAGGGTCCAAATAACATCGTTAGACAAACTAGGAATTCACTAAACAGAAAAGTGTGTCCCAAATAAAAAAGGCTACTTGCAGCAAAATCTTAAGGTAATCAGAACATACTTCATGAAAAATAAAACATTCATGCATTCTGTAAACATTAAATTTGATAGAAACTCACATTTAAGATTGCACAATTAATCTTTCTATGTTTGGTCTAAAGGTGCTTTGGTTTTGATCCACTACATTTTCTGAATCCCGAAATGAATCTTGGGACTCGGTATTTCAGTAGGTAGTTTTATCTTTCTTTAAATACACCTACAAATGATTAAAATGAGACGATCTGACACAAAATGTAAGATGTTTGTGTAATTACTGAATCAAGACTGCAACCTAAAATTAGATTTGATTTGTTCAGACAGGTAGGAGTGTCAGGCAGGTGGTGCTGTGTCCACCTGTCTGCATGCAAGCCTCATGGCCTGGAGCTGAGCAGCAGACGCTGCATGGCCTAATTCTCCACCCTCAGCTGGAGTCACAAATATCTGGAAACAAACACAAGGCTTGTCCACCTGCAAGAGCTGCTGCTTGACTCCAGACCACCCACATGTTGAATGGGCGTTAAAAAAAACATCTGTTTGACAGCATCACAGTCCTTAACCTCCACCCAGGAGTGGAATGTAAGTAAAGACTACCCAAGTAATGTAATTAGAAACAGTTATCCTAAATATATACGGTGTATATATATATATATATATATATATATATATATATATATATATATATATATATACATATTTCTATAAAGAAAAGATCATCTGACCTTTTGAATTTCCTCATTAACCTTAACTGCTGTTCTTAGGCCAGTTATAATTGATTACTTTCCACCCGCCTTCATCTCAGTGTAAAGCACGTTTCTCTCAAACAGACTTATTACCGAGCAGTGATCCAAGTTCAGATCATAAATAATGGTCCAGAAGAAGATGTTCAGAGGTGTTACATGTCTAACAGAGTGACCCTGCTGCAGAAACAGTGAGCTATGTGTTTTACTTTGCGTAACATTGTGTGCGACTGATTCAGAGGGCCTCAGAGGTTTTCAAGCAGCCTCTTCTTCTTGTCTCACAAAGATTGCCATTGTTTGGTCTTCCTCTTCTCTCACAGACAGAATGTACAAGTGTTGTTCCTCATTTCTGGCCCTTGACTCCCTCTTACATTTAACACTGACAAATTCTGCGGAAAACATGATGCACCAAGAGGGAGCCACATTTAAAAGAAAAAAAAAACAAACATTAAATAATTATGAGAAACTGGTTGGGAATATGTGCTTTCTTGCTCTCTGGTGAGATAAAGTTAAATTACATGAGATGGTTAGCTTAGCTTAGCTTAGCTTGGTTTAGTTTAGTCTGGGGAAACAGGGAAGATGCTAGTGTGGTTTTTACTGAGAATAACTTGTTAATCAGTACAGAAATAGAAATAAAGATTTTAGAGCTACTTTTTCACTAATAACAGTCAGACAACCAGCTAACACTTATGTAATAATATCAGGATCTTGGTAAAATAAGCAATTTAATATTCATGCTAAGCTACTGATGATAGCAGCACTATATCTGTATGTATTCATAAGTATACACACCACTCACAAAAAGTTTAGAATATTTGTCTTTTTGTATAACGCCAGAATGAACAAGAATAAAATGCACTATAACCTTTTATTGGTTTAATTTAACTTTATCTAAACTTCTGAATGCACATGTGCAACTGTTCAGTGTTTAAGCTTCTATTGCATAACATGCTGGTCTCTAACAAGGGGGTTAAGCACAACCCCCCCTAAAAAAAACAAACCCAAAAAAAACAACAACAAACAAACAAACAGACAAACAAAATAGGTGTCTGAACCATGCTTGAGCCATTAAATGTTCTGGTTCAATTAAAACTAGGATGTAAACCGTCTTCTTCATCAAACTGTTGACATTTTAACATCATCAGACCAGGATGACCTTACATTTTACAAGTTATTGAGACGTGGACATACTTTGTGGTATACTCCTCACTTTGTTAGCTTTTGTTTCAGTAAAATATTCTTGAGGAATCAATTACAATTGCGTTATTCTTCCTTTTTTAACAGTATATATTATAAATATGGCATTAACTTTTATATATTCCATGAATTTCTCCCGAAAGGGATTATGTTTACCTTTTCTGCACACTACACTATAAATAGAATAAAATTTCTGATACCAAATTAAAGATGGGCCAGAAGTTCTCATTAAATGACTCAGTCTGTAAATGAGTCAGTAGTGTTTGTTTTTAAAACTGATAACTTTTTCAATTCCAAGTGCAGCACTCACTGAAAAACTTGTAATTTAAGATTAAACTTTTATACGTGTTTTGTATTTTTGCCTTCTTTGTATCTCCTGAAACTCCAAAATGAGAGAACAAAAAGTTCTGTGGTTGTGGCATTACTGAGTAAAGACTTTCCTCTCTGTGTGGGTATTTTAAAGAACAGTGTGTGTGTGTCACAGATACATATCAGATACGTAGGCGACTGGATAACTGCCTGTTTCTCTCTCCTCGTGGATCAAGCAGCTGTTCAGCAGCTGTGTGCGCAAGTGTGAGAAAATGTGTGTGTCAGGACATAAAGGGGGAAGTGTTTGTTAGTGTGTGTGTGTGCCAGAGAGAGAGAGAAAGACAGAAAAGCAGCCCTGTAATTTATGCTACACCTCCGACCCCTCAGCTCTTGGCTGCCTGTGTCTCTGCTGAGGTTTGCTGACGTGAGAGAAAAGGCAGCACATCAGAGCTGCGCTTCGGCGCGAGCGGGGAAAGAGGTGGGAGGAAAAACGAGGGTGGAGCGAGAAGCAATATGACTGAAACGTCTGCTTTTACGTGTACACTAACCGCTGACTGTTCTGTTGTTAAAGGGAAATATATGGCATTCTGAGACTAAAACTGAACTTAAATGTCTTTCAAAAGCATCTTTAAAAACATGCACAGAAAGTTCATTCTTAGTGGAAGCCGTAATGGACCAATAGGAAGGCTTCAGCTGCGTCACGTGATCTTCCTCAAACAATGACTGGTTGAATTTTCCATTTTTCTGAGCGTTTAAAGGACCTGACACAGAGTTTTTAGGGAAGAATTAACTTAAGACCTGAACCTTTCTAGTTTTTATTCCCACACTGTTGTTCACATGCTCCTCATACACACACAAGTAGATCATCCCTCCTGTGTGTATGGGATTGAGGCTTAAAGTGCTGGGTAGGAGAAAGCAGTAATGCAACAGCTTAATCAGGCTGAGGGGAACACACATGCACACACTCTCACATACACTCCTCTGACTGAGTAGTCATCTCAAGACCTTCCATCCTGTTTTCTCTCTGCAGGCCTCCACCCCCACATACTCATGAGTCCTATTTGCACTGAGTGGACACAGTGATATTTCAAGTTTTGTCCAAATGGGTTTTTCCACTATTAATGTGTCCGGTAAGATATATTAATACGGCAAAAGATTAAACAGAAAGTGATGCCAGGAAGATTATTTGTTCATTTAAGAGGACACAGCAGAGATAGTGTGATGTGAGGGCACAAGTGGGAGGATGTCATTTTTATGAAGTCATATGAAGAGTAAGCAGATGACTGTAGAGTCAACTGTATTGACTGAAAAACTGTTAGTAGTTGTTTTTAAACAAATGTGAGAAATATTGAATAGGTTAACTACTAACTGCATGGTCATGTCTGCATTTTTTAGAGTTCCTAAATCTACTTTCTGAGGTTTTTTATGATTAGAATAATAATAATAAAAAAAAAACTCAAGTAAAACTAAAAAACAACAATGATCCAAAGAACATGTTTAGTCTTTACAGCAACAGCCTTAATTCTTTGTGACACAGAACCTTCTAGCTATGCTAATGACAATGTGAGGCTCATTTAATTACAACACTGACAATATAACATTAAATCAATTTAGACTTGCACATTAAACAATGGACTTAATGTTCCTTTTATGAATATAGCTGGAATTTAAACATTGTAATGCAACATCTATTTGTGCCAAATAAATATTGACATACCCTGCTGTAACTCGGCCCCCAGATTCAACGCTAAAACAAACGGCTTTACAGCTCTTTTCAATGAAAACTTCTCAATTTCTTCACTATACCAGCAAAATGTTGACTCCTCTGGTAAACCATGGTAAAAACTGCCCATTAGTTGTATTTTGGTGCTGATTGAATTTCCCTTCTGGGATAAATAAAGTATTTTCTATTTTATTCATTTTCATTTAATTTCATAATATTGTTTTATGTAAAAGTAAAGTCGAGAGCACTTTTTCAGCAAGGATGGGAGATAAAATCAAAGAGATGCTTTGATGCAATCTACTGGTTTGCCTTAGCCTTAGCAAGACAGTTTTTATTTTTATGAACATGAAACATCATTATCAGTAATTGGACTTATGAGGATAATGTAATGTATTTGTTTGGACTAAAGCGGACCATGCCTGTAAAAGTGTCTTGAGTTGGGTTTGTCTTGATTTGGCACCTTACAAATACAGCTGAATTTCTTTGCACCTCTCTGGACTGAGATGTCTGATGATAAGATAAGGATAAAAAAGGTTTCAGGTATCAGTTGCTACTTGGAGCAGTGTGGGAGACTGTGACTACTTCTGGGTGTTAGATGCTGGGTTGTTTCAGGGGCCTCTTTACACAGCCTGCATCTGACATGATGCTTGGTGGGAAAGATCAAGGATTCTGCCTGGTGTGGTAGATGTGGGCCTCTATTGCTCTGGTGCTCAAGCCATTAGTAGAACTTGATCATATCTGACACTTCAGCGATGAATATACATACACACTACCACTCAAAAGTTTGGGATCACTTTCCTATTAAATCTAATTGGAAAGTGATCCCAAACTTTTGAACAATAGTATAGTGGATACAGAAAGTATTCAGACCCCTTTACACATTTTACTCTTTGTTTCATCGCAGCCATTTGCTAAAATAAAAAAGTTCATTTTATTTTTCATTAATGTACACTCAGCACCCCATCTTGACAGAAGAAAACAGAAATCTAGAAACTTTTGCTAATTTATTAGAAAAGAAAACAGAAATATTTAAAGGATCAAAAGTATTTAGACCCTTTGCAGTGAGGAAGTGACACTCATATTTAACTCACAGACTGTCCATTTCTTCTGATCCTCCTTGAGATGGTTCTACTCCTTCATTGGAGTCCAGCTGTGTTTAATTAAACTGATAGTACTTGATTAGAAAAGGCACACACCTTTTTATATAAGACCTTCCAGCTCACATTGCATGTCAAGAGCAAATGAGAATCATGAGGTGGAAGGAACTGTCCAAGGAGCTCAGAGAATTGTGGCGAGGCACAGATCTGGACAAGGTTGCAAAAGAATTTCTGCAGCATTAAAGGTTGCTAAGAGCACGGTGGCCTCCATAGTACTTAAATGGAAGAAGTTTGGGACGACCAGAACTCTTCCTAGACCTTCCTCTTCCTCCAGCCAAACTGAGCAATCGTGGGAGAAGAGCCTTGGTGAGAGGTAAAGAAGAACCCAAAGACCACTGTGGCTGAGCTCCAGAGATGCAGTAGGGCGATGGAAGAAAGTTCCACAAAGTCAGGTATCACTGCAGCCTCCACCAGTCAGGGCTTTATGGCAGAGTGGCCCGATGGAAGCTTTTCCTCAGTGCAAGACAGATGAAAGCCTGCATAGAGTTTGCTAAAAAAACACATGAAGGACTCCCAGACTGAGAAATAAGATTCTCTGGTCTGATCAGACCAAGATTGAACTTTTTGGAATTAATTCTAAGCAGCATGTGTGGAGAAAACCAGTCACTGCTCATCACCTGCCCAATACCATCCCAACAGTGAAACATGGTGGTGGCAGCATCATGCTATGGGGGCGTTTTTCAGCTGCAGGGACAGGACAACTGGTTGCAGTTGAAGGAAAGATGAATGAAATGAAAAGAAAACCTCTTCCAGAGTGCTCAGGACCTCAGACTGGGCCGAAGGTTCACCTTCTGACAAGACAATGACCCTAAGTACACAGCTGAAATAACAAAGGAGTGGGTTTGGAACAACTCTGTGACCATTCCTGACAGGCCCAGCCAGAGCTCTGACTTAAACCCAAATGAACATCTCTGTAGAGACCTGAAAATGGCTGTCCACCAACATTCACCATCCAACCTGACAGAACTGGAGAGGATCTGCAAGGAAGAATGGCAGAAGATCCCAAATCCAGGTGTGAAAAACTTGTTGCATCATTCCCAAGACGACTCATGGCTGTAGTTACTCAAAAGGTGCTTCTACTCAGTACTGAGCAATGGGTCTGAATACTTACGACCATGTGATATTTAAATTCTTAAAAAAATAAATAAATTTGATAAAAATTTTCACATTTCTGTTTTTTTCTGTCAAGCTGGAGTGCTGAGTGTACATTAATGAGAAATAAAATTAACTTTTTGGATTTTAGCAAATGGCTGCAATGAAACAAAGAGTGAAAATGTTAAAGGGGTCTAAATACTTTTCGTACCCACTGTATATATATATATATATATATATATATATATATACATATATATAAAGAAAAGATCATCTGACCTTTTGAATTTCCTCATACATTCTGTATGTATATGTATATACATTCATGGAAAAAATTAAGAGACCACCCTTCTTTTCTCATTTTTCTTGGTCATTTTAATGCCTGGTACTACTAAAAGTACATTTGTCTGGACAAATATAGTGATAACAACAAAAATAGAGTTTAATATAAGAACTGATATCTAGCCATTTTCTAGGCTTTCCTTGATAAGTGATTTTGGTTATGAAGTTCTCACATCAATTGCTATGACATTGTACTGGCCAAAACAGTGCTTTTAGGCATTCTACTGTATATTTTATTTTCTGTCTTTTTTAGTCACATGATCAACAACCCAGTTGGTACTCGATTGCATAACCATTATTTTTGATGACAAGGGTGGTCTCTTAATTTTTTCCATGGTTGTATATCAGGATTAGTCATACTCTTCCATCAAAATAAGAAAAACATAGGAAAAAAAAATCAGCTGTCAGTGAAATAAGTTGAGATTGATAAAAGTAATAATAAACAAAAATTCTATAAAAATAATGAGATTGATTTTGAATTGTGTTCAAAATCACAATTCAAAAGCAATATTCTATTTCACTAATTTTATTTATTGTTAGTTTAGTGTGTAGTATGAATAATTATTTAATTTATGAATAATCTTGAGGACAACTACATATATACTATATATATATATATATATATATATATATATATATATATATATATATATATATATATATATATATATATATATATATATATATATATATATATATATATGAATGGATGGATGGAGGATGAATTTCACAAGACAGTGAAACTTGAATTAGCCTCTCAATTGCAAAAAACAAGAGAAAAAGTTTCATCTGTCCAAAAAGAAATCAGCTTTTGGCAGCATAGTCACCATATTTTGTATGTCAGTTGGAAATCTGTACTGAAAACATGTGGAAATGAGGCATAATGCAAGAACTCATGCAAGCGATTGCCTCCGTCGATGGCTTGATCCTATTTGCCTTGGTCCCACACTGATTGCTAGGAGATAAACCAACAACTTCAAAACAACCACCCGGATTTGTAAGATTCAAACAATAAACATGGAGAGGGAAGTATTTAATATTTTATGTGAAGATAATTAAGGAAATAAATAAGAGTTGCAGTGTTGTTGATGGTATTTAAGGCTTTTGTGGTAAGAGTAACATAACTCTGGTCACATTTGTCCTTATACTGCCTAATTACCAAATTGAATATTGCATTCATGCAATAATATGCAGAAACCAGAAATGCAAAGGACCTATCAAACATAAATGCAAAATTAAGTATATTTGTATAGCTTTACTCTTCATTCAGGCAGTTTTGCTTGTATGCAATGGCCCATTTCCCCTGCTGCTCAACAAAAGAAAATTCTACAAACTTTAACTCCAGTTTCAAATATGCATTTACAGTAAAGTATGACTGCACACAAAAAAGGACTTGAATGCTTTGTGAGGTACTGTATGTACTAAAGTGTGTTGGTCAGAAGTTTTTCCAGTTTTTAAACACTCACCAAAAGACTACTAAATGACTGTTAAACGACTACTCATGGTGCTAAAAGACTGCTCATTTAAGTGCAGTAACGTTAATACACGTTAAATGGTTAGCATGCCATCATGCTAAATGCTTTAAATGTAGTAACAGGAAAGTTACCAGCTTGATTATTAACAAAGCGAGTTAACTAATCTGTTTTCACAACCTCTTTATACACACTGGTCTCCTCAGCATTCATCTCATATTGTAACTATTTCCAGCCCTATTTGGGCAAAACTCCAACTGTTGAGAGTTCAATTAACATTATTACAATTACCTTGCCCACTTAATTAATGCACTTTCATATTGGGATCACAGCTTTACAGAGGAATTAATCATCTGATGCATGAATTTAAAAAAAAAAATAGCACCAGTTTTCCCTCTTACAATATTTTACTTCTGCAGACAAAACAGTGATATTTTTTAAAATATTTGTCTTTTATTGTATTTTTTAAGCTATTCTGTAGGAATATTTCTAAAATAATCTGCCATTTATACATCTAATCTATCATTAGATTCTCTGTTTCCTGTTTATTCCTGTATGTATATATATATAAAATTTGATATCAATTTGTTCTACAGTGAGTTGCAGTGCATTTGATGATTCACTAACGTCCACTGAAGTTGTTAATTTGCGATAAACCGCCCTCATTCGTGTATATTTGAAAACAGCCTTTAAATAGATGTCCACTGTAGTGGACACTGCATGAAAGGGTTAAAGGTTACCTGTTTATATGTGCACAGATATCTGGAAATGAACCAAACTTGAACATATGGATGTAAAGTGACCATGTCTTGAACTAAAGAGGTGCATTAAAACTTTTACTTGCTTACTACACAAATATTCTAGTGTTAAAATGCCAAGTTTTGGTAACTAGCACCTAACACACATTATTGTTTCTATAGGTAGTTTTTTTTTATTATAAAACTTGTTTACCTTCTGAGATTTACATCTTTAAATGAACTTCACACTACGTAACATAAAGAACATGTATCTAAGTACCAACATTGTTGGTTTTGTTGTGGTAAGGGGGTTTATTTACAGTTACAAAAATATAGCCTAAGAGTACCTTCATCCTTTAAATGAGCTGGGATTTCCACATGGACAGTTAACAACAGAGACCAGATTAAATTTGTTTATTTGGAACCCTTCTCCAAATCACATCTGTAATTTTTCCATTTCACAAAATATTTACAAAAAAAGATTTTTTTTTTCTCTAAATGTTGGCTGTTGTAACAGCTCCTTTTTAGGATAAAGAACCGTTGCTTACATCTTTCAGTCCAGTCTTGCTCTTTTAGAAAAAGTTCATGAAAAAATTTCCTCCCACCAGTCGTTTAGTTCATACACTCATTCTAAAACAGCTTAGTTTTTCCCTCATTGTTCTTCTGAGTGCTTGAAAAAAAAAGAAAAAAAAGAAAAAAAAAAGAGAGAGAAAACCTCTTCCTTGCATGCTTTCAGCTGCAAACAGGAAGCCAAGAGCTTGTGTGCTTATTGAGAGGAAGTGACATCTTTGCCCTGCAGGAAATACAATTACAGCATCATCAGATCATCCAAATGCTTGATTGGTTTGGTCTGTTCACTCTTGCCTTTTTTTTCTCTACAATCAAATAGTCTCTGTAGACAAGCATGACACATGTAGATGTACCAAATAACACAAAGCCGCAGTAATCACAAAATGGATAGTCTTTATAATATTTTCTGTCCTTCTATGGCAGCAGGATGGAGAGCTAGGAGTAAGGGCAGAATTCTCAAAAACCCCGAACTGGAGTTAACCAGCCCGTCTGATGCAACTCTGCTGTCCCTCTGCAGGTCAGCATCTGCAGTTCCGGCATAGGAAGGCGTCCACAAGTGCATTGTGGGAGTTCCAATGGAAGAGCCTTTTTGTGTTCAAGCTGTACAATCCATCCCTGAACTCAGCAAAGAAAGGAAGAAGTGCCAAGTTGATAAAAATCAAGAGACAGGAAGGGACTGCGGTCCCTCTTTAAAGGAGCTATCTATCAAAGTCAGCTATGTGGAGAAAAATATGAAGCTAATAACATAAGGCAGTTGGCCTCAGTATAACTGGAGGGGCAATTATATCAGTGAGCTGAAGCTGGAGAGCTCAACACGGCACGGTATTATTATCCCGCTTCCCTTTAGCCTCGGTGAGGAGCTTTAAGGAAGCATGAGAAGATTTTCTAGAAACAGTTAATTTTCAATCAGTTTCCTACTCTATAAATAAAAAAAACCCTGCATCTCATCCTCTCTTTTACAGCCCCCTCTTTTTAATGTCTTGTTTATGTGTTGAGCCAAACTGTGCCAGGGTGAGCAGCTGGCTGCTTATCCGTTTCACCTATAATACAATACATGAATCACTGATTGAAAATAAAGGAAGAAAAACACAAAGAGATAAACCCTGCCCCCGAATGTGTGTACAGATATAAACATTTATTCTAGTGTGTGTATAGTGTATCTGCATTTTTTTTCCCTAGTTAATAAGTTGGTAAAGGTGTGCTAGTTTGGTGCCTGTCTCTTACATATGTGTATGTATGTGTGTGTGTGTGTGTGTGTGTGTGTGTATATGTGTGTGTGCCTGCTGCGTTAACTGGTGACGTAGTGCTTTGTAGAAGGCTGCCCATACAGCCCGTAGAAATCTGCATGTCTGTGCGTCTGTGAGGCATCTATCCAGTCCCTCACTGCCAACCCCTGCATGGACGGACCTCCGGAGGCCAGACCAGGGGGAGGGGGGTAGTCCTGGGGGCTGACCCAGGGGAAGGAACCAGAGCGTGGGTACGGAGGATGGCTGCGGTGGCCTGACACAGATGGCACTCCGGAGCAGTAGCAGTTATCCATAGTACACACCAGGATCTTTCGGCCCCCGTACTGAGGGAGCACGGCCTGCTGGGAGGAGTGAGAGGAGCTGCTGCCTCCGGGGGGGAAGTGTGAGGAACCAAACACGGAGCCTGAATGGTGGTTGGTCAACGAACCACTTCCGCTTCCTGTGCTGCCGCTCTCGCTGATGTGAGGCGGGGCGCAGGGGCCGAGAGGCTGCTGATTGGTGGACTGGCCTTCTCCAGAGGCGGAGCCAGAGCCCAGGTAGGGCTGTTTGGCTAACGATGAGGAAGATGATGAGGAAGAGGACGAGTCTTTAAAACCTGGAGCTGCGTTTTTGCCCGCGCTCCCGTTTCCCTCTGGAAAGGCAGTGGAATGTTTCCGTTTCTCCGCTCCTGAGCCCGAGCTCTGACCGCTGGGAAACGCAGGAACGGACTGCAGGAACGTTGACGGAGGAGTGAGGGGAACTGAGAGAGGGGGAAAGGTGTGAAATAGGAGGTGGTAAGTGTTAATTAAAATAAAACACCTTCACTGCAGTCATGACATCCAATAAAGCATAAGAGGAGGTTTAATTCCTACCTTCAAGTGTTCGTTTTAAGCTCTTTTCTCTTTTAGAGATCTCAGAGAGAAATAGTTTAGAGCTTAGATTCCCGACTTTGTAAGGAGGGAGGCTGCTGCCCACACATGCCTGAGACCTGAAAAAGGTGCCAAGAGACGTGCAAAACTCAAGATAAGAAGTCTGGAAATGCTGCCTGTGATTAACAGACCCCAAGGCAAAAAAAAAAAAGAGAGAGAAAGTGAATCGTCCATTTTAAAAGAACCATACACAATCGTTCTCTCACCTGTCTGTGAGGATTTTAACAGGCTTGGTGTTTTTCATGAAGCTCAGCTCTTCTGCTTTGCTAAAAGCAGTGTGGATGGAGCTCAGCAGCTTCTGGGCTTCGTGACGCTGCTCTCCAAGAGCCAAAACCTGGGCCGCATTCTCCTGACAAAACCGTGCCTGAGCCCGGTCAAGAGCCTCCAGTGTACGGCCGAGATCCTCCTCAAGAAGCTGGTGCATCCGCTGGTACTGCAGGCGAACTTCCTCTTTCAGCTCGCACACCCTGTCCTGTAGGGGAACCAAAACAAACCCCATTAATTTACTCAAACTTAAAAGCTCAATGTGGAAAATTTGTCTACGAGAACAAGGTGCTTAAACATACCTCCACCACACACTTATCGGAGTCGAGTTTGCAAAGCTGCTCTTCGATCTCCTGCACTCGCTCCTCCACGCGCTCCTGCTGTCTTAACAGGTTTTGCTGAGAGGAGAGAAAAGGAGGGAAAAAGTCTTAGGCTTTGGGAAGTTTTGACCTCAGTTAGCCACTGGCATCCCCTCCCCATACCAGAGATATTAGAATCTGGGAGCTGGCTAATTTAGTCTCCATCCAACACACAATCCCTGCGGGGGAGGAGGGAGGGGGATGCTGTCATAGCAACCAACAGCTATTTTGTGTTTGCTATGGTGAGGGAGGACCAATGTTGGGGGAGCCGGGGGCAGTGAGCAGAGATAGATAAATGGGCAGAAAAAGCTCCGGCAGCTCCCTTCGGTGCTCCCCCTCTCCTCCATCCTGTACTTTCTCTGTGAAACACGTGGATTTACGCAGGGGAGGCTGCTCCGTGAGCTGTGGTAATGTTGTGGCAACAGCACCTGTTATTTCTGGGATGACGATGGCATGTGAACAACAGCAGACAAATGTTCAGTCAAACTGACTCTCATCCTGCTCAGCTCGTGTCCAGAATAAAACGACTGCACGAGCTCATCATTGCACATCATCTCCCTGAAAGCTGGAGTGCCATTGACACAGTTTAGCTGACCGGTCTGGTTAATATTTAATGTAAAATATGAATATTCTCTGTTAAAACATTTAATGGTGGAAGAAGCACACTGACAAAATGGTGCAGAGCAAGATTAGCAAACCAAAAAAACATCAATCAATATGAGTTTACAATGGTGCTTGCAGCTTTGTGACCCCCATTTACTGAACCTCAACCAGGTGCCAGTGCCGGTTAGTTACACAGGCATAATTTTCCTCCTCATTAGACCTCAGCATTAGTTTTGTCAATCTAAGCAGGTTCATCTTTAATTTTGCAGCTGACAGACACCATCATCCAGATATATTCGCTTTCAATGTGATTTTTCATTGTTACCCATAATAAAACAGTGTGGACTCTTCAATAACATAAAGCCTTTTCTCTGCCTTCACATGCTCAGAGACAGAACTAGCCAGCAAATAACCCGAGCAGAGTATGTGGCATTTAGAGACAATTTTTCAAGATTATCCCCCCACCCCCAAGGTCAAAAATAGTAAAAAGGGGAAAAAAAAGATATATATATATATATATATATATATATTCCCACTACTTTATCAGCAATGTGAATGCTACAGAGCCACATTATTTTTTTTTACCACCTCCCGACAATAATCTAGCTGAATCTCCAAGAGAGTAAATGCAGATAGTCCACATACAACATCATAATATTGGGGAGAGTGGGTAGCCTAGTGGTAATGTTGCGGGCGTCGGCATGGCAGACCCAGGATCGAGCCCCCAACACGGCACCCAGGTGAACCACTATGGACCCCTGAGCAAGGTCCTCAACCCCAATAAACTCCTCCCCGGTTGCTGTAATTGGCTGCCCACTGCTCTCAGGTAGGGATGTAACAATTACCGATAAAATGATTAACTGTGATAAAATTCCCAACAATTAGTAAAACCATTTCAAATTTTAATTATCATTAAAACTGTGATTGATTGCTGCACTTTAAAAAACTCAGTGATGCAGTGTTGCCTGGAAAAGCTGCAGCAGTCCCAGTTTGCAATGTTTAATTTATGAAAACATGGCAGAAGGCAACAAAGGCACCCACGTGTACAATGCTCTGGAGTCCCCCCCCCCTTTCAAAAGGACAAAGTAGATGTTCAGCATCTTAAAAATATCCAAAATGGGTCTAGAGTATTTCAATAATACCGCAATAACAATGATAACTGTGATAATTTTATTAACAATAACCGTGATATGAAATTTTCATATTGTTACATCCTGAGGTTCAACCCGAGATGGGTTAAGTACAGAGAAAAAATTTCCTTGCCTGCCCACTGCTCTCAGCTGGGATTAATAGTACATTATTATTATTATTCAGATCGGATGCTAAAAAAAGAGAAAAAGTGTGGTTAACAAGCTTGTTGCCTTTAAGACCCACTCCGATGAAAATCATGGCTTTCTTGTTGTTTATATGTTCTTGACACATTTCTTATGGTAAAGGACATATGCTGAGAAAACTAAAGTCAAAATAGCATTTCTGAGTATTTCTGCATGAACCAATGGCAGGCTCAAACAAAATGGTTTTCTTATTTCACAAACTCAATGGCCAATCACAGAGCTTCTACCCTGCTTTGTCTCCTGCACCCATTCAGAACAATGCTTATGGTTTCCTAGCAACAGCAATATAACAAACCACACATGTAGGTGTTTGTCAATTTCATAAATTTGATCAAAACCCACTTTATCCCCCTCATTGATGAATTTCTGTCATGATCAAAGGCAGAGAAAGAGCACTAAAAAGCAGACATAAACTTGCAACAAACACTTTCTTTGGATCCAGAAATTAGTGGGCTGCAAGCTAGCAGGTAGAGCTAGCTAGCGTGTAGGGCCAGCTCTGAGCTGCACCCACAGCGCATGACGCTACGGCGCCATCCTGGAAAATGGCACATGTGTGATTTTAGCTTAAAATGTCATAATCACAATTTTAAAGACCACTGAGAAGGTTTTAAAGCAACTAAAAGACGGATTGCCCATGGACACTTGCAGCCTGGGGAAACGGAAATTAAACTCCCAATCTTCCAACTGGTAGATGACTGCTTGTCCTTGGTTTTGGATGATCATGTTTAATTTAAAAGGGGTAGTGCACCCAAAAAATGCAATTACAACCTAGTATTAATTCACCAAGATGAAAACTACCTTTACTGTTAAATTTGTCATTTTCAATCTTTTTTTAAAATCCAGATTTTGTAGGTCAAAAATGTGTTTGTTCTTTTTTCGCACTCAAACGTGATGTAAAAAAGTACTTTGTGCTCCTCTAAATTGAGAAAATTAAAATGAACAAAAATGGATCTTGCAGCTGTAAACCAGAAAAGACAGTTAGGGAAGTTTAATCTTGCCCCTCCCCCCTTTACAGATGTCCGATATTGTTCAACTCTTAATTTACTATACCGATATCAACTGATATATATGGACAACTGTGACATTGTATCTTTCATATTTTGACATTTTGAGTGAGGAGATGCAGATGAAGAGTTTGATGTATAATACATCATTTACATGCTGTGTAAAAACTGTCATAAAAAAAGAGATAATTTCAGATATTGCATTATAATGCTGATATTGACTGATAATATCAAACATCTCTAAGATATTGAAATAAGTGAAACAGGATGCTGACATCTGGGCAAAAATTAATTGGAATCCTAATATATTTCTAAAAGATAATTTAACTTAAAATTAAAAATACAAAAAGAATCATGTACAGAGTACAAAGATCTTACTCTAAAAACTGATGAGACGCACAAAAACCATGTCAAAAGACATTTTGAATGTGGACCAACCTATGTACCGAGTGTCACCACCAGGCCTTGGGAAAGAGACTGAATCATCACCATCGTCATCAGTCCATCAAGTGAATGATCAGTTGTTCTCAGGCTGAATGTTTGTTCACATACCATCATCATCATCACTCTCCAGTCATTCCAACCAAGAGCAGCTGATTTTATCATTAGTGATCAGCTGCTTTAGAGCCTGATAGGAATGAAAACCTGCCTACTCCTGGGCCTCAGCAGCACATGGTTGGGAATCATTGCCCTAGATAGCTCGCTCTCTCTCTCTCTCCCTTGCACACACACACACACACACACACACACACACACACACAATCAGCATGGTTAGATCCAGGACGGTGACCTGGTTGTGCTGACTGATTGAGTTAGGCTCTGAGCAGAAGCCAGAAGGGTGGGGGCGTTAGTGTGTTGGGGAGCAGGGTTGAAGGAGTCGAAACTGTGCAGAGGGGGTTGGAGGGTGGGGTTCCAACTAAATGTATGGGATACCTCTTGGGGAGGGAGGAAAAAAGGGGAGGGTGCTTTTTAGCTGTCATCTCCCCACAGTGTCTTTTCCATCAGAGCCAGAGGAGGTTCCGGGGGAAGGTCGGCCCTTGCCAGAGGTGGCTGGTGGATGGCGTGAGGGAGGTGAATCTGGCTAAGGGGAGGGGGCTGATACAGAGGTGAAGAGCAGGGTGAGGGCTGTAGGGGGATGCATCTGCGTGTGCACATTAATCACATTCATCATGGTGGATATATGGGTAGTCAGTGTGATGGTGAGTATAAAAAAAAAACACTAAAGGATTATAAAAAGCTGATATGATGGCTGCGTCAAATCATCAGCATTTCATTATCGTCCTGTGATTTGCACAAAGAGTTTCTCCAGGAAATAGTTCAGTAGATGTGGAAGTCAGTGAGATGAGACTGTAGAATCAGACAGCCTTTGCTCTTTTTTCTTCCCCATTATAACTGGACACATTTGCACCATTTTAGTAGTTATTTGGTTTATGTATGAAAAAAAAGGTACAAAAAATAAATTTGCATCTCGTTTTTCTTCTCCCTCAAAAAGGACATTTAACGTGCCATTTAGACACATTTTCTAAATCGATTTCGAACCCAGTTTAGTATTTTATATTTGTTTTGTTTAACCAGTCAGTTGTAATACTATATTAAACATATCAGCAGTTCATCAATATAATGTGATATTTAAATCAAACTCTTGTAAAGGTACCTTTGCAATAAAAAAAGGGACCAGTGTGGTAAATATGATTTTTAAAAAAAATATTTTAAAAAGGACCCTAAAACATCAGCTTATTCAATGAAACTCAATAATTAAAATGACTGGATTTTATCTTTTTATTCTTTTAAATCATACAGGGCCAAAGTAAATCAAGATTTTGCTGGACCAAAACATTTGGTAATGATAATAATTTGGTCATACATGATGATTTTCTTAATTCTCACAGCTGATTTTACAAGCTTACCCCATTCAAAATGAGAATATAAAGTACCAGTCAAAGGTTAGGACACACCTACCCATTAAATATGAATAGGTAGCTGGGTCCATCTTGTCACTGGTGCTGTAATGACCGTCAATGACAGAACAATGACAAATATAATGTATATCTGACGGGGGGAGGGGGGGGGGGGTGTACCAAAACTGACCCATTCATGTAGTTTTCTCTTTTTTAAAGAAAAAGAGAAAGTCTGGTTTGCCCATCTACTTATAACAGTATAAAGGAGCACAGAAGTCAGTGGCACGAAAGAGGTTTCTGTAAAATTATCAAGCAAATCTGACGCCAACTTCTTGAATGTAGCATACAAGGAATGCTAATGAGGCATGTTTCCATTAACTGGTATGGATTTAATTAACTAGATTGGTGCCGTCAGAAGGTGATGGTGCAGTATAGGCTTTATTATGCATGGTTGTAATTATGTGGCCAGTGGCTGATGCCATATGGAAACAAAGATATCTTCAGGATTTTTTCCAGCTCAAGAATATGAATAAAATAACTGATCAGTCATGCAAGTTAACTTTTTAAGTTAGTGTCAATTGCAAATAGCATTTAAACATTTTCTTGGCAAAGATAAAAACAATTTAACTTAAAACTGTGTATAATTCTGTCATTTACAACAGTCTTTTCTCATGCAATATTTCAGTAATACAAATAAAAACAAGTGGAAACTGAGATATTGCAGAAACGATCAAGTCTCAGATACTGAGACAAAAAGCATGACCTCCATAATAAAACAAGCGACAGCCACATGCGCGTCACATTGCCACTGATCACTGTTGAAATGAGCCAGAACCGGCATATACTCATGATGACTGCAGAATCATATGACCTCAGAATAAATATCGAATGTACAGTTTTCCCACTGGAGACGAAACCCAGAAGCTGCATGGCTTTTAGTCCTGAGTGAAAGGGTGTAAGATAACATGTTACAGGCAACACTGCAGCCAAACCATGACATTTTTTAAGGATTTTCATAAAACTGAACAAATTGAAATTAAATCACATTGTCACATCCAAAAATCTATATTTGCTGCCGATAATATTTCAGTTTTTATCCTTTTTTAAAAAATAATTAAGTAGATAAATATGACATTTGATGCTTAGCTTTGTCTGATCTTTCACATTAAAGATAAATGAAGACATTTTCTTTCATTACTCACAATTTTCTACTAAACAATAAACCAGCTGATGTAAATAATAATAAAACCGCTCATACTGCTTATGAATAGCTCCAGCTCAAGTTGCCATTACACTGTATACCCAGTTTCATTTCCAGAAGGCAAATTTTAGACTCAATGCATCTCAATCACAGTACTTTAACTCAAATCTCAGCGATTCATATAAAACATACTTTTAAAAAAAAAAAAAAAGGATTCGACAAATGATGAAACATCAGACAAGACTAAACCTGATTTTACTTGGGGAAAAATTTGTCATTTTAAAAGAAGGACTTCAGTAAAACAGTTAAATTAAGTCACATTTTCGTCCCAGGTGACAATTTAGTTTTAATAAAAGCTGAGTCATAGAATTACCAACAGGAACTACACCCCACCATGTCATGGTTGACACCTAAACGGGGTGTTGGGGTGAATTAAATGACTCAGTTGGCAATGACGCCTTTGTGGTTCTCCTCCTGACTGAACTGTTCTCTCTCACACCCTTAAAAAAAAGAGAGGGGAGGAAAACCAGTCCAACCTCTGCTGGAACCAGAGACGCTGAGCACCAAAGCCCCAGGAAGGGAAGAGGTTAATAATAATTAAAAAAGAAAAAAAAAAACGAGTAGACCGCAGAAGCAAGTGACGAATCACTTTAATTCCCCCTTCCCTTCGACTTCACTTCCACCCACCCCCCTTCCCTGCCTCACAACTGGCGATCCCTGAGCTCGGATGCACCTGTGCTGGGGAGATAAGGCCCTCTGAGGGCCCCTCATTGTTCCACCCTCGACTGCATTGTTTGTCATTCCAACAGATGAGAACGGAGGCTGGAATGGATCACAACTGAAAAAATGTGAGACCGAGTCAAAACACTCCAGATGCAACCGTTTCAGAGCCTTAAAAAAACCAAAAAACCCCCCACCACATTTAACAACAGATAAAGAAAGATTTACTCAGAAAAATCTCCACTTTAGTTCCTTAACATGACAAAGAAAGACAGTCATGTACGCCCCCCCCCCCCCTGTTCCATTGAGGTTTGACAACTGAGTGGATGAAAAATGACCTCGCCGGCTCGTGTGATGCCATTAGAAACGCACTTAGGCACCACTTATTGATCACTGATAAAGTCGAGTCAATTTATTTATAAGCACATTCAAAAATGGCAAGCATTGACCAATGTGCTGTACAACCAAGATTGAAAACGGCTGAAGCAACGGACTAATTCTTGCAGCACGGCTGCAATGATTGGATACGTTCTTGGTTAATGATTTGGGATATGCCATGACAGCAGGCTGTGAGTATGTCAGGTATGTCAGTTTCCCAAATGTCCAAAACACAAAATATTCATTTAAATGATTGACAACCAAAAGAAAAATGCATCCAGACATTTTTGCTGAAGATATTTTCTTTTAATATATAACATCTACTTGCAAGATGTCAGACATCCCACTTTGTTTTTTGTTTCTGTCATAACCTGAGCTTGCATAAAATCTGAATGCAAAATATGGGTGGTTGTTCAAAGTGTGTGCACTGTATTTGGTATGTCTTACTCTGATGTCGTTGCGTCGCAGCTCCACGTCAGTGACGGCGTGGCCGTGGCTGGGGTGGCAGCGGGCAAAGCAGCAGTACTGACACACCGCTGTCTGCTCGGCCTCGCAGTGGTACAGCCTGTACTCGTCGTGTTGCGGGCAGGTCCAGGCCTTAACCGCCTCCGCCTCCACCAACAGGTGCCCCAGGGCTGAGCACGGCTGCTGCAGGTGTGTCTGGACGTGGGACTGGCAGCATGGGGCGTTGCAGCGCAGGCAAACCTTCACTGCTGGGAGTGGAGGGCCCCGGCGGCACAGGATGCACTGCAGGGCTGGCGTGGTGGCCTTCTCCACGCTCAGGGCGTTGTACTTCTCAACTATGTTGGAGAGTTTGTGGTTCTTCTCCAGACTGGGCTTCTGTGTGTAAGCATGATTGCACTCAGGGCAGCGAGCCAGTGAGGAGTCTTTGGCCCAGGCCTCACTGATGCAGCCCCGGCAGAAGTTGTGCTTGCAGGGCAGCTGGATGGGATCCGAGAACACGTGCAGGCAGATGGGGCAGATGAGCTCCTCCTCAAAACAGTTCCTCCACGTCTCAGCCATGTCAGAGGCCATCGTGGCACAAGCAGGCATACACAAAGAGTTTTCCACTTCTCACAGACCTCTAGGTCTCTGTCTCTCTAATGAAACCTGACACTTACTCAGAATGAACTGACAAAAAAGATAAAAGGGCCCAATGCTGTCCCGAAAGATCAGTCTTTTTATGTCAACCCTTGTGGCCAAATTAGACGAGTCTCCCTGACAGATGATGAGTATTGCTTATTAATGCAGCAAGAAGGCAAGTTCCAGAAAAAAAAAACTGACCAAGAGGAGGCCTCAGGCAAAGATGACAACACCTTGGTGATTTCAACACATAAAACAGAGGCTGACGTTATGCAGATTACAGGAAACGGTGCTTTCCTTTCCTCTAAATCACACCGGGCCTGCCTTCACAGCTCCTGTGTTTATAGCCTGCTGGTAGCCAAAAGCCCGTGTGCTACAGGTAAACCATGAAAATGCAAACAAGGCACAGAGAATTCACTATCTACATAATAACATTCAATCACGAGATGTATCTGTCTCTGTGTGACACATGAAAAGACTCTTGATCTTTTCTGCTGCCTGCTCAGGCCCTTACCTTAAGAGCTTCCCCCACTTAAACGTCGGATTATGATTGACTGTGGACCAATTCAGACCAACAAACGAAGCATGAAAAGCATGAGAAAGGACTGCTGGAGCCCACACCCTGATTACTATTCAAACAGGACGCTTTTAAAACCTGAATCTGTTTAATCGAGCCCTCAAGGACGCTTGATTCTTCCAATAATCACAACGCAGCGAAATGCTTTTGTCCGATGAATCATAAATAAGTATTCAAGGAGACTCCACCAGCGATTAAATTATACATACAACCAGCAACGGCTTGGCAGTGGACAATAAATGCTGTTGTACTGGTCAAATGGATAACACAGGTACCCCCGGTCCATCAATTAGACATAAAAGCGACATTTCTGTTTGATGAATAACGCCAGCTATGTGGCACAGTTCGCATATCTGTACACAAGGCCTCAGCTTTTCTACCAGTTTTCTATCGACAAAAAAGGCCCTATAATCTCATTAAACTGAAAATCATACCCAGGCCATCATTTCGAGGCTGTTTACTGCATAGTTAATCGTTTTAATGGTCCAGTCCAGCTCCTGCGCACAAAACAAAGGGTTTTAGGATCCGCAGGAATGTTGGCTGCTGTTGCGGAGCCGTTTGCTTCCCCCCCTCCGACACATCTATCAAATCTCTACTCACAAAGATTATTATCACTATTTTTCAGACGTATCCTACCTTTATACTTTGGTCTCCACCTAATACACCAATTGAAACCTCAGCCTTTAGCCGACAACATATTTATCTACTTCCTTATCTCAATTAAATCGCGTAAATTACCTCAGACGTCACCTCACCATTTTCTACCATAGCACAGGTACATATAAACACCAGATAGAGTTCGTTTCCAAACAAGGACGTTGACTGTTAATACAAGCTATAGTCATAATTTTTCCAGGCAGCCATATTTATATATTCAACTAATAAAAATACAAAAATATACCCTCCTGATCTTAAAGGGGACGTCGCGTTTCTGTCCTTGTTGGGCTAGCTGTCATCAGCCATCTTGCAAATCCTCATTTTAAAAAAAGGATATATCCGCCGCGAAAAGGCTGTAAGCTGTTTCACCAAAGCTGCTTTTCGATTCCTGATCTATATACAAATACATCAACGTTAAGTTTCGTCATTTAAATAAAAATAAAACACATTTTTTCGGTACTGTAGGTCCGAAGGAGCCGTCTGGACGGGGGTACGTTTCGTGGCCTGATGTGTCCTATGTGAGTCGACTCCGTGGTTCATAAAAATCCAACACGATTGTGAATAATAATGTGTGTTTTCTCCCCCCCCTTTCTTTCTGTCTCTATCGGCCAGGCTGTAGGGAGAGGAGAGGAATGCAGGCGAGCCGACTTAAACGCATCAAGACAACCGGAATGAAACGTGTTTTCCGCTTAGGATTTTCAAAATAAAATTGCCTTTCGATGGGGACCAGCTAAATAGCTAGCTATTAAAGAACACAAAGTAATAACACTATAGTTTATATACGTGTGCAATTGCATCAATATATACCTTAAAGTAAGTTCCTTATATTATTATTATTATTATTATTATTATTATTATTATTATTATTATTATTATTATTATTATTATTATTATTATTATTATTATTAATAATAATAATTATCATTCTTGATTATTATGCAGTGACCTTTATCAATCAAACCTAATGGTGACCCTGTTCCTTTCGTGGGGATGAGAGAGCACACAAATCAAGAAAATTTGAGTTTGATCAATAATTTTTCTGCTTTTAATAATATCAATAAGCTTGTAAAATATATATTTTTGGAAGTATTGATTAGTCACCTTTACAATGAGGTATAATTTGTAGAATTTGATGATTTGGGAGTGGAGAGGCTGGATTGACCTGACATGAGTCCAGACCTCAATCCAATTAACACGTGGGATCAGCTAAATGTGCAAAAGCAACCAACACAACCACACTGGTTAGCCTTCAACAAGTCTTGGTTAAAGAATGGGATACCATCCCAGACAAAATGTGACCAGCTTGGTGACTAGCATGAGGTGGAGGTGGCAAGTGATGTGGCTGTGTATGGGTCTTCCAGACGAGACCTCTACGATAAGGAATAAATAGTTAAATTGCCAGTAGCTATGTCTTGTTTCTTCAAACCGAAATCATGCAATCCAAAAAATAATAGCAAGAGTCCGTAACAGAACAAGCTGTTTGGCATAGACAGAAAAGATTAGTCGAGTTTTTCATCGGCACAGCCCATATACTCAGTTCTGCTGCTCATCCAACAAATGCCTTTCCATTACAAATTTGGTCCCCTCTAAAGGGGATATAAATGGGCTTTCCAACAGTTTAATATTCATTGCCAAGAGGCATCGTGAGGGCAAAGAAATAATTTAATAAACACAAATTTCCTTACTTTTTTTTTTAATGCTAGATTTATAAACACGTCCTTCATGATAAAATGATCATTTATCTTGCAATCTCGAGAATTTGGCCTTTAGTTCAATTAAGACCCCCTTAAATGTTATAAGCTTTGTCTTATTTAGATTAATTCATGGTGAGTCCGAAAAAGGAATGCTTCCTATGTTAACACTTTACCACTCATTATTGTCATGCCATTTGGGAAGGATCAGTCACAGAAAGTAACTAGTTACTTACAGTTCTTCACAAACACACACAGTTCACCATATTCAACTGTCTAGAAGTCTGTCCAACAGTCTTCTCTCCTCATGTTCACTGCTGCTCATAAGTTGGATTTCTGCGTCCTGATGATCATGTGCCCAGTAGCGCAGCTGCACACCTCTGCCACAAGGGGGGACTCATGCATCATCAACAGCCTTTCCACCGTGGCCTATCTCACAATGATAAAGGGGCCGTTCACACAAGGACGATTGTGGGTAAAAACGGCAAAATATTTCATCAAAAGTGCCTTTGGTTCACACGGCAACGGCGTTATTCTGGGTTGAAGTCGCAAAAATCTGAAGACTCATTCCAAAGTGGAATTCCTGAGGACGCAATGCTGTTGCGCCCTCGTCTGCACGGTCCAAAACGCAGAAATGATGGTGGACCCACAGACCTGCTGACACCGTGCTCACGTGGCTGTGCGTGATGTCACACAATACAGGAAAAGCTTGTAATTGAGTGTTGTTTGGAGAAGTAATTCTACCTTCTCATCTGTCCACACAAAGTTCCTCCTCGCCTCCGCCATAGTTGTTTTGATCTTGAAGAGAACAGAGACGAACGATTGTACGCATGCGCGCGGACACGGTGGAGTTCTGCCACAGCACCACCTAAAGGCCTGGCATGCATATCCAATCAAATTCCATACACACTTGCGTCCTCGTATGCACGCAGATTTTCTTCATGGCGATACTCGCGTGAACGCGGATAAAAAGATGAAGACGAGACGCCACTTTTGCGTCTTCTCTTCTGATCATCGCCATGTGAACGTAGCCAAAGAATCCTTCAAAAAATTCCTGGACCCATAAGGAAATCCAGATCACCACCAAAATTTCATGGCTTCGTCCATGGGCTGAGGCACATGGCTGGTGAAAATTTCAGGTCAATCGGTCCAGTACTTTTTCTGTAAAGTTGCTGAAAGACAGACAGACAGAAAAACCAACGCGATCGAAAACATTACCTCCTTGGCGGAGGTAACAAAAAGTTACATAGTGTTACTTTAACCTCACATATTTTGCAACTGTTATCATATTGGTCTTGTGTTATGTAGTGTAATTTAAAAGAAAATTTCACATTATGGTCTAAGCATGGAGATGGTCTTTGCAAAGATATATGTATACAAACAGAAAGCAGAAGGAAGCGTCTCAGCTCAATAACAGCTGGCGGCTGTTTCATTTGCAGTCTTCCTATGACTAATCAAAGCAAATGAGCTGCTGGCTGGTGCTTCATATTTACCTGAACTGGATGAGACTGGTCATTTAACAGGGAAACAATAAAATATTTAATATGTGGAACCCTTATTTTCTGCAGATCTATTTGCATTAAATGAAAATCAAATACTCATTTGATTACTTTTTTTAATGAGAATGTTTGCAGTTTAAAGTAAATGCTTGGTGGATGCAGTGGATGGACACCACTTGAGGCTGTTTTTGCCTTTGTGGTGGTCTGTCAGGCCTCTGCTTGAGTTGTTTTCTGTAGTTTTTGGTTTGCTGGTCTTTCTGTATGTTGTTAATCAGATTGAGATCCGGTGGTTGACTCAAATATTTCAGGATATTCCTCTTTTTCATTTTCAGCTCTTGGCTTGCTGTCGCAGGATGTGTTCAGTCCTCTGTCACGTTGAGATTCCTTTAAATCAACCTGACTGCATTAGGCTGAATATTTCAAAATAGTTTAGATTTTACCTATATGTTTTTGTTTCCTGTCCCCCTTTTTAATAAATACTAGTGACACAGAGCCCATACCATCACACAGTTTCCAAATGTTTTGTACACTTTTTACTGATTTGTCCCAGATTTTCACCACAGACCCCAGTACTTATCCTGAAGTTCCCTCTTTATTGTGGACCTGGATAATGTGTCGCAATCATTCAGAAAATTCTTCACATGGCTGAATGTTGTGCAGAAATTTCTCTTTAAGGAAGGGCTGTTTTTGTTTTTAACTTCACCGAGGTATCTGTGTGCAGACATTTTTTTCCAGTAACATGCAGTTCTCCAAAAAGCTAACAATGCAGAAGCAGAGGGAAGCCTGCACACAGATTTCATGACAAAGAAGACAAAGCACCATAAGCACAAGCGTAATTACATAATACTTAATTTTATTCCACCAGAAAGCACATCTTTATCCACTTTGACTTCTTTTTCACAGTCGGGCAAAACTAACAACTTCAGCAACACAGCCAAGAGCAGCTTGTATCTCAGATATTTATGAGACTGCCCCCATGTGGCAGAGAAGTGCTATTACATGGCCCACACCAGAGTATGTTGTGGTTGTATGATTAGTTTCACATGGATGCCAAGTTCAAAAGAACCATATTTATTAGTGGGGAGCAAATCAGTACTTTTACCAAAATTCTGACTTCTCCAAATGTTATTGTTTTATTATCAACGTTTTACCTAAGTGTGTTATGTACCATCAAAGGCTGAAATGACAGGAGTGTTAGTTACTTGAGGGTGGGTCACGGCTAAAACAACAAACAAAATGGAAATAACTGCAATGGAAGAAATAACCTATCAAAACTGCAGAAAAGGAAAAAACAATTTACTTACCTAGACCAACAACACAGGGGAAAACAAGTCAAAAGAAATACCAGCCTACACCTACACACACCTGAACATGCTGTGGCTGGTTGTGGAGAGGAAGATGAGTGACTAGGGATGGGCATATCGATACCATGGAGTCGATATTTCAATATCAACCCCACAAAATGTTGGATTAGATACTTTTTTGGGCATTGAGATACCGCTGTAAAAATACAGAACATGCTATGTATTTTCACTTCTGAGAGTTTTAGACAAGGAATTTATGTGTGAAAAGCCTGTCAGATGTCATGATGCTGCTGCTACTGTTAGTGATTGTTTTTTTTGTTATTTTTCAGTGGTTTAATGCAGGTTATTGCACATTATGTTTTGGTAAATTTATAATATTACGACTGTATATTTGACCATTTTCCACCAAACAAATTTAAATAACCTGTACTTAGGTTATTTGATGATTGAAAGAACTTTTTTTGTAATTGCTTATGTGGCAGGGTACATATCAGAAGGCCCAGGCCTGATTTGATCCCCAGACTCCCAGGTGAAAGTCATGCACGCTGACCATACAGCCAAAGGGACATCCCTGTGGCCAAGTAGCCAGGGCGCATGACCTATCACAGGCATACAGATGCGGGCATGAAAAAGTTCTGCCTTTTTCTGCCAGAAGTGGTGCAGTGATAGTGCACTATTACTGCACTATCACTGGCTGAACGATTTGTTCCGCGAATATGTCATCACGCACCGTGTCCAAACTTGGCGTGTGGAAACGTCCTTGTTCCGGGCGTTTATTTATGCTCTGAAATCGTTTCCCCTGGGCACACAGGCGTTTCTTTGTGCGATTGAATTAGCAGACAAGTCGTTGGTAAGTGGCTGGCAGTCGGCAGAAAGGGGAACTTTTTCATGCCCGCATCTGTAGTGACAGGACCCCACACTGTCACACTTAATTAAAAAGCATTTATTTCCAGTACTTCTGTTTTCAAATTTTACTCATATTTAATATTGCCCTTGCATTCAAGATATTAATGCAAATTGTACAAGCATGTGATTTTCTTGGGACAAAAAATATTGGTATTGGTATAATAATAAACAATATCAATAAAAAAGCACAATAAACTACTGGTATCGTATTGACAAGAAAAATGTTGTTATTGTCCATCCCTATGAGTAACTCCCCTTTGTCCATAAATGGACAAAGGAGTCAGATGACGACCAATCCTGGCAGGGCCATGAGAGGATTCGCCAATCCCAGTCTGGTACCTGCACACTCAGATTTACATAATGAACAGCAGAAAAAACAGCAGACATAACAAAGTGATAGAAAATAACAAAGGCTAAACCTTTCCATGAGACAGCTCTTGTTAGTTTGACAAATTTCAGAGCTGTAATTCAAATTTTTGAAAAAAGTAATCAGCAAGCACAACAAAATTCAAGCGAACTCAACGAACATCTTCAGGTCTGTGGATCCTCCATTTGTCTGTGTGCATGAATTAAATAGTCCCATAGCCTCATGCCCAAAATCAATTTGCAGACTTGCAGAAACATTGCCTTGCCCTTTTAATTTTGCCTAAGAGATAAAAAAGAGAAGTGTTTTGAACTGAATTAAATTTAATTTATCCCTGTTTATGTTTAGTCTTTAGGGCTAACATTCATTTTGGTTTCCGTCTTGCCCAGAGTTCTTTTGCAGGCACCAGCCTCTAAAAGTGAGATGGGACATGTTCAGAATTCTCATTCATGTCCTTCTGTTCGAGGGGATCAAAGGGGATCCCTAAAGGCAGTGAATCTTTTCACGGCACCCAGTTTGTCTCAAAATGCAGAACTATTGTAGTGTCTTGTGAGAGGTGTAGGAGTATAAAATACCAAGATTGTTACAGGCCAGTTGGTCCCTGAACAATGAAGTGGGTTGGATTGAACTGAATGGATCTTGCCCCCAAGTTTAATCCAACAGGGATCCCCCCCCCCCCCCCCCCCCCCCCCTTTTTTTTTGGCTGATTCTATTCACAAACGTTGCACTAGTTATAACAGTTTTTTTTTTTTTTTAAGCTGATTGGCATCATGTTACTTTCATCAAGAAACAAAAGTGCAAACTGAGTGATTTGCAGGAAGAGGCAGTCAAAATTAAAATGAGAAGAGATTGGAATAATATTTTGTTTTGATTAATGGTGAGTCTGCATTGTATTTCAGAGTTCCATTAACTCATTCATAGCATTTTACCCTATTAAAGAGAGGGACAGCTATTAATTTACCATTAAAGCCAGAATATATTTGTGTGTGTATCATGGGTGTCTTGTGGATTTTGAATTTGTTTGAAGCTTATGAAGTTTATGCAGGTCTTCAGAAAATGCTGCATGTTCACAAGCTGCGATATGTGTGTTGGCAGTGGGGGCAGCGTACAGTAGGGTAACAGGGTCGAGAGCGATAAATATGATGGAATGTTTTTCAGACAATATACAGAATGCTTTCTTTATGATCCTTGCAGGTCATCTGGGACACCCCTACTGTCATTACGTCGCTCATAATCTCAAAATCCCAAATGCTAACCTTTTCTATTGACACAATGTTTATTGTTTTCTTTACATACAAATTGGGTAACTATCCAGTTTGACTTAATGTGCATCCTTGTGGAATCCTTTGGCAATAACAATAATGTGACAGGACAAAGGAGAGCCCAGGCAGAATTTGATCCCCAGACTCCTAGAGTCATACACACTAAACATTCAGCCAAATGAATATCTCCTTGGCCAAGTAGCAAGGGCACATGATCACTTGGAGGCACGGTGACAGGACCGTCAAATGTCACATCTCTCCCCCTCTTTTCACAAGCATATCCTTGTGCTCCATGTTGGCTGCCACGCATCCAGAATCCATGGACCCAACCCTAGTGCTACATGGATCCCTACTTGCAAGCACCAGCTTGTGGCAGGACAAAGGAGGGCCCCAGGTGGGATTTAATTCCCAGACTCCCAGGTGAGAATCATACATCATACATTCAGGCAAAGGGATAGCCCCTTGGCCAAGTAGCCAAGGGGCATCACTCAGAGGCATAGTGACAGGACCGTCAACTGTCACAATAGTGCTCAAGCATGTCAATAAATGTACTTACAATGTAGCAAGTTGCCTACGCAAAGGCAAGAATATTCTTGGCTAAAGTCTACATTGCAATTCTAACCTATACAGTTCTGAACTGTGGGAAGAGACTAACATTATTATAAATTTGTGCCAGCTGCTCCCTCTGTCCTGTCCTCTCCACCCCCAACTGATGATGGCTGCCCTCACTGAGCCAAGTTCTGACGGAGGTTTTTCCTTTCTGTTACAGACCTACAGCATAACTTTTCGATCTTAAAAACATGTTTCTAACTCGTTTGATGGCACACCAGGATTCGTTATGCACATTTCTTGAGCCGTTGTTGCCCAGTGGTGTCATGAGGCTGAAATCCCGAACAATGCAACTTCTTCCATCCGGGCACGGCGTAACGTTGCAGCTGACTATTTGTTGCGCACCACATTGCATGCTAGCAAACAGATAATAACACTGGTTGTTTTGAATGTGCACCACAGTGGATTCTGCAAAGAAACACAAGAATTAAAAGAAGAGAGGAAGGGACAGAACACATGATAGGACAAGACTGTCGTTTACTCGCTGGAGTAAGCTCACAATACAGGCAGGATCCAAGATGGATGCCACTTTTGACATCAATAAGAGGTGCGTCACTGAGAAAATTGCAGAAAGTGTGCTTCGTGCATAGTGCTGTGTCATCTGCTGTCACGTGCATGCTTAGGATGGGAGACTGAATCCAAGACAAGCTCTGATGCAGTACATTGATTTTTGTTGCAATTATTATTTTTTTCATGAATTGTCTTATGTAAACACAATTATTATAAACTGGACTGATATGGATTTGTTTTAATTGGATCATGGATTGGCTTGAATTGATCATGCCCCTTGAGTTGACTCTGAAGTGAATTGGCATAATACAAATACAGTTTAATTGAAATGAACTGAATTGAACACAGGCATCAAAATATTAGCTTCTTCCAAAGGGCGGCTTATGGATAGGAAATGGAAATCCGACATCTGGGAGATGTCTTTGAAAGCAGTCAATTGATGTGGTCCTGTAGGATATTCTCCTAGCATCTCTTTTGGAAGGTGTTTCACGTCCTTATGGAAGAGGGCCATAAACCCAACCCAGGACTCACTCTAGAGATTTTATCTCTCAGGTATCATGGTAACGCCTCAGAGTCACCTCTGGAAGGAATGAAATGTGGTTGAGGAGAGGGAGGTCTAATCTTTGCTCTGACTATACATTGCTTATTGTGGCCAGCTATGAACATTTTTCTTCCTGATTGTACATTCTTTGTATAAAGAATGAAAATTGTGATCACTTGGATATATGGGGGGAAATGTTAAAAAACTAGCTATGTCTCGGACTGAACAGTGGAGTTAGAGTAATTGATCTTTATTTTGAAGCATGGTAGCAGAACTTCCGGTGTGTTTGTGGCAGCTCTGGTTCACCTGACGCAGTTTCTCGTCAACATCAGCCGCCCCCTCCTTCCTACTCCCCCCTTCCCACCACTTCTCTCTCTCTCTCTCTCTCTCTCTCTCTCTCTCTCTCTCTCTTTCTCCCCTCCTTCCGGATCAACTCTACGGCCGTCACGTGACCTGTCACACAACTGATGTGTGTCACGTTCAAATTGGGCGGAGCAAAGGGCCGAACCGGTGAGGACAGGCCCGGAATCCCATTTACTTACTTACTAAGTTCACTGTGTTTTACAGGCTTGGACGTTTATCACGCGCCTCTGGAGAAAATATTGAATTGATGTGCGTCCGCATGTTGATACGGTCGGAACTGATTATGGCTTATTGAGTTGAACCATGGTTGAAACTCAGTAAATGTTTTGTAGCAATATGACAATTATGGTGTATAAGATTTTGTGTATAAAATAAATAAATGACATCAAAAAATCCAAGTAAAATGCAACATTTGTTAAATAAGGACTAAGTATTATATATATATTTGTCATTTGAATAAATATATTTGAAATTTTAAAGTAACTGACCTTGGTGATGGGCAGTTTGGCTCTTTTCAAAGATTTAGCTCTTCTGACTCAGCTCTTTTGGGTTGCATTCACTCCAGAATAGTCTGGGGCCCAAATCCAATTGGGCCAGGATTTTAGGAAAATTTCGCACCTTTCTTCAGAAGGTCCTGCCTGTGGCTTGCAGGAGGAGGAGGCGGATATTAGGCGGGGTCGGACGTCCGACTCCGCCCACATTACCATTTTGAGCCGTTTATACTCCTTCCCACTATCCCTAACCCTAACCTCACTATCTGGCCAAGCCCATTCGATGTCCAGCGCCGCCTAATATCGGACTCCTGCAAGCTGCAGGCAGAGTTATTGCCTTTCTTTGCCTCGGTTCGTGTTCAAACTGCATTAACTGAAGCGGATCACTTGGTTGAACCACTGTAGTTACAACAATGGCACTGCATGCTAAGGGGTGACATATTATTAATCACACGTGGATACAATCATAACATAAGATCATTTTTATGATCAGATGTGCACTCATTTCCATGCCTGTTTGATAAACGGGACCGCTGTCTGTTTTCCGCCTAAAATGGCGTCTTAACAACAAATGTCACGTGACTGGCGGAGACCGATACAACCACTGAACAATGATCAAAAAGCAACCACACAAGAAGAAAGCAGGACTCCGTGATTAAAGTGGAAATCTTTTCGTTCAGCAACTTCAGTTGTTAGGCTGTTCCATCTCTGTCTACACATTTGCCAGTTGTTTTTCGTTGTTGTTTTGACCTCAGCTTCTTCAAAAACGCGTTGTTTGTTTTTCCTCCAACCCAAAGGATCATCTTCCTCCATTCCTTCTACTTCTTTTTCTTCTGCAAACGTCATTTCCCTTAGGTGCGCTGGGTGTCTATATGCACTGGATCGTGGGATTGTCCTTTGCAAGTGAACCAAGACCCCCGATCTTCAGGCAGACCAGAGTCCGCTTCTTTGGTGCGCTCCAGAGTACGGTTGGTGTTCAGACCCATAGACATCATATACGTAGACACCCAATTGGACGCTGCTGGCCGCTAGGCTGACGTGCCTATCGGGCGGCCATCTTGGGTCAGACCACAGGTCAGACGGCTGCTGTCAGAATGAATGGGAGGCTCCTCAGATCTCAGATTAATCACATGTAAGACAATTAAAAAATAAAATAAAATTTCACAACGAACACTTAAATGACTCTACCATTTTAATAACCAAGACAAACTGGAAAAAAACTTTATTTGGAAAACATTTATTTATCTAGAACAAAAACAATTTAAACTCAAGTGAACAAAGTCAAACTTTATTCACTTGATTCAAACTGGATTCAGAGTTCTGGAATCACTTTTATGCAAAGTTCTGACACTGGATTTTATTTATTTACTTTTTCTTTCCTTTTCCCTTTGTAATGCCCATACTCTTTTGTATTACTATGTATTCAGTGCACATTCTTAACAAAGTTTAGAATAAATGAGTGAATGATTAATTCATCCATTCTTAATTAATAAGTGAATATTATTAATGAATATTAATAAATTAACTAATAACTCAATAAATTAATAATCAATGGATTAATTAACACATTATGAATGAATTATTAATAAATGTGAATGAATTACTTGATCATTAACTGATTTATTAATTAATTACATTTTATTGTTGTGTCAGGCTTATAGTGTTTTAATAACACAATAAAAGAATAAAAAAACACACACAATATATATATATATATATATATATATATATATATATACTGTATAGCTTAAAATATCCTTCACACCCCAATTGCAGCCAATCAGCTAAATGCACTAACATAAAAATAAAACATTTTAATCACCTGTGGAACGGACAGGACTGAAAAATACCCCCATCCAATCGTCTTGACCAGCCTGTTCAGGATGATTGGATAGTGATATGTCAACCAAATTTAACTGTCATTTGTCCCTCCCCCTTCCCATACAATAAATACAAATAACTGAAACTTAAAAAAAGTTTTCATGAGCAACTAAAAGAACAACAAAACGGAAGTTTTATTTAAAACCTGATATCAAATCCAATAGATCGTTGCCACTACTGGTGGTGCAAGTTTAACTCAACAAATGTACTTATATTCATATATTCAGTTTGCAAGCTGAATTTGTAAGACTACCTAGGATCTGTCTTACATATGAATAAACAGTAAATTAACAGACAAATACAGATAATGACGGAGCATTTTTATTCAAACAAGTGAATATAATACAAAGCTAGAAACATAATTGGATGTGTTTTTAGATATCGATGAATAACAAAGATAGCCTATCAGACCAGCTAAAATTAGTTTTTCATAAGTATTCACATGAAATGCAGATTCCAGTTTATCCACATCTAAATAAAATATATTTTTATGGTGATTCTGGTGCATGAAGTCTCACTGTTACTGTGATTTTGTGGGTTTTTTGTTTCTACACTTTAGTGCCATCTAGTGGTCATATTCATAACTTGGATTTACAGCATGATTTGATTAGTTTTCCTTTATACCTAACACCATTACTTCCTGAACTTAAGCCAGCTCCTTTGCCTCCATCTTTCATTACTGGACAAGATGATTAGTTCAGGTGTGTCTGGCCATTGTCCTCATGGTTACTGAGATCAGGCACACCTGGGTTAATCAAATCATCCAATAATGAAAGATGGGAGATAAAGGAACTGACTTAAGTTAGGAAGTAGTGGAGTTGTGCATAAAGCGTTCAAAATTGTAACCTAGCTGCACTTCAAGATGAATTAAAAATTTCTTTGAAAAATATTGATCATAATAAAACCTAAAGAATAAATTCTCAAACGTTTTATCAGAGGAGTTCACTTGACACTTATTCCTGTAAAAAGAAAACAAGGGTTAGCCTATAAACTGTTGGAAACTACTGAAATTGCACAAGACCATTGCTACTTATTGAATGGGCCGCTTCGTACCGCACGCAGACGCAGATACACAAGATTATTTGTCTCGTAGCGCCGAATTACAACCTGGGGTTGACTATTTATCGCATATATATAATTTAGCGTGATGATATGCAATGGGGAGAACACAACTTTGCTCTATAATACGAGCTTTTCACACTGTTACAGCTCTTTATCAACAGTCTAACAGATAGCTTTATATTCACAACACTAGAAAGCCCCGCGTGAACAGGGCATCAAAAAATTGGGTAAAACTCTTATTGTTTCCCTCCACGGAAATCTTTAGTAAAAGGCGAAAGATTTATACGTTCTGAAAGGAAACAAGAGTAATCTGTCTACATAACGTTAACATCCCGACCCTATTTATGGCGATACCGTTTTAAGTGACGGTAGTGACTCAATAAAAATCATACGTAATTTCACAAACAAGAACAGAATAAAACATTACAAACATAAGTGTAGAATAAGTAGTAATTTCTTACATAATATATAAAAAACCACAAACGTATTTTGTTTGGATTAACTTTCAAAGCTACACCGCAATGCATTATGGGATAATTCAGGTGTGTCTGGCCATTGTCCTCATGGTTACTGAGATCAGGCACACCTGGAGTAATCAAATCATCCAATAATGAAAGACAGGAGATAAAGGAACTGACTTAAGTTAGGAAGTAGTGGAGTTGTGCATAAAGCGTTCAAAATTGTAACCTAGCTGCACTTTAAGATGAATTAAAAATTTCTTTGAAAAATATTGATCATAATAAAACCTAAAGAATACATTCTCAAACGTTTTATCAGAGTTCACTTGACACTTATTCCTGTAAAAAGAAAACAAGGGTTAGCCTATAAACTGTTGGAAACTACTGACATGGCACAAGACCATTGCCACATATTCAATGGGCCGCTTCGTACCGCACGCAGACGCAGATACACAAGATTATTTGTCTCGTAGTGCCGAATTACAACCTGGGGTTGACTATTTATCGCATACATATAATTTAGCGTGAAGATGTTAAAATGGGCAGAAAACGATTTTGCTCTATGATACGAGTTCTGACATTGTTGCAACCCTTTAATAAGAGTCAGACACTTTGCTTTATTTTCACAACATAAGAAAGCCCCGCGTGAACAGGGCATCAAAAAATTGGGTAAAACTCTTATTGTTCCCCTCCACGGAAATCTTTAGTAAAAGGCGAAAGATTTATACGATCTGAAGGGAAACAAGAGTGATCTGCCCAAATTATGTTAACATCCCGACCCCATTTATGGTGATACCGTTTTAAGTGACGGTAGTGACTCAATAAAAATCATACGTCATTTCACAAATAAGAACAGAACAAAACATTACAAACATAAGTGTAGAATAAGTAGTAATTTCTTACATAATATGTAAAAAACCACAAACGTATTTTGTTTGGATTAACTTTCAAAGCTACACCGCAATGCATTGTGGGATAATCACTCTGCGGAGTACAAAGAAAGTCATTTATTTCTTTTAACAACTTTTATCTTAATTATTCACGCTGAATTTACTTTTCAATTTTTTCCGAATATTTTAAAGCTCGCATTTTCTAAGTGTGAGTTAAGGAACAAAGTGAGTAAAAGTATTTTTCTGGTTGTGTCACTATTTTCGGGATCGCACCGGATATCCGACTGAGTTGCCCCCCCCCCCCAAAAAAACCCACCAACGTCTAATGACAGACTGAAAAAACGATCAACATTATTTGACATAAAAGGTCTATTAACTGAATGATTGGATCACAAAATTTAATTGAGAAATTGAAAAGATGCTGAGGAAAGTTGGGTTTGACTCGTCTTTTAAATCACGACTTAACAACATTCAGCCGTAGAAAGTCTCATGATGCATTCAGGGGCATACGGTACATTTCAAAATCTCAGCCGGTGAGGCCGGATTATGCAATTTTGTTTATTCAAAGAAACACGTTCACATTTGATCCATCCTTGATCACTAACACAAACATTCCTGTAGTCATAACTCTTATGAAACAGCAGGTGGAGCTATTTGTTGACGAGAGCTACTCGAGAGCATCCTGCACATTTTGGTGATCCCTTCTCCAAAATTACTCATTACCAGGCTTCCGCAGAGCTGAATGACGTGCATAAGGGAATTAGCCATTTGATTCAGGTGTGTTTGAGAGGGTATGTTCTAAAAATGCCAGGATAGTTGCTCAGGAGGACCTGACTTGAGCACCCCTGCTTTAGAAGAAACACCCAAATCTGCTTCCATCAAAATCCCAAATTGTGAGAGGCAGGATACACCCTGGACAGGTTACTTGTTCATAGCAATGGTAGGACCACCTAAAACTTGGTTGGTTATTCAATAATTAATGAGGTTTTAGTATGTTGTAAATTCGATCAATTTCTGTATCAGACTTTGGAAGCAACAAATAAAAACAATGCAAGAGATGCCTAAAGAACTAATAACCTAATAGTCATGTGATTCAAGGTACATTCTGAGACTTTAACACTACAGTTGGTCACTACTATGCCTATGACCTGCTCAGCTCTAGCTAGATTTTTTTTCCCACTTTAGTCTTACAAAAGATAAATGGCAAAGGCAGAAATAGGGATTTAAAACTCATCTAAAACATTGAAAAATGAGCAACAACCTCATTTATTTTCTTTCTTTCTTTTTAGATTAGTATGTATAAATGTACAAAAGTTCACACTGCTATGGCCTAGTTGCAATTTAACTCAGATAATCTGATTCCCAGCTGAGGGGGATGTTGCCCCTTTGTGACTCATTATACTGAAAATACATTATGTTCAATGCTATAAAAAAAGAAAGAAAAAATATATTTCTTCTTTTTTCATTTTATCTTGTTGCATTTTTTTCATGCTAGACATAACAGTGGATAAGCAGGAGATTTTTTGGGCACATTTCACATGGCATGCTTCCAGCAGATGTCATGGAGAATATCAGCTTTCCATCAGCTTCTTGATCATTTCCTTTGGTCCAGTTCTTTGATATAGATTAATTATTTTTCGGTCATGTAGGCTCTTCCACAAAACCTTCTCCAAATTGTAGTCATGGTTGATGTAGAAAATGACATTGCTTTTAATGTGCCTTTGAAAATAATAGTTGGAGTATTTATTGTGGTCTTCAGTCATGAATCCATATGCGCTCACCTGTAAGGAAAAAATAGAGGACATGTCAAGAATAATTTTGAAGTGATGTGTAAAGCCTATAAATAAAATGCACATTTGCAAAACACTGGCCTCACAGCCTTTGCTGTACGGGCTTTAAACAAGTTTTCCTATAGCAAATCTTTTCTTGATTGTCATAGAGATAAATTTCCTGCATACTTAGTATAATGTTGATACAAATATTTCTGCTATGCTAAAAGGTAGAGTGATATTAACTTACTGTATCACATGTGTGCAGAGCCAGGAAAAGAGTAAATGCTCCATTGGATGGTCGAACTATAGGCCAGAATGTAGTATTCAGATTACTTGATTTTAAGAATCTGTGGGCATTGACAGGTGACAAAGTCAAGATAAATTACAACCTGCATATGGGACCATTTTGATGTTAGAGCTTCATTTGCGATAGAGAAAACTCCAAAAGGTCTATTCTAGGATTTGAGTCTTGAAATTTTTTTCAATTGCACTAAATCAGTACTCATCAGACTACTGGTTTGATTTACAGAAAAATCAGGGACATAAATGGACATGTTGCATAAAAAAACCCCATCTTTCAGCTTTATGAATGAATTTTTAGCTGTGTGTTACAATGGGTGCATCCTGGTCCAATTACCCCATTGTTATTCAGTTTCTGTAGAACTCTGTGGGTCTAAAGTTGGCATTTTTTGGATAATTTCCCCTTCACTGCTTTACTTTTTTTCCCTTTTGCTTAAAGGTACAGAACTATGTAAAAAATCAAAGGTGAATGGCAGAAAAATGTAATATATAATTCAAAACTGTGTTTCTAATGAGGTGTAATCACTGTATGAGAATAGCTGTTATATGTTTATTTTCTTAGATGAGTTATTGACATTTACTTGCTGGGCGGTGCACATATGGAGGCTGCCATATTTGTTCCACCATTTTTACTACGGTGTCCCTGAATGGACAAAATGTGTGTGAAGTAATAACCCTCTGAACTTTAAAACTGTTGTATCAGCTTTTTTTAAAAAAAAATGGGGGTTAAAGGACTGTTTGGGATAACATTGAAAATAGTTACTCATAGTACAGTCATAGCTGCATCTGAGACCACTGGATCCACTCACAGGTGAAAACATCTTTATGTCTGGGAGAATTTTGGCCACTAACGGCCACCATACATTCACAACAGTGCTGGAATATGAAGTCATTTGAAAGAAAACACATTTTCTTTCAAATACCCATCTTTACCACTAGATGTCAGTAATTCTTACATACTGTACCTTTAAGTACTATTTCAACTCACTGTTAATCTTGTTTTGAGACATTTTAGGCTGCATCATTGGATGACAACTGCTGTAAAAAATTAACTGATTGCGACCCCTTGAAGTTCTTATTTTTCAACCGTAAAATATTTGAAGGCTGACCTGTTTCGTACATATCGGAGGAAGTCCTGGTGCAAAATATAGAAGCGACTCTCATTGTACTGCCCCAGATAGTAAGTCCTGGGCCTGGAGAGTTAAAACACAAAAGACAGTGGTGATAACAGAGATGATTAGTTTTTGGATTTATAATTCAGTGGCAACATTGTGCAATTAACTAACTAGAAAACAGTTTTTCATTGTCTTCCCAGGGAATTAACGCCTGTCAAATCCCTACAAATTTCTACCTCACCCGGATAAGAGACCCTTTACTTCCTGTTTGCATTGGTCCGTGGATGCTCAAAGTACTTGAAAGTATATTTTAAATGTGTTTTCATGGGTGTTAATATAGCCACCTGAGACCAGACCAAATTACTGGAACTTCATAAAAAAGCTATCATTAAAGCAGCACTACTGAACTTGGGTAGATTTTTAAAGCAGTTGGTAGTTGGATGGACATTATTTTGATTTGTATGGTTTCATTCTTGTGAACGAAGTTTTAACAATTGAAGCAATATTCACTCTTTGTTGACGTATTTGCCAGCAGAGACCCTCTCTCCTTTGAGAAGACCTTTGATCCACTGGAAATCTCTCATCCCCTCAGGAATCAGGACGTATTTTATACCCTGTGGAAAAACAGAGGTCGAAAGCCATTCTCATCATGTGTGGAGAAAATAAGTTATATTACACAGATGTTGTAGGTTCTACCTCATCATGTGGGGCTGACGTGTACCCGTACTTATGGAAAAAATAAGGCGAGGCTGTGATGGAGTGGGCCGTGTGAACATACACTGATGTTCTGTTCCCAACGTCTTCCTCATAACCTTTGATGATTGCACCATTCATCCTATCAGGCGAGCAAATCCAAGACATAATGACATTTCAGACATTGAATTTTTGTCAAAACAAGTTTATTCAATGTGAAATCCAACCAAAGCTTCCGTGAAAATATTTATTTTACTTTTATTTGAACAGGACGTTTTACTAAAATCAAATATTTGCATACACATCAACAATCTGATCATTATTCAAGTGATCATGTACAGCATAATCTGATATGCTTCATCAGATAACAGCTTTCATCTGATTATCAAAAGTCAGACCTAGATTTCTCTCCAATATTCTGATGTCTTTTTGCCTACTCCTAAATCTGATTGATTTTATTCTTTCACGTCTCTGTACGTGTCAACATAAAAAAGTAGAAGACCTTTCATAAATAAAAGCCACCCATCATTTTATCCTCATGGAGTTAAAGGACATGAGCTGTGTGTAACCTTGCAGTCCTATTAGCTCCTAGGATAGCTGATGATAAAGACCTTTTTTTTTTGTTATACTAGTATGATCCCCGAGGGGAAATTAGGGCTCTGCATTTCACCCATCTCTGTACTGTAAGTATCAGAGAGCGGTGGGCCGCTGCTTGGGGCGCCCGGGGAGCAGTTGGGGGGGGGGGTTAAGGACCTTGCTCAGGGGTCCACAGTGGTTCACCCAGGGGTAGTGTCGGGGACTCGAGCCTGGGTCCTCCGCGCCAAAGCCCACGACGCAACCACTAGGCCACCCACTCCCCCTTATATGACATTGTCATATTAATTTAAATGACACTTGTATGTTTTGATGATAATAAGATGTTTGAGCCTTATGTCACTACATATATTCATATTCTAAAGGAGATCCAACAATGGACTGAAGAATATGATGGAAAAAATTAAAGTCCTTGTGCATCTCTTGTCCAAACAACATGCAGTTGACTACAACTTGCATTGTTTTTTAGGTTATAGTTTTGCCATCCCTATTGCTTTGAACTGCTTACAGTGTTGCTGGTAAACCAGCTTTCTCTGTCTCTCTCTTTTAGCTTAACCGATGCCTGCAAGATTGCAATGAAAAAACAAAGGTTAATATTTGACTCCACATTCTTGTTCAAACAAAAATGTGTCTGAGTCAATATTTGTAATTTGCTATTTAAAGGGACTTGAGGCAAGATTAAGAAACGAAACTCGCGACTGCCGTGACTGGCGCTTCAGATAACTGCAGCCACAAGCCAAGCCGTCACAGGAGCGTGCACAAACTGAAGCTATAATGTTGATTACTAACCTTTTTCTTCGTAGTTACACTTTTTAGTGTCTTTCAGTTGATCTGGATCGTTTGCTGACGGCAGAAGAATCCATAACTATCGCTTACAGTGTTTGAATTTACAGCGACCGTCTTCTTCCTGTATCAAAACTGCAGATGTAGCGCCATTTGACGTCATGTCCACAGGGCAGCGCGGGAAATTCGGACACCGAATTGCAACGCATTTTGCAGCACACAGCCTGTTTAAGGCAACAGATAAAAACGTGGGTGGAAACGTTTTTGTTGGTATTTAGTGCTTCATCTCCCATTAGCATTAAAAAAAAAAAAGAACATGCATGTTTGTTTTTTTTTTAAATTCCTGCCTCTAGTCCCTTTAATCCCAAACTAGTGAAAGTTGCTCCTGTATGGAGGTGGTGTAGACACCAGAGCTGAACCTGCTGCAGACCGCAGACTGTTGTGGCCTATTTTGGTTTTAACAAAGAGTCTAAACTAAAGTTTAAACCGCTTTCTAACCCAGGTTTTTCAGGCATATTTCAAATGAGGTCCAACACTAATAATATCCAGGTTTTACAAGAAAAATGCTCTTTCCGGGTGATGACTCTCTTGCCAAGTTAGTGTAATGGTAATAGAAATATAACACAGCAACGCTGCGTCGGTATTCTTTTATTCGTCATCAAAATACAGATTTATTCAATATAATTTAAAACACAACGATTTCTGTTTGTTTCGTCAGGTTACTTTACATTTTTATGAATGATATGAGTGTGTGTTTGGCCATAGACTGCAATACAAAACACAGGCTTTTTGCCCCCTGGTTGCACGCGCAGCTGCCAATGCTTGTAAACGGGAAACCCATCTATATCTGCCTTAAATATGAAAATCGGACATCGGCCACCCCACTGATATTTAACCGATCAGCCCACTGTTTCTAAAGTCACTGACATTTAAAAACACGGCATCGATCTATTTCACTAGCAAAATCCCACGATATTTCATCGTTTTGTTACAAAATCTCGCGAGAATTTATGAAATTTTGCGATATTTTCATATGCTGATATCATTGACATTTAAAAATGCAGTATCGATCTATTTTTCTAACCGAATCTCGCAATATTTCATTGTTCTGTTGCGAAATCTCGTGAGTTTTCACAAAGATTTTGTGATATTTTCATATGCTGATATCACTGACATTTAAAAACGTGGTATCACTCTATTTTACTAACAAAATCTCGCAATATTTCATCGTTCTGTTATGAAATCTTCGAGAATTCACCAAATAAAGTAAAGTAAAATAGATTGATGTGTTTTAAAATATCAATTTGATATCGGCATATGAAAATACTGCGATATTTCAGTGTATCGATATTTTTTCCCAACCCTATTTTTCAAAGTGTCAGAAACAGATAACAAAACTGCTATTTGCAATGACTGATTATTTTTTTCAGCTTCAATATCGGAATTGATATCGGTTATTGACCACATAAGTTTTAAAATATCAGGCAAATCAGATATTGGGCAAAATTCCAAAATCATGCATCCCTAATACATATATGTGTACATATAGTTATCCAAATTCAACCGGGTTGCATCTCCCTCTTTCTTACCGAAACACGTAATCGTGAGCGTCAATCTCAGCCCCCAGTTTTGATCCGTTGAGGATTCCTCCTGTGCCCACCACAGCACAGTGCACGCAGCCATTACCGGGTAGTTTTGGAGGGAGCAGAGGCTCTTCTGGTTTAGGAATCAGTTTCACTGCAGCCATTACATCTGCAAACAAATTAGACAACAGGAATACACTTACAGATGTGATTTTAAAAAGAAAATGCAGGTTTATTGATCTTTATAGATCTTAAGTTTTAGCATGCTGGTTAGCTCGAAAATGCTTAAAGGCCTTTCCTGAATTATGAATTTTTAATGTTTACAAAAAATCTGGCATCTGACAATCAGATGTGTTTTATTGATCTAGCCACTGTAGATATTCACAATATTAGGAATAACTAAACGGAAAAACAATGACTGACTATGGTGCTGTCATTGTTTTATGGCCAGAAAAAAGGGGAAACATTGGCTCCATCCACTCTGGTGTAAAGAACAATATTAGACTAATATTGGTCCAGTTTGATAATCTGCTGGCAACGCTGGAACTACAGGAACACCTCCAATTATCTTTGCAATATTCATTCATAAAGTGTTTGGTCTAAACTTCTAAAAATCTTAACCATGTTTTCATGTACCGTGGTCATAGCTTGTGGATTTTTATTGTTTGGATAGGTGGTCCGTTCCTTGTTTCTGTCATTTGGTGAACAGATTTTTCTTGAATGTGTGTCATTTAACGTTTTATTTGTGCACAAAAATATGAAGCAGTTGAACTTTCTTTATTTGAAAGTATATGGGACAAATTTCCCCTCAAAAAGATTAAATAAAAAGATCAAATATTTTTTAACATTGCAACTTTACCAAAACAAAAGGAGGCACTGTTTGGAAATATCTGCATTAAAGAAATATAAGTGTGTTGATCATCAGTTTCACAAAATAGTTCTAAAATATTTGCCTCAGCAAAAGTTTGTGTCTCACAGAGACATAGAAACACCTACCGTCGTACTTTAACTCCATAAAACCAAAAGGATTGTTGAAATGTGACAGTCGATTCCACTCCCTCATGTCAACATTGTCTTTGTACAGAAACAAACGTATGTTGGGAAGAAAAGCCCTCTGGAAAACCTCATCCTTCGAGTTTCGCAGGGACTGAGTACAAGTCTGAATATGATAAAAAATAAAAATAAAAAAAGTTTCAGTTGTAGCTTAGACAAATATATAGGTGAAAATGTTTATGTGGCTACAACTCTTTTTGTGAAAGAAAGTATGGTGGCTGTTAGTGGCCAAAATTCTCCCAGACATAAAGATGTTTCCATTTGTGAGTGGATCAGTGGTCTCAGGTGTAGCTATGACTGGACAATAAGTAACAATTTTTTTGTCTTTTAAGGCATTACTGATCTCAAACAGTCTCTAACTCCAATTAAACAATGCTGGTACGGCAGTTTGAAAATTCAGAGGGTTCTCACTTTACACACATTGTTTTGTCCATTCAGGGACACCGTAGTAAAAATGGTGGAACAAATATTGCAGCTTCCATATGTGCACCACCCAGCAAGTAATATGAATGACTTATTGTAAGAAAATAAAGATATTAAAGCTGTTCTAGTGCAGCATTACACATTAATAGAAACAAAGTTTTGAATTATATACAGTGTCACATTTTTCTGCCATTGACCTTTGATTTTTTTTTTTACATACAGTACCTTTAAGATAAAGCAAACCTATGCAGGCTACACCAAGAACAAGTGAACACATGGCTTACCCGACCTCAGAGATGCTTACCCACACCCATAAGTTCACACATTTTTTGGGTTTATTGTCATAACAGACTTACCGTCAGTCTAGGTGGGGCATCCTCCTTATAAACATCCTCAAAATCCCACTGAGGAAACTTGCTGAAGGATTTATGGAAGATAATGGGGATAGGAGTGTCAGCTTGTGGAGGTGTAATTAAATCATTTTCTAGTTTAGCGTCTGAGCTCCTCTGGGTCGCATCAGCAAGTCTGGCTTTGTGTGATGTGGTGAACACAGCAGGTGGTGGAGTCCGGTTTCTTTTCTCATGTTGTATTGTAGTATAATTGTATAAGAAGCTGTCTTTTTCTCTGTATCTGTGGCTTCTTGAGGCGGCTTTCCAGCTGCATTTTAAAGTTTATTAACAAGCAACAAAGAAGCATTAGCAGGATGAATGCAGAACAGACTGATTTAAAAAACTTGTAAATTTGTACCTTTCTTTTCTTTTTTTCCCCCACAAATATAAAAAACACAGCTTACCTGATGCTTTTTGGTAAATGTTCCCTTGACAGAAGAAAAAAGAGGAACAGTGACTGTAATAATCAGAAGGAAAACCAAAATCTTGTGAGACTGAACTGCCATTCCTGAGTGGAAGCTTTGCTCTTTCATTAAACATGAATATATCACCAACTTTTTGCTGGTGTTATAGAAATAAAGTCTTCATGCCTCACTTAAGCTTCCTAAATCACCTCCTTTAGACATGCCAGACAAGACTCTTACTACCAGGGGGAAAAGCAGACTCGAGTATTTGGTGCCTTGACGCGGAGGTGGCTGGGCAGGGCTATGATACAGCTTACTGACAAGAGACAAACACTGACGCAGAAAACACACACAGCCTCACAATAATCTGGTTTATTACACAATAAGGGGATGTTATGCAGACACATCTAATAGAAAAAAATATTCCTTTAACCATTTGTGGTATTATTTAAATAATAATAACCTTCTCCGTTGCATGAGTGTGTGCATGACACATGGAAAAGACGGCAAAATTTACAACACAAAGGAGACCAGTTGCTGTGAGAGTGGGCTGCTCAGTCATGTTGAATACTGTGAATAATCATACATAAATGTATCTGGTGTGCTGGATCAGTCCTTCAGTTGAGCTCTGGAGTAAAAGGGTGCAGGTATGAAGTAGGTCACATTCAGGAGTCTCAGATGGAGTAGAGTCGGAGCTGCTCCTCTAAGTCTCCCTCTGACATATCCCCAAACGTCTCCTTGTTTTCCTTCAGCAACTGGAAGATGGCGGTCAGTTGTTCACGCTGGACCCTTGAAAGACAAATTCCAAAGAAACACTGAGCGATAATCAGAACAAATGATCCTAATGATGGTTACGAATACAAAAACATCAAGCAAAGCTAATCTTTATTAGATATACAGTACATGAACAATCCCCCCACCCCCAAAAAACTGGTGTACTCATGTAAAAACCAAAAGCTTAAAACATATATTACCGTATTATGTTATTATTATTATTATATGTTATTATATATTACCGGGAGGCTACGTCAGGTTTGCTGTAGGACGCAGAGATACAGAAATTCATTCCTGCCAGCAGCCATCACCCTAAAGAACAAGACTGACTGACTGATTTTTGTTGTATTATAATTTCATATAATGTTAAATTGTTAAAAAAAAAAAAAGAAAGATAAAGAGTGAGCTTTTACAATACTGAATTTTCCTTCTGGGATGAATTAAGTATTTTTCATTTCATTTTATTTCATTCCATTCATTTTCCTGACTATAAGTCACACTTTTTTCATAGTTTGGCGGTTTGTACGACTTAGTCCAGTGCTACTTATATATCAAAATATATTTAACATATTATATCAATTCTTATTGACTGAAGTGAGCCATGGAGTAAATGTCAAAAGAGGGCGCTCTAGGCTTGCAACAACTATATCCTGCTCCAAGGGCAAAAATCCCCAAATAGCCTTATCTCAGTGAGAGGGGTTCATTATGGACATCTGGCTGTACTGCCTGTGCAGTGGAACAAATCCTCAATTATCCCTCTTAGTTATGATGTTTATGATCATTTATAGACATTAACTTTGGAATTGGACTGATTGGGTAATTTTTTGTAGTAACAAGTAGGATATGAAAAATCCAAAAATCACCCCATTTTAAATAAAAAAAATATGACTTATTGTCCAGTGCGACTTATATATGTTTTTTTTCCTGTTCATGATGCATTTTTTGACTGATGCGACTTATACTTAGGAGCGAAAAATATGGTAGATAGAATAAAACAACACCAAAAGATTATGCATAAAACCAGGATAAATAATCATAATTCCTTTTCATTGACAGCAATCATGACAACGATAAATTTTCATGTATAACAATTGACAACACTTGCACTGAAACGTATAACAAAGTGCGTCATTCAGCAGAGAATTAGTCTGGTATCTTTAGTTTAATGGCTGTACTGGTCAAGACCAGACCAATATAGAACTTGTCATATCAGCATATGTCTTGTCATATTTTTTCTTGTTTTTTTTTTTCTTTTGCGTGTTGAAATGTCTATTAGTACTTTTACAAATTTGTCCATGTTTTGCTTGACCTACAAAAACTATTTTTAATTTGCCTAGTCGTGCCCTCCTGTCATTAGCCTGGTACACCAGCCTGACTAACGCCGCTGGTAGCTGGTGGCCGCTGAATTAGTAGGCAGAGTAGGCTCTGAACGCCGAGGCTTCCGTAGTGTCGCGAACACACTTTGGCGCGCTTGCAGGAAAAAGGATATAGCACTGTTTAGGCTCTAAAAATGTACTAAATGATGTCGTTTTGAGTAAATTATGGACACTACCCACTTAGGACACTTGGATTACATTGGAGGAGCAGTATGGAAGAATATTGACAAGTTTTTGTGGACTTTTATGGACCTTTTTGGCTCGGACCCCGGCAAACTCCATTATATTAAAGTTGGGGGAAAAAGAGAAGCCTTCCTGATCGCTGGCTGCATTTCAGATATTAAAAAAGTGCTCCAGAGTCTTGCTCACCATGAGGGTAGGTGGAAAATAAAGTTAAATCATTCTGTGGGTGAACTATTCCTTTAATGATCCATTGTTAAGCGATAATGATTGTTTTACTGTATGCGGAGCAGCCTGTGGCATCAAGCCGAAAGTCTGGCTGTATCATCCAACTTTGTCCCAGTCAAGTTCAACTGGTCAGAATTAGTGGGCGAGACTATAAAACTACATGAAAAATGACTTGGATCTGAAAAGACATGGATGGTCTAACTAGACACATTTTTTTTTCATCACAGATGAACAAAGGATGAATTTGGATGAGTTGTAGTGATATATCGTTAACTATTGTATTTAAAGTGTGCTATTTATTTGTTTGCTTGGAATGTTACAGATTTTTTTCAATGTACTTGCTTATTTGATGTGAAAATTAGATTTCTTTTGCTCAGTATTTTCCTTTCAAACCCATGAAGTACTTGAGTTGGTTGTGCAAGATGTTAATGTAAAAAGGGTTGGCATAATAAGAATATGCTTCAATAAAATAAAATATAATATACACTGCCTTAATGTATGACAGATAATACAGGTACTACCCCCCAAAAATTAGAATATTGTGAAAAAGTTCATGTATTTCTATAATTCAACTTAGAAGGTGGAATTTACATATTGTATAGACAAATAACATGCAAATCAATATATTTCAAGCTTTTATTTGTTTGAATGTTGCTGATTAGGACTTGCAGCTTAAGAAAACCTCAAATTCAAAAACTAAAAAAATTAGAATATTGGATGAAATCAATTTAAAAAGGACTTTAAATACAAAAAGTCGGGCCTCCTAAAGTAAAATCTTGCATCTGTACTTTGTACTTGGTTGGGGCCCCATTTGCCTGAATGACTGGCTTAACCTGGTGTGACATGGATGCAACCAGCTTGTGGCATATCTCAGGTGTTATGGAAGAAAAAACATGCTTCAATCACAGCCTTGAGCTCTTCTTTATTGTTTGGTCTCTTCCTGTTCAGCTTTCTCTTGACAAACCCCACATGTTTTCAATGGGGTTCAGGTCAGGTGAGTTTGCGGGCCAATCAAGCATGGCTGTTGAACCAAGATTTTGTACTTTTGGAAGTGTGGGCAGGTGCCAAGTCTTGCTGGAAGATGAAGTCTGCATCCCCATACAGCTGGTCTGCTGAAGCAAGGATGAAGTGATTCAAAATGTCCTGGTAGACGGCTGCGTTTATGCTGGACTTAATGAAGCTCACAGGTCCATTCCTTATGAAGTCCTCCACACTTTTGAATGGTCCTTTCCTGACCATCTTCTCCAGGCTGCTGTCAGCCCTCCAGCTTGTACACCCTTTTCTTCCACACTTTTTCCTTCCACTGAACTGTCCATTAATGTGCTTTGAGACAGCACTCAGAGAACAACCAGCTTCTTTTGTTATCACTTTTTATGTCTTTCCCACCTTGAGCAGGGAGTCAATGATGTTTTCTGCACAACTGTCAGATCAGCAGTCTTCCCCATGATTGTGAATTCTTCTAAACCAAGACAGGGACTTTTTTAAAGGCTTGGGGCACTTATGGAGGTGTTTTGGATTACTTACCTGATTAGAATGTGACACTCTGAGCCTACAATACTGGAGCTTTTCACAGTATTCTAATTTTTTGAGTTTTTGAATTTGAGCTTTTCTAAAGCTGCAAGTCCTAATCAGCAACATCCAAAACAAACAAAAGCTTGAAATATATTGACTCACATATTATTTGTCTAAACAATATGTAAATTGCACCTTTTAAGTTGAATTACAGAAATACATGAACTTTTTCAGGATATTCTAATTTTTTGGGTAGTACCTGTAATGTCTGGGTTACAAACTTGTAATATATAAAAATAGATTTAAAAAGTTTCTGCAAGATATTCATCAGAAATTGATCAAATATTTAAAGTAACTACAACTAATTATTGCAAATATAAAACTTGCTCTGGCACTAGGTTTCATTATCTGTGGGATGCAACAAAACGTTTGATTCTTAAAGGTTTGACCAATAGATTGACAGGTGTCAGAAAACTCACCGTTACACCTCTTTGGAAATGCTCCAGTCTCATATATTACAAGCTTTTCAGCTGTTAGTAAAATGATCAAACAGAGCCATCATGTTTAGTGGGTTGGGGTTTGATAATCAGCTTTTCCACTTCTAAAGCCCTTTTCACAAACCTTTTCAAACCAGGACTACTGTGCCTTCAGGTGTGATTTGTGAAAGAGCTGAGGTGTAATGTTTAATCCACCTCAGATACCTCTGAGCTGGCTAAGGATGTAGTAACAGACAGAACAGGCCCACCTCATGTGAGTTCACATATCTGGTCAGCATTGAGGCATTTAATGTGAAGTTTTGATGACATATGATGTATGCGAGGACACGGAGCACAATGTTGTGTGCTACCTGGGGAGGTGGAAATTAGATCCTCTCAGTGTTGTGTTATTTTGACTCCCCCTTGTGGCAAAGCAGGGAAAATTCTCTAAAAATAACCTTGAAGGTGGTGATTAAAGATACAATCAACACCTGCTGGGGAACACCTGAGGAACACACGTCTAATGGGTAACACTGGGGTAGCAGGAGTAGGAAAAGCGGGATCAGATCAGTAATAATGCACAGTTACATCAGTCGCTTCATGGCCACATGAGGAATAAAAAGCTGCTGAGGCAAATATCACTAAGACTGGGAGTGCAAATTGACCTGGAGTTGTTTTCATACAATGGCCAGAAAGGGACTCTTCTGGGATAAATAGGTGAGAATAACTCATACGTTACCACATATTTGCTCCTTTCTCAGACTCACAGATAGTTAAAATCTGTGTTGGAGTGAATCCTGCAATGATAAAAGCGGGGCGTGTAGATGCATTACAGAAAACATTTTCTCTGGACGCGGCGAGCAAACCTTTTGAGCGGTTTCTCGACTTTAAGTCTCCTGTCATTCATCGGCCAGTCAGCTAATGCCTGGCAAGGACTCAAGCTTGCTTTACTCGGTCCAGCCTAAAGCTGAGCGGCGACACAGCAGATAAACGTGCAAGGCTCTGAGTGAGAACAGCACACGTGTAGCAGCAAAAGGAAGGGAGGAGGAAGTGAAACTGACACAACCATTTTCAGCAGATATGTCGCTAAAAGCTTTTTTTTCCTTTTCTTTTGGGATGGCGAAGGTGAATAGAGAAGGATAGACTAGCTTAAAAGCTGTAATTGAAAACTTACACAACAGATCAGTTATTAAAATGTCTGGGTTGCCATGTTTTTTTTAAAATCCTCCCTCATCATGAGATTTGAAAGTGTGTTCCTCAAAGTAAAAAAAAAAAAAGCTGTCAGCTTAAAAAAATGGATAAAAATGACCAACAAACATAAACTACATCTTCATAATAGAAGGGTTTTCATCTGAAAGTGGACCCATATTTGTAGTTTTTACTGACCTCTGCTCCTCCTCCAGCTCGTCTTTGGACATCATCATCTCTAAATGATGGGATCGTGTCTTTCCAGGGACATACTTCAGATTATTTGGACCCGTTTCCATCTTCTCTGTTTAACAAGACAAACAGAATATGTGAGTCAACCCAGAAAAATGACAAAACAAAGACATTAAATATTTAAACATTCAAGTGTTTGAAAGCATTAAAGCGCTCACCGTTGGTCCCCGGGCTCTCTGTGGCTCCTTCAGTCTGGGGGTAAGAGAAAGCACACTTTAGGAGCTCCGTATCAGAGAGCCCAATGAACGACCTGCGGCTCCTCCCTGATGAGGCCTCGGAAAACGAGTCTACGTCTAAACTCATGTGCCTGGATCCACAACTGGGGACGGACAGGCTGGATGTGGAGGAGTGCTCAGCTGTTGCTGCTTCTTCTGTGTGAGGATGGGGGTGTTCCTCCTCCTGTCAGACGGCATCACACCATCATTTTCCACAGACGTTTTGCTTTTTGAGCATCTACCAGTCCGACCAACAAACTGCTTGTGTTAATTTTCATCCCTCCTGGATTTGGCCTATACCTGCACCAGGACTAAATAGCTTGATCTTTTTTCCTTAACTTAAAATTAAATGTTCTGCTCAAAGTCTCATTGAGACATCCTGCGATCTTTAATAGGCATTTATGAATGAAGTTTATATGCAGATGACAGAGGTTATGACCTGAGGAGTGGGTTGAGGCTGTTGGCCCTTTAAGGAGCAAAGCCTCATCAATTATTTCCAGTGATTTCAGTAAGAAACACACAACAGGATCAACTGGCGTTGGGTCTATTTAGCTGAAATTCTGCTGTTGAAGCATCTCTGTATCAGTCTTACGTACTGTGCTTGGTTTACAACTTCTAGGCCCAAAGCTTGCTTCCCACCTTCTTAATCAAATAATCTTTTGTTTTATTTAAAAAAAACAAAAAAAATAAATAAAAAAGAAAAACCAAAGACAATCCTCCCAAAGTAAATAAAACCTCAAAATAAATAAACATCATTAATGACAAAACATGAAAAAAACAACAACATGAAATCCAGAAGCTTGGGGCTGATTGCTTTCAAAATTAGACTGAAAAAATTGAGGGTGTCCTTAAGTGTCTTGTTTAAGGTCTAACAGATGCAATTTGATCCATGTCTGTGGAGTTTGTTGGCTGGATGGACATTTGAAAGGGCTTATACTGTTTGCCAAGATCAATGACAGGCTGTACCTAGCAGAGCCTTGTATTAAAACAGGAAAAACAGTTACTCTCTTCACTCACTTGCAGTTTTAATGGTATGGCTGTCAGCTTACATTTACACAAGTCAGTTTCAATTCAGCTGCTTACTGCTGCAGCTCTTGACCTTACAGATCTGTTCATCTGGATTGGAGCAGGTAAAACTTCAAAATACTGCTTGCATGTTAATGCAACAGTTATAATCACACTGAACCACACGTACAAGGCTAATAAATCAGTGCAGGCTATTTATGACTTACATTTCCTCATTATACCCTATAAATTCATATGCCAACCAAATCCTTATTGTCTTGTTGATGCCTATTTAAACAGATGTCGTATTTATTTAGGGATTTCAGCACTTCCATCGTTGCATAGTCTGACTATATCTGAGTAGGAAGAACTCTGAACTCGGATTAAGTAAGAATTGCATAATAAAACACCTGAAGAAAGGAAAAACCACACCTCTCTCTGTTTGTACACTGACAGACAGATTAGAGGCCACTTACTGAAAGCACAGATTTAACTACATCCCAGTGATCGTGTGAGCTCCCGCTGATCTCAGTCCAGTCCTCCACTTCCTTTTTCTTCTTCTTCTTCTCGGCTACATGGCCGTTCTGCTCTAATCCTCCGGCCGCACCGTCTAATTTGTGTCGGAAATAACTCCGTGCGTTTGCGAAGTCCGCTGCAGGCGAGGAGCCTTTGAACACCGACGTTGCAACCACAATAGCGAGAAGCGTGAAAATGATGGCCGATATAACAAAAGTTACATCCATTGCTGATTGTTGTTCCCTCTTTCCTCGTTCACCTGAGCCGACAGCCTGCACTCAGCTCACTCAGCCATCCCGCTGCTTGTGATAATCCTCACCAAACATCAACGTTAACGGCCAGCGTTCGCGAGATACGGGACAATCTCCTCTCCGACCAGGACGTCACATCCTCCGGTTACGCCTCCCCACCCCCTGCCGTTGTTCCGTTGGTAGGCTACTTGGACTGGACAGGTGGGCTGGCACGGCGCGCTGCAACGTGCTCGGGCCTGAACTTCTTGTGAGTGCCGTTAATCTCCTCAACGGGACAAACTCGCTTCATTGAAATGGTTTGTGACAGCACCCGTGTTCGGGAGGAGCAGGCTGATGAAGTCAAGCGGGTTAGCCGTCAGTTGAGGGGAAAGTACTCTCACCTGAGGAAACACCTTTCAAGCAGGGATTAAAATTGGGAGGTAAATAAAAGCAAATAGCCGAATCTGCAGGGGCAGGCTTAACAATTTGTTGATGGGGGGCCAGTCTAGGGCACAGTTTGAAAAAAAGCACATACATGGGATCGAATCCCGCCCGGGCCCTCCGTTGTACCCTGCCACGTTATTGTTAGAATTAAAATGGTCATCTAGAGCAAGAAGCAACATGGAGATGGTATATCTCTTAAATCATGTCCTGAAAAATAATTAGATACCTAATTAGGAAAAAAAGCATCTTCATTTTAACAATATTTCACGTATCACATTTAGTTATATGGTTACTAGTTCAATTTCAAGCATCACTGAAATTAAAAAAATAAAAAAGAATAGTTGATTATGAACTTATTAAAACTGACAGAATCTCAGCCATAACAGAGTAAAACTGCGCCCCCCCCCCCCCCCTCCCCCTTATCACCACCGTTTTCAGTTGTCAGAGGAAGTGATTTAACAGGCAAACCAGATTACAGTTGTTTTTCGCAGTGAAACTTACGAATGTTGCATCATTTAATGTTTTAAACATGTTCACTGTTTACAGACTTAGTTTACAGGTAGGTTGCAAATGACTATGGTTAACACTGATGTGTTCACACTACACACGGACGTTTGGATAAATTATTAATGTTTATTATTGGGTTCAATAAGTTTGATATGGGCGCAGCCATCTTTAGTGGGAGAAGTCGAAGCTGCGACTTACCCGCGTTTCCTAGGAGGAAATCTGGGATAGGGATGTAACAGTTACCGGTAAAATGGTTAACAGTGATAAAATTCCCAACGATTAGTAATACCGTTTAAAATTCTAATTATCGTTAAAAGCGTGATTGATCACTGCACTTTGAAAAACTCCCAGTGATGCTGCTCAGTGGCTGGAAAAGCAGAAGCAGTCGCAGTTTGCAATGAAAACATGGCGGAACGCAACAAAGGCACCCACATAGACAGTACTATTGAGATTTTTCCCCCTTTAAAAAGGACAAAGCAGACATTTAGACTCATTTTGGATATATCTTTAAAGATGCTGAGGGGTATTTCTATAATACCGCAATAAAAATGATAACCGTGATCATTTTGGTCACAATAACTGTGATATGAAATTTTTGTATCGTTACATCCCTAATCTGGGAACTTGGAAAATCCGACTTCCAAGTTGAAATCGAACGCACCACAAAGAACCATTCAAAAGACTGGCTTGTTCTTATTTTTTATGCAATATTTTCATTTCAGAATTCAGTACTTATGAATTCAGTACCTGTAGCAAATTTAGAAGGCAAAATTTGTATTGGAATAATTCAAACTTACAACCCATCAATATGCACTCGGTTGGTGGGAAATATTCTGAAATATTGGTAATTTTTATTAATCTTGTGTTTTCATTGTAAATGTTTTATAAGTTGGCTACATGTCCCAGATGAGATTACTATGTTGGATTTTTACTAGCCAAAACACTGAGCTACAATTATCCCCCAATCCATGCAAAACACCTTTACTCCAAAATTTTTCCACACAAGGACATTTTAGTGATAAAAAAAAAACCTCTCCCCATATAAGAATAAAGGCTAATTAAAAACTATATATCTAAAACATACTAAATAGGATTATTTTTTATAAAAATGCAGGAAAAATACAGAAATACAGGAAAAATATAGATATTGTACAGACTGTAAATTTTAGTAACTGTTTTGGAACCCACAGTTTCTGCACATAGATGTATTCACAGGAATGAAGCGTGTTGGACATTAGACTCCCATAATGGCACGTGTGTCACGTGAAGGCGAGGTGAACAATTTGGATAAGAATGGCTATTAAATGAACGGCTCACAACTGAGATCCGATTTTCATCGCTCATTTAAAAGAGCCTTTACAAAGAACTGATTCGTTCATGAACATCACATTCTAATTTGTAAAAGCAAATATTCATTTATAGAACGTTCCTGCATGGTATGCCTGTAATCACTGTTCTACACACATTACTTTATTGATAAGGAGAAACACAAATCACAGGCTTTATCCTTGTTTCTATTCTTGGCCAAGTCGGTACATCGAGTGATAAGTTTTACATCCTTCATAAAATGTGAAAGGTTTTACAGGCAAATATTATCAACCATGTAAGCAGTTGGGTCAATGATGCTGTACGAATTCTGCATCATGAGTAAGAACATGGTGTTGTAGAAAATCATATAGAACAGGGTTTGCTCAAGTCCGGTCCTCGAGAGCTACTATCCTTCAATTTTTAGAGCATACCCTCCTCAACACACCTGAATCAAATGGGTTCTATGCAAAGCTCCATTACTTCCTGAACTTAAGGTAGCTCCTTTTTTCCCTTACTGGACGAACTGATTAATCCAGGTGTGCCTGACCTCAGTAACTGGCCAGACACACCTGGATTAATCAGTTCACCCAGTACTGAAAGACAGTAAAACAAAGGAGTAACCTTAAGTTCAGAAAGTTGTGGAGCTGTGCATATAGAGCCCATTGCTTATTCCCTCATGCATGTCATTCAGCTCTGCAGAAACCTGGTAACAATTAATTCATTTGTTTCAGGTGTGTTGGAAAAGGGGTGCAATCAAAATGTGCAGGATAGTAATTCTCGAGGACTGGACATGGGCACCCTTGATACATAACATATATTACATGCTGCGTTCATTTGCACTTAGACATCTGAGGTTTACCAATTTAAAGATCACTGAATACTTCATAAAATTTTATTTTTATTGCCCATTCTTTGGATGACATCTGTGGGGTCTAGTCAGATTATGGGGGTGGCCCATGCTCAATACCTACCACCTTTTTTACTGGGATAAATAAAAAAAAATGTCAGCAGCACTGGCAATTTAGGAAAAAAAAAGTTAAAATGAATAAATACTGTAGGTTAAATATTGGAGAATACTTGTAAAGTTTTCTTTAAAAAGCCAACCCAAATCAGCAAAACTGCATATTGGGCCAAACCAATACATACTAGGACTATATCTTTTACTGTCTTAGGGGAAAAATGTGTTAGTTTTCCTCTTATAACACACCTATTGCAAATAACTCATTTCCTTTCCTGTTAACACAGGGGTGGCCGAGTCCTGTCCTCAACAGCTACAATCCTGCAACTTTTAGATGTGTCCCTTCTCCAACACATCTGAATTCCCTCATGGGCATGTCATTCAGCTCTGGAGAGGCCTGTTAACGAGCCACTCATTTGATTCAGGTGTGTTGGCGAAGGGCTGCATATAAACTCACAAGATTGTGACTCTTGACGACTGGACTTGGCCACTCGTGTTAAAACCTGTTTTCTAACTCAATGAAAGAAAAATGAATCCTGACACATTGAATGCTCCAGCTAAGTGAATAAAATATCTAGCCTCAGCTCTATGCACTTGAATCATTCACTTTTCAGTTGTTTTTTTGTTTTAGCACATAAAATTCAAATAGCTAAATGAAGGCAGGGAAACGAACACTTCACCTTCAATGCGAGGTACTTGGGCTTAAAGCCACCAGCAAGCTAGTTATTGAGAGCAGTGCATTACATAAGTTGTAAACAATAGTATTAATCATCCACTATTTGACCTGTTTAATGTATAAGCTGCCTTATCTCAGGGACAATTATATATAGGACCATTATAGCTCACCCGACCACTATCAATTTTCAACTTTAACATCCTAGCCTTGACATATTAACCCCAGACTCTCTTGTACAATTCAGACCTGAGAAATTCCCACCCATGAACTGAAACCTTTATGTTGAATACACTGTAAAATAAATGGGACACTAACAATAATTACCACCCAACTTGTTTACAAAGATGTTTATTAGCATTCACTTGAAGCAATTACAAGACAGTTGAAATTCACAGGAATGCAGTACAAAAAGAGAGAAGAAAAAAAAAAAATCACAATCAGCCACAACTGCCCTTTGAATCCTCCACTAGGAGTCACAGTGGACCCATTTTCAAAGCAAGCAAGACCAGTTTAACAGTGGATAATCCACAGAGGGAGGGACAAGGGGGAGAAAGGAGGGGAAAAAAAGGGGAGACTGAAAAGAGGAGAGGATATGAACAGTACATGGAGGGAGGGAGAAGTCACAAGACAGGAGAGGATGGATGATCTGCCACATCTGTGATCTTACAAACCGGCAAACGGCAGCGAAGGGTCGAGCCCCGGAACAGCACCGGGCACTCAGCACCGCAACACGCCACACCATGTCACCACCGCACTGCACCGCATCTTAACAGCTAACCAGCATTATTCAACTGCTACACAACTGCGCCTAGTGCACAAAAGATACACAAGAAAGAGGGTTAGAGTCATAGGAAAGCAACTTTAACCAGACAGAAAAAAAAAAAAAGACAATTTCCCCCCAAAACTATGCTGCTGGATTAGCAAGTCACAAATCAATGGGGCTTTAATATCACTATACAGTAGGCCATTAAAAAAAAAAAAAAAATTAAGGATGGCAAAACATAACTAAATACTGTGAACATTTATGTGGCATCCTTTATCAATTTTGCAAATGAAACTTTCATATCCAACCAGAAAGTGTGTTAAAGAAGTGATCTCACTGGGGAAAAAAACTACTTTAATTCTGAGGAATTTATTAACAAATACATATTCAGTGAAAATAGCAAAGGGGGAGGGGGGAAATTCAGTCGAGGAAAGACACCTTACAAGTCCCTTTCAATGTACTGAGTTTTACAAATGATGTCAAAGTTACAGAAATTTCTTAAGTAGATTACGTCAAATTAAACATTTAAAAATATTTTAGACCAAGCTCCAATAACCTTTCAGTCTGCATTCAGTGGCAATAGTGGAGTCCACTTGCTCAATGTGAGACTTTTTCCTGATGTCCTCAGCAAAGGCTCAAATCATCTGAGATCTGGAAGGAAAGACAAAAGAGAGTTGACAAGAGCAAAATCAGACTGTCGCATCAGTCCTACAGCTGACCTGAATATTTAAATACATACTGGTCTAATCTCAACACTATAATACATCAATCTGGCTTTAAGTAAATCATATTTTTAATAAACCTAACATTTCTACAAACCTTCACAATTGTTTAAACACCTTTCTTGTCCCAATTCTCCCCCAAAAACTAGCTCTAACAAGAGTCTTACACTCTGGCATATTTGAAAAACAAACCTCAGGGTTGGTTCCCTTTGTGAGAGGCGGAGGAAACCACAGGCACAGGTGGGAACACTGCTCAGTGCATCTGCCTGTGGTCCCCGTGAACGTACCTCACCACACCACCTCATACACCAACTGACAGCTCGAAACACCGCCATGACGACCTGCTCCATAGCAACCACCGTTGCCTTGGTGACCTGCTCCTTAGCAACTGCCATCGCCCTCAGCAACAGGTAGGTCACATGGGCGGATCACACACTAACTGCTCTCACACTGCCACACCCCCATCTCCTCCTCCTCTCTTTGCAAACAGGACTCAGCAGCTTGGAGGAAAGAATTCCACATTTAGGTGAACGTTTTGAGTGAGCATCCCATGTCCCAACCACCCACTCCCTCCCACACAAACACAAATACAAATGTGATTAAATAACCCAACTTCAAATCTGATACCATCAACAAAGATCTTATGTAGCCTGTGTGTATGTTTTAAATTGGCCCAAAATGCTTGAGAAATAAAGCATACACAAAGCTACAGATATAGCTTAAATTAGTCCCAAATTTGTTATAGTTTTTAACAGCATTCTGCAGGCTTTGTTGCTTTTGTGCAAAAGACTGCAAAGCTGCATAAAGACTGCAGAACGCAAACCAAAATGATGACTGAGCTATCTCAGATGTAACATTTAAAAGCAGATTATAATCCACCCTTTTCCCCTGAATACCGTCATGTTGTGTCCAGGTTCAGGTTAAGACTCTGCTCCGTTGTCCTCTGGAGATTTAGATCTACTCTTGGATTTGGACCTGGATCGGGATTTTGACCCTCTGTTGGAAGGTGGCGTTCGACTTCTCGACTTGGACTTGGACCTGGAGCGGGAACGAGACCTGGAAGGAGACTTTGACTTGCTCCTTCTTGGGGTTCTGGATTTAGACTTTGACTTAGACTTCGATTTAGACTTGGATCTGGACCTCGATCTGGATCTGGAGTAGGAGCGGGACCTGGAGCGGCTGTAACGGTGGCGGCTCCTGGATCGTGAACGGCTCCTGCTCCTGGAGCGGCTGCGGCTACGTCTACGACGCCTGGGGCTTGCTGAACGGCTGTAGATGCAAAGGAAAACATCAAAAATATTTAAGTTCATTTTCAAAATGATGACTGACATATTGTATTGCAAGAAAAAAGAGGGGAAAAAAAGGAGAGAGAGTATTAAAACACTGAATTTCCCTCCTGGGTAAATATAGTATTTTTTCCATTTCATTTCAAAAGATTGGGGCTGCAATGATTAGTTGATTAATTGAATAATCGCTGAGTATCAAAATAGTTGGTGACTAATTTCATAATCACCTAATCGTTTATCAGCTTTGTTTTTCCTCTCAAAAGGGCCACTGTAACGTCCACTGCTTTGTCTGGCTTTCTGTCTAATCTGCCTCTTTTTTCTTGTCTCAACATAAATCAACACACACAACCAGCCAAAAGTTTGAACACGTTTTCCCCATTAGATTCAATGAGAAAGTGTCCAAACTTTTGACTTGTACAGTAAATGTGCCTCAATTTTCGCATGAGCCGATTGGTCGACTAATCGGCAAATTAATTGGTGACTAATTATCAAAATAATCGTTTGTGACATTCCTACAACAGATTAACTGTTGCATTTTTAATGTTCAGTGTGTAAACACAGTATAAGAGATGTGGGTTCAAGGTTTGATGGGGCAAAATGAGGGACTCTCTTTTGCTACTTTCACTTTCAGAAGCATTATTCACTATAAAGGCCGCCATCGCTTAAGACGGAAAACGCCATTTCCTTGTTTTCTAATGCAGGAAATTTCCCGTTATTACTACCTCTGCATTATTAAGATCTTTAACTTGACAGTGAAGAGGACACAATTTAGAAATAGCCTGCTTTTTCATGCAACGTAGGGTTTGTCAGATCTCCTAGAATGCTAGTTGTAACTTAGAAGTCCGTCTATTAAAGTTAACAAGCATTACCTTCTGCTTCTTCGTCCGTACCCTCCGTATCTTCGGGGTGGAGGCCCTCTGCGGCTGTACATAGAGTCAGGTGGTCGTCCGTACCGGGCCATCTGAACACGCAGCTCCCGCCCGTCGAGCAGCGCGCCGTCCATGGCGTCCATAGCGTCTTCGGCGTCACGCTTGTCGAGGAACCTTACGAAGGCGAAACCACGACTCTCCTTTGTATACCGGTCCCGTGGGATGTACACATCTCCGACCCGGCCGTACTTTTCAAAAACTCGGCGCAGCGTCTCAGGTGATGTTCGGTAGGTCAGGTTATCTACTTTAAGGGAGGTCATTCCCTCGACGTCTGGCGGCGGCCTTCCGTAGCTCATTTTCTCCGTCTTCAAGCAACAGGGCACTTCGGGTAAGACTATAACCGTTAGGCCCTAACTTGTGATGAAACAGCAATTTTGAACCTTAAAGGCGCCAGTAGGCGTATTTATATAAAAATTAAGTTTCTCCTCTGAAAACAAACACTACGCGTTGCTCCAACCGCGCTGCTTTTCACGTGAAATGGCGGCAGTAGAGCTTCCTTTTCCCCTTTTTTTTGCGCCCATGTTGGCCTCCTCCGATTGGCCGATGGTCCCTCGCTTCTGTCTTTACAGCGCCCCCTGTTGACATGGAGCCAGTTACAGGAGTAAGTGCCTTTGTTTAGTTTAATCTCAACTACCTATTTGTTTCAAACTTCTTTTACATTTTGAAACGTATTATTTTTTAAGTTAATAAACTCTGGATGTAGTTGCGTTAGTTATTTTGTCGCTATGCAACTGTGGTCGTTGTAGTGTCATTCTACTTGTTGCAGAAATAGTAAGCCTAATAATAATAATAATAATAATAATAATAATAATAATAATAATAATAATAATAATAATAATAATAATGTTTTTATTTCTACGTTGTTAATGTTCAGAGCGAAGCTTTCCCATAGACCCGTCCTCTGCACTGCAGTCAGCGCCGCCAGCATGGTTGGTGTAGGAAGGTCACGTTATAAAGCGGCTCGTCACTAGCGGCTGCTGGAGAGTGGGACTGCGCAAAAACCACGGTCCGGATTTGTGCCTGCCTGACGTCACGGGGAGCCACAGACTTCTCTGACAGGATCCAGCAACAACAAGCACCGGGGTTACTTGATCATTATCCAGCAAGGCCAGGAGATGTCGACGAGCTGTTTTGTGCCACCTTCTCCTCCATGAAGTAAAAAAACAGGCAAGGCGATTTGCCTTTGGGCGATTGTGCCGCTGCGGCGCACTATGAGAGTGCTTCCCCGCTGGTAAAGCGACTACTACGGCTCTTTTCTGCCTCAAAACCAGCTTTACCGTTGACCACGGAGGGATAAGCAGCCAGAGAACAACCACTAATCCCCGGGACGGTCACATTCACGGCGGGGCTTGGACCCGACAGAAATGGACAGGGCAGCAAGAACTGGATTAAATGATAGGGAATAAAGAGACGCAGCGCACAAAGCGACCCTGAAGTGTTATGCCCATTAAGCTCCGTGGTCTTTATTTGACTAGAAATGGGAGCTTTAACAAGCAGACAAAACATAGGCGTGGAAGAAGTGGACATTCCGTCCAATTCGGTGTATCGTTATCCACCGAAATCTGGTAAGTCACCACACAACAGGTCGGACTGGGATGGGGTTCTGCTCCAAAACTGGTTGCAGATTAATTATTCAGAGTTTTCGACGCATAAAGGGGATTCATCATCATCATCATCATACCTTGTTTGCTGACAGGCCTTCAGGGCATCCCAGCCCTCAACCTGGAGTAGTGGAGGTCTGTGCATTCACGAGCCATCTTTTCTCTTCATTCATGGTGCAGATTTCTTTCAAACGCGTTTTTATGCATTTGATCGTTCATTTTTTTTTATTCCCGACACGGCAGCGTTGTTGCTGTGTTCATGCAGGGATATCATTACATAGAAACAGCTCTACTTTTTACCCATTTTTCGCACTTTTAGTGGTCCGTCATGACTTTATCAGACTGCATGTAGAGATGAAGTCATGATGATGGGTGACAATAAACAGCAGCATTACAGTCGTCAGTAGACAAGTTTAAATTATAGATTGGGTGTAACTTGTGCTTGCTTTTCTCCTAATTTAGATGAATTTCTCTTTATTTCTCAGGGTGGCTTTAAAAAGGCGATCAGCATTTCAACAAGTTGAATAAAAGATACTTGTATATTGAATTATCTTAGGAAAAGAAACAAAAGGAAATAATGTTTAAGATGGAATTTTTAGTCAATTCTTTTTGTAAAAATGACAAACTGTTTATTTCTCTTTAACACATGAAAAAATAAGTTTCACTATATAGCCTCGGTGTAGTCACAGATATTTTCTTACTATTTTTTATTTATTTTGAATAAATAGGTAATAGGACATACAACTAACGTCTTTCATTTGCATTTAATAGTTAAGATATCCTGTCAGTCGATTGTTTCATAACACCTGTGGAAAAAAAAATGTGTGAAAGCATAAGATATTCATCTGAACTGGACAAAAGCTCTGGACAGTTTTGGTATCAAGATTGATACAAGTCAAGCTTAATTTTCTGTTGATGGACTTGTTCTGTTGTAGGAATGAACACTGTTACTGGTACAAAATCTGAGCCCAAAAGAGCACTGATGGGCAGATGACAAAACTTTGTTTTTGCAGTCAGAATTGGCTCCATAAAGCGCTATTCAATGCTAAAATTCAGTTTTCTGGAAAAAAGTTCCATCAGAAATAAGTAAGCTGATGTTGTTTTATTATTTTTCTGAGTGATGATTATATTCAAAACACATCGTGTCACATACTTGCATCTATAACTATGTCTCAATGATGCAACACACTCTCACAAATGTTTTTGTAACAGTCACAAACCTTGAATTGTTGAATCATAAATTTCGCCTTTTTTCCATGCATATGGACACAGACTCGTGGCATTTTGTGAAACTTGTGAAAGGAAGGATTTCCAGATATAACGGGCACCGAAGTCTGCATTTAGATGCCGGATGAAGTTTAGACAGGGAGCTTCACCCAAACGTTGGGATTCAGATCAGATTCAGCAGTTCACAATCACACAGCTTTCTTACCTCCACTCTACCAGACACATTAACTGATCCTCCAGCTGACCTAAGCATCTTCAGCCCATTATTTCACGTTGCATTTTTTTTTATTGCTGCATCGTGTTCATCTTAGCTTTAGCAGTAATCCTATTTCAGTGCAAGTTAAGATCTTGTTGACTTTAAGCATTATTCTGTGTTTCTCAGATATTTAATATCTTTGATATATTCTGATATTATGACTTAAGAAAGCATGAAAGGGAAATAATTATGTTGACTTATGTGGTCTCACCACAGCAACTGTATGAATTTGTATAAACAGTCCTTGTTGCAGCCTGAAGCAGAAGTAGCGGCGGTGGCTGCTGCCAGTGAAACCGATCTGTCAGCTTCAGTTCCTGTTTGTGGGATCTGGTGACAAAGCCAGAGCTGGGTCACCTCTCCCACCTGCTGTAAATAAGCAGGTGATGGGGAGAAAGACACTGGGGCTTTTCTACACTGTGTTAATGGCTTTAAGGGAAAATAATTAAAACATTTTGCCCCGTTTCAGACCAACATGCCAGACCAGATGTCTTTCTAGCAGAAACATAGCTTGTTTGCTATACCCAGCATGTATTTAAAGACTGCAAACCACCATTACGGTCTTATGTTAGCTGGCCCTATGATTAAAAAGCAGAGCGGTTATTAAGTCTTGTTGTCATCAGCTGAGCTGTGAGTCCTGGTAAACAGGTGGAGAGGCTGCAGGTGGATAGGACCTTTGCCTGCAGTTAGCAGAGTTTCTTGGAATTTCAAAAATAAAAGGAAATAATTTGAATGTAAAATTATGAGGCTTTTTATTTTTTGACTGCTGCAGTGGCTGGGTGGATTCGTATGATAGAGCTGGCTCTGTTTGAATTAAATGTTTTATGCAAGTTAGAGCTAGATAGGGGTTTTGCAACAAGCTTTAATTTCTAAACACTCATGTCACATGGGTTCATTAAACTTTTCTTCTAAGAAGTGAAACAAAGAAAGAAATATGTAGCTGATTGATACTTATTTAGAGATATGCCTGTGTTTGAAGTCCTTTTTTGTTGTTTACCCTTTACCTGATAATTTCGAGTTTCCAAGTAGTTTAGTTTTTATCTTTTTATCTTTTTTTTTCTCCAGAAAACACATTTCTTTTCACAATGAAGACAAACTAAGCAAATGTAAATTGAAACTAAGTTTATTTTCAGTTTGCTTTGTTTAACGCAAGTCTCTGTGTGTGCAGGGAGTTACTTCGCCAGCCATTTCATTATGGGAGGAGAGAAGTTTGACTCCACCCACCCAGAAGGTTACCTGTTTGGGGAAAATACAGATCTTAACTTTCTGGGGACCAGACCAGTAGCGGTAGGTATCTTTTTCCTTTTTTTTTTTTTTTTTTTTTTTTTGACAGATTTATAAACTTTAACTATCACAGCAGGTTTAAGACACTATGACATCCATCCAACAAACAGGGAAACTTTAGCAAGATGTCTGTTTTATTACCTCCAGAGGTAATCTACTTGCAGGCGTTTGTCTCTCTTTCTGCAAGTTAACAAAATATCCCCAAAAAGTTGTGAATGGATTTGGTTGAAATTCTCAGGGAATGCCAATAATGTCACAAGAAATAACTGATTCAATATTGGTGTTGATCTGGATCACCGTTTGGATTCAGGAATTTTTTGAAGTATTCTTTATCCCAGTGAGATAGCGTCGTATGGGGGAACTCGACCTGTTTCATGCTGTATCCAGGATGCAGCATGAAACAGGTCCTGATATTAAAACTTTCCTTTGAGTAGACATCGGCCACCCTACCGATATTTTACCGATATTTAAACAATCAGTCCGCTGTTTCTAGAGTCTAAAAAAACAAACAAAAAAAACCTTCCTCAAAAACTTCTTTTTTACAGACTTTAAAATTTGTAAAGAGTAGGGGTGGGAAAAAACATTGATACACCGAAACATCACAATATTTTCATATGCTGATATCATATTGGCATTTAAAAATGTAGTATCAATCTATTCTACTAATGAAATCTCGCAATATTTCATTTTTCTGTTACAAATTCTTAGAGAATTCACAAAATTTCGCGATATTTTGATATCATATTGACATTTAAAAATGCGGTCTCGATCTATTTTACTAACGAAATCTTGCGAGAATTCACAAAATATCGTGAGAGTTTGTAACAGAATGATGAAATCTTGCAAGATTTTGTAAGTAAAATAGATCAATACCGTGTTTTAAAGTATCAATTTGATATCGGCATATGAAATTATCATGATATTTTAGTGTATTGATATTTTTTCCCACCCCTATTTTTCAAATTGTTGGTAATGGATAACAAAACTGCTATTTGCAATGACTGCTTATTTTCTTCAGCTTTAATATCGGTATCGATATCGGTTATCTGCCACATGAGTTTTAAAATATCAGCATATCGGCTATCGGCCAAAATTCCTATATCGTGCATCCCTATGATAAAGTATAGTGTGTGTGTGTGTGTGTGTGTGTGTGTGTGTGTGTGTGATATATATGTATATATATACAGCTGCGGTTCTTTTCATTTTGTATTGAGCCTTATTCCCCCAATGACTTAAATTTATTTGCTTAGAAAATCTGCCAATGAAGGTAAAAGCAGCTTTCATGTTTTAGTGGTTGGCCAATCAAAACATTGATTAGTGGACTTCACAGCATCAAAAATAATTGCTGACTAGTTGACTCCTGCAGAGGCAACTGCCAGCCTTTCAGACAGTTGCTAATTGAAATTCATTTCAGCCTATTAAAATCATTAAAAGCAAACTGACTAACTGCCGACTCTCTGTACGAGAAGAGTGATGAGAGGCAGTTCTTCTAGGGCGTTTGTTCAAACCCAATCATGAAACTGAAGGTCAAACTAATGAGAGCTGCAGTTCATAAAGAGCTCAAGTCTGCAGAGGAAAAAGAGAATTTGACACAGACTGGAGTGGTGTCAGACTAAGTTATGGCTGATATTGAGTGGCTCTGCTCCATCCCTCTGTGTACTAATCTGAGTTGCACTGCTGTTTATGGCTGGCCAGCAGATAAAATTAGAAGTGCATTTTTTTCCCCCTGATTATGTGGGTATTAATAATCCTGCTGTGGGCACAGATTTCTGCTGGTAACAGTCTTTTTTTCTTCTTGTGTGTGTCTGATGCTGTTCTAGCCTTATATAATGTGTGGTGGTTTTCAAACAGATGGTGCTGTAGAGCCATAAACCTAACCACACTTGTGTTCTGTGCCTACTGCACCACTCGACAAATATGATAATGGATGGAGCTATATTTAGGGATTTCTCAGAAAGTCTTATCTGAAGTAAATAACCACACTGTGGGTAGAAATTCTCAGTTAGCTAAATACTTTGTTTTGGACGGAAATATCTTGGTAACAGTGGAGTAGATTCTCATGAATTTCTTCGCTGGCGTTCATGGATCGCACAAAATGAATCCATCATGAAGTTCTTGTTAAGATGAAGCCAGTGACTAAATCTGAAAAAGAATATGCAGCCAAGTGAGAATGATTGTTAACTGACCCTTCGCTGAGTCTCGACCAATCTGGTACCACAGTATAGATCTTTTTAAGAGTCTTGTAAATGTTGATATACTGATTGCAATGCCATTGGTTTCTGCATCTGAATTAGAGATAAAGTGATTGCAATTTCACTTGGTCGCCAAATATTTTACCATCCACGTAACGTTTGTTGGATTGTAGTTTTAGAACTAAATTCAAGTAATTTGTGAAGTTTTCAAACAACGTAACTTTTATAACCTTTCTCAGTGACTCGCCCCCTATCGGTGGCTAAACTAGCATCCATCTTGTATCGTACCTGTGTGATTCACTACAGCCGGTAAAAGATAGTCTTATCTTGCCTCTTGTTCTGTCCCTTCCTCTCTTTCTTTTCCTCTCTTCCTCTGGTAATGTTTCCTTGCGTTTCTTTACCGAATCCGACATGATGCGTGTTCAAAACACCCACGGTGTTCATATCTGGTTCATTTCCGTTTGCTAGTAAGTGACGCGTTGTGCAACCAATAGTCTGCTGCAACGTCACAGTAGCGTCCTGGATGGAAAACATACTGCTGTTTCTGAGCCCTCTGGCACCTCTGGGGAGTGACGGCTCGAAAATGCGCATATTGGATATTGGTGTGCCATCAAAACGAGTCACAAACGCATATTTTTAAGGTCTAAAAGTTACGTTGTGTGTCTTTAACATTCAACTGTTAAAAGCATTGGTTATTAATAACTTTTACATTTCTTCAAATTTATCATAATCCAAGGTCTTTTCTTGATGTTTCTGAAAAAAACAGTTTAATATAGGCAGTTCTTAAAAAAGATTAGCTTGATTTCACAGAAATTTGCATCGACATTCATGTTCTCTAGCTACATAAATACTTTTTATGTGGTGCTATCATGAGGTCAAATGAATTGGTCTGATTTGAGATCAAATATTTCTCAGAATTCTTTTCTTTTGCCTTGGATTTTTGTTAATTATTATAATTATTTTTGCACTAGACTGTAATGTTTACAGGTTACTCTCATACTAGCTAACAAGATCAGTAAATAAAATGTGAATTAACAAGATGTCCCAAATTATTTTGGAAACAAATTTACAGAAATTTCACTTTTTCTCACATTTAAAATTGTTATTGTGTTAAATGTGTAAATTAAACTTGGCTAATGTTAACCAAGCTTAATTTAACTTAACATGCTAAAGCTAGCTTGGTAAAGATTTATATAGCATTGGCTTCATAGCATTGCTGGTATGCAGGTGGTACCATGGTGCTGCTGTATTTATTTCAAACACTTTTGTGCCTTTGTATAGCCTCACACAACCAGTGAGTCATTAAATCTGTTTTTAAATGTTATTTTCAAGAGAGGAAAAAGCTACTTCTGTGATCTTGCCTGTACATTTTTCTTAAACTAAAAAAATTAGTTTTGAATTCTTTACAAAACACACGCGCGCGCACACACACACACACACACACACAAATATTGAATGGTCCTTTTCAGCATCTGTAACCCCGTTGTGTGTGTTTGTGTGGTTTACAGGCGTGACTCCTGCTGAGCCCGCATGTGTAATAGTGCTGAATATGTTGCCATTCACAGCCACACAAACACACTTAAACATACGGGTGCACAGATGAGGGGGTTGTAGTGTCGAGGTATCTGACCACATCCTGCATATTTCTGCTCCAGAGATCCTCAAACCACCTTGGCTCCCTCCTTGTGAGGGATTCGCTGTGCTCACTCAGCGATTTTTGGCTTCAAACAGCAGTGGAGTTGTTGAGAGATGAACCACAGATGGACTCAAGTTTAAAGGTTATGTGCTGAGTTCACTGCTAGGTTTTTCATGCCATTTTTCATTACTAAAAGCAAGATGAAGTAATTGAGACAGTTTTAAGTAGTAATTTTACACTCTTACAGGGTTCCAGCGCAGTCTTAAAGTCTTAAAAGTCTTGAATTTACAAAGCTGCATTTGATACCTTAAAAAGTCCTTAAATTTGACAGTTTTGGTCCTAAATTTCATATGGTAGATCTTAAATTATGTGACAGTGATGCTACAACGGATTTCTGTCACTTGTGATAAAATGACAGCAGGAAAGAAAAAACAAACATCCATGTGTTTTTACCGACCAATAAATCTTGCCAAAGTCTGTAAATTAGCCAGTCAGTCAGAAATGTCTCACACACATCTACAAAGTGACAGTAGTTAACTAACTTCCTCCTCGCTGACTTTGCAGGTAGAAATGATCGGGGAACATATAACCAAACACACAGGAGGCCTTTATTTACACGTGACAGAAAGCAACCTTTCAGTGACTTGAGAGTTTTGTGGATTTGTGAGTTTTTTAACATACAGTATATACTCTGTTTATGTGTATGGTTGTTTTTGTTCAATCTATCTTTTTTGGCATTATCTTGGTATTGCAGAGGGATCTGTGTTTTTACCAGTGTGGCCATGAAATGGGCATTAAATTCTGTTCTTAGCGGTCTTAAAAGGGTCTTAAAAAGTCTTAAATTTAACTTGTAAAAACGTGTAGGAACCCTGTCTTAAAAGTAGCTTGAAATGGTTGAAATGCTTTTTTTTTTTTTTTGTCTTTCTTTTGACTCTGCAATGATTTACCCTCCTGTAGTCCCCTTGTGTGCAGAAATTTGAAAAACACTGAAGTGTCAGGCTCATCCCAGGAAAGATACAGTCTGAGCAGATTTTTTACCCAGGCTCAGCACTTGTCAGCACCAAACAGATCTGTGCTGACAGCCCAAAGGTTAAATTGGGAGCAGCCATGGTCATCGTGGAATCCCAAATTTGCTGCGGTAAAAAGAGGAATGTTGGGATGTTGGAAGAAAATGGATACTAGTACTCCTCATTCTCATAACATGTATTTTTCATATGTAATTGTTGTTTTCTTTTTGGCTCCAGTTCCCGTATGCAGCGCCTCCACCTCAGGAACCTGTAAAGACGCTACGAAGCCTTATAAACATTCGAAAAGACACATTGCGGCTCGTGAGGTACACACCGCAGTCCATCTAACACAGCTTGTTAATGTTTACCTTCATGTCTTCTGGGTTATTTTTAGAGCACAAACCACAGCAACCAAATCAGTCATGCTTTTTATTTTTCTTACTTGTTTTAGTTTTTTAAAAATGCTTTCTTGTCTTTGTGAGTTACAAATTCCAAGCAACTATAAACCCAAATCCAAGCCTAAATGTGTTAAATTCACAAGATTAGTCAGGATCTAAATTATTTAACTTGGTTTATTGATATAACATTGTGTTGCAGTGTAAATGAAATTGCACTGAAGCATTTAATGATTACATTTAACCCCAGTACATATTACTAAATGCAGATTTCTTTGGTGTACATTTCCCACCTTTTTCCAGGTGCAGCGAGGACCTGAAGTTGCCTGGCGACGAGGCAGCGGGGAAAAACAGGGCCTGCTACAATGTAGAATTCACCTTTGACACCGACACACAGGTGGCCATTACCATTTACTACCAGGCCATAGAGGAGTTTCACAATGGAGTGCCTGTGTAAGTGAAAGTGTGTTTTTTGATCAACAAATGATGCCAAATGCACTTTGATCAAACAGAATATTCCTGAAGAGACTTAAAAATTGCATAGCTGCATTAATTTTATTTAATTTCAGTTTTACCTGATTTATTTATTCTTTAATTTATTTATTTATGGTAAGATAATCTAGTTTATGCGCTAACTGGCTGTAGTGTCTTCAGAAACTGCTATACTGTGTATAGTTTCACTATAAAAGAGAATGTCTGGGTTTTTTTTCTTTGTTGTTGTTGTTTACTTTCATTAAAGATTTCAGTTTCCCCTCTGTGATGTGCTGCGGTAATGTAAAGCATGAAAAACAGTGTGGCAGCATTTCTGTCTTTACTTTGATTAAATCATGGACTACAACTCTAATAAACCTTTGAAATCAAGGTATGATTTTTTTGTATTGCCACACTTTGGTTCCTTCAAAACAACTGAGTATATCAGTTAAAAAAACAAGACCAAGCAGGAGAATCATACTGGATTTGGAAGTAAGTGTTACATTTCCTCCACTTAAGTGAGGATTTGCAACACTTTTAGTCAAGGTTGCATCATCAACTTATCCAAATCAATTTCAGATGCTTACAAAATTTGTTGATTCTGGGCGAAAATTGGATTTAATTGTGCATTGTTTCATTGTCTCCTCACAGAAGATACAATTGATTTGACTTTGTAAAGAGAAATCACAGAAATTTTGTTAATGTATAAGCGAGAGTGGAAATTTGCCCAATTTTCTATCTACTTAAAAGGAAAAATCCTGTAATCACCTAAATTTGGCATTGCAGGAATCAGTATAAGCAGATATCCAAAACTTAGAAGTCAAAATAGGCATTTCTGAAGAAAATGGTTACCGTATTTTCTGGACTTTAAGTCACACTTTTTTTCATAGTTTAGTGGCTTGTGCGACTTATAGTCCAGTGCGACTTATAAATGAAAATATATACAATTTCACATATTTTTAAGTATCAATTCATATTGACTGACATGAGTCAAGGAGTAAATATTACCATCTAATGTCAAAAGAGGGCACTCCAGGCTTGCGACAACTATATTCTACTCTTAGGGCAAAAAATCCCGAAATAGCCTCATCTCAGTAAGAGGAGTTTATTTTGGACATCTGGCTGTGCGGTAAAACAAATCCTCAAAAACATGTTTATCCTTCTTAGTTATGATGTTGATGATTATTTACAGGCATTAACTTTGGAATTGGACTAATTGGGTAATTTTTAGCAGTAACAAGCAGGATATTACAAATCCGAAAATCACCCTATTTTAAATAAATATGACTTGTAGTCCGGTGCGACTTGTATGTTTTTTTTTCCTGTTCATGATGCATTTTTTGACTGATGCAACTTATACTCAGGAACAACTTATAGTCCAGAAAATACGGTAATTGGTGCATTCAAAAAGGAAAAAGGGAAATACTGAAATAGAAATACAGACTTGTGATTTATGGGAATATACATAAATATTCATTATTCATCAAATACTCATCAAATAAGTAATGACAGCATGGTCTTGCATATGTGACAGGAGCATATATATTGTGATACCCTTTACTATGTGTATATTTGTGTTAATTTTTGTGCAGATAAAATCGGATGCTGCCTTTTATCTTCTTGAAGTAGATTTAATTTAAATTCTACTCCTCCACTTTGGAAATGTATTTAGTACTGTTAACATTTGAACAGCTTGTCATGCTTGTAAATATTGGCCCAAAAGATACTGTAGTAGCAGCCAGTCCTTGATGTTGATGAGCTCACTGACCTCTTGCTCTGTGTTTCATGCAGTTACCTGCCACAGGACAGCTCACTGCAGTCTGAGACAGTTCACTTCAAGAGAGGAGTGTGCCAGCAGTTCTGTCTCCCCTCGCACACTGTCAACCTGAGCGAATGGGCTGATGACGAGGTAGGGGGATTGTGTGCACGCACCGATAATAAAACATTTGCACATCTGACAATATGCAGGAGTAGAGTCAGTTTGCATAAATTTACAACCACAAGGTTTTTCCTCTTCAGCTACTGTTTGATATGGACAAGGAGATCTTCCCCATGGTTGTGCAGGCAGTCGTAGACGAGGGTGAAGGTGAGACGTTTTGATTTCACTTGTTTTCTGACATGGAAGTACAGCAGGAGAATTTAAAGCAAGGACATGTCCACTGTCTTGTCTTTACAGAACATTTGGGCCATTCTCACATACTGCTGGCAACGTTTGAAAAGGTAAGGAGGAGATAGAAATATGATCTCAGATGGAGCTGAAATGATTCTTTGTTTGGGTCTCTGTAGTATATTTTAATTACAACTTTGTGTTTGCCATCACCACAACAATTTATTGATTTCTACTAGAGATATTCTAAAACTTAGCTCTAGACTCTGGTTGAGCAAGGCAAGAAAATAAAGCCATGACTGTCAAAAACTTGGGTTAGAGGCACGATTTATCACTTTTTCTCTAGTTTTAAAAACAAACTCTCTTCCTGTTTTTACTTGGTTTAGCATTTTATCTGCTCAACATTTTATTGCTACCTTTTGTTGTATTTTCCTGTCATAGTTTGGACCACGGATAGCCAAATTTAGTACCCATATATACTATAGCTGTATATGGCTGGAGAAAACATGTCAGTGGCAAATTATTTTTCTTGGCTGGATATTACACAGGGGGATTATTATTAATTCAAACAAATGTTTGTGTCCTTTACAGCACATGGACGGGAGCTACTGTGTGAAGCCTCTGAAGCAGAAACAAGTGGTAATTACACCTGTTTTTCTTCTCCCTCCCTTCCTTCCGTCTTTTGTGTCACATTTTCATGCCTTTGAAAGACAAAAGCTTCATTTTCCCCTTGAACATTATGCCTGACTTATTAGACCGGTTTCCTTTATTCTTCACTGTGTTCCTTCTCCCAGGTGGATGGAGTGAGTTACTTGCTGCAAGAGATCTATGGGATAGAAAACAAATACAACAGTCAGGAATCAAAGGTAAATATCAAAGACACACAAAACCCTTTTCAATCCTCTTTAATCAGACATTCAGCGGTTGTGAAGGGCAATAAATCACTGTTCTCTTTCGTGTTTCGATCGTGTGATATTTCTTTCTTCTTGCATTGATTTTTGCATGCAGGTTGCTGATGATGAGATCAGTGACAACAGTGCGGAGTGTGTCGTTTGTTTGTCTGATGTGCGAGACACACTCATCCTGCCATGCAGACACCTGTGCCTCTGCAATGCTTGTGCAGACACACTGCGTTATCAGGCCAACTGCTGCCCCATCTGCAGACTGCGTGAGTTTCTCTTCTACATGAGAAAAGTGGTTTCCACTGCTGGAGTTAATCCTTAGGACTTAACCCAGTAACAATGCTAATGGGTCACTTAAGATTTCCACTGTATTTTAGGATGTATCAGACCAGAGTTGCATTTGAAAATACATTCTGTTACTGTTTATATATATATATATATATATATATATATATATATATATATATATATATGTGTGTGTGTGTGTATAAGTGATTGTATTTAAAAATTAAGTTAACATGTAAAGCATTATATCTTCCATTTCAATGTTTCATAACCATTAAAAATATATCAAAAATAACTTTATAAAGCCTCTTATCATAATAGTTGAATATAATGCACTGTGAGGATGGCCCTATTGAAATTTTACCTTATAATTTTCTTAGACTTCTTAGACCATCTGGACAAAGAAGATGCTTTCTAAAAAATTGTGACCATTTTAGGCTCAGATCAGTCAAACTGAGTTCATTTTTTCCAAGTATACTGCAGTATTTGAGGAAAAGTAGCACAGATGAAACTTGTCTCCTGTGAATTAAAATGTGCTTGAAAGGAAATTTAAACAACTACTTCTGCACAGCTGCTGCAGCTGCATCTGAAATTTAGCAGCAGGTATAAATTTGGCATCATTGCTTTGAGGTTTACTCGGAGAAAGATGGTGGGAGATGACAGGCAGTTTTATTGAAACGTTCTCCAATACTTTCTGCTGCAACAAGTTTAATGAATATACTCAGTTTCTGCAGGTCCAAAATAAATAAACACATTATTGCAGTTGCATTTGTAAACATGTTAATTTGAAATTAGTTTCCTAAGAAATGTTTTTGGAATGTGTACAATTTCATTGGGAATTTTAATGAAAACTGTTACCTTAACCCCCCCCCCCCCAAAAAAAGTAAATTGTAAAGAGATTTTGCATAATTTAAGTAAATGTTTATTATAATTATGTTTTCTTTAAAGCATTCAGAGCTTTGCTGCAAATTCGAGCTATGAGGAAGAAACTCAGTCCCCTGTCGCCAACCAGCTTTAACCCTGTCATCACTTCTCAGACCTCTGACTCAGAGGAACATTCGGTGAGGGAGAACTGATGCGAATAAATCTCCTGTATATAAGATAACAATAATTTCCTGTCACGGTAAACTAATGTTCCTTACGTCTTCTTTTCATTGCAGGCCTCAGAGCACATCCCTCCAGGTTATGAGGCAGTGTCTCTCCTGGAGGCTCTAAACGGGCCTCTAAACACATCTTCCGTGGCTCCCCCCCCTCTCCACTCTGGTCCTAGCCACGTCTCTGGAGCGCTTCCGCCATACAGCAGCGAGCCTCATGCGGCGCCAGCTCGCTCCCTTTCCCCTCTTGACCATTCCAACTCCAGTCAGGGACTCAAACTGAAGAAGAGTGGTTCAAAGTGAGTGCTTGTGTATTTCATTCAGGACTAAGACATCCAGATCCAAATATATCAGATCGCTTGTCAGACACTAAAAGATGCTTTATAGCAGTAAAACCAAAAATTTGAAAATATCATAAACATCAATCAACAAAAATCAAAAACTTTGAGAATTCTTTGGATACCTTCTCACATAAAATTATTTTGCATCATTACAATCATTAAAGGCTGGGTATGGGGGATGTTTTAAAGGTGGAAAAATGCCGTTCTGGTGATTTGGTTAATGTGTTGCTCAAAGGAGAGGTTACTATTGAGGATGATACAGAGGTGAGGTGAAGGAACGGAGGAGTTATCAATAGATAGAATGCTCTATTGATATTAATTTCTCTATTGACAGAAAGTGGGGGATAATGAGCAGCTGTTCATGTGGACAAATGGTTCACAAATTGTGACATAAGATTTAAGCTATGTGAGTTTTGTACCTGTGGTTCCAGATGAGAAAGGAGGAGGGAATTGTTAATGGTGTTGAATGTTGCAGAGAGATCCAAGAAAATGAGAATGGTCAGATTTTCAGAGTCAGCAGAGAGAAAGTTGTCATTTATTACTTTAAAGGTACAGTATGTAAAAAATCAAAGGTCAATGCAGAAAAATGTGATGTATAATTCAAAACTATGTTTCTATTGATGTGTAATCACTGCACTAGAATAGCTGTGATATATTTATTTTCTTAGCATGAGTCATTTATATCGACTTGCAGGGCGTTGCACATATACAGGCTGCCATATTTGTTCCACCATTTTTACTACGGTGTCCCTGAATGGACAGAACTTTGTGTGTGAAGTAAGAACCCTCTGAACTTTAAAACTGCTATACCAGCTTTGTTTAATGGGAGTTAGAGACTGTTTGGGATCAGTAATGCCTTAAAAGACATTAAAAGTAGTTACTCATAGTCCAGTCAGAGCTACACCTGAGACCACTGGATCCACTCACAGATGAAAACATCTTTATGTCTGGGAGAATTTTGGCCACTAACGGCCACCATACATTCACAACAGTGCTTGAAATATGAAGTCATTTGAAAGAAAACATCTTTTCTGTCAAATACCCATCTCTACCACTAGATGTCAGTAACTCTTACATACTGTACCTTTAAGGAGGGCAGTTTCTGTTAAGTGTTTTGCTTGGAATCCAGATGAAAACTCTTCAAAAAGGTTACTGGAGAAGTAGTGGGGTTGGAGTTGGGAGAAGACAACACTTTCCAGAAGTTTAGACTGGAAAGGTAAGTTGAAGATGAGATGGAAATTAATCATGTCATCAGGATTGAGACCACGTTTATGAGGTAACAATAGTAGTCAAGAGGGGAGGGAATGGCAAGATGCAGTTTTTGAACAGTGCAGGAGGCATAGGGTCCAGTACAGTTCTTTATTGCGGCCAGAATATCAGATGCCTCAATTGCAGAAGAAACGAGAAAAAGGTTGAGAAAACTGCTGGTGCAGTTTTTAGGCAGTTATAGATGGTGCTGATTTTGGACTGGAAAATTATTGGAATTAGTTGCAAATGATGAAGAGGTGTTGTGGGGTTTCAGGAGTTGATTTATGGTGGAGAAGAGAGACAGACTCGGGGGTGTTACAACATGTATGAATGATATTGGATAAGCAAGAAGAGTAAGCGAGAAGAGTGGGCAGAGGTGAAAGATGAAAGATGGTTGATTCAAATGTTTTGGTCCATGGTTTTCATACAAAAAAGATTAAGAAAAAATCGAATCAAGAGAGAACGGCTTCAATGCTAAAGTATGTTTAAAAAAAACAAAAATAAAAAATCAGATTCTGGTTCAGACAGTGCAAAGTTGTAACTTTAACCTCAGTTTCTTACTTTGTAGTCACACTGACATCAAGCCAGCAGCAAGTGGGTAACACAGATGTAGAAATCCCAACAGGGAAAGAAAGATGATATTGTGTTTTTGGAAGAAATTGTGCTTTTTGTCTCTCTGGGATCCTCATATACGTATGAGTGTGTGTATATACTGTAGTTACACTTTGTTTTTCCTTTTAAATGTCCTCCTTTTACCATCCCATAATTTGTCTGTGTTATTTTAGCATCTCCTGCAAACTGGTGCCTGAAACCCTCTTGTGTTATTTTTGACTGACGCCAAGTCTACTTCATTATTTAGGTCACTTTCCCAGAATTCTTCTGTGCTTCCTGAGGAGGAAGATGAGAAGTCCTGCAGTGAATCAGATGCTTCTCGCCACAAGCTGGTAGTGGACCAACAGGAGGTGTGTGAAATATAGACAAATAGAAACTACATAATCATAGTGTCAGATATCTACGGCTGCTGTGAGAGTGCTTGGATTTTTTTTTTTTTTTTTTTTGTGCATTTCAGTGTGTGAGCTCACTGCTGCTCTTTGTGTTTTACAGTGCGGAGTGACTCCAGACAGTGAAAACTTGACTCTCTCTTCATCTGGAGCCATCGACCAGTCGTCCTGCGCTGGCACCCCACTGTCCTCCACCATCACCTCACCTGAAGGTACAAAACGTTACCTAAGCCCAACCCTATCTGAACCTTACAACAAATGTTCACCATAAAATTTTTATGACTCACATTATGGATTTGTTTTATGGCTCTGCTGCAGCCCCAGCAGGGAGATTGCAACTGTATTTCAGATTTGATGGTGCTGAAATGTTTGAACTAATCTTGGGTGCACACCTCAAAACTGCTGTGAGGCTGAATACGAGTGTGTGTGTGAATCCATGTTTCAGAATTTGTAGCTTCTTTTCAACCATGTGCATATTTATAGAATTGATTACAACTTTGCAGTAGCTATCACAATGTTGTTATTTATAGCTTTCATTTATATGGTCTAAAGTAACAGGAACAATGTCATAAATACTTCTATAAATGTGCCACATGTTCAAATGTCAACTACAGTCCCTTAGCAGGTACAACAACTAAACAAATATTTCAAAACAGCAACACTGGAACAGAGCACAGTTTCTCCTGACATAAAGAAAACTGTCAAACTATACAATGAAACAAAAAAAATAAAATAAAGTAAATGTACTTACAGTATATAACATGCAGAGTAGAGCCACACTTGATTGTTTACCCCCCAGGATGTGAGTGAGATGAGAGTAATAGCAGGTTTGCAAATGGCAAATATATAACATATTTTGGTATGTAGAGATGCCTACATACATCTTATGTGCAGTATGCAGCTGTTGTTCTCCCCTTTTCTATCACATGCAATTTCCTTGTGGGGGTCAATGTTCTTCATATTTTTTAAAATTAAATGTAGCTCACAACAGGTCTGTTTCTCATTGTTTCAGCTGAATGAATAGAAGATGTGAGATTATTCTGCAGTGTCCAGTCAAGAAAAGCATTTTTCCTTGAATGGTGTTTGGTACCTCTGAAATTTTGTCTTGAAAATTTATTTGAAAGTGCTTTAGGAATTCCCTGAACAGCTTTAACATTAAATGGTAAATGGTAACTTATGTTGATGCCGTTGGATAAGATTTTGTGGGAAATCTGCAGGAGGGATTTTCAGTCCAGGAATAAGAAAAGACTATTTTTCCAACTGGAACTGAAGTCTTTATGCCCTTCTCTTGCAAAGATTTTTGCAAGTCATGATTTGAGTTTTCTTTTGTTCATAAGTGGAAGGGATCTTTATTTTTCAGTCAGGGGAAAACTTCACATGGCAAGCAAAACAAAAAAGAAAGACTCAACCAAAGCCCAAGCTAGATTTGTTGACATTTGTCTCCATTTGTCTGCCAGACCCTGTGAGCAGCAGCCTGGCCCAGTCAGTGATGTCCATGGCTTCATCCCACTCGCAGCACTCCCACATCAGTGCTGACACCATGTCCTCCATGTCAGGGTCCTACTTGGCCGGGGCCGAAGGTGAGCCCGGGGGAGATGATGGGGGAGATGTAGAGGGCGAGGAAAACCAAGACGCTCCCATGGAGAGCCGAGGTCCATCACAACAGGAAGGGGTAAGGATGGAGAGATGGAGGAAGGAATAATGGCTGTCGTATGCTTTCATCTATCATAAAAGTGGCTCTCACTGGATCTTTTTTTACTCTTAGGAGATTTCCAAGGAGTCAAAGGAGCAAAACTACTCGGTGGCTGTAGAGGAGCAGGACTCAGAGGTGAATGTAACACACACGAGCGGTGTTATTAATGCTGATGTTAAGTACAAAATTTTATGCAGCTTTTTTTTCTTTCTTTGTTGCAGGGAAATGATGTCACTGAAGAAGACTGCTCCTCCCCATCTAATGGGAAAGGTAACGAATGATCATCTATCACCTTTCACCTCAGACCTTTCACCTCCCTTTGCATCTGTTGCTCTCAGATCATGAGAAAAGAGATTTTATCCCTTTTAAAAAACATAAATGATTATGGACTGACAGGCTGAAGTGTCTGTAAATCTCTTTGACTCATGGCTGATTTAAAGAAAACAAAACATAACAGAAATGACTATAATAAAAAAAGATAAACAAAAAAAAAACAACCTTTTCAGATAGTCAGACACTGTCCACTAGATGGGGCAGTCCCTTTCAAAATGCATGTACCGTAGCATTGGCTGACACCACCCCGACATGCAGTGTCTGAGTTGGAGTGAATGGCTTCTCATGCAGAATGTGGTCTGTTTTACTGTGTGGTAGAAACAATAATAAGCGAGTTCTGTTCACAAAGGATGCTCTGATCAGGGTATTTGATGTGTTACAATTGTTAATCAAATAGTTCAACGTTGTTCTCTTGGGTTAGTTAAAGTTTACTACGAAACTCGTGTTTCCAGTCTCTCCTTTGAAAAAGATCTCAAACTGATCAATCCGGCATCCTGCTGAGATTCCACTCTAGAAACTGTGACACAGTTGATGGATCATGCTTTGGAATGAGAGGATTTTAACTACAGCAGTGTTAAAAAGGTTATTTATAAGAAATACTCTGATTAGTGCATCCCTTTACTCACAGCAAGCAATGAGCACTTACAGGCATCTAGTGCTATTAGCGCCCCACCAGGCTAATAAATTGTATTTGCATGCTTTTCACATGTATGCAAATGTTTATGCGTACAACATGTTTGCTTGTACGTCCCCTGCATGTGGATGAAGAGTGATTGACATGGTTTTGCTCTCAAAGCGCTTCATTTGCTGTATTATCTGTTGCAGTGTGACTCTTCCATATACCACTTCTGCATTGCTTCTGAATGCTGTTTGTGTCCCCAAGTGTGTGTGTGTGTGTGTTTGTCAAAGTGAGAGTGATGTTGTGGGTAAGACAGTGTAGTGTACAGCAAGTGTGAGTCCATGACCTGCAAGGCTTGAAGCAAACATAAGGTCATCTTTTGGCACTACAGTTTGAAATGTTATGTAAACGAGCTCCTCTGTGGATCGTGTGTGCGTGTGTTTGTGTGTGTGTGTGGTTGTGTGTGTTGAGACACCTCGGGCCAGACTGAAACTTTTGAGAGTTTTTGAATGACGTTCCACTTCTTCAGGAGATGAGCGGACCTGTGCTGCCTGACAGACTGTGACTGAGGGCACACACTGGGATGTATGTGTGCATGCACACGCGTGTGCGCATCTACACTTTCGATGCCAGAAAGCTTCTGAATGTGCCCGGTGTGTGTTTCTGTGCTGAGCTGCCAATCATTCGCTCATCTTTGTCACACACTCAGTTAAACACTTACAGAAGGGTCACTGCACACGAGGCAGTCATTAGATGTATTAAACATGACAGTTTTGATTAAACATGATGGGAAACTACAGATGAGAAACAACAATGCCACCAATAATAACTGTCAGACTGAGTGATGAGCATTTCACTTAATCAGAAATAGAAAATCTACAATCAAGAAAATCTACAAACAACCTCGGTGAGCAAATGCCTGACATGAAAATATTCAGAAATATTAATTTTGTCCATTGAATCTCAAACCTTATCATGGTTTGTGCTCTTCATTGGAAGTCATGGTATGTTTATACCTGTAATTGGGAGATGTTTTTTTTAAAAATTTGATTCGATCTTGTAAGCTAACTGAACAGGATAGCCAATTTCAGAAAATTAAATTTCTTCCAGTTCAAGGCGATTCATCATGTTGATAGAATTTTTAATAGAAAACCAAGTTCTGCTTATTTATTTGCAAAATTGTCTATAATTACATATCATAACAGAGTGATCACTGTGATGATTATCGCACAGGGGAATAGCACCATATTTTGCAGCTGATAAAAAAGTGACTCATCTCATTAGTCTTATGTGGAGATAATAAATTTTCATTTATACAGATCCTTCTCTTATTAACAAATAAAAAATATCAGTGAATCTCACACAGCATCGAACAATTACTGATCACTTTGAAAACCTCAACAATTTCAGATGCCATCTACACATTATCTGGCAACAAAATGCATCTGTATCAGTTCGCTTTGACATCACTCTTACATTTTTGGCTCTGAATCAGTTGCTTACATGTTAGTAAAGCCAAAGAAATGTTCATTTTCGTACTTAATCTGCTTTCTTCCTGTTTCATCATGTTGACAAGGTTAACTCAAGTTTGGCTTATTCTTGAATCATGAGATAAATGTAATCCTTTATTTCTCAAATACGTATCCTCAAACTTCTCATAACATATCTACAATAGTTAATTCCTCCACTTTCTTTTTCTTCATTGCCTTCTATGATCCTTTTATGGTGCTGATATGGTTATTGAGCAGTATAGAAACATGGTTTAATCAAAATAATAAATACATTTTTACTTCAGTATATTTATTTAATTTTACATGCTGATGCTTTAATCAATAACAAAATCACTCAAAATGGTGGTGAGTTTAAGTTATCAGACAAAGTTAGACATCCCCTGCTGTATTGATTATACATTATAAAGAAGTAGGCTGATGTATTTTCTCAGTGACAATAATCTGTTTTTTTGTTTTCTATTCCGTGAACCTGGTTTTCAGATTTTTAAATCATGACAGTTAAATCTGACAATTCTTTGTCATTTCCACACAAAAATTTGTTTTTTCAGCTGTATCTCTGCGTGTGCTCCTCAGTGAAAAAAAAAAAAAAAAGGATAACAGTGATATATATTCTGTTTATGATGTAAGAGGCTAAATGGAAACACTTTTTTTATATTTAAATCCGGTTCACACTGGTCATTTTGCAGAATGTTTTCTAAAAGTACTTTTAGAAACATCACCGATCATCCGACTCCCTTCACACCTGATGTTTCAGACGACTGAACAAATGTCAAATATTTTATCATTGCCGCTATAGCATGGCCGCCCTCCCCCTCCCTCCTCCCCCTTACCTTGCCTGTGTCACCCTCCTCCCTCCCCTCCGCTGTGCCTGGCTGCTCTTGTTTGACCTTTGCCCTCGCTTGCAGGTGGGCGGAGCAGGTGTCCAGAGTTGGCCAATAACAATCAGGGCGTCGCCCACTGCGACACGCCCTCTTTGGGGTTGGATAATGAGCAGGCTCCCGACAGCCGATTCGCCGGTGAGTGGCAACCTGTCGAACATGGACCGATGAGAGCTGAGGATAGAGGAGAGGAAAAATGAGGAGTGCATGAGTCAAAGGGTTAAAGGGGTACTGACTCGTTAGCTTCATGTGCTAACATGCTAATGTAAATCCAAGCACAACAGAGAAAAGGAAAACAGTCAGCAGTTAGAGATCTAAGGATTATTTGTAGCCTATTTGCCCAGCATGGAGATCTGGAGCCTTCCTTCTTCTCTTCATCCCTATCCTTTGGTGTTGTGGTACTTCACAGCTTTGTTTTTTTTGTTTTTATTTTATTTTATACTGATTAGCTGTGCACTCTCCTTCCTGTTCCCTTTAGCTGAAGCCCTGGTGTATTTGTATGTGTGCGTGAATGCATCTCATTGTATGTCTGAGTGTCTTCTGCATGCTTGTTTTATTGTGTTTGTGAGGGTGTGAGACAGAAACTATTCAGTCTTTCCCAAGTATTAAAGTTCATGTTCAGTGTCTGCCAGCTCCAAGCTGCTTTGCCAAACATCTGCACCTCATTTTCTCACCTTCAACCTCCCCTCCCAGTCCTCCACCGATCCACCTCTCTGCTTCACTGAACTCAGTAGGTCACTTTGATGAGAGCTGAAGGTTCCTGACAGGAGTCTTGGTTGATTTTTTCTTTTTACCTTCATGTCTATCTTTGCTTACCACCTTCAGTTAAATAGAACGATCAACCCAACAATAGATGAGATGCAAAAAGCTCATTGTATATTATTTAGCAATACTTTTCTGCATTAAAAACAGGTTCAGATTCAGTGTTGAATACTGTATGTGTCAAAGTTACCTGATTTTTGGTCCTTCTCAACTTCCTTCACAACCTTCAGCTCTTGATCATTCGTGTAGCTCTTTTTCCTCCTTCACTCTTAAATCCTGATTCCACTCATTCCCTCGAAGCCACATTTGACCCGGTTGGAGTTTTATGGTGGATGTTGTGACATGTTTCGTAAAAGTTCTGTTATCTCTCTGTTTCTCTCCTTTCTGACCCCTTCCGCCATTCTTCACATCCTCTTTCTGTCTTTTCCTGGACATTTCCCTTCCTGGCTTTCTCTTCTCTCTCTGTCTCCTCCTCCATCTTTTTCCTCCTTTTGCTTTCTTTCGGATGGACAGATGAGGAGTCGTGCCCAGTGCACATTGAGGACTAGGTATGGAGTTATGGTTAGATGAAAGAACAGACTCAAGGGTCACAAATTGTAAGCTTTATACTGTATATTTATACAATATGTTCCAGTCTCAACACTTCTAGAAATATATATTTTGTGAAAAAGGTATTTTATGAAAAAGAACATTTTAATTTACAGTATTTGTTTCCTTTCGGTCACAAGTCAGTGTCTATTTGTGTATTTGTCATGCTTTCATATTGAATAGCAGGAAATCAGTCTCAATGTAATTTATCGTTCACAATATAAGTAATTATTTATAAAATGTAATAAAACGCAAATTGGCTGAAATACAACCCCATTTCTAAAATGTATGGGACACTGCAAATAAAGACCTAACTGTGCAAAGACATCATTGTGGAAACTCAAAAATGTTATTGGTTTTGAAAAATAAAATCTTAATATTAAATTTGAAGTCAACAACCTTTAAAAAAGCTGGCACTGGGCAAAAATCTCACAAATGAAAATGCTAACAAAATGCACGCCAGTAACATGAATGATCGTTTAGAAATCTTTCAAAAGTAATGATGTATAGAGGCTCACCACACTGTAAAAGACTAGAGAAGTTTCTAAAAGCAAAATTCTCTATTTTCTACATGAGATCATAAAAGCATATACAGCAAATGTCTGTAAAGAATGTTGTTTACAATATTACAATCACAAATTAAAATTACAATTACAATATTGAATTTCCCTCCTGGGATAAATAAAGCATTTTTCATTCATTTCATTTTAAAAGCTGATGTTGAGTCATTGGTCTTCTGGCCCTCGTATAGCAAAGCGAGATTCTGTGATGGAAATAAATACATTGTTCATCACCACATCTACATTTAGCAAAAGAGAAGTGTAAATAAGATCTGTTAGCATAGTGCTTCTTACTCATGGCAAGGCTAACTTACACCTTCGATGCTGAACAATATGCAAGTTTTGGAAAAACGTATACAGTGTTGCTTGTATGACATCTTCCTCTGCGAAGGTCTGATTGCCCGTACTAAACTTGCCCAACTAGTTCTCGCAAACACTCTAGGTGCAACTTAGACACATAATCAGTGTTGTATCCTGGGTTCATTGGGTGTTTCAGGTCTCACAACAGACACCCTTGCCCAGGTGACGCAACCAGGGTTGATCAGGCCCCTGATTGTGTCTAAGTAGCCTGTGTAGCCCACAGATCCCCCTGCTTGATCCACAGCCATCTTGACACTTTTTCTGCTGCGTCAGAGATGTTTCTGATGGCTTTCCTGTTCTGCAGCCCTTTCTCTCCCAACAACTTGAGTGCCCTGACAAGAGACTGGCCGACAAAGCCTCCGCAACCGACCTTGATGGGGTTAACTCGGGTCCTCCATCCCACACTCCGGCACTCAGCTGCTAGCTCCTCATACTTGGCCCTCTTCCTCTCAAAGGCCTCCTCCATCCGGTCTTCCCAGGGAACAGTCAGCTCCAGCAGGAACACTTGCCTTGTTGTTTCAGAGACCAGGACTATGTCTGGCCTGAGTGTGGTCACTGTGATGTTCTCTGGGAACTTGAGCTGTCTCTCTAGGTCAGCCTTCATCTGCCAGTCCCGAGCTGTTGACAGCAGCCCCCCTGCCTGGCTCTGATGCTGTTGTGGCTTTTCCCCAGCCCTAACAAAGGCGATGGACTGCCTTGTTGGTTGTATGTGCTTGCTGTTTGAGATCCCTGTACTGATGACCTCAGCAATGACCCATAGCACTTGGTCATGGCGCCAGCGGTAGCGCCAGTCTCCAAGTGCCTGGGGGCGGCAGCTCGGGAGCCTTCCACTTCCTACCAGTTCTTACTTTTACGCCTGCCGAGGAGACTTTGTTGTCACTGGAGTCCCTATATAGCAGTACCCCTCTAGCTCGGGTAACCGTAAACTCCTCCGTCAAGCTACTGATGGGCCGTTTTAGTTTGTTGTTCCTCCCGTACAAGGCAATGCTGCTGAGGCTTCATGGTTGGCCCAGCCACCTCCAGAGGAAAGAGCTGGCCTTCCTCTCGAAGCACTCAACAGTGGTCAATGGCACGTCGTAGACCAGCAGTGGCCAGAGGAGGCGTGGCAAGATGCCATGCTGGTAGATCCAGGCTTTATACTTGCCTGGGAGCCCTGACTTATCCACCACTGTCAGCCAGGTTCCAAACTCCTGTGATGTTGGAGTGCTGCGACGTCCTTCAAGGTGCAATCATAGATCTTGCCCAGGCTCCTGACTGGCTTTTATGTCACAGATGGGATCCGGATGCCTCCTATTGCGAAGGGAAACTGGTCTGTAACCTTACCCTTCCTCACTACCAGGAATGTGAACTTGGCTGGCTTGAAGTCCATTCCTGCCCAGCTGATGAGATGCTCAAGGCCCTGAAAGATCCATCTGTAGCCTGGGGCTGATGTAGTAGTTACTGTCAGATCATCCATATATGCTCTGATAGGGGGCTGCCGCATACCGGCGTTGGTGTGTAATAGTCCAGTATGAGGTCCCTGAACTTACCCGGTACATTGTGTCATTCAAGCAAGGTTTCCACCAGCTCGAGTTGAATCGACCTGTAGGCACTGGCAAGATTGAGGCAGAGGACTGCCAGGTTTCCTTTGCCTTCACGTGCCTCCTGGATCAGCTGTGTGACCACTCCTATGTGCTCGATGCATCCTAGAACCTTTGGGACTCCACCTTTCTGCACCGATGTGTCAGTGTAGGTGTTCCTCAGGAGAAACTCCGTCATGCCCCAGGCAACGACACTGAAGAATATCTTGTCCTCAACACTGAGGAGTGAGATGACCCTGAACTGCTCGATGGTACTTGAGTTCTCCTCCTTTGGGATCCAGATACCCTCTGCATGTCTCCACTGCTGTGCTACCTTCCCCCTTCTCCAGATGGCTTTAAAGATTGCCGACAGTCGCTTCAAGAGTCTGGGACATCTCTTGTAGATTACACTCCACTGGGACCTGGGGCTAAACGGTCTTGCCACTTTCAAAGTTGGCTCCTTGGTGATAAATGCCATGATGGGTTCTGGCGAAGTTATCAACGTCCTACATGGTCCAAGATGCTCCTCTCTTGCACTGTCACTGTAGACGGCACGAAGATGGTTGTTCACCTCGTCTTCAGAACAGGCAAGACGGCCACTTCTCTTCAGGCCAAGGATCTTTTTGGTGAAGCCAAAAGGATTTGAGGTGAAGGCTGCACGTTTCCTGGCCCTTCTCCTATGCCACTCGGCATAGGAGAAGGGCCAGGTTTTTTCCTCAAGATGCTGCGCAGCTCTGCCAGCCCGACCTTCTCTTCCTCCCTAGCCTGCTTAAACTGCCGCCCAAGCAGAAATTTTAATTTGTTTTTATATAATTGTTTTTTTTAACTATACAAAAACATTCGGTCAGTTATAACATGAAATAGGAGACTTAAAACTTTTTAAGCATCTAAAATCCAGACCAGTATTAAGTAAAAGTGAGAAATTATTTGGTTTGAAACCTAAAATTTTTCTTTTCAGTGGTGAAACTCTTATAAATGTTTAAGGAAAACATAATGCAAACTAGATGTGAATATGCCCCAGGAGCCTTTACAAAAGGGAGAAAGAAATGAGTGGTATTAAAATTTGATGTATCAGCTTTGTTTGTACAATTTAAAATAAAAAAATAAAAAAAATAAATAAATATATATATATATATATATATATATATATATATATATATATATATATATATATATATATATATATATATATATATATATTGTATATGTATATGTTTGTTTTTAAATGGTGTCAAATTACTACAGTCCATTTTCTTTTTCATCAAGCACACTTACAGGCTTTCATAGCCTGCACATTAATTGATACAATCTTCGTCTTAGCCTTTTGGTCTGGAAAAGGCCAAGAAACAGCAGGTTTACAAAACTGAAAAGTGTATTATGCAGCATATGTCAGCAAAACTGAGGCAAGTGAACAATTTTTAATAAATTGTCAAAAGTGGCAGTCAGAAAACTAATTTATGAATCAACCAACCGCTTCAACTCTAATTTTGAGATTTTACAACGCATCGTCATCTCTTTGTCTGGGGTCTTTTCTCTTTCAGATCTCATGTACCTCGGAGGCTACCGGCCTGTTCTGGAGCCCCTTCCCCACCGCAGCTCCACCAGCAATATCAACCTGGAGATGCAGGGGGCCGAGAACAGGGATGGCCAGAGTCCTAAACATCCCCGCCGCGGACCACTCATTGTGTAACAGCCGTACACAAACAAACAAAACTTACCTGTCCAGAATCAGCTTTTCTTACCCTGCCATAGTGCTGCAACACTGGACACTGTCCTCGCTGAGCAGGGAAACATCCCCCAACCGTCTCAACATTTCCTGGATTTACTGTAGTTGCTGCCACTGAAACCCTGCAAGAGTGAAAAGAGGAAGGAGGAGGAATCGCCTCTCCATGATTGGTGCACTTTTATCTCACATTTTCTTGTCTGTGACCTTACTTGTTGTAGGAATGATTTACCTACCGCTACATTATTATTTATTATCTGTAGGTTAAATGAGAGCTGTATATTGTGACATTATCTTTAGAAAAATACATGCTGCTCCTCCTCCTCTTTCTTTTTTTCCTTCCTTCTCATTGTATTACCAGCCAAACAGTCAGGGGCTACTGTGATCGGCAATCGGATTTATTACTACTAACTTCTTCTGTGATATAAACTGTATGTTGAATGAGTGGTTGGACGTTTTGACTTAAAATGTCAGCTCTCACCGGACTACCTTACCTTAATGAAGGCAAACATGCTGACCCCTCTCTTCGGATCAGGGAGCTCCCGTCTCAACTTCGCATGCAGCTTTTCAGGTTTCGTCTCATTCCTGCCACACTTTTGAAACACAGCAACCCATGCTGAATGTGAATTCAGAAGCAGTCGGACTTGTAACGGTGGGGACTGTAACATGAAATGAACTGAAGTGAACTGATTTGGGTGGGGAGGCGCCACGTAGAATGTAGGATTAACAACGTAGATCTTAAAGAATGGGAATGTACATGATTTCTTAAACGTCACCTAAACTGGAATCGAGCACAAACTTTGACCCACACCCTCCATTGCCATCCCTCCATCTTAGCATGTCAGTATTACTGTGGTGTAACTGGAAATCAACAACATGTACGACCAAGCAATAAAGATCGCAGCTCTATCCTTTCTCCTGCACTAGGATGCTCATTTACAGCTAAAACAATGAGAAAACCGTGTTTGCACTGGCCTGTTATATCCAAATTCAGACCCTTCAGTGTGTTTATCATTTTGTATTTAATGTTGCCATTGTAAAGGGATTTATTGTGGGAAGAGCCTCATACAGTAAATCTAAAAAAGGTGTTCATCCGTATATTCTCCCCTTCTGATCATCCCGATGCACCTGTTTCCTCTTGTTTGTGAAGCTTTTAGTTGTTTTGGTTTTGTATAACTTTGATGTATATTTCACCTGTTGTTGAAGCTCTCCGTTATGTTTTTAATTTGTTGCAGAACACTGTGTTGTTTATTAGAATGTGGATGAAAAATATGTGAACATTTTTGTAAAGGTTTACACTCTTGCAATTCCCATAACTAATAACTGAAAAGGGACAATATCTACATTTAATGCACTATTAGCTGATTCCTAGACGACACACTTTGCAGTGCATGAGGTGATAATGAAGTCAGCATGTTAGTCTAGGTCAGCCTGCACCCTCCTGTAGACTTGATTATGGATCACTGCATAAACACGAAGCGGTGCCATATCCTTCTGTAGTGTTATATTTCAGTTGTCAGCGCCCAATCTCATTGGCCGAAACTGTAAAGGTCAACACTTACTGCACTACTACAGCCAGGCTGCAACTAATCATGTGATCACGGTCTGAATGTGCAGACTGGACCATCCTTTGGCACCGGTCGCAGTATGATATCAAAAGTATCCACAAAACCCCCTTTTTAGCGTGGAAAAGTCAAAGATGTAAAACGGACAATAAAGTTTTTTGCAACTAAACGGCCACCGAGTGATTTCCTGTTGATTTAAAAGAGAGAGTGATTCATTACTCAGGGCTTAGTTGTGTTTTGGTTTTATGTCCATGAGCATGAAACGCTTCTCTGAAATGTTCTCTGAAATGTTTCCTAACTTGGTCACTGTCACTGAAGCTCTCCTCACACTTGTACGCATAGTTTTTCAAACTTGTAACTTTAATTTTTTCCCAGGACCAAAAGTCCCATTCCCACACAACAAAATTGCAGAGTTATTTGTATCTGAACTGTATTTAGGAATGCTGCAGGATATAAACAGACAAGTGACAAAGATAAAATGATAAAGCGTCATCGTATGGTGTTCGCCAACATACTGACCCAGAACCTCTTTACTACACTTTTGCATTTATTTTATAAATCTTTTTTGCTGTACTGGAGAACTAAAACACCAGCAGTTAATTCCTTATTTGACATTTGGCTGGTCCCGTTGTCTTAAATGTTTGTTTTCTAAAGAAATACAAGCCATAAAAAAGTCCATCACAACCAGTGGATACCCTCACTGTTTGAAGTAGTTTCTCCTTTAATTTGTCACTTGTCTGTGGTCACTGTTGTCCACCCCATAATCTTATGTAAACTACTGTTTCAATCTACTCAAAAATGGAAAAGGAAAACAAAAAGAAAAACCATTTTAGCGGTTATGTTTTTATTTTAAACATGTTTTTATGGCTGCTGTATTTTTCAGCTCATTGTTGGTTTGCAACCACAGCTTCACTGTTTATCATCACTGCTTTTAACTGCTCCTTTTTAGGTGCACTGACACGTTTTCAGGATATAATGCAGGCCTGAAACAAAACCTAAAACTATACCTAAAAGGGAGCGAACTTTGGACTTGCATTGTTGATGACTGGTTAAGGTTAACTAAAACCTTTTTGTCTTATGTTACAGTAATATTCAAGAACAGCAGCCACTTTCAAACACATTTCATGTTTTTTCAAGCCATACTTTTTGATCTAAATTGTTAACAGCAAGACAAATATTCAGTACTGGCTCAATATAAGAAAGCAGTAAGCGGTGATGCAATACAGCTGCAGTGTAGTTCTGTGGAGCAATTATATGATCAAAAACATTTGTGCATTTTGCCACAAAAAGTTCAGCTTGTTATGTTACTGAAAGTGAACACAAAAGTTACCCTCAGAGCATACGGTTTGATAATTGCTGTGAATCCCTGTATGTAGCCTCCTGACTGATCTAATCAATGGCATCCATTCCATATGATATATTTCACCTTTCTGGTTTCTGTCAAGCTAAGTTTTTGGAAATTTAGTAGTGGTGGATTAGACACATAGTTTGGTGCTTTAATATTTTCCTTTCAAATTACATTGATTCATATTCTATGGGTGCTTTAGTCTGCATCTATATGCAGTTTGTTTATTTCCAATATGCCATGGCAAGAGTTTGTCCAAAAGGTTCACAAGTAATATGTTTAAAAAACAGTTTGAAAACTTGAGCCAATGCAGAGCCAAAAACTGCCGCTCCTCAGTTGTCCACTTCCATTCAGTTTCAGTTCAGTTCAAAACTTATTCATATACTGTAGCACATCAAAACAACCGCAGTTGACGAAGATGCTTCACAATAGCAACTGCATCTCAATTAGAATAGGTAATAAAAGTCACAAATAGATTAGTAAGAAAAACAAAATAAGAGTATGATAGATAATAAAAAATAGCCACTCATATAAAGGAGCAATAAAAGAAACAATGACAGTAACACGCAAAGATATCTTATATTCCTGGCTTCGACTTGGGGCCTGGACCAATCAAATTCTCTGGACTATTTTGTCTTCATATCTAATTATTATGCACTCTGTTCAAGGGGTGGATTTAATTCATATTTGGAAAATGAATGAATGAATGAATGAATTAGTGATTTTTTGCATTATTATGAGTTGCTTTGAGTGGCACATGCTATCCAAAAGACTTACATAAGGTTTTGTAGATTCTAAAATACCCTTTTTTGAAAGCAAGTTCCTTACAGCAGACATGGCCGATGATGGCACCATTCTTACACCAACAGCTTTGGATATACTTCACGTACATTCTCTGCGTTGGGGCTTTACAAACACATGTCTGCACATCATAGTTTTTTGCAACCACAATATCAGAATATTTTGAGGTGTGGCCTATTATTGTGTTGGTGCTGCTGCTGGTGCTTTAGTTTTGATTTGCAGTGGAAAAGAATGAAATCTAAGTTGACAGAGATCTGCTTACTATGTTTAATAATAAAGATTTCCCAGCACAGTCTGTTTTTCCCACCTGCAACATCTTTGCTTTTTAGAGTTTTTGATGCATTGTTTTCAGAAATTAAGTGTTGACGATATGAAATTTCCGTGTAATTTATTAGCAATTCAATGGAAATTGCTCCTGACCTAATCTGATAGGGTACATAAGGTTTTCTTTCACATGTCAATTTTAATTGCATGTCAATAAAAAGCTAACAAAACAAAACAAAACAAAAAACAGGGAAAGCAAAAACCAAACCAAAACAACAACAACAAAAAACCCTACACTCTGAAGATATGTGCTGTCCATAATGATTGTAGAGTAACATGACAGGGTGCTGAAAAATACAATATTTGTAGGCATCCATAGTTGAGAATTGGGACAATTTTATACCTATCACTTCATTAATTACAAAAACAAAACAATTTTAGAAAATAATACTAAAAAAGCACTTGTCACAAAGAAAAAAGAATAACTAAATGCTTCCCTGCCACTAAGAGTTCAATGTGTGGTAAAAGCAAATCAGATGAAAAAAAACTCTTCATGGAATCAAAATTAAAATTTGTAAAGGCAATCAGTGAATTGAGAGGGAAATTTACCCCACAACTAATAGGGTTTAATGCTCAGCTGTGAGACTCGGGAGAGCAAAATGAGAAGAATTGAGTTTAAATGGAGCCAGTGTTCATAATGTCATTATCAATTTGTCTTGCTGATCAAGTTCTGCTGTAATTAGATTTGATCTTCTCATGCTTTTGGTTTTCTTACATGTTACATGTGTCCTATGTGTGATCTGTTTACACAAGTCACATTTGTACTATATTGGTGATGTTTCTCTTACCAGTGTCAGCTGTCATACAATTACATCATCTCTAAATCCAAACAGATAAATGCCCTCCACCTGCCTTTTATTTAATTAGATTTTTTTTATTGTCCTCTCAAAACTATAAGGTCTGATCGCACCTTTCATGAGAATCAAAGCAAAGCCTGATATATACACCAAATATTGTACACCCCTTCCTCTATCAGCCAAATACAGCATCGATCATAGATGACAACATGGGAGGGATTTCGTATTTCAGTCAGCAAGCGAGCTCACTCATCGTGCCCAGCCCTCTTCAACTGAGGTCCAAGTTCCTGAGATCACACAGCTGCGACTCTCAGCTTCAGAAATGATGTGGGCTGCTTTTCTCCTCATGATCATCCTCACAGGTAAGTCTGTAAAAACTTACATTTCTATTTCTATATATGTGTTCTTTCTTCATGTTTTGAGGATTTCTTAATTCTAACTTTACTGATGCAGAGTGTGAAAAAATAGTTAGCTAAACAAGTATGCCTCTCAAGCTACTGTACAGGACTTTTGCTCTTTTAGAGTTGACTGCTTTTGATAAACACATCTCCAAATCAAAAATGAATGACATGATTTTGAATTGGCTCAAAACCCAGAAATCTTGATATCTGAAACAACAATGAGCACAAAAATGTTTTCAGAAGCACAGGGTTTAAATATTTATTCTGTTTCTATTTGCATTATACACAACCTCCCTATGCTTTTGAAAAGGGGTTGTAGTTGTTTGAACATAATTAGATAAAACCTATAAAAGTACATTTGATTACACAGTGTATTTGTCCAAACAATAATATTTAGACAGTATAAACCAATTAAAGAGCAGAAGTACAGCAAACAACGAGGCTGTATTATCTTAAAAATCAAACAACAATTAACCGTGCATGACCAAACATTTGACTTTTATCTGTAGATGGGGCGTCCTGTAAAGTGTGCAGTTACCAGGATATTTTGGATTATCTGAACCTAACTGCAGATAATAATGTGTTTAAACTGACCCGACCTGTTCTGGACCACAAAAACATCACGGTGGTAAAGTTGGATATCATCCTTTATGCCATCCTTGCTGTGGTAGGTACTGCATCACTGTGTAGGTGTATAGCTGATCAGATAAATGAATGAAAGTGGTCTGATTGTGTTTTAATTCCTAGGTTGAGAAAACACAAACTTTTGTACCTTTCGTCTGGGCCTCAGTGGTGAGTCAGACAACCAATCTTCATAACTTTTCTTTTTGATTGTAAATGTATATGCATAGATACAGGCAATCATTGTTCTTTTTCCCCTTTTATTTACTGCAGCAGTGGAAAGATGAACGGATCTCATGGGACCCAGCTCAGTTTTGTGGAATCAATATGGTGTCAATTCCTAAAGACCTGATCTGGAGACCGGACCTCTTTGTCTATGAGATGTAAGCTTGAAACACACTAACAAGAAGTATGACATGTGGGAAACAAACAAAAACAAAATTTTTCAAATACATACCTAAAAGTTTGGGATCGAACGGGAAAGTGATCCCAAAGTTGTACTTCGGAAAACATTCAGTTTTTGGGGGGATTTTTGAGGGGAAAATAGGACTTTTTCTGAGCGGGTAAGTGGGTCTGTTATATTGGGACTGAGTTATGTTTTCCAGGTTTTATGCTGTGCTAAACTAGTGTTGTGTTGAAGCCTAACTACTAAACTTTTTGCACTCCGTGGCTCCAAACGAAGGCTAATCTGGCATTCATCCTGCCTCTTCTTTGGGCTCTCTTCACGCAGTTAAAGTCAGTCCAATGTTGATTCTTTTCTTATCTCTTGCTTTCACTTTCTCTTTCTCTCTTTCCCTTGCTTATTTTGGGAATGCCCTTTTGTTTTTTCTAAATCAGTCACCACGTGTTAAAAACGGCCAGCAAACTGGTGATAACCAGTTTCTGGTGAGTGTCGTGGTGCTGTAAAGCAAAATTCAGCAAAAACTTCAGGGCTGGAACACAAAGTTGTTAAATGTGTTTTCTTAACCTCAGGATGCTGCAGGGCAATAATAGCTCCAGGATTATGCATAAGGAATGTCAGTGTGCCATCAAAATCAGTCCAAAGCAGATAGTTTTAAAGCTGGAAACTTGTGCAGTATTGCTTTAATTTTCCCACATTTTGTGGATTTTTAAAATTTCTTCATTAATGAGAGATAAACTTGAAAGACCTTAAACAATGATCTAGACAAGACAAAACTGTTTAAGTGCTCTACATTATTAAAACAGTGTGTGTGTGTGTGTGTGTGTCAGGATCCAGAAGGACGACTCACCTAAGAATCCGTACATGTTCATGTCTCATGATGGGACAGTCTTTTTTGATGAAGACATGAAGGTGGTCAGCACCTGCGAGATGGATGTCCACAAATTCCCCTTTGACACGCAGGAGTGCACCATATCCATCGGTTCTGCAATACACTGTGGTGAGGGCAAAGTGTGTGCATTTCATATTTTTTTTCATAGCTCCTTGCACTCTGAATTTGTCTCTCTTCTGTCACCACAGTGCAGGAAATCCGGCTCTTTCCTTTCTCAAACTCCTCTCGGGCCACGCAGTTTTCTCGAGAGGTGATGAAGACGCAGGGAGAGTGGGAGTTCCTGCAACTGTCCGTCAACAACTCTAATGTCAGCTTTGGAGACAAAACATGGGAACAACTCAGATACACTGTACGGAGCACCAGTAAAAAACAAACATGAGGAAAATCAAATTAAAACAAAACAAAATTAAATGCATCTGTTTGCAGAAAGAAAATAAATACAAAGCATCATGGGCCAACAAATAGTTTATGCTTGTTTTGTTTTAATGAAACAGCTTCAGCTTCATCCATTCCACTAACATGATCTGGGAATTAATTAGTTTTTGTTTAGTTTTTCTGTTTTGTTTTGATTTGGCCTCCCTCTGCACGTGCACACTTATATGGACTGCATCCTTGGTACTTACCTACTTCGCCCAAAGCAAAAAGCACCTCTTTGTCCATTGCAGTGTTTTTTGCCCTCAGTTTTTCTTATTAGTGCAACTTCTATAGAATTACACCCACTATTGATAATAAACTAAGCTGTTAAAGAACAATGGAGAGTCATGATTTCAAAGGAGACATGTCTGCATTTTCAAAAGAGGAACAAATTTGCTTTGCTTGTATGGCACGTTGAAAAGCCCAAATGACCACTGAAAACATCAGCAGCAACTACATGCTTGTAGCTACTGCCAGGCTCGCTTTGGCTCTGTTGTGCCAAATTATTGCAAGTCCAGACTGCTCATGGTTGAGGAATAAACAGACAAGAAAAAACAGAAAAAAATCTGATGAGACTGAAAAAATGAAAGCATAAAACATTACCAAGTTGTAAATATCACAGAAAAAGTTTATTTAAACTTAAAATTTTGCCCTTAAAATCTAAGCAATACTTTAAAGCCCAAAATCATATTCATTACTGTTGCATGTAGATAACATTTCTTTATTTAATGACTCATTTTGTGGGGTAAATTTCTCACTTTACCATTGCCATCATTTCTGTTTTCATGTTACTGATCTAGTCTGACCGTTGAACCTGTTTTCCCAGATCTCCATAAAAAGGAGACCCCTTCTTCATGTCATCAACTTCCTCTTACCCATCTTGTTCTTCCTGACTCTGGATCTTGCCTCCTTCTTCATTGCTGACCATCGTGGGGAGAAGTTGGGTTTCAAAGTCACGGTGCTGCTCGCCATTTCTGTCCTCCTGCTCATCCTGAATGACATCCTGCCCTCCATGTCCAATAACACTCCACTCATAGGTACATACTCACCTAAAAGGATTTATTCTTCTGAAAATACAAAAACAAAATATGCTTTTATTGCCTGTTCTCTCCTCTCAGCAACCTACTGCATAGTGATCTTTGCTCTGATGCTGCTCAGTCTTTTGGAGACAATCTTGGTTATGTATCTAATGGAGAAGAACTCCCAGTACAAGCTCAGCTTGTGGGACAACCAAGAGGACAAACACGAGAACTTTAACACAGGTGAGTCACATTACAACTATAATTTGAAGCAAATTTTCTTTGACATTGCTCACACCAAATTGCTGTCATAGTTAAATATTCAATCATAGCCCATCCACACAGTCTTGATGAGGCAGGTCAATTCTGTTTTTAACTGTTAAACCTTTCAAAAATAGCCTAATAATTAGGAATATTACTCTGTGTGGCAAGACAGCATGTCAGTGGAGAGAAAATAAGTCCAATGGCAGGCTCGGGGTAGTAGAAATAATGCTTTACATTTATTCAGCACACCAAACTTTTCAAAAACTCTGTGCAGACCAGCCAAGACAAATGAGAGACAACCAGACTACTGGGCAGCACCTCCTTTATATACACCTGGAGGCCCCGCCCTCAGACCAATCAGGCCTATAATAGACACCTTCTGTAAGAAAAAAAAATAAATCAATTAACAAAGGATCAACAGAACATTATGTTAAAACATATCCTACTCACTTACACAACTAAAGAAAAAAATAATTCAAACATAATTGAAAGGAAAGTTTTTACAATCCTCTTGATTCACCTTTCCACAGGTACCTTCAATCAGATCCATTCAATTATTCAATCAGCAGTGGAAACACTTCCACTAACACTCTCCAAGAGAATTTCCACTGAAGGTAGGCCTCCTCTGGATAATGAACAGAACTCAAGAAAAAACATTTTGAAGGTAAAGGCGAATCCTTTATCATAAAAACAGAAACAAAGCAACTAGGTATTAGCCATCTGTCACAAAAAGTCAAAACCCATGAAGGTGTTAATACTTCCTCACATTTCTCACCACCTCCCCCTCTGGTTAACACATATCAGGTAAACGAGAAAGATAATCAGCAATAAGGTTTTTCTTACCAGGACAGTGCTGTACAGTGAACTGGTATGGCTGGAGGGCAAGGCACCAACGTAGTATTCTTGCATTCTGATGCTGCTTGGAGTGCATCCACTTCAAAGGCCTGTGATCAGTTTGTAATACAAACTCCCTCCCCAGAAGGTAATATTTCAAGGAATCAATAGCCCACTTTATAGCCAGACCCTCTTTTTCCACAGTCGAATACTTCTTCTCACGGTCAAACAGTTTTTACTTAGGAAGAGAACAGGTCTTTCTTCACCAGGCTCTCCCTGAGCCAGCACAGCTCCAAGTCCAACATTGGAGGCATCCACTTGTACAACAAACTGTTTTGTGAAGTCAGGGCTCTGTAAAACAGGAGCTTGGCAGATCTGTAGTCTCAGAGTCTGGAAAGCACGTTCACACTCGTCATTCCAAATCACTTTGGATGGTGATTTTTTGGTTAGTTCAGTAAGGGGGGCTGCCACTGTAGAAAAATGAGGAATAAACCTCCGATACCACCCAACCAAACCTAAAAAGGACCTTACTTGTTTCTTGGTTGTGGGCCGTGGAATAGCTTGGATAGCCTTCACTTTCTCAACCTGTGGCTTGATGACTCCATGACCAACCAGGTACCCAAGATACTTCACCTCTTCTTGAGCCCATGTACACTTGTTTACATTGAGAGTCAGTCCAGCTTCCTGAATCTTTGCCAGGACAACCTTTAGATGGTCTAGATGTTCTTCCCACGACTTGCTGTAAATCACAACATCATCTAGGTAAGCAGCTGCAAATGTGGAACAATCACCAAGAACAATGTCCATCAATCTTTGGAATGTTGCAGGCGCTCCATGAAGACCAAAAGGTAGGACAGTGTACTGAAATAGACCCATTCCTGGAATTTGAAATGCAGTGTACTCCTTACAAGAAGGGTCAAGTGGAACTTGCCAGTAACCTTTACATAAATCTAAGGTCGTGATGTACCTGGCCTTTCCAAGCTTCTCCAGCAGCTCATCAATGCGTGGCATGGGGTAAGAATCAAAACAGGAAATGCTGTTCAACTTCCTCATATCAGAGCAGAATCGAGGCTGAGCTGAGTTTTTCTTTGGTACAAGTACAATTGGGTTTGACCACTCACTTTTAGATGGCTCAATTACTTTCAGGTCCAGCATCGAATGAACTTCCTTCTTCAGTGGTTCCATCATTCTTTCTGGTATCCTGTAAGGCTTCAGACGCACAGGTTTTGTGTCTTTCAAAATGATTTTGTGCATTATCACATCAGTGCGGCCAGGTCTGCCGGAGAACAATGATGGAAAAGTGTCTTTAAGCTCACCCAGCTGATGCCACTGATTCTGAGTCAGGTGATCTGGAGGGGTCTCTGGTTGACATGGCTCCCTGGATGGGCTCATTTCTGCTTCCTCAGCCTCCAGCGCACCAGGGTCTTCAGGCAGGACATCTTGGACCATCATGACATGTTTTTCCTCAGCTTCTGGAACATGTCTTTCACAATATTCCTTCAACAGATTAACATGGAGCAGTTGCTTTTGTTTAACATGTCCTGGACATGTGATTTCATAGGTTACTGGACCAACTTTCCTAGAGACAGAAAAGGGGCCTTGCCACTTTGCCAGCAACTTACTAGGTCCAGTTGGCAACAACACCAACACTTTTTGGCCAGGTTTCAGGTCTCTTTCACGGGCATGTTTGTCGTACCATACCTTTTGCTTTTGTTGGGCTTTCTGCAAGTGATCTTTGGCAGCTTCGCGGAATGTTTCTAGTTTGTCTCTCATCTGCAGAATGTAAGAGATTATGTTGGTTGATGTCCCTGAAGTCACCTCACCAGCCATCCAGTTCTCTTTCAGCACGTCCAAAGGGCCTCTTACTTGTCTGCCATAAAGCAACTCAAAAGGAGAAAAACCAGTTGAAGCTTGTGGTACTTCTCTGTATGCAAACAAGAGAAAAGGTAACCATTTATCCCAATCTTTACCAGTATCATCAACAAATTTTCTCAACATTTGTTTCAGAGTACCATTAAACCGTTCAACAAGACCATCGGTTTCAGGATGATATGGAGTGGTTCTTATACCCTTCACACCTAGCTGAGAATAGAGTGTTTTCATTAGGTTGGACATAAAGTTTGCACCTTGATCTGTTAAGATCTCTTTTGGAACACCAACTCTTGAAAATAGCTCCACCAAACACCGAACTATGCATTTGACCTGAGGGGAACGTAATGGATACACATCTGGATATCTTGTCGCATAATCACAAATGACCAAAGCATATTTATACCCACCGCTACTTTTTGGTAAAGGCCCAATGATATCCATGGCTATTCTCTCATAGGGTACATCCATGATTGGTAAAGAATGTAACTGGGCTCGGTTTGAGACTTTAGCAGGGGCTACTACTTGACAGTCATGGCAAGTTTTACAGTATTCCACCACATCTTTATATAACCCTGGCCAGTAAAAACGCTGGGCAATACGGTCATAGGTCTTAGCCTGTCCTAGATGGCCAGCCCATGGTACGGTATGGCCCAAGTTTAAGACCACTGGGCGATGCTCTTTTGGAACAACAAGCCTCGGAGTATCAATATCTGCCAAATAAAGAAGATTGTCTCTTATTATAAAGGGCTCCCCAGTTACACTTTCCTGCTTTACATTACTTAATGACTCATCCACATTCATCCTGCATGCTTTTTCCCACAGAGATTTCAAAGAAGGGTCATTTTCTTGGCTCTCTTTGAAATTCTTTGGAATCTGCCACTGAGAATCAAGAGAGGGGGTCACAGGACAGGCAGGATTAGGGAGTTTTACTTTATCATAGTTTCTATTTTTGTCTTGACGACGTTTTCGTTTAGGTTTTTTTACCTTACCACCCCCTTCATACAAACTATCATCTGCATCAGGAAGGGGTTCTAAACCCTTACTCATAGAACGAGTTATCACAGCACAGGTATGTGCTACAGAATCTTGGCCAACCAAGTTGTCCAGTATTGGCAAATCTTCACCCAGGATTACATCATAGGCTAGTTCATTTAGCACTCCAACAGTTAGCATAAAGACTTGACCTTCAACCTCAATAGTCACATCTGCAGTTGGATAATCTTTTTGGCATCCATGAACACAAGTAATATTTACACTTCTGTCAAAGTTGGTTAATACATTGGCTAGCACCGAGGACTTTACTAAGGTTTGTGAACTACCAGTGTCAGCCAGAGCCCTCACCACACGACCATTAACTGTGACATCCAAAACATGTTTGTGCATTATTTGGTTATCATTCACATCATTATCTGTATGCGGAACCACACACAATTCAACTGACTTGGGTTTTCTTAAAGGACACATTGAAGCTTTGTGACCAGGCTGCTGGCAGTAGTAACACACAAAAAGTGGCCTGGAATGTACCAGTTTCTTACCACCCCCAGTGTCCAGCTTGTCCACTCCAGTTGAACCATAAGGTCTGCTCTCCTCAAACCTTGGTTTTCCAACAGTCACCTTTGACCTGGGAGGATCCCGGTGTGCAGCCAAGTACCGCTCTGCCAGATCTGCAGCTTCATCTCCCGTCTTTGGATTATGTTCTTTCACCCAGGTTCGGACATCTGGATGGAGCATATGAAGATATTGCTCTAAAACAATGGTTTCCCCAATCTGTTCTTTGCTGCGGTTCTCTGGTCGCATCCAGCGCTTGTAAAGTCCCTTAATCCGATTGTAGGTTTCCCGTACGGATTCTCCTGCTGGTACAGTAGTATTCCGAAACCGTTGTCTGTAGGTCTCTTCTGTCACATTAAACTTTTTTAGTACTGCCGTTTTAATAGCATTATACGAGTGAGACTGGTCTTCATCCATTCCAACATAGGCCTCAAGAGCTTTTCCTGTTAGTAGAGTGACTACTCTGGCAGCCCATTCATCTGGTTGCCATCCCCAGGTTCTGGCTATCCTTTCAAATCGTACAAAGAAACTCTCAGGGTCCTCTCCTTCCTTAAATTCAGGTATTCTGGGTTCACCTCCACGGGACACTCCAGACATGGATTGTGGATTGGTCCTCTGCTGCTGCAGTGCCGGCAACTGCTGCTGAGAAGAGACAAGCTTGTCTGCCTGTGGACTTACTCCAGAAGAAGGCACCACCAATGGTGTGGGGGTTTTGGCCTCCAACCTTGAAACATCAGGAAATGTTGGAGAGGAACCTCTTTGTACTGGACCTCCATAAACCTCATCGGATAACACATCATGCCCCATTTTTGGCATGTTGCTTCTCAACTGTTTGATCTGCTCAAAAAGAATGGCTTCTGTACGTTTAGATCGTCGCATAAACTCTCTCATCTCCTCAAAGAAATCTGGTTCATGAGGTTCTTCTCTCTCATCTCTAGTTGTCCTCACTTTAGGCCGTACCACTGTGTCATGCTCTCCACCTTCCGTGGCCGTAGCTTCTTCCAGAAAGTGTTCCGGTTCAGCTGTCCCTTCAGATTCCTGGTCCTCCATTTCAGCAGTGAAGTCTTTCTTTGAACCCCGGCCTCTTCCACGTCCTCTCATTTCGACTATATTCCTCCACCACTCTTATAAGGCGTCTTTATCCCACTCCTGACACCAACTGTGGCAAGACAGCATGTCAGTGGAGAGAAAATAAGTCCAATGGCAGGCTCGGGGTAGTAGAAATAATGCTTTACATTTATTCAGCACACCAAACTTTTCAAAAACTCTGTGCAGACCAGCCAAGACAAATGAGAGACAACCAGACTACTGGGCAGCACCTCCTTTATATACACCTGGAGGCCCCGCCCTCAGACCAATCAGGCCTATAATAGACACCTTCTGTAAGAAAAAAAATAAATCAATTAACAAAGGATCAACAGAACATTATGTTAAAACATATCCTAGTCACTTACACAACTAAAGAAAAAAATAATTCAAACATAATTGAAAGGAAAGTTTTTTACAATCCTCTTGATTCACCTTTCCACAGGTACCTTCAATCAGATCCATTCAATTATTCAATCAGCAGTGGAAACACTTCCACTAACACTCTCCAAGAGAATTTCCACTGAAGGTAGGCCTCCTCTGGATAATGAACAGAACTCAAGAAAAAACATTTTGAAGGTAAAGGCGAATCCTTTATCATAAAAACAGAAACAAAGCAACTAAGTATTAGCCATCTGTCACAAAAAGTCAAAACCCATGAAGGTGTTAATATTTCCTCACACTCTGCTAAATAAGTACCTTACTGACATGTCCGAAAGGTGTCGAGACATATCACAAATAAATCAACCTGGACCCTGATGCTGAGGATTTTAAATCTGCAGTTACATCCTCAACCTCAAATGTGAGTTTTTCAACAAAATAGTTCCACTGCTGGTACAAAAGCCAGTTTTAAATTGGTTTAAGTAAAGAACTGGTTTTTATGCAGCTAGACAACCAGCACAGAGCTCTGCCATTATGCCAGACATAGTTAACCCTCCCTCAAGTGTATTCTGAATGTCAGTATTGGACCACGGTGCAGGGAAATTGTTTATCTTTACACAAACAAGAGTGAATCACAGCATTTATCTTGCTTTCCCTAAATGTTAACCTGTGTTTATGTACCATGAATTCAAACAGGATATCTACAAGCTGTTTTTGAGCAAGATACAAATGTCAGCTGACACTACTGAAACTCCCATCAGCAGAAAACACTGTTTAAAAGTTCAGCTGTATACAGTATGTGATTGTGAACACAGCTCTATATGACTCATGCAGTCATCACAGATGTGATACCAAACATTAAACAGAGAGAAAATGAGAGGAACACTAAGGTCATCATTTTCTTCCTCTGCTGCTTCCAGTTCACATGTTGCAGCACAGTTTAGTTCTTTTCTTAAATCAAACAGATTAAAGACGCACTCCACATGAAAATGTTTCCCACGTTGATTATTAGTGCAACATTTTTCTTATACTAGAGGACATGTTGAGAAAATTTCTTAGTATTTCTGCATTCAAATCATCACAAACTAATAGCAACACCAAAAAGACAGGCTCAGACAAAGTGGTTTTCATTTGTCACGAAGCCACTCGGCTGGCAACAAGCTGTCCTGCTCTGCCTGTTCAGACTCTGACAACATGTACATGCTGTAGCGGGTTGCAATGCTGAGAAGAAAGATAATGACATCAGCTTTCATAATCCACTGAAACACTTTGCAATGGTAAAGTTTTCTTGGAGGGTTGGGGGTACTGAGCAGCGCTGACTCTGCCTACAACTACAACTTGTGATTTTGGCTAAGAACTTCATAATAATGATTGAAGGACCACTGAGAATGTTTTAAAATAACTAAAAAGAGGATTGGAGCAGGTCTTTAAAGGCTACGCTGATGTACATTTTTTTAAATATAGTAGTTTTAATGTTTAACTGGTCTGGCTGACTTCCATAACCCCACACCCAACCCCTTAATGCAAGGAGTTAGCTTGCTCTGGCCCAAACAAAGAACTGGTTGCAGCTTACACCAATTTGTTTGGTGCTAGGTAAAAAAAAGAAAGAAAAAAGAAGTAGGTTCTAAGTTTGACTGGCTCCAAAGTGGAACCAGTTTGGAGAAAACAACCCCCACAAAAGGTAAAATCAGGTAGAATTTGGAAAAATCTAGCATGTTGTAAGAAAAGCTATCAGGCTGGGTGGAGAAGCAAGTTGGTGTATGTTTTCTTGGTTGCTTAAACGGAACAGACTTCATTCATGACAAATAGCCTCCTGCTGCGGCAGGTTCATGGCTCTGGTCTCCTTTTCTTTAGAACTATGAGAGCAGTCAGTCATATTGATAATGATAATGGATTGGATCTATAGCGCTTTCCAGGGCATCCATAGCGTTTTACAGGGTATTCATTACTTATTCATGCAACATTTACATTCATCATGCAACACTGGCTGATTGGTGGTGGTAACATATATGTGTGGCCACAGCTGCCCTCAGACAGACTGATGGACCAACAGCCTCCCCAACCACTAAATGTTCATATAACAGTGATGCCAGCACTGGAGGCAAAGTGGGTTAAGTGTCTCGCCCAAAGACACAAGAGCTGATTGACTAGGATGAAGCAGGATTTGAGCTAAGAGTCTTTCAGTTATTGCTCTATTGCCGGAGCCACTCCTCCACAGTAGTTTCACACATTCAGTAGTTGAATTATGGTCTTTACTCTCTCATACTGAGTAGCAGAATCAGGGTTTCCCCCTGGTGGGCAACAGCCACATCTTCATTTGTTTAGTTGCTAGAACCAGACTAAAGCGCAGAGGTGACAGAGCTTTTTCTGTTGCTGCACCAGTTCTTTGGAACAGTCTGCCTTTTAATATTAGATGTACACAGAGTATTGTTTATTTTAAATCTTTACTAAAAGCACATCTTTTCTCCCTGGCCTTCCCTGTGGTGTCATGTGTATCTTATCTATGCGCTGTTTTATTCATTCTGCGCTCTCTTATTTTATTGTCGATCTTTTGATTTTATTATATATTTATATTTATACAGCACTTTGGCCATCTGAGGTTGTTTTCAAATGTGCTTTATCAATAAATCTGACTTGACTCATTTGTAGCCGTACACTGTCAGAGCTCTCTCTCTAATGATCAGATTTGACCTAAAACAGCTTAACCTATCATAAAAACTGACTCATTTTCAGCCATTTATCTTTGAGACTCTCCAAGTCATACAACATGCAACATTAAGGTCTTAGCAGGGTTTTTTCTGCAGCAAAACTTAAATGATACCTTTAGTTAAACAGATGGATTATTGGCAATCAGAATTTGCTGAGTGGGACTCTAATCTTTTATTTTAACAGCAGCATGTCTGTGAATTAGTTTGTGTGATTTATTATTGTTTTAAGACACTTTGTTTATTTTCAGAAGATGAAAACCAGAGATGTTGCTCCAGCATCTGCAAAGTGTCTACCAACAAGAAGCAGCATGAGCTCCTGCCGGTTGTTGAGGAGGTGAAGTGTTTGCTGATTATCAGCATGCAGTACCTTTGCTATTAATTAAAACAATTTTCAACACCTCACAAAAACCTTGAGGGAGCACGGTTTTATAAATAATCATGAGTTTTCCTGCCTTTTAAATAAGACTTATATTTGTGGATCTGGGGGAGACTAGCAGAAAAAAATATTAATGTCCACTGTGATGTAATACAGATGCCACCAAGGTTATCTGAACATAAATCTTTCAAATAGTTATGTGCATTTAGACATACATCGTAACAACACCGTTAAATATATGTTCAAGTCATAGTTCAGGTCATTCATTTTCTCATCGCCTGGCTTGGCTGTGACTGTGTGCAGGTGAACAACAGCTGTCAGCTGGGAGAGTCTCATGTGCTGCTGCTGATCCTGGAGGAGTTGAAGAAGCTGCTGAAAATGATTAATCTGCATCTCATCTGCAGAGAGGAGCAGGTGAAGTCTGTGTACTTGGCCAAGAGAATCAACAAAGTTTTCTTTATTTTCTATTTCATCACCATATTGCTCTTTCTATCCTTCATCTTCATTGAATGGAATTCATAAACATGTTAAATGATAATTGCGGAATATTTTTTTGTGTTTAATTGCTCTGCTGCCCTGCCAATATCAACATGTGATGTAAAAGCAGAGTGTACGCTTGCTGGGTTTTGCTTCTAAAAAAAAAAAAGTGTTTTTGTTGTGAACCTACGTTGTTTTTACTTTAGACTTTTCAAAGTCTAAAAAAATCAATTAAAATATTCCTTAGGCATGTTGTGGAAAGAGCTGTATCACTTTTATTGTGTTTTAAAAATGTAATTTTGTTTTCTTTTGGTCGTTGTTGTTTTGTCTAAATAGTGCTACAATTGTTTGTTAGAATATTTTACATGATATATAAAGTTATATACAGTGCAGGTATGTATGTTTTAAGGGACTAGAGGCAGGAATAAAAAAACAAACAAACATGCATGTCTATTTTTTTTAATACAAATGGGTGATGAAGCACTAAATACCAAAAAGAATGTTTCCACCCACGTTTCTCTCCGTTGCCTTGAACAGGCTGTGTGCTGCAAAATGCGCTGCAATTCAGTGTCCGAATTTCCCGCGCTGCCCTGCGGACGTGATGTCAAATAACGCTACATCTGCAGCTTTGATACAGGAAGAAGACGGTTGCGGTAAATTCAAACACTGTAGGCGAAAGTTATGGATTCTTCTACCGTCAGAATACGATCTAATTCAACTGAAAGACACTAAAAAGTGTAACTACGAAGAAAAAGGTAAGTAAACGACATTATAGCTTCAGTTTGTGCACGCTCCTGTGACGGCTTGGCTTGTGGCTGCAGTTACCAGCGCCAGTTGTGGCAGTCGCGAGTTTCGTTTCTTAATCTTGCCTCAAGTCCCTTTAAGCTTTAGCTTACACCTGGAAGATACTTTATTTCTACTTTTTCTTTCACTTTAATTCCTCTTTATTTTAAGTATTCATTTTAGAAAGAACAAAATAGTTTAATCATCCATCTTATACGTAGATGATAGAAGATTTATTCATGTTTGCACTGACAAAACATGACAAATTTAGTGTGTTACATGCTAGATTGTAACATTAGTCAAGTGTCTTGCAGTTTAAAATATGTCAATGATACACCCACGACAATCTTGCTTCAAGCAGATTTTGAGCAATTGTAGATTCAATGACCCTTTTTAAAAGTCATCAGACAGGCGTTAGTGGAGGATATTTGCTGCAGAATTTGCAGTGTTCTCTTCTTGAGTAATTTAATTTATTCTTCCAAGTTTTAAAGATGAAGTGTGTAGAAATGTAGTTTCATCAAAAACATACCCAAAAGAGGAAGAAGAAGTAATATCGGTGATGAACTGATTTGAGTACAACTTTCCTAATTGGTGGTGGAGCTATAAGTAATCTGGCTTGTTAGGGAGTACTGAAGTGAGAAAGTCTGCTGATTCCTGAAACTAAAGGCTAATCAGCATCCACTGCTTTCTGTCTCCTCTGAGCTCCACTAAAAGTCAGTCTGATGTTGACTGAAATCTCATCTCTTCCTCTCTCATTTTCTCTCTTCTTTTCCTCGCTTCCTCTGATAATGATGTCTTGGATTTTTGCTGAGTCAGCCTTGCTGTGCATCCATGCCAGTCAGAGTATTGATATGATGCCGATGCGGTGCCATAAAGAAAAATGCAGCTTTCACGTGATGCTCTAGGCTGGAACAGAAAGTCGTGACGTGTAGTTTCTTCGCTCTGGGGTGCTTAATAGAAAAGAATTAAAGGTGTGATCAAATATGGTCTTTCTTTTTTATATGTGACAACTAAACAGCATCTCAAAGCCACTTTGGAATAAGTTAACTTCCTAACAACTTGAAAGAATTGCAGAAAAGTTCTTTGTGAGTTGACAAGATAAAAAGCAGAAGTACTCCATATAAATCTGTTCAGACTAATAATCTGTAAAGAACTGAATTTAAATAAATAAATCTCCATTTCAGCAACCAGCTTTAATGTGTGTGTATTTATAGGCATTTTGGAAAACAGACACATAACCAAGACTCACTTTTTTTTTATTTTAATTAACCTTTATTTTACCAGGAAAGCCTCATTGAGATTGAAAAAAATCTCTTTTTCAAGAGTGTCCTGACTAAGGTTGTTGCCCTCCTTATCATGCAATCATTTCCTCCTGTTGTACTTCTGTCTTCTTTCAGCTTGCAGCTCATTCGTAACTTGGATGTTAAACCAATCACATTTGCTGTCATTTCTGTATCTCATAATCATGTCATGCCAAAGGATGTTGGTCGTTTATTCTGCTTAGCACAGCAGGGATCTGGTGTTATTGCAGTGCACATTCATCACTCACTGCAATGTCTATAAATGTCTACTGTATTCCATTTTAAGACTTTCTTCTTGGCACTGAATCATAGTATGGATTATTTTCTTGTGGGTATGGTTAGATAAACCCATGAAGGGATTTCTGATGGCAAATGCTGGGTGTAATTTTGTTATTGTGAATAAAAATGCCAGCAAAATGTGGACTGATTTCTAAAAGGGCATACATTTAAAAATAACTCATTCTTTTAATATTTAAGTCATTACCACCTGTGGGGGGACATCTGCTCCTTGAATTTGTTGATACTGAACTGAATTTGAATTTCCCTTTTATATGTTCTTGTGCCATTTACTGCAGTAAAAGCCCCATAAGAAAGCTGTTTCACATTATAGGTTTGCCTGTGCCTCTATGTTTGTTTTCATATTGCATCAAATAGTTTTCCCTTAAAACTTTTCTAATCAAGTTAAGTCAAGTCAACTTTATTTGTATAGCGCTTTAAACACAGCAGCTACCAATAACAAAGCGCTGAACAGAAGTAAAAACAGAAATTAAATCTCGTAGTGAGAACATTAAAACGAATATCAGACATAAAAACAATCAACTCAATGAACAGTAAAAACAGTAAAAATATCAGAAAAAATAAGACTTAAAACAACAGACAAAATCAGAAAAATGGCTCATGAAGGGTGGAACGCCAGAGCAAACAGGTGAGTTTTAAGAAGGGACTTAAAAACTGCCAGAGATGAGGCCTGTCTGATGTACAATGGCAGCAAGTTCCACAACTTTGGGCCTGCCACAGAAAATGCTCTATCCCCCCACATCTTCCGTCGAGACCTCGGTACATCAGCAGCAGCAACTCAGCCGACCGAAGAGTGCGAGTGGGAGCATGAGGATGGCGAAGCTCTGAGAGATGGGAGGGGGCCAGGGCATTTAAACATTTAAAACTTAAAGAATCATAAACTGAACCCTAAAAGTTACAGGCAACCAGTGAAGAGAGGCCAGGACGGGGGAGATGAGACTGTCTCCAGGTCGCACATGTTTAGCCCTTGCTAAACGCCTTAGCTGAAAAAAGCTGGCCTTAACAGTGGCTTTTATCTGCTTGTCGAGGTGAAGAAAATTGTCCAGCTGGACACCAAGATTTGTGACCACAGTATGTAAATGACCGGACAGAGAAACAAGATCAGCAGATAAAGGCTTGAGAGCAGTGGGGTTGAAGACTTTGATCTCAGTTTTATTTTCATTAAAGTGTAAAAAGTTGAGAGACATCCAGACTTTGACATCCTCAAGGCAGGCTAGCAGACCTGCTAATGCAGAGGGATTGTTGTGTTTTAGCGGAACGTAGACCTGAGTGTCGTCAGCATACAGATGAAATGGACATTTATGTTTCCTGAAGATTTGCCCCAGGGGGAGGAGATACAGGGAGAAGAGCAGAGGCTTCAGAATGGATCCTTGGGGGACACCACAGGATAACGAAGCAGGGGTAGATTGGCACTGACCATAGCGCACGGAGAAGGTCCCATCAGAGAGGTATGATCTAAACCACTCCAGTGCCACGCCTTTTATGCCTACCTAGTGCTCCAGGTTGTGTCAGCAGCTAATATTTCACATTGATGCTTGTCTTCAGGGGTTCCTGTTAAATTCAGATTCCTCCATCGGTTCTCTACAGCTTCAGATTCAGTAAACTTTATAAATCCCAAACAGCAATTCATTTGAAATCACAAGCATTAATCAAAAATGAAATAAGAAATGATCTTATCTTTTATTGTCCCTGTAAGACACTGTCAGAGAGCACTTGGCAGCAAGATGTCATTTAGCATCTTCTCCTTGAAGTGAGTAAGTAAATGGAAGATGTGACACATTAAAAGCAGTCAACCAACGTCCCATTTACACAATGTGAAAATTGTGTGTGAATCATTGCATGATCCATCAAATAGATGATAGGAGATTTATTCATGTTTGCACTGACAAAACATGACAAATTAGTGTGTTGCATGTAATGGATTACATACATGCTAGATTGTAACATAAGTCGAGTGTCTTGCGGTTTAAAATATGTCAATGATACACCCACGATAATCTGGCTTCAAGCAGATTTTGAGCAATTGTAGACTCCATGAGCATTTAAAAAGTTATCAGACTGCGTTAGTGGATGATATTTGCTGCGTCTTATGGCGCCAAAGCAACCATAAGAAGATCAAATTGCATTATTACAAATCTCTCTCAGCATGCAAAAGCTTGATAACAGAAGAATAGAATATAGAATAGAATAATCTGTGAAGCTATTTGTTTTTTTGAGGGGTATAACAGTGATTACCTGAGGGCACATGGTAGATTTCTCAAGTAGTCAGGTTGGCTAATAATAGGCCTCATTCACCGATATAATTTGTCAAATTCATGAACGCTTTTATAGACTGTTGCCTTTCCTCTTAAAATGGAGAAACCAATCTTTCTGTAAGTTAAAGAAGTGAAGGCTCGAATGTCCAGGTAAACACCTGAAACGCCCATAAAAGGTCCTGAGACCGAAACCCTGCGTAGACATGGATGGAGATTAGGAAATGTAAATGCGCCCAGACAAACTGTTACGGCCACCTGTTTGTTGTTCTCATCTATATTTCATCCCACATGTAAACCCTTCTGTGTCTGACTGGCTTGGCACCACACCACCTTCGTCTCCTCCCTCACCTGCTAACGATTGATCAGTTGCAGCTGGAGCTGCCTTGCATGCAGCTACAAAAGAGCCCGGCAGCTCTCAGTCAGGGCAGGGGCAACTGTTTGGCCTGATCTGTTCTTAGTTTGTTTTGTCAGTTTTTTTTTTTGTGACTTTAGTTCTGGACTTCTGGGTATTTTCTTTTGGTTAAAGGTAGAATCCAGAGTTTTCCCCCTGAAAATAAATGCTAGACTTGTGCAAGTAAAATGATGAACTATTCTACTCCACCATTAAACACACGCAAAAAGCAAAAGCCCAAACCCTAACCTAGTTTAAGATACAGGAAAGATCATTCAGTCCCTTACTTTAATGTATTTTCAAGACTTTTATCTTTAGTAGATGGTACTACTTCAACTGTGGTTCCAATTATTCCGTTTATTGGTGGTGTTGAAACACATCAGGGGCCTATATACTGTATATAAGCTGCTGTCTTGGCCAGACCCCCGCCCCCAACCGAACCAAGTCCCCAAACGGACCGAGACTCGCGGACTATGCTTTCTGAATGCGCCCTTAAGCTTGTTTCAAGATCAGTTTTGCCTTATATACTGATAATGCTTGCATATGTTTCAGTAAATCACTGTGCCTGTTTTCAATTTTCCTGACAAATGTGAATACAGATGAGGGGTGACTTACTGGAAGTATGAAGCCCGTGAACTGAGAGATCATTCCTGCTGAATTTTTTTTTCCCTGGAAAAGACATGCACATAAACTTGTGCATGTTTCTAACCCATGTGGGTGTGTCGTTATATGTGGAAGTCTTTTATACTAATGGAGCTGAAAAAAAAACCCAACAAACAAACAAACATACACACACATTAGTAATCAGTGATTTCGTTTTTCCGGCCCCCTCCCCTCCTTCCTCCCTCTGTATTATGACCACAAAGGACTCAGTAACTGCTTCAGACAGTGCTGGAAAGACAAGGACACATGAAGGGAGGGAAAACATATCAGCCATGATTCTTGCTGGCTTCATCTTTCTTCTCTTCATCCCAGGTAAGTTTACACATCATTAATTGGGATTCATGAGAAGGTATCCAGGGAAATCTGCAGTTTGGAAAAAGAAATATTTGTTGTGATGAAATTAAAGAAAAAAAAAGTTAAAGTCAGAGTCTCTTGGATGAGTTTAGTTTGAGTTTGAGTTGTTTCTGCAACATCAGCAGGCATTACAGGAATTCACCTGAATCAATGACTTAGTTGGCTCCTCTCAGCAAGGTTTTTGTTGCTTTTACATCTTCGTTAATCTGGATTGCTCCAGAGTTCATAATGAAACTGTCTTGATTTGGATAATATTTGGATGCTACTGAGAAGATTGATCTCCTTATTAAAAAAGCAATCACAGTAATAAATCAGTGATTAGATAAACCTCAGTCCTGCCAACGCCTGTTTAATAATGTTTGTGACCATGACTGCAGGAGATCACTGCAGATATTTATGAGATGGTGTTTTCTGTGGTTTGATCATACATTCAAAAGCAGTGGAGACCCACTTAAAAGGAACAAATGCAGTTTCTGTAGTAAACTAACCTGAGAGATGTGATCACTTCACTAAATGTGTATATATGTGCTGTAGATGGGATTTCCTCTGAGCAAAACTGCAGTTATCAGGATGTTTTAAACTACTTAAACCTGACCAGAAACAATGAGCTGTTCTCCATGACCCGGCCAGTTAAAAACTACAAGCGTCCAACTCAAGTCTCCCTGGAAGTTCTGCTCTATGCCATTCTAGATGTGGTAAGTAGATCTTTATTTGTCTTACTGGAACATTCATCTTCTTTTCTGTAGATTGCTTGACCTTCTGTGTGATCCCAAAATGGCAGACGCCTGGAGAAACCATGTTTCTCCCATCTTTGTGTCTCTACCTGATAAATTTGTAAGAATTTCAGGTTTTCATCGTCACAGAAGAAACCCTTAATAGTCCAGTTCTGTCGGACCTTCAAGATCTCATTTATCAATGTCAACTAACTTTGTTGACTCGCAGAGTACTGGTCTACTTTTTATTGCTTAAATCTAATTATCAGAAAATGACCAGAACAGGAGGGAGAGCTTTTAGTTTTAGTTTAGGCTCTTCTCTCAGATTCCCTTTCTAGACTCAGCTACAAATAAAACAAAACAAAACAAAAACAAACAAACAAAAAAAAACCGAATTTATTGATATTCTTATGCTTATGTATTTTTTTAAATCTTATTTATCTTTTGTTTTTACTGTTTGTATTGCTATTTCAGTACGATTGCCAATTATTTTTTATAGTTGTTATTTTTTTCGAAAAACAATTTACCCAGGTTTAATTCTTCTTCGCTGTTTTTTGTTTTGCTTTTGTTTTGTAAAGGACTTTGAGTTGCACTTCAAACGCTCAGGAAATGCTATTAAAAAAAAATAGCTGTTCTTCCAGAACAGCTGTATGAATGCGTCAGTGCTGAAGTTGTTAACACATTCTCATGCTGAAGGTGTTTTAAAAACCCTGTGGGAAAAAAAAGCATAATTTTTCAAACTGTGACAAATAAGCAGATGGTATTTTATGAAAAGATCTGAGGAAGTTTTCATTGCGAAGAGCAGAAATGTATTAAACTGGCATTAAAGTGGAATGTATGGAAAAGTAGTGGAAATAAAGCATAAATTTGTTGAATAAATCTCTGTTTAAATGCAGAATGACAGCTGAATCATGCAAAAACATGCTTTTTTTATATTTAAAAACTGAATGTATGTTACACTATTTCTGTATTCATTCATTTTCTTAATAGTGGGAACTTTCATATTATTTCATTATTATTGTTTGAGGAAGCTGAGGTTTTTTTTTTTTTAAATTTGTTTTAAGGAGTATTTGGTAGCTTTAACCTTTTATTTCATATAACTTTATTTTCAAGTTTTGTTTCAGTTGTCTGTTTTGAGAGTCTTTGCTGGCTTTGAACTAGAGACTTATTGACTACTAAAATGAACCAGTCACATTGCTTTAGTGAGACTAATGACACCACAGTACCAGCATGATGGAGATCAGTGGAATTGTGGCTCATGGGCCATTCTATTGTTTCCCTGTTTGTCTTTATTTGGCCAAACTTTTGCACCTTTTGCCACTGAAGCCACTCAGATATTAAAATGTTCCGCTCATTCTGGAGATGAATGCTATGTCTATAGTATTTCCAACTTTTATACTTTTTAAATTATTTAGCATTTTTAAATGCAGCCATTTGATTGAATGAGCACTCTTGTGACTGCGGGCCAATGTTGGTGCAATCATGCAGCAGACTAAAAGTTTAAAAATGCTGCATAGTGAACCTTCTGGATTTGAACCAGTGACAGCAAGATCGCAATCACTGCATGCCTACATGTCCTTTACTCAACCTCTAGACCAGGGCTACTCAAATACAAATCTTCGAGGGCTACAATTTTTTTCCAATTAGCCTACCATCAAGCCACATATCACAATCTGTATGCAAAACGACAACAAAAATACAATGCAACCTCCATTTAGAATAAAAACGTGGAAAACAAACCCAAGTCCTTCTAAGTGAGCATTCTGTTTCTTTTGGAGGTTGTGTCATGGATGTAACAAGAATCCTGCTTGCAACCCGATAACACAACTTCTGTGCATTTATTTTTGTTTTTGCATTTAGTTTTGTTGTTCTTACCTCTGACTTTTGAGGATATGTAACTTCAAAATGGATATTCTTGCTCTCATTATGCCGTTTCAAACTGAAAAACTTTATCATGGCTGCTGTCTCCTGGGAAATTAAACACATTGGTCTTTGTTGGTTGCAGGGAGAATGAGAGGAAATTGTTTGTGTCTATATGTCTTCAAACTGCTGATTTTAACTGTCAGCTTTTCTTTTTGCAACTAATTTGGAACATGCCAATTCTTCCAATCTAAGCTCCGACTGCTGAAGAAGTCTCGATTAGCAAACTGCCCCAAAAGTGAAAGTAAAACGTGCTGCTTGCATTGATGATGGTAACTTGGCAATGATAATGAAAGATTCACAGTCCTGTTGAGGCTCTTGAGGGCCGCTGCAGTCGACCATCAGCAGATTGCACAGCCAGCTGGGTGAAACCAGTAAAATCGTGGTGAATGGGGTTGGGAATGTCTGCAATTTGGCTGCAGCTTTGCAGCTTGGCCTGAGGGGGGTCAGATGATGTCCAGCAAAATGTATGAATTCACAAAATGCAGAATAACTCAAAAACTGCAAAACTCATAGCACCCATCTGCTGAACATGCTGAACATTTTGATCGTGAATGGCTGCACCAGAACAAACGGCGTGGGAGGAGTAGCGTGCCAAAGGTTGCAGCAGAGGATCCCAAATAGCGTGAATGCTTAAGTTTGGCTGGGCTATTGGGCGGATGCTGACTCACAGTGGTGGCTGGTCCTCCTGGATGTTGGGCAGGGTCCCTGCTGGGAGGGTGGGGGGGTTCTCTCTCCAGGGGCCGGTGCTCCATGATTATGAGCTCTGGGACCTCCTCTGCTGTCCTCTGAGTGGGTACATGGTGATCCCTGTAGTGGCTACTGGTTCCTGGGTCTCGGGACCCTTTTTGTCTGTTCTGATCTTTGGAGGGGGTGTGGTTACTTTTGCACAGGCACTGAATACAACTCATTCTTTATATTTCATGCTCACATTCACTAATATGCATGCTTATAGGCTTACTGTGTGGTCCTGCTGGTGGCTCTAGTTACGTTTTAATGCTTATGTTCATGCTTTTGCTGTTAAGAAACAGAAAATAATAGAATAGAAAAAATGAGGATGAGTTGAGTCAAGTTGAGATGCACAAATCAAGACTTGGAGCACAAATTACCTTTCTTAAAGAACTGTTTTGCTTTCTTTATTTAATCCCAAAAATTTATTTTTTATGTTTGTTTTATGTTTCCTACATTCCTGTCTGAAATACATTTCAAGCAACAATGTATTTGTTAGCCTCGTGCATATATGTCATTTACTGTAGGCTATGTCTACAAATGCCTATAAAGTTATAGACGTGATCTGCCTGTTATTCTCATCAATGAAGTATTATAATGCTAAAGTCTGTGGAAAAGAAGCTTACAGAGCACTTCAGAGACGATGCTGTGGCGACAGCAAGACTCACTTTCATGTATGAGAAACTGAAAAACTGAGATAGTTTTATAATCTGATTAGGAGTAAAGTGTTGCAGGCAAATGTAAAGCGAATATGGTGATACATAACTTTTCAACACTGATTATAATGACTCTACAACCAAAATGCATTAAGGACAATCTGCTGCTCTATGGATTTTATTGGTGTTATGCTGCAGAAAACATCAGCTTCCATGATGACGCAGGAATCTGGACATCATGTACTCTCACCAAGCAATATTTTCTAACTGTAATAACAATAGCAGGCAGATTTATAAACTTTGTGTTTAGCTGCATTGTTCTTGGATCAAGTTTGTATATTAAGATTTTCAGGTGTTTATGAAATATAATTTATCTTACTTTTTCTCATGTACTTGTTTTCTGGTGTGTTTTTAAATTCTCTTTCGTGAAGCACTTTGGTTCACCAGTGGGTTGTGGTAAAGTGTTATACTGTATAAATAAAGTACATCTACAATTACATTTCCCACAAATTTTATAAAATTTTTCTGATTTGGACATAGAAATGATTTGTTTGTAAGAACAGTTGTTGGATGAGGCCTGTTGTTTTAAGCTAATAACCAGCTGCTGATTTTCTTTTATGTATCTAATATTTATTGTTAGTCATGATGTCATAATCTATATCTGAAATTATTTTCCTTTATTTCAATCCTGCACAGGTTGAAAAAGAACAGAAATTCATACCTTATGTTTGGACCGTCACAGTGAGTTTTTTCCTACAGTAGCTTTGTGAGAAAACTCAAAAATATTTTTTCTTTCTAATATAAGTTTTGTCTTTCTTTTTGATTTCTCTGTAGAGGTGGCGCAATGAATATATCTCCTGGGATCCAGATCAGTTTTGTGGAATTGATAATGTTTCTCTTCCTACTGACATCTTGTGGCAACCAGATCTCACTATCGAGGAAATGTAAGTGTCGAGGCAATCAGAACATTCTATACAATACCTTTAGTCAAGACGTCCTCAATCAGAAGCCTGCTGAGTCCTGAAAGACCCTCCATCCCCACAATGATGTGCTATGATTGATTAAAGTATTGTCACACTGATAAGACGTTCACACATGTCTGTAAGGTATATATTGATTTTTATAAATGGTTATCAAAATATAATAATATTGTCTAGACAAACAAAATGACTCTCAGAATCCATCAAAACACAAAATGAGAAAAATGGATCAGCATAATCTAATTTGGAGGCACTCCCCCATTTTAGATCTTGATTGTTTTCAATTTTTCATGCTTTTGTAATTTTCCTAAGTGCTGGAGTGACTATTTTTCTTCAGCGATGACACAAATGTCTGCATTACATTTAAACGAAAACAAATTAACAAACAGATAAAGCTTTTTAAATGTTCAGATGCTTTTAAAATTTATATTCATGGACTTTTCTATTGTGCTGTGAAGTGAAGCACTTTGTGACCCCTGTCTGCAAAAAGTGCTGTATAAATAGTTTACTACTTACTTACTTACATACTTTTAACATGTTGATTTGTAGGAATAAGGTCTGAATGTATCACGTGTCACGTTTTTATGTCAATCAACAGTTTTTACTTTAAAACTTCAGAGTAGTCTCAAAGTTTTTATGTTTATCTCAAATAGAAAAAGTTGTGAAAACTTATCTTAGAGACTGCATCATAACTCTACATGAATTATGTGTCTTAATAATAACTGATGTGTTCTCTCTATTGAAGAAACAAGCAAAAAGACTGACTGCTAAGGAAGAAATTGTTTGTCTTTTTTATTACTACTGTTACCATAACTGTTGTAATTTATGAGATAAAAAAGGACAACTTTGTCATTAGTGATCTTAAGAACCAAACAGATCATTCTGGTCTGTTTAGTGAATTCGTTTTTAACCATTCCAGACTATTTATAATCTTTTAGTATTAAAGTAATGCATCAAAATAAGGAAAAACTCTGGTAACTGGATTGTTAACTCTGCACTTCTTGTTTTTAAAAGCTCCTGAAACATTTGTTGTAAATGTGATTGTGTTTCTGCACAGGACAGAGAAGGACAAAGCCCCTCCGAGTCCTTATCTTACCATTAACAACAAAGGAGATGTTGAAGTCCAGAATGACCAGGTGCTGGTGAGCACTTGCAGGATGCACATTTACAAATTCCCCTTCGACATTCAGAGCTGCAACCTGTCCTTCAAGTCTGTTGTGCACACAGGTGAGTGCATGTGTAAAAATCTGGTCACCAACAGAAAGTCAAAGCCAGTAAATCAGTTAATTGGATTGTCATTGAATAACATCTATTACTTAAGAAACACTTTATTATTTACTTATCGCTTTACCGCATCATTTTCTTTCCTCTCTCATCCCTCTAATGGTTTAATAAATACTTTGGGAAAAATCTGGCAAGAAGAACATTTTCTAAAATACTCAAGAAATAAATATTGATCGTAGGTTAACAGCATGTAAAGGTGGTTGCAGGAGGCAAGTAAATGGAAGACTGACACATACATAAGGGAAGCTACTGTATTAGTGGTATTTTCACACACCGGCCACTTTATTAGGTACACCTGTCCAACTGTTTGTTAACGCAAATTTTTAATCAACCAATCACATGGCAGCAACTCAATGCATTTAGGCATGTGGACGTGGTCAAGACGATCTACTGCAGTTCAAACCGAGCATCAGAATGGGGAAGAAAGGTGATTTAAGTGACTTTGAATGTGGCAGGTTGTTGGTGCCAGACGGGCTGGTCTGAGTATTTCAGAAACTGCTGATCTACTGGGATTTTCACGCACAACCATCTCTAGGGTTTACAGAGAATGGTCCAAAAAAGAGAAAATATCCAGTGAGCAGCTGTTCTGTGGGCGCAAATGCTTTGTTGATGCCAGAGGTCGGATGAGAATGACCAGACTGGTTCAAGCTGAAAGAAAGGCAACAATAATTCAAATAACCACTTGTTCCAACCAAAGTATGCAGAAAAGCATCTCTGAATACACAACACATCCAACCTGGAAGCAGATGAGCTACAGCAGCAGAAGACCACACCGGCTGCCACTCCTGTCAGCTAAGAACAGAAAACTGAGGCTATAATTCGCACAGACTCACCAACATTGGACAATAGATGATGGAGAAATGTTGCTTTGTCTGATGAGTCTCCATTTCTGCTACGAAATTTGAATGGTAGGCTCAGATTTGGTGTCAATAACATGAAAGCATGGATCCATCCTGCCTTGTATCAACAGTTCAGGTTGGTGGTGGTGGTGTAATGGTGTGGGGGAGATTTTCTTGGCACACTTTGGGCCCCTTAGTACCAATAGCCCCGTTTGTTGCGTCCCCACGGCAAACTGTACCCTGATCCTGGAAAGGGAGTATTAACTGGATAGCGCTTATTGCGTGACATCATCGCTGTGCAACACCTTTTAACCAAAACCCCGCACCACACGTGACAGAAACAAAGGAGTCACCCCTGCTTTGTTTTTACGCCAGGTCACGCAGGAAGTGAAGGATTTTTCAACGCATCAACGGACTGCTGTGTATTAGCTCCACCTCTTTGGTCCAGAATGGTATCAGCACCCCTACCGAAGGGTACCAAAAAAGTAGGCCGGGTTGGATCGGATATAAGGGCACCCGTCCCAGTTTTGATCTGTGGAGATGCAAAAAAATGTGGACCGATCCAGCCCGACCTGACCCAGACCCACTGGTGGAAACAGGGTTAATGTGGCATGGTTTAACCACCACAGCCTACCTGAGTATTGTTGCAGACCATGTCCATCCCTTTATGACCACAGTGTACCATCCTCTGATGGCTACTTCCAGCAGGATAAAGCACCATTTCATAAAGCGGGAATCATCTCAGACTGGTTTTTTGAACATGACAATAACTCCATTGTACTCAAATGGCCTCCACAGTCACCAGATCTCAATCCAATATAGCACGTTTGGGATGTGGTGGAACGGGAGATTCACATCATGGATGTGCAGCCGACAAATCTGCAGCAACTGCGTGATGCTGTCATGTCAATATGGAGCAAAATCTATGAGGAATGTTTCCAGTACCTTGTTGAATCCATGCCACGAAGGATTAAGGCAGCTCTGAAGCCAAAAGCGGTCCAACCCGGTACTAGCAAGATGTACCTAATAAAGTGGCAGGTGAGTGTATATGGACAACTTTTAGTAACATCAACAGTCCAGGCAGAAAAAAAAATGTCTCAATCAGATCAGACTGATCTGGTGAAACTCAAACTTTCTACCCAGATCAAGATCAAGAGGGGTACTTTAAACATTTTGATGATCTGATCAGCAGGAAAATGTTGCTTTGTACTGACGATTTCTTTTTGATTGGAACAAATATTTTCTTCATGCTTAAAAGTTTTGCAGTGACTCTCTGAAGGATAGGAACATGACCAAAGCAAAACTAAAAACACACCTTTGACAGTTTTACTGGAGATCTTAGAATACACTGTAAATGTAACATTGGTTTCAATAGAATACATCTAGAAGATATAACTTAGTTTTAATTCAGATGTTAGTAATAAGAATCTTAAATAAGTTGTAAGAACGTTGGAAGGAAAAATGATAGATAATTTATCAGTGTCATTAAAATGAGTACAGGGAAATTAGCGATGCTGTGGGAGCAGGTTTCCCACAATGCAGTTCCCTACTTTTAATAACAAATAAGAGATAAATAATGTTGGTAGTGTCATGTGACTACTCTCAACTTATTGTTTGTCCCTGTATTTATCCAGGCAGGTGCTACACCATGACAGAGATGTCTGTGGTCTGATCTTAGTTTTAGCTAAAACCCACCTGGAATGAGTTCCTGATACAAAGTAAGAACAATTTTTAGTTACTTTAAATAAGATTAACTTAAAATAACCACGTTGGTGCAAAATAAAACTAAATTTGTGTTTCATCTAATTTATGTAAAACCAAGTTTCCTCCACAACTTTATTCACTTACATCTTAATCAGATTTACAGCATCAAGTTCAAAAAAGTTCTACAAACTTAAACCATTCTAGTAGATTCTACTTAGTCACTCCCATTAATATAAACTTAATTTTCCTAAGGCAACCAGTTTGCATATTTTTTTTAAGTAAATCCAACTAGTTATATTTTACAGTGTAGTTGCTGCAGGATTTATGGATATTTGTCATGAAACCTTTACAAATGCTTCATTCTTGACCAGCTAAGTCAGTCAGGACAACTCTCCACATAAAGTCTATGCACAGGTCTATCCCTGGATTGGACATAGAGTAAACTAAACTGTAAAGGTTCACTTTCACTCACTGCTTGTAAGCGGATATAGACTTTTGAACTGTTAAGCGGGAATAACGTTGGAAAAACAAATGTCTTCTTTTGTTCTATTTTGGCGACTATTTGGCGACTATTTGTTCTATTTTGGCGACCTGTCCAGGGTGTACCCCGCCTCTCGCCTGATAATAGCTGGGATAGGCTCCAGCAACCCCCGCGACCCTGAACTGGATAAGCGGTACAGAAAATGACTGACTGACTGACATGACTGTTCTATTTTGGCTAGATTAGCAGGACGGCCCAGTTTTCACTTGATAGTTTCTAATTAAACGCTTTGCACTATCTAAACTAGTCATTTATTGGATCTATCAAATGTGCATGTAAACAATTACTTTTGAACATGTAATTGAAAGGATGTCAATCAGATCAAAGAAATTCTTGTCCATGAAAACATAGCTACGGCCCTTGTTAGCATTTCTCAATGTGGTGCTCATAGGCAGGATCTCAATGTGCAATTGGAGAGAGGAGGGTTTCTGGTTTGGGCTCCAAGATTGCATCTTGTTTCTTGCAGATGATGTGGTTCTTTTTTTTTGTTTTCCTTTTTTTAAAAAAAAAACAAAAACTTGTCCTGTCCAGCATTGTAGCAAGCAGAATGATGATCTGGCTGCTTTATTGTGTTGAACAGATTTGCTTTGCCAAGGGAAGCTTTATGAACACAAGGCTCCCCTTGATATCGTGTGTTTATTCATTTTATTTCTTTAATTAATCATTTATTTATCACAGCATTTTATGTCATATTGCTGGGCTTGACAAGAGAAAAATGAAAGCTAACAGCAGCAATGATAGAAAGTGGAACAGAGAGAAATGAGTGAGGAAAAGAGAGAGGGGGGAGAAAGAAATGGATACACTTTCACAGTGAACTGATGCTTCTATACAGAAACCCCTAAACAACATTCCAAGGTCTTTGCTGGAAAACAAAATGAACAATCCCCCACAGGAGGACCTGCAGGTGGCTACTTAACACAGAACTACACAGAAAAGAGGTAAAACCTAGTCAGTGCAACGGGAAACAGCATCACAGTGTCATCATGCCGAATAAAGGATGCTCTACGGTGATGCAGTCATGCAGATGCAACCTCGTCTCTGCAAGGAGGAGGAAGCCTGCCCAGCCCGAGACTCGGGCCCCCAGCAGCCACCATTCCTCAGGCAAGAAGTCAGGTTAAGTCAGCCTTTCCAAGTCTGAGGCGATGGTCTTTAACCAGAAAAGGGTGGAGTGTGTCCCTCAGCTTAGGAAGGACTTATTGCCTTAAGAGGAGGCAATAACTAGCTCAGGATCTTATTCATGAGTGATGCTAGCATGGGACAGGAGATGGACAGATAGACTGGAGGCTACGTCAACAATATCCAGTGAACTGAAAAGATCTGAGCCGAAAAACAAATCATTCAGTTTACCCGTCTTTTTATATTCCAACTCTCACTCAGAGATCAGTAAAAGAAAGAGATTTTCAATACAAACAGGTGAAATGAGCTTCCTTCAGAAAGGGTCAGAGCTCAGCCTGAGAGACCAGGCGAGAAGCTCACATATACAGTGTTGTGTGTTCAGGGAGATACCAGGACACAGAGCTGAGTATAAATAAACCGGTTTATTGTTATCCATTGATGGGAAATCAGACTGGAGATTAGCAGATGAATGAAGTCAGTCTGAAAGGCTGGCAGACAGTGACATTCAGGTCTTGGTGCCTGAGATGAGCAAACAAATGACAGTAGACCAGTTTGAGGAAATGACAAACAAATTGATTTTATATTGATTGCTGTTACTACTGGGTAAACCAATAATATGGAAATGAGTGGAAGGCCAAGTATAAATACTGCAACTGATTGCAGATGACGTGCAGGTGAAGAGCCTGGCTGCCATGGAAACGGGAAGGCAGGCCCACCACAGCTGTACACACCAGAGCAGGGACATGAATCACATCATACAGACAGTTTGACATGGAGCTGCTGCTCTTGTGTATCAAAAGGAACCAGTTAAGGCGATTCAAAGATCAACCATCTCCCATTGGTGGTTTTCTGGTTATGACCTACTGATAGGACACCCTGGGGAAGACCAGACCTTGGACTTGGTGGAGGGATTATCCTTCTGGCTTTGGGGGGGTTGGATGGGAAAGAGGTGTTTTTTTTTCTCTCCCCAGAGCCTGTTTCCTCCGCAACCACTGCTAGATGGAAAATTTTCACTTGTGATCTTTATTTTGGTTGGGAAATAAAATTATTTGGTTTGCATGAGGTCAAAAAGTAGGCAACAGCTATTTTAACAACTTGGGAAGCCCTGCTTGTCTGAAAGTGATGCTTTCGGGATCATGTATCAGTTTTGATATGAACATTGTAATCCAGTGCCAGTATGTGTCGAGCTGGGAGAGAGAACTCAGAAAATTTGACTTAAAGGGCATTTTAAAGGGGAAGTTCAGTTTTTTTTAAATCTGGACCTATTTTCTAACATGAAATATGTTCATTTACTCACCCAGACAGTTTTGGTACAACTTGAATTCCTTCGGGAAATAAGATCCACTCGAGATCATTGTATATCCAATATAATGGAAGTGATGGGGCAACCGCACGCAGCCTCTAAATAAGGAATTATCTGCCACAAACTCCTTCATCTCACCAATGTTTTGTTATTAAACATTAGCCGGACCCCCGTGAGCTCGAAGCGACTTTTTTGTGGTGATTTGTCCTTATTTACAGACATTTACTTGTTATGGTGCCGCATAATAGTGACGTCATCAAAGCCGCCACAGTAAAAATGTCTAAATAAGGATGCCTTATTTAGAGGCTATGCATGGTTGCCCCATCACTTCCATTATATTGGACATACACTGATCTCGAGTGGATCTAAATATCTCCCGGAGGAATTCAAGTTGCACCAAAACTGTCTGGGTGAGTAAATTAATGTATTTCATGCTAGAAAATAGGTCCAGATTAAAAAAAACCAAAAACTTCTCCTTTAAGACTAGAGGTCTAACTGTTGTCTTAAAGTAATGTGCATGATATTCATGATTAAAACTGGAGTGATGACTTCATCATTGTCATGTGTACAAACCTTCCTCCATTCCTTCCTAAAAGCACTTCATAATACTTTCATCTCCACCTCAGCCAGGGAAATTAAGCTGCAGGCGAGTGACAACTCTTCAGAGGCTACAGAATGGTCTCGTGAGGTGATGCGGACCCAGTATGAGTGGCTTTTCATCAACATGACAGTCACCACCAACAATGCCAGTAATTTAGCTGATCCAGACGTCATCGTTTACACTGTAAGTAAAACTAGAGCAATATACTCAGCTAAACTGTATGTGGATTTGTATACAAACAGAAAATGTTGTCTTGATGCTTGAAGTAAGAAAAATGATGATATGTTGCCTTAATCACAGAGAAAAATGTGCTTGGTACCAGATTGTAGCTCTCTGAGTCCCTTAAACACAGAGCAGCACATTACACATGAAAAATACAAAGCACTGTACAAATGATGGTAAACAATGACAGGGAAAGTCCCAAAATGCTCAATATGATCTATAGCACTCTAATTTTGCAGATAACCATGAAAAGGAGGCCTCTCTTGTATATCGTCAACTTTCTGCTTCCTGTGCTCTTCTTCTTGTGTCTGGATTTGGCCTCCTTTATGATCTCAGACAGAGGGGGAGAAGCTAAGCTTCAAGGTTACTGTGCTGCTTGCTGTCACAGTGCTACAACTCATCCTCAATGAAATTCTGCCTTCCTCATCCAACAGGGTTCCCCTAATAGGTAAAGAAGGAACCTTGTATTTATTGTGCTGTAAAATCTTATACTGACTTTATGGACTTCCATGTTAATGATGTGCTGCCTGCTTCTCTTAGCTCTCTACTGCATTGGGATCTTCGCTCTGATGATGGTCAGCCTCCTCGAGACAATTTTGGTGATGCGTCTCATTGAGAAAGACTCTAAGGAGAATAAGATTGAAAGAGACCAAAGCCTGAGGGAGGAATGTAATAAACAGGGCAACTCCAGCTTCTACGGCTGCAACAGAGGTGAGTTTGATTTTAGGTCACAGCAACGTGTATTGAAGATATTCATTTTTCATAATGTCAATTTAAAAAAGGATTCTGTGTAAAATGCAAATAAAAAATAGATGCAGTGTGTGTGTCACTTCACAATCAGCATAATGTTAGTCATCCTCAAAATTATTCACACCCTCCAATTAAAGAAAAGGCTAAATTCACAATAGTAATTTAAATAACAAGAAATACAAATTGACAAAATAATTTAGTGAAGGAAAATATTGCTTTTAAATTGTGGTTGGAAATAATAATAACAACAACAACAATAATAAATAATAATGAAAGAACTGTCCCAGACACATAAGAGCATCTTTCCCATGAACACTGGATCAAAATACCTGTCAAGAAGTGTAAATTTCTTTTTGAACATTAGAGGAAAACACCTTATTGCAGTGATCGCCTCAAAGTGTTGCTCAACAAAATTTTAGCTTTGGGGCCCCATCATGCTTGTTTACTTGTTTTATTTTTGCGTGTCTGTTTTTTATATTTCTTTCAAATCACGATTCAGTATCAATATCATAGAAGTTTTATTTATTATCACTTGTCAATTTCATCTTGTTGCACTGACAGCTGATTTTTTTTCCTTCTTTAATTCATACGAATACTATACGAATATGAATACTTTTGAGGACGACTGTGTATGTGATTTGTCATATCATATGATAATTTCACCTGTAGAAATCTGAACCCAGTGCAGAAGCATAATGTGTGATCTTTTGTTATTTTCCTTCAGTCCAAATTTATTAATTGCATTACTTTTTAAAAAAATGAAAAATGTGTCCTTCCAGAGACTCACAGATGGACTCAGGGTGGGTGTATCTATGATGGGTCTGCAAGTGAAAATCTATCCGAGCTGCTGCCTATTTCCAAGGAGGTTAGATGCTGATTCCAGTATAGTTCCTCTCTCAGTGAACACATATTGAGTGATAAAAACAACCCTAACTCGAATCTCTCTTGCAGGGCAGCAGCAGTAATCAGATGGAAGAGCACCAAACCTTGGAGAGGCTTTCAGATGAGCTGAAGAAGATAGAGAAAACTTTAACTCAATTTTTCAAGACCAAGAAGGAAGAGAGGACCAATGGGTACTGGATCAAAATGGCCAAAAAAGTTAACAAAATATTTTTGTTTTTTTATGTCATAGTGGTTGGTTTGTTTTTACTTATAATCTTCTTAAAGTGGAGTAATGCTTAAAGATGATCAGGGCTGCATAATGCTAACATGATTTACAAGCTGCTGGATAGTGATGGCTCAGCACGATTGAGAAACATTTATTCATGCATTTGTTATCAGTAGACTTGACTAACAAAATGGAGTTTTTACAGTTCAAGGATACTGCTGCTTTGGTCCCCACAAAGACTAAAAATTAGATTTTCTATTTACTCCCCCCCCCAAAATGAGAATATTTAATCTTCAATATTGATGAATACACTATAGAGACTTTTAAAGGTACAGTATGTAAAAAAATCAAAGGTTAATGGCAGAAAAATGTGATATATAATTCAAAACTTTGATTCAATTAATGTGTAATCACTGCACTAGAACAGATGGTCTATGTTTATTTACTTAGAGTGAGTCATTTATATCTACTTGCTGGGTGATGCACATATGGGGGCTGCCGTATTTGTTCCACCATTTTACCTACGGTGTCCCTGAATGAATAAAACAATGTGTGTGAAGTGAGAACCCTCTGAACTTTAAAACTGCTGCACCAGCTTTGTTTAATGGGAGCCAGAGACTGTTTGGGATCAGTAATGCCTTAAAGGACATTAAAGATAGTTACTTATAGTTCAGTCATAGCTACACCTGAGACCACTGGACCCACTCACAGATGAAAACATCTTCATGTCTGGGAGAATTTTGGCCACTAACAATCTAGTTACTAAATAAAATGTACTAAATAAATGAACTTGCCTTGCCTAATGAGCTGGGAAGAATGTGACAAAGATGCTAAAATAAGGCAATATTTAATAGGGTAGATAATTCTCATGCATTACACAAACTCCTCTCTCTGCTGTCTTGTCTTTAGTTTGTAAGAAGCTTTTACTGAACTAATATTTTTTCATTTTACATCAGTGTTCCTTTGATGTTGTTTCCAACTTATAGCAACTTACTTAGAAGTCTCAGTCAATAATTACAGTAATTCCTAGCAGCTAATGTGGGTGAACAGAATGAAAGTGTTTCTGTGAGTGTTTATGTCTGTATTATGACAAGTTGGACTTACGGTAGTAACATATAATCTTATCTAAAGAAATAAGGAAATTTGTATTTGTTCAATTATTTCTCTCCAATTGGTGTTCTCTTCTACATAGTTATAAAGCCTGATTAGTTGCCTTTTCAAAGAGGTATCACTCATGACAGTCATACTTCTGTGGAACGAACAATACAGCTACAGTAAATGCCCCCAGGTTATGTAATCCTTGCCAGAGAAGTGTGATCTTTACAAGATACACCTCATTGTAAAGATGACTAATCAGGCTTTCCAACAGTGTATAATACAACAACAGCTTCTTTTATTGAAGGGGAGAAATAATCCACCACACACAAATTTTCTGACAGTACATTTTGTGACATATAAGGTATTCAAGCACTTTGTGTTGCTTTTTAATGGTATGAAAAGTGCTTTATAAATAAAGCTTGATTGATTGATTGATAATCAACTGTTCAGAGAAAACCATCAGATCACATGATTAGATAAATGAGTTAAATAAACCAGAGATCAACTGAAAAGATGTAACAAAATTCACTGACATAAAAGTTGAGAGTTTTATGGTAAAACATGCTGCTATGAGAAAACTAACTCTTGAGGGACTTGTTAAGCTGGTGGTGTTGTGGCTTCTGATCTTATAAACAGCGGTGATTGTGTGAAGATGCTCTCCTTAGCTGAGGTAAACAACTTAATTTCTTATCAATGCCAATAAACCCAAATAAGTATATAAATGACCGTAGAAAATTGATATTTTTAGTGTGCTTTCAATCACTGCTTCTGTGTTTCACATAACCACTGTGTGCTTGGCATGCTCATGGTAAATATTGTAGCAATAAACTGAGAAATCTGTCATAAAGAGTGTTATACTTCATTTTATGCACTTTCACAGGCATGTCTGAATGAAGTTGTGAAAGACAAATTATGTCATTAATGTTTAGTATCTCACATCTGCAAAGCCTTTATTGAATCCATCTTTAAATAACAGTTTGTGTTGGCTCTTTAGACCCAGATAAGGACAAAACCTGGTGTTAATTAAATGCTGTCTATCATCCTAGCAGAGTGTAAAGTGACATCTCTGTGCATGCAGCTTCTTATTTCTTAATTTACCAACTAATGGCCCATTTTGCAGCCAGTCATTTCATCCACTGTCTTAAAAAAGCCTGTCTCTTAAAGTTGCCCCACGTTAAACCCGCTTTCTTTGATCGTCCAGCCTCTGTAAGGTGTCAGTGACAGCCGCTGTAATTTTAGGCAAACTGTGTTGCCTATTGTATATAAAGTCTTGTAACAACTCATTTAAATATTGGGGGAAAAAAAACAAAAAAAAAAACATCTGAAACATCAGAGTAGTCTGAATCCTGACCCTTGGGTCAAAAGAACTGTATTTGAAGTTTTGGCCACTTTTATCATAATATTCTTTGACACAAATCTGGCTGTTTTTGGACAAACTTAGACCCAAATTATCAAAAGAAAAAGCTAATAAATTTAGACCACCATTCACCAAAATAATTCTCAGTAACTTGCACAGATGCTTGCTCACATGTTGTGTTAGCTAATTGTTTTGATGGAGCAACTATATCCAGATGCCGGTTACCAGTAAAAGTTTTCTCCTAAAAGATAGGAGTATGCATCCTGTCTTCAGACAAAACACTTAAAGGAGTGATGACATAACAGTAAAAACTAGTTCATGTTGGCATTGCTGCATAAGTCAAATCTCCAAAGAAAAAACAGCATTTTTTACAGGAACTTTGATTCTCACTCTGGACATTCACGTGGCCTCATCAGTGTACAACAGATCATATTATACCCCCAAACCCCCAGAAAAGTGAAATTTGATGTCATGGCACCTTTGACACCATTTTTTGGTGGTACGGCAACTACAGCCTGGGCAACACTTAATTTTTTTTTGTTAAAGAAAAACCTTTATTCACAAGACTTTTTTTTTTTTTCCCCAAATTGAAGGACCTGCTGTGAGTCATGACCCCAACCCAGCTGAGCTGGGGGATCAACATGGGTGTGTTCCATGTAACCAACACAACCACACTGCACAACCTTTAGCATGTGCTGGTTGAGGACTGGAACACCATCCCACTCTGGCCAGCATAAGTAAGAGGTGCCAAGATGTGGTGGCATGATCTTTCACACGGTATATGGTTACTGACAGTGTAAAATAAATCAACTGTAAAAATGGGCGGTATGTGCTGTTTTTCTTTTCTTGTGTTAGAGAGTGTAACACAATCCACCAAACAACTACAATAGCAGTGAATACCAACAGAAGAATAGTGCAGGGGATTTTGGGACATGTGCTATGGTGCCACTCACATTTTTGTTTGTTTTATTCCTTTTTTTTAATACTATACTATCAGGTAGCTGAGTGATTTTATAATGTAACTTAAAGCTTGGACTTTCAAGCAGAACCCATTAATTCATCTGGTTGACAGTGTCCAAGAGGGTTTGGATGTTACTGTACGTTACCTCTGTGTACTTGGACTTTTCTAGTATTTTAGGACACTGAAGTATAGAGAAGAGACATATTTATGACCCTTACACGACATAAAGCTGCTAACATCAGTGAAGTGATGGACTACATTTGCCTATGGAAAACGTAAGCTGATGCAGTGTACATCAAAACTGTAAATTATGAGTCATTTTCAGAAAGAAGAATTAGTAATTTACTTGATGAAAAAGCCTTTTCCATATACACCATGATGGGCAACTTTCACAGAAGCCTGCTCCTAACAATGTTGGTTCTGATGGAGCCCAGTTAGTGCCATTTGCACCTAATGGTGGTTTTACTTCTGACATCTTGCCCTGCAGGAAAATGAAGATGTCCTTCTCTAAAAGCTTTGTTTTCCCACATCCTGGTTTTAGCGAAGCTAATGAGGAAGTAAATGGCTCCCTAGACACATTTAGGACTTCCTTTTATTGCCATGACTGAATCGCGGTTTTTATGTCATGTCACAGTTAAAATACAGTAAATGCACAGTAACACTATAGTCTTGTATTTGTAGTAGTGGATTAATATGAATTTTCCATGAAACATTTGAGGGTTTTTTTTTTGTTGCAAGCACACTTTAAGTATTTCTGTAAATTTTCAGCAACCTTGCACATGTAGTTATATAAAGCTGTTTATCTGATGAAATGCCGCATAATTGCTGCTTCCCATTTGTTTAAAGATATCTGTGATGTATTTAACATGTAGATTTCCAAAATCTTTATAAGTTTCACAAGAAACCTTAACAACAAAATGCTGAGTTATTAAAAATTCTTTTCTCCTACCAATGGCTCCTGAGGTCAAGCACTAAATGTAGTAAATTCCTATTTGTTTTCTAAACAGCTCTTAATATTCTCCCAGTTAACTCATCTACAGAAGAGATGAGCTCCTGCATGACAAAATCAGTTTCTTTGGTGGGAAAAAGTCAAATTCATAAAACATTAAAGTTGGAGGCAATGAAGTTGTTCCATTTGTTCTGCCCACCCCCTCTTACAAGGCCGAGCAGTGACATGCGAACAACAGGAAGCCATTGCACAGAGAACAGAGATGACAGACTTTCACTGACCTCCAGCAAAGCTAGTTTGTTTCTTTTCTCTGCTCCTCTTCACAGGTAAGCTAAGATGATTCTGTATAATGCATGCAGGTATAGGCTCATTGTGCTGAAATTCAACTATTTCATTTCTGCTATTTTCATGTTAAGTTAAGCATCACAACTAAATGTTTTCTTTTACTTTTATCTATTTGTTGTAATGATATAAATAAATTAAATCAAATAGTTTTCATAAACCCAAACTGTAGAAATAAAAAGATCATGATGTTGTGTGAATTCAGTTTGTCATGCCACCAAAAAACGAAGCAAAAGTGCACAAGTACTTTAGTTTTTATGTTATCTTTTAATTCCACCATGATGGAACACTTTTCTGACATGATATATGAAGATTTCATGTTTAAGATGATGAACTTCTTTAAGACTGAGTAAATAACTAATCATCTGTTTTTATCTTGAAAGGCTTAATCAAATCAGCATTAAATCAACAAATTACTTCACAATTTTGTTTGTTTTTCACTATGTAAACATTTTGTTTTATATTTTCTTAAGAAAATTCACATATTTTCATGATTTTTTATCTTTAATATTTTTAACTTCAGCTTCTTCTCTGGATAGGTGCTCACATTAGCTGTCACAACTCCTCTTCCTGTGCTAAATCTGTTTAAAACATATGAGACATCAACAATTTATCATCATGAAATATGCTAAATAGATAAACATGAAATGCAAGTATATGTACTTTTTTCCCAGGTGGAAATGCCTTTGATTTAGAGCTACAACAGTTTCATGATAAAATGCCAATGCCCAATCTTACAATGGGACTTATGCCAGGTACAAAACAAAACTTACATTTCTTTTGCCATATAAATGATGAGCCTGTCCCTTTTAAACAAATTACAGATGTACTAATGAGAAATGTTGTGCATTTTTTTCTGCACAGACATCATAATAGTTCATATATGTTGAGATATGTTAAACAAGAGATGTGTGTATATGAAAGTAAAGTCCTTTCATGTCCTCTTTCAGTGTAACTTGGAGTATACCCAAACCCCGAGGATTTTCCTCTCATCTTTAAAGAAATTTGAGGTAAGAAATAAAATACAAAAGCATAAGAAATCATAAGACTATGTATTCACATTGTGAATAATGTTTCATGCCACAAGTAAATATTTTACTGGTGTTAAAAGAAGAAAGGATTATGTGCTTCTAATTTGATTTACCAAAATTCATTTTCTGTACAGTTTTTCAGTTGTATGATCTATTTGAATTTAATTGTAGCCTGCAAAAATGCTCACAATAATAAGTCGACCGGGGGGTGGGGGGGCTATTGCTGTTCACAATAGCCTTTCAGCAGCCACAATTCCTATATGTAACCACAGACATTTGCAATTTGGTGCTTTTGATTGCTCAATAATGAAGAATAAAACCATCATATTTACCCACAGACACTGACACTATTTCCAAATAAATAATAAACGTTTATGAGTGCATATGGTAGCTGAGATGCCCAGACAAATTAAAGTGTTCCGAAGTGGTTGACAGCACTCCAGTCAGCATTTTTCCTTATTGTTTTCCTGCTATGAATCAACCATCTGATACAAATATGTCTCGATATGATTTCAGCAAATGAAGTGAACATGGCAGAGAACTGCGGTTTTGAGGCCATTTTAAAACTTGTGAATCCGACCAGAAAAATGCATAATCTCTGAGTCAGCCTGTAAAACACCACTGTCATCTTGCATAAGTGGCCAAGAAATAAAGATCTTTGCCATTCTGTGACAAGCTGTTAAGACTTTCTCATTTTTTGTTGATGATTCAGTATTTCCTCTCGGTGTACATTTTCTAGAGAGCACTCATCTTCAGATTGTGGCAGTGAAGGCTTGTCCATTGATTTGTGTGCTTGATTGATATGTGAACAGTCTTCAGTCCTATTTTCATATCCCAGTTCATACATCCGCAAAATAGTGTCAGTACAGTATGTTCTAATGCAGATTGCCATAATGGCCATTTAAGAAGACCGCTTCCTGCATTTTCCTTTGGTCAAATAATACAAGGAATGGATGTGACATAATCAGACGTTACTGTGCTCCGATTACATGTTGTTACACCCCACTAAGAGGTGTAATAATGCATCTATATGCACCAACTTTAAATAGTTAAAGGATCTATCAAGTTTTGGTGGTAACTGCTGCCATGGGAATGTTTTTTTTATTTTTGGGGAGGGGGTGGAGGTGTGTACGGGTGTGTGTGTGTGTGTTTTAAATCTTATAATTTTCGGTTTGATATTTTGTTAAAAATGAATGTGAAATAATGGTAAGTTATCGTTGTGTGGTTGTACGAAAGAAGGGCCCTGGACAGGGGCAGAGGCGAGGCAGATTAGATTTAGATTAGATTAGATAGATTTTTACCATTCCTGTAAATTTGGTATTTCAGCAATAATTTCAGCTGTACTGATATGTACAGTATAATCTGTCGTTATTTTAACTGCATATTTAACTCAGTTTTGCACATCTACAACATGCATGCACCATCATATAACACAAGTGTAATTGCATTAACAGTTGCAACATTTGTTTCAACAATGGGTGGTGGGGGGTCTAAAGCAAACAAACAAACAAACAAAAAAAAGTTAAATTATGCATGGATACCAAAAGATATTATCATCCTAGGAAGGACTGAATTAGGTCAACTTGATGTATGGTCATGTATAAAAGGCTGCACACATCCAGTCCTCAAGAGCTACAATCCTGCAACTTTTAGATGCATCCCTTCTCCAACACACCTGAACCAAATGAGTGGCTTGTTGCCAGACCTCTGCAGAGCTGAATGACATATTATATGAGGTAATTCAGCCATTTGATTCAAATGTGTTGGAGAAGGTATTGCAGGATAGGAGTTATTGAGGACTGGTTGTGTGCATCCCTTTTTATAAACGCATGCTTTGAATAGCTTTAATTTATTTAGCTAGAAGGAGTATTCTTAAAGGACCAAATGAGCCATTGTGCGTCATTCTACAATTTGAAATAAGCAAATTATGAGCAATCCTGCAGACAGTGTTTTCCTTTACTTAGTGACAAGCTGTGCCCACTGGCAACGTTTGTTGCCACTCAAAAAACGTAAGCGTGAACAAAACGTGAAAAAAAAAAATATTCATCCCAGGTACAATTTTTGGGGGGGAGGGTTACTCAAGAGACTTGACATGTTAAAAAATTACAAATATGTATAAATATTATAAATATGAAAATCATAAGAAATTTATAGCTCTTTTCAGGAGGATTTGCATTCGCCATGTCTTCCATCAGAAGGAGCAGAGAGCAAATGATGTCATGTGACAGGAAGCACTTCGTCGCTGTCGGGTACAAACCTCCTATCTTCATTTTACATCATTAAAACACCCTCTGCTTCATATGAGCTTGATTTGGTGAAAATATTCAAAAAGTAAATAAATAAATTAATACAATTAAATATATGACTTTAATGTAAAAAAAACTCAATCCAAAGTCTGATGATGTTGTGTCCAGATTTTACAAAACCACGTTTTTTGTCACTTCCTGAAAAATAGCCGTTTTGGACATAGGAGGTTTGCACCCGACAGTAGCGACTTGGAAACTATCTTTTATAAACCAAAACCTTTGTCTAAGTTATCTACTGGCATATTAAGTGGAAAAAGTTGCATCGGTACCTTGGGATTTTTTTTTGAGCAACAATTGCTGCCAGAGGAGCAAATTGGGTTAAAGGTTGAATATGGAAAACGGACAGAACAGCGACATCGCATAGGTTGTAGTTGCAGCGCCAGAAAAACAACTCCAGCCGCTCGCTGCTGATACGCTAAGTGACCAACAGCTTGCACCATGTCCAACAAGCAGAGTTGTCAAAAATTGGGTAGAAGTAGAAAGTAGAAACCCTGTACGGCAGTTTTTCCAACCAGTCACTGAACCAGCTGGCTTTATTAGCTCCTCTCTCAGGTAGATGAGCTCGTTAGTGAAAACAGCTGTTCTAAATGTACTGGCAGATCCAAAACATGGCAGGATTTGTACTTGAAAACTACTTTTACTTCTACTTTTGACACCTCTGCCAACAAGTAATGCAGAGGAGTTTATAACTGGCAGCTAACGTTAGCCACGTTAGCAAGTTAGCTTACCAATCTAGGAGGATTGGTAAAGAAAGTCGCCATTTCTGCGTTTTGATGCCGTGGAAAACGTTTACGTGGGTCCATCTAGCGTAGGCTTCACCTAAATTTACTCCAGTTTTTGCTCTTCTCAGGTCACTCCTCTTCTGAGACAGATAACAATTTTCCGGGGCTCTAAAGCAGCTGCTTGACTTGCCAACTCCACTGTTTCCCCCTGTACCAGCCTAACTGTGTCCAACATACTGTTGCTACACAGAGATCGTATTTGGCAACCTGCAATGGCGGCCTGTATTGGTTTGTAGATGTAAACGTAATGCCATTGTCAAACTGGTTAATTTGTTTTATATTTATTTTCAGGCTAAATATAATATTTTTAGGAAATGTTGTACTTTCACTGCAGCCCTCCAAACGACTCGTGAAGATATTATTATTATTTTTTTAAATATATCTTATGATAAAAATGTTCCACAAGCTCTGTTTCGAAATATTAGTCTTTTTGTTTTAGGTAATGGTGCCTCTAATTATTTTTTAGACAAAAGTTTTTCAAACTTAAACGTCATGGTTGTGTTATGAGCTGTTTTTAAAATTGGTTTAATCAATCAAAGATAGAAAAGTATCTGGTGACATTTTGGTACATGGATCATGGAACATGGAAAGAGGAGTGAATAAGCCTTAAAATGGACCGATGACCAGCATAAAAGGAAGACAGAGACACAGTTGCAGTTGGAGCAATTCTCATTGTTTTCATTCTTCTTTCTCATATAAATCCAACATCAGCACAACTCCATCTGCTCAAATGGATAAGCTGGATTGTTTAAATGAAGTTGATCACCACAAATAGGCAGTTAAGTGCTTAGGGCGTTGACTTCCTTTATGTGCGGAAATAAAACAGTCTTTCTGACATTAGCCCTGCCTTTTTCAGGCATGGTCCACTGATCTTTGTTGACATCTTCAGACAACTTGGACAAGACAGAGATGCTCACTGACCTCACGAAACCATGAATCCTGCAGACCTCTTCCTTTTTCTCCTCTTCACAGGTAAGCTGAGATAACATTGTGTAATGTAGGAGACATATCAGTAACCTATAGTTTGATTTAGTCTTTGACTTGAGTGTAAACTGCAACTTTGATTAAATTTAGCAACAATTTTTTTTTTTTTTAATGGATTGGTTCTGAAATGATAATCCTTAAATGAGATGTTTAACATCTTAATGACCATGGGCAACAGCAGGAAATCAGGCTGGTGAAGCGGGTGAGGGTTTTGTCTTCTTACTATATATTCTGCTTCTGCAAGTAAAAGTTAAAATTTATTTATCTATTTCTTTATTTTTCATTTATTTAATTTCAGGCAATATTTTCATAGAACACAACAAGAAGATGGCCACTTACGTAGCCGATCATCTTATCACAAAGAAAACAACAAAACAACAGTGATGACCATAGCTATTTATATATATACTATAGCTATATATGTATAGCTATCTATATATCGTGACCAAACCATATGTTTATATAAGAGTTTAATATTTTGACATTGCTTGTGCTGCATTTCTAGTTTGTTTCAAAGTTTAGCCCTAAAATACAGACAGACAAAAACTTTTACAAGTAGTTTGAACTTACAGTATAATAAAATTTCCATATCTTTCAAATTATGTGTTCTTTCTTTTATTTTGAAGAGCTGCTGTAGGTTAGTTGGCAACAAGTTGGGAATAATAGGTAAAATCTATGTCCCCTTTGATATAGAAAAACGTTTTTTAATCTTTGAGTGCTTCTATGGTTTGGAATGATATGTAAATGATCTGATTTAGGTACTAGTTTAAATGATCTGCAAAGCATCACAAAATATTTATCAGCCCCATAAAATACATTCTCACTATCCCTGGAAAAGAGAAAATACAATCAATACAATTTAGAATAAACACTTTGAATACTAAATACTCCAGTTTGGGGTAGATTTTTAAAACCATTTAAATTTTGTACAGCACATTTGGAAAAATATTTATTTTCATTTAAGGTAATTATTTAATTCTTAACTAGACAAAACAATCAATACTGTACAACATACGTCAAATACTTAACTGAAAACAGTTGCAGGCCAACTCACCATCTGACTTTAAGTGTTTGGATCCTCCTTGTTCCTACAAAACACCCCTTACCCAGTTGGATTTGGATATGGATCCTTCACTAGTGTGTTTACAACAACAAATCCTTCAGATATTGTAAATGTATTGAAGTAATTGTGATTCATTCTTCATGGGTAATCCTCTCTGTGAACACTGGAAAAGTGCCATGTCTGATACCTCACAGTGATTCAAGATGGCAGACGCAACACGTTTGTACCATACACAACTGCATATTAATAACTGGAAGTAAATTTGATGAGGTAGTGTAACAGGTATCAGGGAGAAGTACTTTGTAAAATTACAAAGGCATGCAGAATTTGTGAGGATTTGCTAAATTCAATTGGCTGCTTTTGCTTAATTGTTTTGATTGCAACATTGCTCCGACATTGTCCCTGCTAGCAACAAAATGCAATGCTAGTTCTTGGAGGAACTAGCATTGCATTTTGTTGTTTGATGTGCATTACCCGTAGGGATAATCACACCTGGCAGGGAGTGTTACTGGACTTTAGACTGTAGAGCCATGCAATTCACATTTATGTTAGTCGAGCTAGAGTCGAGTACCCACAAATGTGTTTTTAAAAACTGTCTTGTCCCCCCTCTAAGTTTGACCATTTAATCAAACTAACATTCTTGTCCCAGTACACATGGATAAGTGTACTGGAATCAAATAACTGGTTCACTCATGTGTGAAACAATGGCTCTGTGTGGGCTGTGTAAGAAAACATTTTTTTTCCTAACATTGTACATGCAAACAGCCAAAATCACAGTAAGAATACTTTCTATCAGTTAATCAGTTAGCCAAACTAAAACATAGACTGCCTGAGCTAAATAAAGTTGATTTCACAATTAACCCTGTTAAGATTATGCACACTTAAAACTTGAGAAATTAAAATACTCAATTAGGGGAGCAACACAGAGGTTTTATCAGGCTTGGCAGCCATTTCTGAATTACTTCAATTTAGAATTTCCAACTATGGACACTGAAACGACTACTTAATGGACTCATGATCTCTGCAACAGGCTAGAAAATGTGTACTTTTATGATTATTATGTATTATATATTTATTTTCTTCAACTTATTTTCTCATTGTCATTATTATTCATTACTATTTACTAGTAATACTAAGATTCTGTTTTTTCTGATTTATTTTCTGTATATGTTGTGACCGCTGTCTGCGGCTTTAACTGTGCTGTATGTGTTAACAATATAAAAAGCCAATAAAAAAAAAAGTTTAAATAAATAAATAACCCTGTTAAGACTATTACACTTACTGTCAGTAGCAATGACATTTTTAAAGCAATACAACATAATCAGGGATGACACTTAGTAAAACTATCTGGTACATATTGTAATAAGTATTCAGCCAGAGTTTAGAGGGTGTGTTTGATGATCATAGGCTGTGAGCAGGATCTTACCCAGACTCTGGCTCTAGTCGTTTGTTCCAGTTGTCTTGGAACTCGTTTTTCCGGGGTAATTTTCCGAGGAAGTGACGTGATGAACTTGTTTTTCCGAGTTACGAGCTCATAATTTGCAGATGACCTTGAGATTGTAGATTTAAACTTGGTGGCATCCAGTACCATTGTTGTGTTTATTAAACTTCTATATGAGCGATTTTCTGATTATAATTTCCAAGTGTGAACAGCACCGAATTGTTGTTATTGAATTTTACGGTCTTTTTTTACGGCGGTCTTTTTTTCTTTAAAACGCAGTGTCATTATGTGTAACAAATACAAATACACTGGAATTAGCTGTTGTTATCATGGTAACATTGGTATAATGTCTGTGTTATTTTTCTATCTAGAAATGTGTTATTTTCTAGCTGTTCTAGCTCACAAATAGGCTGTTTTGGAGATTTCTATTTTTTCCCGAGTTGGTGCAACTGGAACGCAAAATGCCTGGTAATGATATCACCAATCCTGGAATCCCGAGACAACTGGAATTCACCATAAATTTGCAAAAAAAATATATATATATCAGTGAAATGCAGAGTGACTACTAAAACATGTAGAAATGTACTTTTTTGATATTTAAAAAACTGATTGTGTTTTATGTAGTTACATTCCTTCTGCATTTTGCTAACAGTGGAACTTTTGTATTACTGTATTTTGAGTTTTTGGAGATGTTGAGATTTTTTTTATTAGTGTCAAAGGTTGGTTGGCAGTTTTAAGTTTTTATATCATGAATGCGTTCAACGCAGCAGGAAGTTGAGTTCCTCCTGCTGCGACCTTTGGCGCGCTACTCCTCCGGCACCGTTTGTGCCACTGCAGCTGTTCTGGTATCAAAATGTTCGGCATGTTCTGCAGACGCGTGCTATATATATATATAATAAACAGTCCCGCTTCACTCTAAAGACCCACTCCCCATTCCCTCCCTCCTAAAGCTCTGATGGGCAGGCCCCCCAATCCTAGGCGTGGGCCCCACTGCAAGGATTGGTTGGAGTTTTCATTGAAAATTTAGAGACTGGAATAATATTTTATTTTGAATAATGGTCTGTCATGTATTTCAGAGTTCCATTACCTCATTCATAGTATTTTACCTTATTAAAAAGAGTGCAACAATGCAGCATCGGTAAGGACTGCTTTAAGGTAAAATCTCAGCTGGCCTATTCTGCACGCCAAAGGCAAATTGTATTTAGTTTTTAATAATGCTTACATACTGTAGCAAATGGCTTAGGGTAAATTGGAAAGTTGAAATTGTATGAAGGGACCATGGCATGTTTTTCCATATTTTCTGGCTTATCTCATCTTTGGCAATATTATAATATAACACATAAACATCACCTGAAGCTTAGAAAGCAAAAAGAACTAGTGTTTTTTCTTGTTTGTTGTGATTCTTGTATTGACACATCATCCTGTGTATTTTCCGTAACAGGTGGAAAAATCTTCAGTTTAGGTCAGCAAGACAACCAAAACAAGACCAATCAGAGCTTTGTGGAAATTCCAGGTAATTAACACACTGAGATGATCCATGCAGAGCAAGAGTGGTGATTCGTGACAAATCGAAATAGAATTAAAAAGCCATTCATATATCACCACTCTGCTTTCAGAGATGATTATATGTTTAATAAAAGAAAAAAATGTGAATACTATCAGTCTTTGAAATTGATTTATAAAGCACAAAATCCATCTGCATGACAATAATAGTGGAATAAAAAAAAGCTTTTTACTCTGTTTTCTTTCAGGAGGAAATAGCTCTGGTTTAGTGCCACAGGATGAGCAAAAAATGTACAATGGGAGCTTTTTGGAAAGGATGGGTATGAAATAAACATGAAAAAAATGCACAGAAATGACATATAAATAAGTACTAAATTCATGTTGCCAGTAAAAAATGTGCACAAACCTAACCTTTTTACCAATCATTTTAAATGAGTGAGTAGAATGGATAAATGATTCTGTTTGAAAATGAGGGTGTGTGTCTCTCTTTTAAAAGATTTAAAAAATATAGATACACATGAGGTAAGATTATATTTATATATAATTTATCATGAAACAGAATAATCTGGACCATCTCATATTCACTGAAGTCAGATACAGTTCTTTTGGCCATCCATTTGAAGTGTCATGTTAATGAAGTCACTCTTAACAACGTGGTAAATTATGAACCTTTATCAACAAGTTGTGCCACAGATGTTGTGTCATGCTTGACCTCACTGGCTGTGTGGGCGAGTATGATTTTAGGAAAACACTAATTCATATTAATATTAGATATTGTTGAATGTTGTGATAATACAACTTAAAAACTATGAACAAATGCTTTAGTATTTATAGTGTTGTTGTTCACTGAGCTTCTTGTACTGTATTTGCAGCCATGTCTCACCGCATGGGTGTTCAGATTTGGTCCAGTGATTCTTTATCATATCCAGATGTTATCTCTCTTTTTCATTTTTAAAACCGTCTGTCAAATGGTGCATTATGAGCTGTGTCAGAATTGGTTGTTGAAAAGTTTTTGTGTTCACCTCAGCCCCACTGTTAGATGTGAATGGGGAGCATCCAGCAGCTGAACTAGTTGATAAGGTCTGGTTGATGCTCACTTGGCACAATTTCTATGAAGAATTTGGAGTGTTGCCTTATTGAATCTGATTTTAACATTGATCTTTGTATGGCACATATGTGCCAGTTTCCGGTTTCAAGGTATACCATGGTATAAAAACTAGTGGTATGAAAAACATTACATTTTCCATCCTTCATTCTGTCTTATAAAACACAGGGAGAGAGTGCAAGTCAGGTGTACGCCGCATGTCCTGGTTGGTGGCAGTAAATTTGTGTCGCTTGCCAATGCCAACGGCATTAAACATCAAAGGAAGAAGTACAGATGTTCCGATAAAGGGCATTGTTCAACCAAAATAAGTTGTTTTTGCTTACCTAGACACTTGAAAACAATATCTAAGAGCTTAATCATGATACCATGGTATACAATAAAATCGTGATATTTTAGCTCAAGGTTATCATACCGTCAGAATTTCATACCAGCACATGCCTATATTAAATCCAGGGGTCTGTGTACCTCTGACATTTCATCTTAAGTGTGAAGATTAGATTCTTTATCTGTTACATCTTCAACATTTGCGATTTTAGTACAAAAAACTGAAAATATGTTTCCATCAATTATTATAAACAACCTGTTTATTTTCTTCTCAGGTAGGAATATCTCCGCTTCAGAGCAACAAGACAACCAAAACGAGATGAGCGCTGAGAAAATGTCAGGTGCATATCACACTGAGATAAAACATGTAGAGCAAGAAAATGTGTCTATGAATTTTATGATAAAGACGACAACCTTGGTATTTGTCCAACAGGGGAAATTGACTCAGATTCAAGCTTCGACTATGATGACCAACCTTTCAGTGGGGATATGTCAGGTACAAAGCAAAATCTGCTTTAGTTATTCATTAGTGATTATCATCCTGCCTATAGCTACTACACCTAACAGTAAATGTATAAGTAAATGTATTTTCAAGATGCATTTTGTATAACAGTAGTTCTGCGTTTTTGAAAATTAAGACCTGTTTCTCTCTCATTCATTTTTACAGAGAATTCCTCTGAGATTTTTTATGAAACTTTTGCCTTTGACGTTGTACGTGGTAAGAGAGAGAACTGTCATTTTTGGTTTTGCTGTTATTTATTGAATCTCTGATACAAAATGTGTTTTTATTTGTGATTTTAGAAGCTGAAGTGGTCAATGATTATAAGTGCAGCTTCATGGCTATTTTAGAGCACCTGAACCTGACTGAAAAGAATGAGGAGCTCACTTTAACCCGTCCTGTTAAACACTATAAAAATCACACATGGTTGTTATTAGACGTGAAGATTTACGCCATCCTGGATGTGGTGAGTTGTTTGAACTACTTTTTATATTTTCTAAATTTCTGTAAATACTTCCACAGAACATAGTATGTTGTAGTAATGTTGCGGATTATCTTTAAGACTGGGGCACTTTAGGCTATCTACAGTATAAGGAATATATGTTTTTTTTTAATTGTTTGTTTGTAGATCTATGTACTCTTATAGCTTGTTTTGTTCGGATTCTTTACTTTTTATGCCTACAGTGAGCTTTAACAGATGAAAATAGAAGTGCTCTCAAAAGCTGGGCACCAAGTTTTGTTCTTTTTTGTAAACGTGTATAACAGCCTTACAATTTTCCAGACAAATGTGTTGCAGGCAAGGGGCAAACTCCGCAGGAAAAGAGTGAAGCCTGTTAAGCTTAAAGGCGTTATAAAAAATGTTTCTTTCAACAATTGTTGCAATATTCGATAAAATTGGGTTCACTATCTCATATGCGCTATGATCAATTAAAAGCTTTAAATATATAAATAGTATTATACACCAGCTGTGAAAGTAACGACATCTGTTTTACTTGCATCTGTGACATCATGGGAGACTCTGTACACTGAAATTTTTTTTTGCTATGGCTTGACTTAAAAAAATTAAGGTTATCGGTCACACCAAATATTTCTACATTAATTCAGTATAAATAAAAAAAAAAGTTGGTTAAACCAAACCTTTTTAAGTTAATGCAAACTTTTTTTTTTTGTTTGTTTTTTACATTGAAGCAAACCATTTATTTCAAGTTGTCTGAAATGAAATCAAAGTTGCTTTTTCCACTTAAGTCCAATATTCTAATTCAATTTCACCTGAAATTTTTCACTTAATTTAAGATACTTGAATGTTTTGCAAATTATAATGAGTTCCCTTTATTCAGTTAAAGTATCCAATAGAGTAGATCACCGCTTCTTCTTCTTCACTGGCAGGTTAGGTGCCACATAGAACATTGCTGCCTTTCCATGTGTGGCCAACCAAAGGCAGCAGTGCGCCATGTAGCACTCAGCCTGCCAGGAGTCATCCAAAAAAGAAAGTCATTGGTATTAAACTGTAGCCGAATTTATCTCTTTGTACTGTTCTTCACACTCATGGTGCAACTTTAATGTCCAAACTGATCAGAATTTCTTAACAACTTTCTCTGAATGTGAACATAACAAAGGCAGTAAACACATGACTCAAATTTATAGGATAACAATCATAAAAGATTAAATTCTGCATTCTGAATCTGCATTTCCCATGAGCCTTTTTGGTTCAAAATTTACTTTGAGTGAAAGTAAAAAAAAAAAAAGTCAGACAAGTGTTTCTGTTTTTAGGTTGATTGACTAAAAAAAAGTAAGATTCCATCACCAAACCAATATAATTACATTAGATCAATGAAAACATATTCTTTCATATCAACTAAGCTCAAATATTCCTTTTAAAGTGTACCTGCTGTCTGCTAAACACAGGAGTGGCTCGTGCAAGTTGTTCTGTGTTCAGGAGAGGGAGCTGTGAGTCTAGCGGGATGGTCTTGCGCTTGCGCGTTATTCAAAAAACTCTAACAGTCTCTGCTTTCTGAAATGCCGAAACATTTTCTGTAGCGCCTTTAATACAGGTAATTGTAGTTCTTTCTGCATCTGCTATGGACTGGCTCCAAAACAAAGCAAATCCCCATGTTAAAAAGAACCAACTTCACAGCAGAAATAAACTTGTTTACAGCCTTGTTAAAAAAAAATCATTGTAGGTTTAATAGGTCAAGTTCACCTTTATGTCAACTGTGAAGGGGGTGATTTTAATCTTAAAATTACACATAATTGTATTCTTTTGGCTGACATGAGGCAGACCAGATGTCGGCCTGCTGGCCGGTGGCTGCCTGTTGGTTCCTTGTTTGCTCTCAGTAAGATCTCAGCCTGCAGCAGAATAGCTAAATGGTGGTTTTTAGCAGCTAACAGCAAGTCCAAGTGTGACAGTGTGGGGCCCTGTCACTGTGCTTCCGAGTGATGATGTGCCCTGGCTATTTGGCCACAGGGAAGTCCCTTTGGCTGAATGGTCAGCGTGTATGACTTTTACCTGGGAGTCTGGGGATCAAATCCCACCTGCGCCTTCCATTACGTACCTTACCACACAAGCATGCCTTACATTTAGCCCGCTGCTTTGGAGGCTAATCTTTGTTAGCTCTTCTTAGTTTCGAGTTAGCTCAGTTAGCATTTAGCCCAGAGTACTTCGGTGTCAATCATTTAGTATTTTCCGGGAGGGACAACACACGTGACACGCCAAGATGGTGACAGTGGGACACACCCAACTGGCTTCACTTTCCCCTATTCAGACGTGACCGGATACTACGTCCATTTCTTTTTATAGTCTTTGGCTACAAGTAATTGGCTTCAACATTTGGTCCAAAGACAAAATCAGGATTACTGGCTTATGCACGAGACCTCAAATTCAATTTTGATTTTTTATTTTATTGACATTTTATGTTAATGCTTGATTTATTGTTTCATGTTCTGCTTGTGTTGTTTCTGTTGCTCTCTGTGCCTTTTAATTGTCTCTGTGAGACAAATGAAGTATTTTTTGACAGATCCTTATTTGGAAAAATTGGTTAACCTGCTGTTGCTAGCAGAGTTTGTTTTGGCGATTTTGCCAGGCTATCTGTTAGCATCATGGGTATATCAAACAATGATTGTACATTTATCAGACAAGGCAGCATTTACAACATAAATAAACTTATGGGTAATGACGGAGTTATGGTCCCCTCCTTCAGTGTTGCTACAGAAGGTTTTTTGGTTGTTTTTTTTTTCAATCCATTTGTTGGAAAACCCTGACTTGAATTCACCCATCTTCAGGAGTGCAGAACTTAACTCACCGGTGTATCAGCTGGGGGGAAGGAGAGTAGAGAGGGAACGAGCGGGGAGGGAGGAGGCTGCTCGCCGGATAGTGTGCTCTAATATGAATATGGAGAATATGAATTACGTAAAAAGCTGACCTAGAACAAAATGCTCCTGTCTGATTTGACCATTTTCGAACAAAGAAACAAGGCTCACCACTCATGAACAGGGACTTTGATACTCGCTCTTGAAATTCACATGGCCTCATCAATACACAACGGATCATAATTTACCCCCAAAACCATCGAAAAGGGAAATTTGCTGTCATAACCCCTTTAGACAAAATGCATTGATACAACAATTATTCATATTCCACAAAAATTTTCTTTAGTAAAACTGATACTTCTGTTCTTCTCCTCTCTAGACATTCTCTGCATGTATTATTTTTGAAAATTTATTGATTTGATGAAAAAGTTGTAGTTATCACCTTTAATTAGCTTCTTTTTGCATTCTGAACCTGGTCTGCACTTTAACATGATGCCAATACTATATTTTCCAGCTATGAGCGTGAATCTTTAGTCCTGCTTGCAGAACCTGTACTATGCGGTGAAATGCTCATGATGCAACCAGAGTGCAACATTTTGGCTGTAGTGTCACGCTTTTGAATCATGTCATCCTGTCAAGCATCAAGTTCTGCAACTAGAAGATGTTGGGAGCTGGTGTTTATTGCTTCACATGAAGAGGATTTAACAAACAGAGAACTAAAGGGGATTTTCACTCATTTTTCATTATGTTACTTACAGAGAGAAATTGACCAGAGTTTTGTTTCCTACATTTGGGTTTATTTGGTAAGTTTTTGCCAAGAAACATGTCATTTTTCTTATATTTCTGTTGTACAAAGTCAAATTATTTGTCTTAATCTCACTTTGTCTGTTGCCATCTTTTTTCCTGATTTCATTAACTTTATTTCTGTGCAGAGATGGGACAATGAGCACATTTGGTGGAATAAAACAAACTTCTGTGGACTTGATCATATTTTAGTTCCCAAAAAAACTTTTGTGGATGCCAGATCTGACTATTGAGGAGATGTAAGTTTAAATTTATACTCACTTTCACCCACAGATTGAGAAACTAATGGCAGTACATTATGGTAAAGTTTGGGGATGTCACATATGTGTTTTTTTTTTGTGACAGGGTTACACAGTTTCCTGATAAGTGACTACTTTATTAGTTTTAAGTGATAAACCAGTTGGGCTACCCTTAGTTTATCACCTGGGTGAGGAACTTTTCTTATATTTAGATAATTTCTAAGTTGAAGAAGAGATACAAACACATTCCTCTGAGAATGGTGAAGTACAAAGACCGGGCTGTAAATGAAAATAAGACACCTATACTCAAAGGAAAACTCATTCAAAGAGCCTTGAAAATTGTTGCTCAAGACCATTTTACAAAGTTACAACAAATTGTTTAGTTTATTAGTTTATACAGGGAGAGTGTACAATAAACATTCAAAAAGAAGAGATGTTTTGTACCAGAACTAGCTACTGCTAATTTCCATCCGTTGTCCCCGGGCAGGTACACACATTTAAAAACACATTACATAACAAACTGCAATTAATCTAAAGTACAAAAAATACTGTAAATATAAGATATACAGTCAGTCATCAAAATGTGGCTTCTTAGTCTGGGAATGTGTGATATTTTTTGGTTTTTAATCACTGAAAATAGTATCTTTTTTTTAAAAAAAAATTCGAGTACACAAAAACTGAGGGAGCAAAAAGTAAGTTTGCACCCTCTCTTTGTAGAATGGAGATGCTTCACTTGCATCACTGATCAGGCTCCTCTTACCACCATCGTGTGTATTTACTTTTTGTCATGCAGGACAGAACAGGACAAATCCTCTCCAAGTCCTTATCTCAACATAAGGAGCTACGGCTGGGTGGAATATAGGAACGACCAGGTGGTGATCAGCACCTGTAGGATGCACGTTTACAAATTTCCATTTGACACTCAGAGCTGCAACATCTCCTTCAAGTCTATCATGCACTCTGGTGAGCCAAGAACACCTTTCAATCAAATGTGCACCAGTATCATTTCTTTCCTGTTGATCTGTTCAGAAAACCCACAGTTGTTTTCCATTCCCCGTCTCAGATGAAGAACTGCTTTTGTTATACAACCAGAACAACACAATGATCACAGAGCAGACTCGAGAAACGATGCGGACGCAGTCTGAGTGGCTGTTCGTCAACTTAAAAGTGACAAACAAAACTGTTGAGCAGTTTGGTTTCAACCAAACAATGATTATCTACACTGTAAGTATTTCCTGGACACAGACACATGAAATTGGAAACTGTTCTTCCAGCATTATATTTAAGCCGCACTCAAAATTTTCCACTGGAGCCTGACAGCAGTAAATACATACAGTATCCCAATCTTCACTGTTTTGGTCCTACTTTGAATCTATGAGAGAAATATGTGTTCAGCTTTTAGTACTTTTGCAGCATCTGCCTGATTCTATGTGGTTTGCCATTTAAACTGACACCTGTGCTTTAATACTGTAAAATCCTGAGCATATGAATTGACTGAAGCTATTTAAAGAACAGAGTGCAAGCAGATACATGTAAAGAAGTGCAAAGTAAGTTTGAGCACAGCTTGTTGTGGTGTTGAAAGATGAAGTGCAAAGACATGGTTAAAATGAGTAAAATGCAAAATATGTTTTTAGCATTTTACTCCCACTAACCTCTTGGGCTGTTAAAACTACGAAGCTCAACTGACTAACACATTAAACTACTTTTTTTTGCCAGTTAAGTTTTACATTTAGCCGATTCATGATTTTGATTTTGCATTTAGAAGCTGTAATCATTTGTAATATGTTTTGCTTATGACACATTTCTTACATGTTAACAGCTAACTGATTAGCAGGATTACTGAAAATATCATGTTAAGTAGTGACAAATTATTCTTCACAGGTTTCACTTACATGAAAACATTATTTCACAGATCAAAATGAAGAGAAGGTCTCTTCTTTACATTGTAAACTTCTTGCTGCCCATCCTCTTCTTCTTGTGTCTGGACTTGGCCTCCCTCCTGATGTCAGACAGTGCGGGTGAGAAGGTTGGCTTTAAAATCACTGTCCTGCTCGCCGTCACAGTGATGCAGCTCATTCTCAATGAAATCCTGCCGTGTTCATCAGACAAGATTCCCCTCATAGGTGAGGAGCATGAAGTCTTTCCTGTTCGTATAAGCAAAAAGTGGACAAATTGATTTAATGTCAGTGATACTGATGCTGACTGATGTGTGCGTGTGTGTGTGTGTGTGTGTGTGTCCCAGCTCTTTACTGTATTGGGATTTTTGGTCTAATGCTGATCAGCCTCCTGGAGACAGTTTTGGTGATTTATCTGTTAAATAAAGACTCTGCATCTCAGAACAAAGAGAAAAACACATACCAGAGCCTGGATGAGGACAAGAAGAGCAATTTACCCAGCTGTTTTAGAGGTGAGACTAATTACCAGATCTTATTCTTTATTTTTTATTATATAATGGTATGAATGTTTAGTGTGGATGCCAATACAGTCACAAGTTACTGGTTGATCATATGGTTTTGACTAGGGTTGCACGACATTGGAATTTTGGCCGATATCCAATATGCCGATATTTCAAAACTCATGTGGCCGATAACCGATATCAATACCAACATTAAAGCTGAAAAAAATAAGCAGTCATTTCACATAGCAGCTTTGTTATCCATTTCCAACACATAAATAGGTGTGGGGAAAAAAATATTGATACACTGAAACATCGCAATATTTTCATATGTTGATGAATATCAAATCTATATTAAAAATGCAGTATCGATCTATTTGACTTACAAAATCTCACAAGATTTCATCACTCCGTCACAAAATCTCACAGTATTTCATGAATTCTCACGAGATTTCGTAACAGAACAATGAAATACCACAAGATTTGTTAGTAAAATAGATCGATACCGGCTTTTTACGTGTCAATACATCAGCATATGAAAATATCGCAAAATGTTTGTGAATTCGCACGAGATTTAATAATGGCACGATGAAATATCGAGAGATTTCATTTGTAAAGTAGATACTGCGTTTTTAAATGTCAATATGATATCAGCATATGAAAATATCGCAGATTTTAGTGTATCGATATTTTTCCCACCCCTAGTCTTAGTTTTAAAGTCTGTAAAAAAAAAAAAAAAAAGGCAAGGCAAGTTTATTTGTATAGCACATTTCATGTACAGGACAATTCAAAGTGCTTCACATAAAAACATTATAAGCATTACAGCAGGATGCAAATGGGGAAAGAAAAGGAAAAAAATAAGAATAAAAAATTATAGGCATAATTCAAAATTAAAAACATTAAAAACATTTAAGATTAAAAAGAGAGAATATAGAGACGTGCAGATTTTAACTTTTGAGTAAAATCTACGTAAATGCAGCTGAGAACAGGTGGGTCTTCAGCCTGGATTTAAATAAACTAAGTGTTTCAGCTGATCTGAGACTTTCTGGGAGTTTGTTCCAGACATGTGGAGCATAGAAGCTGAACGCAGCTTCTCCATGTCTGGTTCTGACTCTGGGAACTGATAAAAGACCGGATCCAGATGACCTGATGGGTCTAGTAGGTTCATACTGAGTCAAGAGGTCACTGATGTATTTTGGCCCTAAACCATTCAGAGCTTTATAGACCAGCAACAGAACTTTAAAGTATATTCTCTGATGGACCGGCAGCCAGTGTAAAGACCTCAGAACTGGACTGATGTGGTCCACTTTTCTGGTCTTAGTGAGAACTAAGAACTTCTTAGTGAGAACTTCAAAAAAGAAGTTTTTGAAGAGGAAAAAGTTTTTTTTATTTTTAGACTTTAGAAACAGCGGGCTGATGGGTTAAATATCGGTGGGGTGGCCGATGTCCGATACTCAGTTTTAAGGCTGATATAGGCCGATCGGTAGGGGGCCGCTTATATTGTGCATCCCTAGTTTTAACTATGATGCTTTCATTGTTGTCTTATCTTTACAGTGATGAAGAAAGTGAGTCATTGTACATCTGTTAATGAGTTGTTGGTTGATGAAACACCATCTGTGGCTAAAGAGGTCAGAATCGTTTTGCAAATTAAAGTCAGAAGCCTGACAAGTCACATTAGGCTTAATTTTGATTCTAACCTACCAGCATTTACTAAACCACCTCTGCAGGGCGGCAGCAGCCAAATGACCGAGGTGTCTGTTACATTGGAAAAGATCTCCGATGAGCTGGAGGAGATGAAGAAAACCATGGCACTTCTCAGCAGCAAGAAGGAAGATGATAAACCAGGCTACTGGACCAGGGTGGCTCAAAGAATCAACGCTGTTTTCACAGTTTTTTATGTCATCACAGTCATTGTGTTTTTAGCTATGATCTTTATCTTATGGAATCAAACAGAAAACGCCTAGTCATGGAAAAGATTAGACTCATGGACACAGTTTTTATTCAATAAGAACATAAAACATGAATTGACTTCTGTAACACCTGATTAACCTTTATCGTTGGAGCTAACGAAGCTTATTGTTTGTGTTTTTGAATGACTTACAAAGTGCTAAACATCTATAAACACCTATAGATACTGATCTATTTAGCATAAAATATCAGTGTGGTTGCATGCTAAATGTAATCAAGTGCAAGAAGAACATAGCAGCATGAGTCAGTTTGCCAGGGTGTAAATGTATTCAGAATACAAATTCCTTTATATGAAGTTATGCTCCTTTCAAAAGACTTTTCATATTTAATTTTAATCTCATCCATCCACAGGATGCTTGTTTGTGAGTCTGGCATGTGTGTTGAGTCCATCAAACCACAGACTCTTGTGATATTATCTGAGTGCAATGTTTGTTGTTTTTTGGCTGGATTTCAAGGTTATTTATTTGGTATTGGTAGAGTACAGTAGCTCCCATAACTTCTTTCAAATGCTTGTGCTATGAAGTGCAAACATGACTTAATGATTCACAAATCAATATCTATACTCATTTCACTTACATTGTTCTGAGTCAGTCATGACTGTTTAGTGAAAACACTGAAAACTGTTCGTTCCTCTGTTTAAGTTTTGACCAATAAACAAATAAAAGCATTTATTCAAATTGTTCTGTTTATTTCTGCTTACCACCAAAGGCTATTTTAGGGGGGTGCTGAAGGATCCTTAAACTGAATCGCAGCACCCCTAAATTTTTTTTTCTTTTTTTATATACATTTTGACTGTATGTACTTTTTTACTAACTTGAAAAATGTGAGAAAAAAAAAATCTGTACTTTGCTGAAATGGAATATTTTCATACCTATAAAACAGCAATCCCCACCCCTCAAAAATGGTTTGACCCCGCCCTCTTCACATATTTCATATTTCCAGTAACAGCCTGACTTTGTTTTTATGATAAATACTGTAAATGTGAATTTGGAAATCTCAGAATCTCCTTAAATAAAGAGGATAAATGGGGTTTTATTCCAAAAAAGAGGCTTAACAAATGCTGCAAGAAAGCTTGAGCTCTGGCTATAAATCAGCTTTCACAAGCCAGGTGAATGAGAGACATCATCTATGGAGCTCCAAAATCACAATGAAAATGGTAAAATGTATATGGCGGCGTCATTATCGGCTTTTGTAACCGCAGTTACTGTAGGTACTCTTGCTATAAGGTACCATACTGTATTTCTCTTGTCATTAGCTCATAGGGCTTTTTCCCTCATAATTCCCCACATCTATATTTTTATTTATTTATCCAACCTTTTTTTTTAGACTGTTAAGTCAAAAAAAAAAAAAGAAAATCTGAAGAAAACATATCAATCCTCCTTTTGTACTTTTTTTCTAACCGTAAAAAAAGAAATAAAACTGTGATTCCTTTATGACAACAAATTTTCTAAAGTAGGCCGAAGTATTTATCAAAAGTTAAGTTGCCTTTTTTAAGGACGTGGACCCCGTTGGTAAAACTACCAGAGTTGGTAATTCTGTTCAGAAGCACTTTTTGTTGTACTGGGTGAAATGGTCCTTCCATCCTGACAGTGCTCAATACATCATGTATTCCTGTACCTCTGTGAGAGCTGCAGTTCTGTAAAAACTTTGACCAATCCCTGCCATTCGCACCGAAAGGCAGGGATTGGTAATTCGCAACTTATAGAAAGAACGAATCGATGCCTTTATGTCTCGTCTCTGTCCCTCCCCTCTCACCACCCCCCACATGCCCCCCGTGCGCCGCTCACTGCTGCGCCAACAAAACAAAACAACAGATAAGGATTAAGTCTTGGAGGCGTTGACGTTTGCAGTGTGGACTTTTTAAACCGCAGAAGGAGTTGGAGTTGAGTGGATTAAAGTTTTAGAAACATGGTTGGTCAGCTGTTTACTGGTAAGCTAACAAGCTATCCACTCGCTGTTATCGTTAACCTTCTCGTGAAACATCGGCGCACATGTCCCTGTATTCTGAAGACGTGGTTTTGGGCGGTGGTTTTTTTTTTTTAATGTTGCTTGCTTGAACCATTTTTCCAACTTTGCCAGCCCTAGCTTTGACCTTTTAAAATAAAATGCAGAATGAAAGTACAACATTTTTTTCTAAAAAAAAAAAAAAAAATTAGCCTGAAAATAATTATAAAAGAAATTTTAAGGGGTTTGACAATGGCATTATGTTTACATCTACAAGCCAATACGGCGTCACTGTGAGTTGCCAAATGCGATCTCTGTGTGGCAACAGTAGGCTATGATGGGCACAGTTAGGCTGGCACAAGGGGAAACAGTGGAGACGGCAAGTCAAGCAGCTGCTTCAGAGCCTAGAGATATAATCTTTTTCTGAAGAGGAGTGACCTGAGAAGAGCAGAAACTGGAGTAAATTTAGGTGAAGACTACACTAAATGGACCCACATAAACGTTTTCCACGGCATCAAAACACAGAAATGGCGACTTTTCTCCTGGATCGGTAAGCTAACTTGTTTGCTAACGTAGCTAACGTTAGCTGTCAGTTATAAACTCTGCATAACTTGTTGGACATGCTGCAGACTGTTGGTCACTTGCTTATCGGCAGTGAGCCTGGCATCCCAGCGGCTGGAGTTGTTTTGCTGCTGTTGCAACCACAACCTAGACACACGTGATGTCGCTGTTCTGTCCATATTCCATATTCAACCTTTAAGTGCAGGCAATTTTCAAGCAAAAAAATAGGCCTGGGGCTCAAAGGGTCAAATCTGAGGCTTGAAAATGATCAGAAACTTTGTAAATAAGGAGGAAAAAGTGGATTTTGGTGCATCACCATTGTAACAAGGCATCAATATGCTTAAAATCAGTTTCCATCACAGCTTCTATCTCAGTAATTAGTCACAGACTTTCCAAAATAGTGTTTTGCTTATTTTTCCACAAATATGGAAATGAAATTATGTTAAATTGAACAAAACAATTAAATTTATCTCACCTGGCCGGGCAGCTATCTGGGTGCTCAGCACCCCTAAACCTCTAAATCCCCCCTGTTAACCTCTAAATCACCTTTGTTTTCTTTCCTGAACATCGGTTTTATACAGTGGAAAGTTTATTTGTTTCCTGTGAAGATGGTGCCTCATTTCTAAGGAATAGTGTTTTTTGGGGATGAGCAAGAGTTTAGTATATGGTTGCACGTGAAAAACTTGTCAAATCTTCTCTGCCAATTTAGGGTTTATAAGACATATCTTTTTGGATGTCTTTTTGACTACCTGCCTAACTTGAAATACTTTACAAAGTATGAAATATCAAATAAAAGATATGTAATGGGATTCCTTTTGTTATTTGAAATCAAAGAATATTAATCAATTAGCAAAAACGGATCAAAAACTACTTTAATAAGGCAAAGATATTGACACAAACTTTAAAGAGAAGGGGAAAAGGATTTAATAATCATCATATTATGGCAAATAACAGGTCTGCTTTTGTCTGTACTTGATGTTTAAAGTCACAGAGTAAATAAAAAGTAAATAGATAATCAAAACAAGGAGGTTGGCTTTTCAATTCGTCCAGCCCTCTTCCTGTGTGAGGATATTGATTTTTGCCATATAAAATTTCTGGAGAGTCCTAAGATGCACATTTGCTGTATCATTCAGACAGCGTGGATGCCCTCTGGTTTACACTAATGTTGCTGACTGAATACATCTTTCTGCTGCTCTTCACAGGTAAGATCTCTGATTATACTCACTGCAAATCTCACTGTGAAACTACAAGCGCCATACCTTAGTGCAAACTCCTCACAGTGAGTAGTATAACTTTTTCTTTTCTTTTCTTCTTCTTTTCTTTTTACCAATACAAGTTCTGAGCCTTGCTACAATGAGATCTGGTTGTCAGAGTGCACGAAGGCTGCTAGTTTTGATTTATTTGCACTGTAATTGTCCTTATCCTTGGTTTAAAAGAAATGACTATAAAAAAACATTTCACAGTTAATCTGAAATGCCTGGCTGAGTCCATCTCTTGCCAAAGCACCGCATATTATTCCAGATATTTGATTATTCTACGTGATGACTCTAAGAGGCGAATTTAAAATGGAGTTCAAATTTAAAAGCTGTTCATTCCTGTCATTTAAAAGTAGAAGTAATTTTTGCATGTTTTTTACTCCTTTCCTTTCACCATTTTTGTTGTTCAAATATTTTAAGCTGGAAATGGGGAGTCTTCTGACAAAGTGTGTAGTTATCAGGATGTTTTAAACCATCTGAACTTGACCAAAGCTAACGAGCTGTTCTCCATGACCCGGCCGGTTAAAGACTACAAAAGACCAACAGATGTATTCTTGGAAGTTCTGCTGTATGCCATCCTAGATGTGGTAAGTTGGTACTTTGCAAGTTTTATTGATCTATTCGTTTATTGGGAAAAGATTAATAGTTTAAAATGATAAGAAGGAGAATTTCCTCAGACCAATAAATGACATCTTTACTAACTGGCAGCATAATCTTGGATTTAAAATAAAAGCTGTAAATAACAAACTCAAATTAAGTTAAATTCCTCTTTTTTTTTTTTTTTTTTTTTTTTTTTTTTTTTTTTTTTTCTTTCTTTCTTTCTTTCTTTCTGTCTTTCTTTCTTTCTTTCTTAGCAGAACAGATATTGGTGTTCATCAATCACAGAAGGCATTTTTAAATCACAACACATGATTGGCTAACTATACACCTGAAGCTTGCATTTGCTGCTTTATGATTTAAGATTCTATATCACTTTTTAAAAAGTCAGTGTTGTATAACAAGGACAACAAATTCTAGTTGTCTGCTGTTTGTGAGTCTTGCAGTCAAGTGAGTGAAGAAACAGGTGAAGCATCAAAGTTTTTTCTGCCATTTCTAACTTTATCTGTCAGTCAGCATGTTAAATTCAAATATAGCCAAAATAAAAGAACATTTGTTTTTAACCTAAATGGTGATTTTTCTCCACAAAGTGAACAAAAAAGAAAAAGTTTAAAAAAAAGGTCTATAAGAACAGTCAATTCACTTAGTTTTATTCTTTTTGCTGTGTGAAAACAGAAATCAAAAACTATTCTAATGAAAACAGCCTTGTTGATAATTTGGCTGTATTGATGTGCAGTATGTGTGAAAACAAGATGGATTAAGACTTTAACTACAGTCCATTTGAAATAATTGACCACTGTACTCCATGCAGTTGGCAAGCAACACCAGACAATGTATGAACAGGCTCTGGCCCAGTGTCTGCATTACTGCTGCTATCGTGCAATATTGCTGCAATACAACAGTGAACAATTTAAGTAAGTAAATAAATAGATAAAAAAAATGAATTTTAGAAAATTATTCACAGTTTTCCATAGCCTGTTTTCCATGACTAAGCTAATAACTTTTCTTAAATTATTGATTCAAGCCGATCATATCTAACCATTTAAGAAAACACAGTGACAAAAAAGAGTCCCCTTACGTTTGAACAGGGAACATAAAGCCTGAAACTGGTTTCTGGGAAAAAGGAGTTTAATATCTTTTGTCATGGACTTCATCCATTACAGGAATTGATTTTAATCCCGAGTGATGTCACTCTCCCTGTGGTCCATTAAAGCTGACCTGACAGTGTCTTTTTGGTTTCATGTCTGCTCATATTACATATTTGAATTCATGCAGTCACTTTAAACCAGAGGAAGAAGAGGAAGACAAACATTTGTCAGTTGTATGTGTAATTATGTGTATTCAATTTGCTCAGGATGGTTGACATAAAGGTTTGCTTTTTCCCATCATGTTGCTTCTAGAGTGACTTTAGAAGTAAGAATTGTTCATTTTTAAGGAGCATTGCCCTGTGCCTGAATAAGCATGAGAAAATTTTTTTTATGTCTAACTGTGCAAATTACATTTATTAAGAAAACATTATTTGCATCTCATCTCTTGGTCTAATACTCTCAAGTTAAATCCACACCCAGTATGAGAAACATACTGTGTCATGTTTTGTTTTGCTTTAAATTAATCTCTTGTTATGGTTAAATCATCTGACAGGCTGACTTCTGCTCCAGTGTCAATGTTTTGACCAAGGTATTTCTTTGATTTTTAGAAAGAGATCGACCAGACGTTTGTTCCCTATGTTTGGATTCTTTTGGTGAGTTTCTTATGTAAAATCTTGATCCGGCCCCCTCTCTACACAGTTAAAAATCTGTTCTTTTATGGCATATTTTTGTTATTATTCAGATATTTTTTACTTGTACTCACTTTAGTATACTATAAAATTTTGATTTATACTCTCTTTTATGTAGGTCTGGCAGAATGAGTACATTTACTGGAATTCCAGTGATTTTTGTGGGATTGAGAACGTTACGCTTCCCACTGAAATTCTGTGGAAACCAGATTTGACCATTGAAGAAATGTAAGTAAACTTATAGTGAATGTTGTTGTGGGAGGGGGAACTGGACAGATACCTGAAAGCTGATTGGACACAAGTGTTTATCCTATCTTAGAGTATGAGGTCTCAGAAAGAAATAATGGATGGGCTTGCTGTCAGTTTGTTGAATATTAGTATAAGTGTGCATCTAAACCACAATTCTCCTGTAGGAGGAGCCTATAATGTAAAAGTCTCTCATAAATGTATTGATAGTAAATGTATGTGTTTAAAAAGCCAATAAATTGCTTTGCCATGGTTAAAAGTAAATAGTTTTGTGGGGAAATTTGATTCTGATTACCTTATATTTCCTGACTATAAGTCGTTCCTGAGTGTAAGTTGCATCAGTCAAAAAATGTATCATGAAGAGAAAAAGAACATATATAAGTCACACTGGACTATAAGTCGCATTTATTTTTTTAGAATAGGTTTTTCATATCCAGTTTGTTACCGCTAAAAATTCCCCCATCACTCCGATTCCAAAGTTAATGCCTGTAAATGATCATAAACATCATGATTAAGAAGGATAAACATCTTTGGGTCAGCATAAATTGACACTTAGGAATATGTTAAATTGTAAGTTGCACTGGACTATGTCGCAGGAGCAGCCATACGATGAAAAAAAGTGTGACTTATAGTCCAGAAAATACAGTAATTACGCCCTGTTGGGGGCTCTCTTCCCTCTGGGCCTGATTTTACTTTATCCCAGGAAAAATTTGCTTGTGTTGATGCAATGTTGTTTCACATGTTGATGGAAAATGGCCGTTTCTTGTTGCTCTTTTCCAAAATATACGTTAACTAATCAAAGGTGGGGGAGTGGGTAGCCTAGTGGTAATGTCGCGGAGGACCCGGGCTTGAGTTCCCGTCACGCCACCCAGGCGAACCACCGTGGACCCCCGAACAAGGTCCTCAACCCCCACCAACTGCTCCCCGGGCGTTTCTAGTAGCATCCCGCTGCTCTCTGGCACTCACAGTGCAGAGATGGGTGAAATGCAGAGCCCTGATTTCCCCTCGAGGATCTCAACAGTATATCAAAAAGAAAAGCTTACTGTACCTGAGCCTGAGATGGATTCTTTTTAAATGAATCCAGGAAAGTTGATGTATATGACATGTGTTTCTTTGAATATCTCTTATGATGCAGGACAGAAAAAGACAAGGCTCCTCCAAGTCCTTATCTCACTATCAACAACATGGGTAAAGTCTTTGTTCAAAATGACCAGGTACTGGTCAGCACCTGTAGGATGCAGGTTCACAAGTTCCCATTTGATGTTCAGAGCTGCACCCTTTCATTCAAATCTGCCATCCACTCTGGTGAGTACTGCTGCCATCCTACTCCTTATGTTTTTCATACATTCATGTCAGGCTGTGTAAACATTTAATGATGCATGAAGACTGCTCTTTCCAAAAGGATCACTTATTAAACATCACTGTTAGTAAAAAAATACTCACACATTTCTTTTGGGCTCGCACTGGGTTTTTAAGGTCTGTCATAACATTATTGACAGCCTAGTTAATGTTTTAAAATTCTGTCATTAAAAGCATAAAAGGATAAACTTCCATTTTGAATTTAACCAGTGTAATTATTAGTGTATTTAGCTTAAAGTGTCAAAATGCTCAAATACTCTGATTTCACATATGCAGAAAGATACATGATAGCTTGCTAGGATTTAATTGTGGATGGCTACATTCATATTTCTAAAAGGAAAAATACTGGATATCATCATAGATTTTGTCCATATTCACTCAAACCCTAAACTGTTGTTATACTTAACAGAGATAAATCTGGAATCAGCCTTTAATAAGACAAAAGGAGATTGTTATAACTGCTGTTAGATCGTGTCAAATTTTTAGATATTTTTGCTGCTAATGTTGCTGTTAAGAAAAATGCTGACACTGTTATGTGGTTGAAATTGAAATAAATTATTCATATTATTCATATTTACATGAATACCCGGTCTAGCTATCACATGTTAAAATGTATTAGTTGGATAATCAAAGGTAAAGTCTAAATGTAACAGAAACCTAAGAAGAAAAGTACAGAAACTATAATAAAGTTTTAAAAAGTGTTGATCTGAATGGGAACCTTTGAGTGAGAGGACTATTTAGAAGAAATTAGGGAAAGAAGTTTCTATTTGTTGAATATAGAAACCGTGGTAAATATTCTTCTCCTTAAATTCCTCTGTGACATCTTTCTTTTCCATTTTAGTTGAAGAAATAAGGCTTGTTCACCACTTGAATTCTTCGATAACCACCGAGTGGTCGCGTGAGTTGATGCGGACTCAGTACGAGTGGCTGTTTGTTGACATGACAGTCACCAACAAAACTGTTTCCACATTTGGAGCTGAGCAGGATACCATCATTTATACGGTGAGTAATTAGGAACAGTGTGTGAAATAAAGATGCATTGAAATCTGCATTTGCAAAATTCTTCATTTACCTTTTTACCCCACAGATTTCTATGAAAAGGAGGTCTGTACTCTACATTGCAAACTTTCTGTTGCCTGTCCTCTTCTTCCTGTGTCTGGATCTCACCTCCTTCCTGATCTCAGACAGAGGTGGCGAGAAGCTCAGCTTCAAGGTCACCGTGCTGCTTGCTGTCACTGTGATGCAGCTTATTCTGAATGAAATATTGCCTTCTTCATCAGACAAGATCCCACTCATAGGTAACAAGTTCCACGTATATGGTGCAAATTTCATTTCCTGATACCAAACTTCCAGCGTTTGCAATCTGTCTACTCTTGGACAGTTTTGTCAAAAACAGACATGGACAATATTGTAATATTGTCTTATCAAATCACAACTGCAACATTTAATGTCAGTGAACCAACCAGTGGAAAAATTTATGTGAAACGATACACAGCATGCTTACCAGTGCAACATATGTCCGGATTTCAGTTGAGTATTATTAACTAAATAGTGAGCTGATGTAAGATTTGAGCTAAGAAAGGAAAAGAAAAGGCAAGGAAAGTTTATTTGTATAGCGCATTTCATGCACAAGACAGTTTAAAGTACTTTACATAAAACATTAAAAGCATTGCAGCATGCAGAAGAAGCATTAAAATGTATATTAAAAACACATTTTAAAAATGAATAAAATAAATAAAATAAAGACAGAAAAAGTTCAAATAAAACAAGACTCCCACATGTAAGGAGCATAAAAACTGAACACTGCCTCTCCATGTTTAGTTCTGACTCTGCAGAAAGTAGACTTGACCCTGATGACCAGAGGGATCTGATTGGTCCATAATGAACTTGGAGATCCTGGATGTATTTTGGTCCTAAACCATTAAGTGCCGACAACGGGATTTTAACGTCAATCCTTTGTCAAACAGGCAGACAGTGTAAAGATCCAAGGATGAGAGTTATATGATCTACTTTAAGGACAGTGTATAGTCCAGTTGTTCCCAACATAGGGTCCATGACCCCCACAATAGGGTCACCAAAGAGCACAGGGGGGCCCCCAAAGCTTTGACTGTTAAGAGTTTGATTAAAGTTATGCTCATACTGTTTCCATTCAAAGATGAGTTGAGGTGTATCAGCTTAAGGTTTTTATCTTTCTGGTTTGGTTGCATCATGGTTTTATCACAGAAAGGAATCAGCCAGAACGCATCATTTGTGACGAGAACCTAGCAAATGAAAGCATAAAACCAAGCATGGTTTTAACAGTGGGTGGAAAAAGGGGTCTTTGGCTTAGTTGAATGAAGGGAGTTAGCATGAAACTAGTCATTTAATTCTACAGCTGCAATAACTAGGTGTGTTGTTCCAGTTTTGAGAACTTCAGTTTTGTTCAATTTCAGTTAGACTGACATGTTTACATGCATTCTAAAAGTCTGGTTTTGGTTGGTCTAACACAATGATTAGCACATTTACCTGACATTAGATCACCAAGAAAAAAGAAAAGCAGCAGGCAATCAGCTGTGAGTGGAAGCTCAAAGATCCTCGCAGTAGACAGATCACACACTTCTATGAAAAGAGAATCAGTCATAAAGATAATTGGAAAAAATACCCAGATGGACATAAACATTGCTGTCAAGATGTTTCTGTCTAAACCAAGAAGTTATCTGGCTTGTTTATTTGTCTGTTTGTTTTAGCATAACTGTTATTGCATTAATCCTCCCCTCTCAGCGGTCTACTGCATTGGGATTTTTTCTCTGATGATGCTCAGCCTGCTGGAGACGATTTTGGTGATGCATCTGATGGAGAAAGACTCTGCCTCTCAAGACAATGAGTCAGACACAGACCAAGCTGTGGAAGAACAAGGCCGAGCCATAAACCAACACGGCTGTGAGAGAGGTGAAATTGTTTTATTGTCATGTTTGCCGAATTTTGCATCGGCTGCATCTAAGTTTGACCATATCTGTTCCACCAGTGTAGCTGTTTCTCCTGTTATACAAGTTGTAGTCAGGCAATCTCTGCACCTCCTTCAATTTCAATTTACCTTCTAAATATCCTGAAAAGGGCATTCTTGTGAGATTTGCAGGAAAGTATCTGAAACGTGCTGGATCTGTCCCTGCAGAGGAAAAGAAATGGGCTCCATATGGATGCCTGTGCGGTGTGTCTGCAGCCAAAACACCAGATGAACGGCTGCAGGTTGGGATGACACTGCAGTTAGAGAGTGGAAAAAAGGTATTTCCTCCCTGTTAGATTCTCAGTATGTACAATTCTGTCAGGATGATGCTACCACACTGGTAATGGTGATATTAAAGACCAGTAAGATGGTAAAAAATAACTTATGAGTGTGATTCAAAATTTTTTTAAAGGAGGCAAGAAACAAAAATTTGTTTGATTAGTGCACCTCAGCACCATATCACATGAATATAGCACAGCCATTCATTTGCATTAGTTTGCTTATCATACTAATGTCACTTTGGCTATGGTTTTAAACTTAATAAGGGGTATTTATTTCCACTTGACTGTTGCATATTGAATTTTGTATTTTAAAGCTAGAGAAAAGATCACCACACTAAATAACATTAAGAGTAAACAAGTTAAGTTTAATTACCTTTTAATTACATATGTTTTTAAAATTTGGAATAGGGGTGGAAGAGTGTGCAAAAATACCACAATTCATTACAAAATGGTTTTAAACTGCAGCAGTCGTGTCCTTGACTTCTTAAAATAGTGTAAAATTGAGTTTTTGAGTGTATCACTGTTTTTATTTAAATTATTCAATGCTCTATTTTTTTTTTGTTTTTTTTCTTTATAGCCTTGAGTTTTGAGGTTTGTAAGTCTATTTTATTGTTGGGTTGAACTCAGGACTTGGCATACAAAAATGTCACATTTAGCTGACTGAACAGAAAAAAATCTGAAACCCACGTTTGACCTGGCTGTATTATTGGTCTCATCATTATAGGACACAGTTCATACAACTCAAATCTCATAAATCCATCTCCTTCCCCGTCTCTGCTGGTGTGCCCCAAGGTTCTGTCCTGGGGCCCCTCCTGTTTATCATCTACATCCTCCCTTTTGGCTATATCCTCCGTAAGCATCACATCAAATTCCACTGCTACGCGGACGACACCCAGCTCTACCTCTCTATTCAACCATCTGCCTCACTCCCATCAACTTTCCTCACCCTCTGTCTTCAAGAAATCCATTCTTGGTTTTCATCCAACTTCCTCAAACTGAACAGCTCTAAAACCGAAGTCCTCTTAGTAGGCACACCTCACACTCTTTCCTAGGCCAATAACTTCTCCATTACCCTGGATGACTCAACTGTCCTCCCCTCCCCTCAGGTTAAGAGTCTGGGTGTCGTCCTCAACAGCACACTCTCCTTCCAGTCTCACATTAATAACATCACCCGGTCCACCTACTTCCACCTGCGTAACATCTCTCGTCTCCGTCCCTCTTTGACTCCCCAAACTACCATCCTCGTTCACAGTCTCATCACCTCTCGCATTGACTACTGTAATTCACTTCTTTTCGGGCTCCCAAATAAGTCCCTGCAGAAACTGCAGCTCCTTCAAAACTCTGCAGCGTGCCTGATTACACGGACCCCCATTTCTCATCATATCACTCTCGTCCTGCAACAACTCCACTGGCTCCCCATCAAACAAAGAATCGTCTTCAAACTCCTCCTCACTACTTTCAAGGCCCTCCACAACATCTCTGATCTCCTTCACGTTAACACCCCTACCCGCTCCCTACGATCCTCCCACACCTTCCAGCTCTCCGTTCCCCCGGCCCTTCTTGTCTCAATGGGCAACCGGGCATTTAGTCGCTCTGCTCCCCATCTCTGGATTTCCCTCCCTCCTGATCTCCGTACTCTGGACTCCTTCCCTCTTTTCAAATCCAGACTCAAAACCTTCCTGTTCAGACAGTCTTATTCCACCTAAGTCCATATGCATCACTCCAATGTTGTTTTCTTCCCTGTTTTACTTCCTGTTGTTTTGTTTTCTGTGGTACGTCTAATGCTTGTGTTTTTACTGTTTTAGCTTCCTGTTTTTAATGTTTCATCTGCCTGTACAGTGTCCTTGGGTATTTTGAAAAGGCGCTTTCAAATAAAATGTATTGTTATTATTATTATCATGCTTCTTAACTTCTTTGTCACTTTTTCAGGGTAGCATCAGCCAACCAACAGAAGAGCCGCCTGTCTTTGAAGAGCTCTCATTTGAGCTAAAGGAGGTGGTGAGGATACTGACTCTGATCCTCAAAAGTAGCAAGGAGGAGGGAAAGCCCGGCTACTGGACCAGAAAGACTAAAATCATCAACAGAGTTTACTTCATCTTCTATGTTACAGCTGCCTGTCTCTTCTTAGTTTGTATGTTTTCCATCTGGAGTGAACCAGAAGAATGAAACCAAAAACAAACTGAGAAACATTTCTTCTTTTTATTTTGTTCTTGTGCAGAAACACCCAGACCACACTGTAAGCCACCCCCATTCTGTCACAGTGGCAAGTAGCAGTAATGTAATGTGTGCTGATGCGGTGAGATGAGTCACGGGGATGATGCTGACCTTCATACTGTATCTGAGAATAGTTTTAGGAGATATTTATGTTCTCATATGGAAGAAAATATGTGTTTTTCATAGTTGGTATCCCAGTCTAAACTGGATTAGTATTCATCCAGTGTGGAACATATGTGAAATATTTTACACTGACCTTAATTGTGTTATTTATATGTCATCATGACAGGCAGGATGCTTGGTGTCTAAAGTATCATTTTGACAAAAGCTTCACTTCTTACCGATTTGCTTTTCATTGTAAATGTCTCACATAGTACCACACTAAGTTTTATCAGCTGGTTCAATATGAAAATTTTGTCTTTGTGTAATTTTAAAGCTGTTAAGACTTGCAGATGTTTCTTAGCAATGCTGATTGAATGTTTTAGCCAGGTTGACATTAAAACACTGTCATTACTTTAAACAAAAAAAAAAAAAGGAAAAAGTGATGGTTCTTGAAAAATATTCAATGTTTTGTTTGAAAAACCAACATCATTAAATAATTTTACAAATGCAATTAAACCCAACTTGTTTAGTTGGTTAAACCATGACTGCACCATCATGGTCTCACATGAAACTAACAAAGAGGCTGGAGCTGCTGTGTCACTGATGCAGTGAAAAATGTTGATCTCAAAAGATGGATCTCTACCCACCCAGCGAAATTTGGTTGAAAAGATGTTGAAAAGACATCATCTTCATCCGCTGAAAATGTTGAAACAATGTTGATTTGGTTGAAAAGTGAAAGGTAAAAAGCCGTCTTTTAATTACACATTGAAAAGCCATTTTTCGACCATATCAGACGGTCCAAACTCAGCCCAATTTTCAACGTCTATATTTAGGCTTAAATATGGCTATGACGGACCGGCTAGTGATTCCCAACCCTGGTCCTCAAGGCATACTATCCTGAAAACCTTCCATGTTGCCCTGTTGAAATACTGCTGACTTACATTAATGGGTCAGTAGCAGACTGGTGCAGAGCTTATCAGAGATCCATTTAATTTGAATCAGCTGTTTCCTAGCAGGGCAAAATGGAAAGTCTTCAGGATAGTGTGCCTTGAGGACCAGGGTTGGGAATCACTGGACTAGATTTAGCCCAAAACACGTCTTGTGTTCGGTGGGCAGAAATTGTTTTCGGGTAGATTAGGCACAAGTTTGTTCATACTGTACTTTATGTATGCGGTTGAGATTGTACACACCCAAAACTTTGAAAAAACTATTTCATCCAGGAAATGGAGCCGCTCTGGCATAGCAGATGTCTGTATATGACGTAAGTCTGGTTGTTATCTCAAATTAAATCAGTATACCAGCAAGTGATGGCATACTTGCTGGTATACTCATGTATATGTATTTGATATGTGATATTTACTACTGTTATGGTTTGTAATCCCAACGATAATAATAATAAACTAAATATAAGGCAAACATTCTTATCCTGTCTCCCTCTGCCATTTATATTGGCAGTACTACAGACATGTACACTTTCTTTGAACCGCTTTTTTCTTCTTCTTTGTCTGAACATGGCTTCACCCCTCTATTTTTCTAAAACAAACATACAGTAGTTGCTTCACATGCAAAATATTCCTAAAAAAATTGCGCACTTGACTTTAGAAATGCACATTTCCACCAAACACAATGATTATTTAAAGACATAATTCAAAGTGATTAAGATTCATGAATGGATGGTAAAATTACATAATTAATGTCTTTTAAATTAAAAAGGTTTAATAGATGCCATCTGGTGATGGAAAGTCTCTTGGTTTGGTGGTTGATGTTTATACATTTATTTAGTTACTATAAGTCCTTCAGACAACTGTATCTTTTTCATCGGAGACCTGGCCAAGAAGGCATTCTGCAGCTTACAGATAGAAAACAACACATAATACAACAATATCAACAATGACATAGATGCAAAACAAAAATCAATGGAGAAGCACTTTCAGACTTTAGTTAAATAAGTACTCTACTTTCCGAATATTTAACGTGCGTTGTTTCCTCCCGTCCTGCAGGGGGCGCAGCTAATTTCAGCGTCTCTGCGCTGTTCCTCAATCAGTGACGTGGATTTTCATTGAGAGGCAGTCCGTGCTGCCATTGACAACGTTTCAAAGCTTTTCCACTAAGTCTTCTCACGTTTACTCTTCTGTCTGCTCATTTTCTGTCCATCGATTATCAAACTTGAACGTAGTTTCGCTACAGGCTTCGTAACAGGTGAGCAACTATGAAAGTCGTCAAACTCGCATAGTTTCCTGGTGTCTGCTAATCAAAAGTGGCTGCACTTTAACTACTGAGATCTGTTTAAAATCACGTCATGTCAGTGTTTAGTTATCTTAGTTTTTATTCCATTTGTTTTCTTAGAGTTCACGTCAGACTGCAGAATGAGTAAAAGCAGCAAAGTGTTGAACCTGAAGGATAAAATCAGTGGGAATGAAGTGGACCTGAGCCTGAGTAACCTCACCGAGGTGCCAGTCAGAGAGCTCGTAAGTTACTTAACTTTACTGTCTCTTAAGTCTTAGGTTTTGGTACTGAAAATATCAAATATTCACATTACACGCACGTACTAAGTTTGCACTCATGGCAGTCTTACTGTATTATTCGATAAATACATTTCTGCATTGTTCTGGATTAAAATGGTCATTGAATTGTATTTCAAGTGTTTATATATGTCTGATTATTTCTATAATCCAACAGGGTTTATTTCCTAAAGCAACTGTTGTGGACTTGTCATGTAACAACATTATCTCCCTTTCTGTGAGTATCAAACACAACAAATCCTGAACCGATACTAAACATTGTAGGTTAATGTTTCTGTTTTATGTGTTGGATTTGAAACAAATTCAGTCAGTGATCCTCTTTTAGAATGTAATGTTCACTAACCTGGAAATAATAAAGTTGTTTTACTGCAATGGTTTTAATTAGCTATTTTAAGACTTTTTTTAAAGCTGTTATCCAGCTGTAAAGTCGGGCTGCATAAACTCACCTGCTTGTCTGTGATCTTCACTGTTTCCTTCATGCAGCCAGAGTTCTGCAGCCTCACCCACTTAGTGAAGCTAGATCTGAGTAAAAACCAGCTGACCTGTCTACCAGATGACCTGGGGAACCTGGTCAGCCTTCAACATCTGGACCTGTACAACAACAAGCTGACGGTGCTGCCTGTCAGCTTCTCTCAGCTCAGGGTGGGGCATCATGTTATGTTTATACACACCTGTTCTTCTACCATAAACCCTGCATGTCTGTAATATCACGACTATTGTTATTAAATGAGCCTGTGTGTGTGTGTGTGTGTGTGTGTGTGTGTGTGTGTGTGTGTGTGTGTGTGTGTGTGTGTGCGCGCTCAGAGCCTGAAGTGGTTGGATCTGAAGGATAACCCGTTGGAGCCCGGCCTGGCCAAAGCAGCAGGAGACTGCCTGGATGAGAAGCAGTGCAAACAGTGTGCCTCCAAGGTGACGGAGACGCACTGATCAGCTGATTCACACAGAGAATCAAAACAGAAGCATCCAAAACTAAAAGTCATGTTTTTCAGGTTCTGCAGCACATGAGAGAGATTCAGGATGAGGTCGATCGTGCACGAGAGAAACGCCTTTTGAGGGAAAAGGGTGAGTTTCTGGAAATGATTTTACACAAAGTAACTTCAAGAACTTGATTCAAAAGTTGTGACCATCACTAAATTAAAAAGAAAGATGAGAAGAATATAAAAAGATAAAGATATACTTTATTAATACCAATTACAGAGCCAATTAAGAAGTTCTCTTTAAGAAAGAGTTTATTATTTGAGAACTTTGGAAAAGTTTGTCATTTAAAAAAACAAACAAACTTGTTTACACAGTATGCCAGTTATCAGAGATTTGCAGTCTTGTGATTGTTCAGACTCTGAAGATCAGAGATCTTTTGTGATCAATAACTTACTGAGACGTGATGTGTGTCACTGTAGTAGTGAATTTGCAGGCAATTGTAGAGAGATCAGATCCCATTGTGTATTTTTCAGTAAAAATGTTCAGTTTTTTTGTGTTGTGTTTTTTTTAAAGAACTCAGTAACACCTGCCCACTAATGAAAATATGCCCTTTATTTCTGCTCAGTAAAACTCTACACAGGCCACAAACAGAGTCCTCAGCTGTATGTTGCACACTAGCAACATATAACAGAAGCTTCTAACAGTCATTTAACAGATCAATTTGTTTGTAAAGACACTTAATTCATACTTTTGTAGTTGTCAGGATCCCATCAGTCCTAAAGGACACTGAGCAACGAGTTTTCCTGCAACTTTCAGGTTGAAATCATGATAACATTCAATAGATGTAAATCTGTAGTCAAGACTGAGCGATTTAAGGAGAAAATAGTTTCACACCATCTTGATCAAAATTGGCCAAAGTAGTAATTATAGTAATAAAAAAGCAAAAAAACAATTTAATTTTATTGTAGGATCCATCATCCAATTTCACTTAGAAAATATTAACAACCATCTTTTTATAGTTATCTTTATAGTTCTTGCTCTTTATGCGGATTATTGTGCTCAGCTTTTGTTAAATCATGAAACAAAACTGAAACTCTTCTGCAAAACATATGTTTTATGATTGGAGGATTTATTAAAAAATACGATATGTAATTTAAATGAAGAGTTGTTTTTGTTTTTGTTTTTTTTCAAAGAACTTAAATGTGATAATTGGGCAGGGTGAAGATAGACATAACAGAAGATTATATAATCCCACACAGTGGATCATTGGGGGAGAAAATAAGATAAACTTGCAGCAACCCCACAGATGGTTACTAAAAGAAAAAACCTTTGGGCCACATTTAGCTAAAAAGGAGATGTTTTCTATTTATTTACTTTTTTATTATTCATTTATGTCACAGTTAAAGTGTCTGTAAATGATATTCATTTAGTTTTATCAAGGTGCAATCAAAAACATGAGACAATACCAAACAAAGAATCCATTAATCATGTATATAACTCATTTTCCCCCTGAATGTTTTAATCTAAATCTATTTAAAAGAACATCTGTATAAAGGTTGTGATTGTAATTCATCTGCATTATAATTCAGAGTTTTCTTAAAAGGGATTATCATGGGAATATTTATCTAATTTGTCAAAGGTTACCCTAAAAGAAAAAAAAAAAGCTCCAAGAATTATGAGCATCCTCTTTATGAACAAATATGATTGTGATCTCTGATTTAAACGTGTTTTCTTCATCTATCAAGAGCTGGAGAAGAAGAGGGAGGCGAGGCAGAGGGAGCGGGAGGCCAGAGAGAGGGAGGCTCGTAAACGGGAGAAAGCGGAAGAGAAGGAGAAGAGGAGGAAGGAGTACAACGCTCAAATGGCAGCCGTGGCTGCGCAGGAGCAACAGAAGAAGAAGAATGAGGAGAGGAAGATGAAGAAAAATGGACAGGCAGCAGGTGAGATAAAGGATAGTTCTGCTCTCCTCCTGGATGAGATATTTTTCTCTTTGAAGGCTGAATGTGGAACGTTTCTCGTCTCAGCAGATAAAAAGGTGGTCGTGGAACCGGCACCTAAACCTCGCCGCTCTTTCATTGGCTTGATGTTTAAGCTCCTCCTCCTGCTGGTGCTGGGATTGGCTGGCGTTGCTGCCGCCTGCCGGCTGACCGATCTGCAGAAGGAGGCCGTGTGCGTGCCGATCAACGCCGCCATCGACGACAGCCTATCATGGGCCAAAGTGCAGGAGGGCGTGGTCAGACAGCTGCTGCAAAATCTGTCATCTGCGGCGAAAGAGCTTCTCGAATCTACGCAAACATCTAAGAACTAAACACATATGCATCCATCAGAGCCCAGAGGTGCAGGTTTCCACTCTAACCTGTGGATCCGGGGATTTGTTTTTTTTTTTTTCTTTTTTTTTTACATGCAGCAATCATCAAAACGGGCAGCCCTGCTTCCCTTCGCCCCGTTTGTGGTGCTGGGAGGTGCGACGTCTGCACAGATAGACGAATGGGGGAAGAAATGTGTTCAAACCATTTTAAATTCCTATGGAATTGTCGTCACTCTTGTACCCTCTTTGTACAACAGCTTGTTTTTAAAAAGTTATCGCGTGAAATGTCTCCGTGTGAGCTGCGTTTTGACCCGCAGGTGCATTACCTGGAGCGCAGGCTGCACCTGAGACATGTTGCGCATGTGGCCCTGTCTGTGCTGCACTGGAGTGTTGAGTCACATGTTTGCTGCCAGTCAGAAATGTGCATCTGCCAGAGTTCGATGTGGCAGTCTGAGCATGTGGAGAACTTCATATTCTTCATTGTATGTGTCAAATTTCACAGCTAATACACCATCTGGAAAGCAAACAGAAGCCCAGCTGATAAACAGGCGCATATTTTGCCAAAGATGCAGAAGGTTGTTTATAGACATTAAACCAGAGAGCAAAATGTCCACCTCACTAAAATCTGAGTTTCATATGATCAAGTTCATAAGGATATTTACGGAAGCTTTTTTATCAAGTCTGTAAACGAGTTATTTATATCAATAACCTGTTCAAATGATCAGTTTTCTTGAGTAATCATTAATCTCACAGTTAAAACACGACCATCACAACTTCCCAGAGTTGGATGTGACTCTAGTTAAGACCCAAAAATGCTTAGTTTGTTAATTTATGACAAACAACTGCAAGTGTGACCCCCAAACCTTGATAGTTTTTTAGTGTTTTTGAATGAAAAAAAAAAATCACTATTGATGAATTCATGTCAAACTTTTTTTCTTTTATTATTTACACAGAGTATGTTTGGAAAAACCCTTTATGTTTCACAATTAACTCATATATTCATTGGTCTTCAAAATCCTAGATTTTACAGACTTTAATACATTATTATTGTTTTGGGATGCACGATACTGGAATTTTGTCGGATATCCGATATGCCAATATTTTAAAACTCATGTGGCCGATAATCGATACCAATATTAAAGCTAAAAAAATAAGCAGTCATTGGAAATAGCAGTTTTGTTATCTGTTTCAGACACTTTGAAAAATAGGGGTGGGGAAAAAATATTGATACATTGAAATATCGCGATATCTTCATATGCTGATATTGACATTTAAAAATGCGGTATTGAGCTATTTTACTTAGAAAATCTCATCAGATTTCATCGTTGTTACAAACTCCTTTCAATATTTTGTGACTTTTTGCGAGATTTCGTTAGTAAAATAGGTTGATGCCGCATTTTTAAATGTTAAAATGATATCAGTGTATGAAAATATTGCGAAATTTTTGTGAATTCTTGCAAGATTTCATAACAGAACGATGAAATATTGCAAGATTTTGTTTGTAAAATAGATCGATACAGTGTTTTTAGATGTCAATATGATATCAGTATATGAAAATATCACAATTTTTCAGTGTATCGATATTTTTTCCCACCCCTACTCTTTAGAAGTTTTAAAGTCTATAAAAAAGAAGTTTTTGAAGAAGGAGAACTTTTGGGGTTTTTTAGACTTTAAAAACAGCGGGCTGAGCGGTTAAATATCGGTGGGGTGGCCGATGTCCGATACTCAGTTTTAAGGCCAATATAGGCCGATACCGGTAGGGGGCTGATTATACCGTGCATCCCTATTATTTTTGGTTGGGTGCATTTTTCCAGTCTGTCGTCACCAATTTGTATTTATTTCTGGACAGTGAGGAAAGGGAAATTTCTGAAATTTGACTTCTGTGGTAAAAACAGTAAATCTACTCTCATTAACAATAATCAGTCCTAACTCTGACTGAGCTAAATGTTGTTTCGGAAAATTTTAAGTTCTTTTAATTTTCATCTGACAAAGACTGCATGGGAACCCGTCGCACTGTTGATGGAAAAATTTCCCGCACATACCAGCAAAACTTTCCTAAATCATGTCTAATCTGTAACCTGGACATCGTCTGTGCAGCTGTATCATGTTTTCATGAGTATCTGACTTCTCTTTGACCCAGTCCCTCAATGTTCCTGTGATCAACAGATAATGGGACACATGATCTAAAATGCCTCTTTTTCTTGCAACTTATTTCTTTAAAAAAAAAAAAAAAAAAGTCTTTGCTACTTTGGTTCTTGCCCTGCTTTGTCCATGCTCAAACATTGTTAGCATCATTAAATGGTTATGCACTGAAAGACATACTGTTGTGGTTGTTGCATTAAGGGATTGTTTTGTTGTAACAAACAACTTTTACCTCAGTGAAACCCCAGTATTAAACTTAATGGATAATACAGGATTGAAACAAGGACAAATTAAATGAAAATGGAAAAAAAAAACTTTACAATTTCCCATCAGAGATTAAAGAAAACAAGTAGACATTATACAGCAGTAAATTGAACGGCCATTTATTCCAGATGACAAATGATTATACACAGTTGTGGTAAATAAACTCCCTTTATTAAGTTATTCCATTTTTGGTCCTATAATATTTTGTTTTTCAGACAACTGGAAAAAAATGTCGAATACATTTATTTTTTTGTTCTAAAACACTTCTTAGCAGCAAATCTTGTACAACTGGAAACAATCTTAGAGATGCACTCCAGATGTAAAATGCTACAAGCGATATTACCTGTTACGCATTCAACAGTTTCCTTACTGTTTCCTGAAGTTTGACAGAGAGTAGTTATGTCAGATTTATTCGGCTTCACACTGAAACACAAGATGCAAACACACACACACCCCCTAAAAATACCATTGTATGGCCAGAGTTAATGTCTTCATGAAAATATTTTAATTAAATCTCAGTATCTTGTTTTAATCTGAATCTACAACATGAGTATGTAAAGAAACCAATGGTATGACTTGGGTACCAAATGTAGCACACCACTGCTTGGAGGCAACAAACGGTGAATGAGGTATCCTTAAACTCACTTAAAATAATGGGATTTTTTTTTTTAAAAGTAAAATTAAATTTTTTAAAAATATATGTATATATTGATACATCAATATAATTAAAAGCAGTTGTTTTTAAAATAAAACAGAATAAACAGAAAAGTGCTTATTCCTTACAGTCTGAACTTCTGATGTTAAACCTGATTGTATTCTTCTTAAAATCTTATTCTCTGATGGAGAGATTTACATCCACATGAGTAAATATCCCATCAGATGACACATCAGATCAATCTTGCGTGATGATTCGGAGCCATTTCCTGATTATCATCACTTCTACGAGCGGAACTGTGAATGAGCTCCTTTGATGAAACACGAGAGTATAAACCGTCTATTATGGGAGCAAAATAAGTATTAAGCCGGCTGCCGCAGTTAGCATTAGTCTGATGAAATTTTCATCCAATGTGATGACTGTAGATGTGAAATTGGACATTACAGCAGATTTTTATGGAAATTTTACAGTTTGAGAAGCAAGCAAAAGGGGGATTCAGTCCAACACCTTCTCTCAGGTAGGAAACAACCCTCATTTACAAATGAGAACAGGGCACAAAAGGTCCTGATGCAGCACAGACTACATACATCAACATATCTGATTCTACAGCCAGGGTTTGTGTGGCAGTTGACGGCCCTGTCGCCATGTCTCATCATGCACCCTGGCGGGGATGTCCTGTTGGCTGACAGGTTAGCATGCATGACTCCCACCCAGCAGTCTAGGGCTCGAGTCCTCGTTTGTCCTGCCACATTTGCTCTACTGTACAATAAAAACGTAATTGTCAGGGAGATTTTTCATGCAATGCCCACTGAGGTTTGAGAGCCTGCAATATAACAGGCATTAGAGCAATAAAACTCAGCATCTGGTGTGTGACCTTTACCTCCAGCCTTTCCAACAAGAAAATGAGGAAAGATGCTGCAGAGTGAAGACGCAATTAAGAGAAATATGAGCCAAATATGTTTGTTGTAATGTACAAGAGATGTGCTGCAATCTGATTATTGTCTGTGGCTCAGAGGATAGAAACACTCTTTCTGACATGATTTATCATTAAATGCCAGTTAGGGCACTAACAAATCCTTATTTGTGCACCAAAATTTTTAAGCCTGAAATACGACACTCACTGTTCTTGAAGGCTTTTTATTTTAGTCACCATCCTGACTGCTTCTGACACGTAGCTGTTCTGACTTTAACACCATAAGGTTATGATACTGAATGTAAACACAAAACTGAACTTTTTTTAAATCTGATTTTACACCAGTGGTTTAACTTTAAAGCACTTGGTGCTGATGTTCTGCTTTAAGGATTTACATTCATGAGTCAAAATGCAAACAATCTTCTCTTTGGTGCCTCCAATTCAAGCACAGACTAGTTTCAATATAACAAATAGCAAAGCAGCGCCATCTGCACTTTGTTTTGTAATAACTTACTGATTTATTATTATGAAAAACAAAAATGTGATCAAATCTATTATCCTTAGGCTAGATACACCTGTGCGTCTCAGCTCCTCCAACAAGCCTCCTCAATCCTCTCTTCAAACCTCCAGATGCATTTTAGGAATTGAAATGGTGGAAGGAAGAGCGAGGAGCCTAAAATACATCATCAAATAGAAAACATGAAAAAAATTACATGTTTTTCTCTGGGTATTCCCCTTATTCAGGGCTTAATTTTCTAACCATTTTCTTATGACCATTTTTTTCCCCTACATTTCTGGTTTTTTTTTGTTTGTTTGTTTGGGGGTTTTTTTGGTCAAGATGGGGTGCTGAGTATACAATAACGAGAAATAAAATTACCTTTTTTTTTTTCATTTTGGCGAATGGCTGCAATGAAACAAAGTGTGAATACTTCCCGTACCCACTGTAAATGTGAACAAACCATGTCATTATGACAGGTTCCAGGTATAAACCATGCATAAGGACACAGTGTGACATGGGTAATTTGTAGATGCAACACTGGCTCATCCTTTAAAATATGTGCTTTCCTCATGCTTGAATGATTCACAGGTCAGTGCTCAGTAACTTAATCCAAAAAAAGAAACATTTTTCTCTGAAAAGGGTGAAATAAAAGGACTAGACTACAATGGGCATGGAGAAATATTGATTAAGACCACATGAAAGGATTACAGGGATGTTTGGAAGCTACATGTAAAAAAACAAAGGCTGTTTTAAGACTTTGGTAAAGTTCTGTATCTTCAGCACAAATAAACATCTTGGCCGGGCGGCCCGCGCCCTCCTTGGTATACATTTTGGGGCGGCCCGAGGACCCCCGGGGTTGATTACCCCCCCCCGATTCCACCTTCTTCTTGGGCGGCAACCCCCCCCCCTCGAATAAAAATAAATCATATTTATTATGTGGTTGTGTGGAAGAGGAAATGCACATTTTATAGATTTAATACAAAAATATTTATCCACATTTTTTTTTTTTACCTGGACCGGTTAATTTGGTCCAAGACACAGTTAAATAAAGTTTCTTGAACCCTGACTCAAAGCTTTTGCCTGACAAGCTCCATTTTCCAGCTTGTCCTGCGGTTTTACTTCTCCAAGTGCATCTGCATCACGTCTTGAAGACGAGAGTTCAGCTGAGCTCCACACGTTACTGTGAAACCAGCTTGTTTCTGTTGCCGCAGGTTTCTCTGTAGTCTCTTTCTTTCATGTGGGACGCATCCTCCTGCAGCTTCGTCTGAACGGACTCATCCACCGTCAACTCCAGGGTCACTTCTTTAAACACTTTACACACCGACACCTGCAACACACACAGCTGTATGATTCATAATTTTTAGCCTAACCCTGTCACGTTACAACACGGGGTTTTTACCTCCTGAAAGTGCAGCTTCTTGAACATGGCGATGCTGATCTGATTGTCCAGCCCGATTTTTGCTTGAAACTTTCGGATCCCAAGTTTGGTGACTCCTGATGGAGGACAAGTTTTATAAGCCAGAGCAGCCTTATTTTTCCCACTTCTAACTACATCATGCCTCCATGCGGAGAATTTGATTTTAATTACAGTTAATATCAAACTATTAAGATAAAGGTGATCCATCTGTCAAAGTGGGGTCAAGAAGAAATGGTGCAATTTAAAAGCTGTTTCTATAAAAAAAATACATTTAGTTGCAATTTTTTAGCCTTGATTTTAAAATCCACCGACAACTCTGATTGGCTGCTCACCGTAGCACATCATCATGCACGTCACTTCCTTCCCGATGCCTTTTCCTCTGAAACTCGGCTCTGTTAAAAACAAGACAGCTCCACTGTGAGGATCCAGTGTTTTTCAACATATAAAAACCAAACAGCTGTCAGGACGAGGTGGTGTGTCACCTGCTACCATGACCTCCAGCTCTGCCAGCGATGGGTCTGTGGGGTCGGTCAGGAAGATGTTGACATCTCCCACCATGCACTGCTCCTCCTGCACACGGGTGTCTGCCCACTGCTGCTTGTCCAAGATGATGAACGTGCATTCTGGGAAGGTAACATTTACAATCCAAAGGTTGTTCCTGACTTCAGGATCAGTTATTTACAACTTTACTGAACGTAACTGATTACTCTTCAATCCCTAAAGGCCGAGGGTTACAACCTGGAAATTTGATGAGCAATGTGTAAGTTGTTAAGCTGTACTTATTGACTTATTGAGAGCATTTATATATGTGAGTTTTTTTGTGCAAAGGGCAAACTGATGACCCCCTACTGTCATTATCTTCCCTCCAGCTCCTCTGCATGTCGAACTCCTGCTCCAGGGTCAGCGGCTCTGAAGCGGTCAGCTGCTGCAGCTCAGGAGACTTCATCCATTCATGATACCTGAAGGAAAAAGATGGACCCACAAGCTTAACTTGAACTACATCCTGATGCCAAAGAACAAAGTTGTGACTGATTCACTGTTTGTAATGTGTGTGTTTTTTAAGTATTGTTTACTGTAACAGTCATTCAAAAAAGGGTTTAATTGAAATTAAAGAATCATTGACTGTGGATGGAAATAAGCTCCCTGCTAAATCCAGCATATTTACCTCTTTGTTGCACGTTTATTAATGTGCATTGTCCCTTACAAATTACCAAGAGTCTGCAAGAGTGGAAACCTGACAAGGTTTTATTGAACAATATAGTTTAATTTGTACAGGCAGGTGTGTCACATGGAGCCCACAGAATCCCAAGCAAAGCAAAGAAAGAAGTTTTTGACAGCCTTTGTAATAATGGAAAACTGGGCAGACTGGTACAGCGGTAGATAACTCTCCTTTCATATTGTACTCCCAGTTTTTCTCACCAAGCACTTGCTGTGTTCATCAGTGTGGGACTCCAGTATCACATAAGTAACTCATTGTCATGCAAGTAGAAAAACATTAAGAAAAAATAAAGGTAAAAAGACATTTATTTCACAATGGATTTATGGAAATTATACTTTTACCTTCAGTGTGAACTGTATTTCTGAAAAATACTAATTAAGATGCACATTGCTCATCTTTTCATCATTTGTGCATACATGCAAGAAAATCTTTCTACATTTTCTGCGTTGTTTAGTTATCCTTTAACCATTTTGATAATTTACAAGTTTAGTTTGTTGTTTGAGCAGAACGCTGTTTTAATATTTGAGAATATTTACAAACAAAATGATAAATGTACACCGAGGTCGTGTTGTTTTATCCATCTGAGAACAAAAGACGACAGAACACGGTTAATTACGGAATTACCTGGGCACGTGCTCTGCATTATAAGGAACCAACACGACTTTGTGTCCCTCCAGTAAAGTATTTTCATTAATCTTCATTGTGACGAGTCAGATACGAGTTTACAGACTCGGGGATACTCGGTCCATGCCCAGCTGGCTCATGCTGGGCTTCCTCATGCAAACTCGACGGTTTAAACTGCGGCTGCGCTCAGCGTGAGAGAGGCGATAGGCGCCCCCTGCTGGACATCATCAGGAAGAGACGAAGAAAATGCCTGCTCTCATTTCCCCCCATTATACTTTCTTTATGTTTGCACTTGAATGATAACAAAAGAAGAGCGACAACGCAACAATCACAAAAAAGGGATTAATATTGTAAGGTTGATAAAACCACTTTTAAATGAGGATCCTCTCAATCCTTATGAGATTGAAAGAGAGTAAGGTGACTCATTTGTTGAGTTATTTTGATTTCTTTCAAGATGACAAAATACATTTATTTGCAGAGAAGCCTTTTTTTTTTTAGATTAAAACTGAATCTAGCACAGTTTAACATTCATTTCGACATTTTATGAATATGCCCAAAAGATTACAGTATTGAACATTTTCCAATCAAAAGTTATTTTTGTGCTGTTTCTGTTAAACAAGTAACTTTAAAAAGAACAACTTCAACAGGAATTGTCTGTCTTCATCTTGGTTCTGTCTTTGCTTTACTTCCAGAACATGGGAGTACTGGTGGTGGGTGTATGGTCGTGGAAAAAATATTATATAATTTTTCATCATATAGTTTTTTTAATTTCAAACAAAGGAAGAAAAAACCCAATAAGCTCTAGGGAAAATATCAAGAATTTAGAATTTAGTATTGTACTAATTTTCCCAACTTACTAGAGGACACTATAAAGCCAGATGATAAATTTGATAAAATGTTGTTAGATCAAGACAAAAACCAAAAGTAAACTAAATCCTAAAAATAAAAAAAGAGGTCAAATCATCTGTAAGTTAAAAGTCCCTTTGTGCCTTTATTTTGTTTGTATGCGGAGCAGTAAATTGTCTTAACTTTTACGAATAGAAATATTTGACATTTTTATTTTAGACGCTGCATGTGAGTCCAGCTCAGGAACTATGTGGCCCGGCCCAGTCCGTGCCACAGTTTGACCGGCTCCTGTGCCTTGTTGATCATATCCATCCAGTGCTGCAGCTGAAGACCCCTGGCATACATGAAGGGACCCACCACCAGCACTCCCAGCAGGGATGGAGGTTCTGGAAGTAAAGCAAAGACAGAACCAAGATGAGGACAACCAACTTCTGTTAACGTTATTCCTTTTAAAGTTACTTGTTTTAACAGAAACAGCACAAAAATGACTTTTGATTGGAAAATGTTCAATACTGTGATCATTGTAAATGCCATTAAAATAAACAAGGAAAAAGGATCTGTAAAGATGATTTCAAAGCAAATGCATCTTTCCCTTCTGCAAATTCAAATAAATGTATAATGACAGTAACATGTTTTTGTGCAGTAAGCAGGTAAACTGGTCACCTGAGCGGCTGTCACTTGGCTGCTGCAGCTCAAACCTTAGACAGGCCTCATCTAAGTGCTGCGGTCGCAGTTTAAATGTCATCCTGTAGTTGAAGAGGGGATCCTTTTCACTGTTCACCACACAGCTACGCTTCGTTTTCACCACCTGGGTGTGTATCTGTAAGCTCACCTGGACACATATACCTGGGAAACACAGATAAATGCTGCATTATGATGTACAAGTTTGTTATTAGCGTGTCTTCAAGCTTTCACCTGAAACTACTCGTACCTGCATCTGTGAGCAGCTGGAGACCTCGAGCTCTCAAAATCACCACTGAGAGGCGCTGCAGAGACGAACTGTAGCTGAGAGACACCTGCATGTCCCCCAGCTCTGAACACTGAGAGACCAGACAGGACTATCAAAAGCTGGGATCACTTTTTGACACAACACCTGCACATGTACCTGTTTATCTTCCTCTGGCTCCAGATCTCTCCAGAGCACCCTGCCTGCCTGACCGAGCTCTCCCTCCAGGGGAAGCAGCACCCTGCCCACAGCATGCCGCTTACCATCTTGCTCCACACTCAGCACACACATGCTCAGGGTGCTCCGATGAACACACACTCCAGACGTCTGTGGCATGAAAGCAAAAGCACAGATGAATTTGTGGTGCACGAGTCTCGTGAAATTTCAACTGCAGACTTTTTGTGTCTCCACCTGGAAAACGAAGCAGTCGTTGAACTCTGGGTCGGGCCCCGTTCCTCGGGCCTTCGCCTGCCGGGGCCTCCGGTCGTCAGGAAGAAGCCTGAGCTCCACCAGAGTGACGTTGCCATGAAAGCGAGGAAGGAGGTTGCTTAGGCGGAGCAAAGAGACCATGAGCTGCTCGCTGCTGTGTCGATACTCCACTGAGAAGCAGAGACGCGTGGCCATGCCGGGAGGGGGGGCCACCACCTCGCTCAGAGGAGCCACGGTGTAGAGACCTGCCAGCACCGACCCCACCGGGTACCAACCTGAGAAAACACATTATTATGTAGAGATGAACAATGTGAAGATTTTCTGGTCTTATTTATTGTGTGATTTGTTCAGAGGGTGATAGTTTATTGATCAGCTGGTCCCTCCCCTATCACCACTATTCTGAAAATGAAATATCTTAACAACAACTCAATGGGTGGTGATGATGACGTGACCCACATGGATAAAACCAACCATACTAGACTGGATCAGCCAGTGGGATTGGTCCTCTGGGAGCATGCAGAAGACCACAAAAACTTCAGAAATTATACAGTCTCAAAATTATTCATACCCTCCAATTAAACAAAAGGCTAGATTTACTATAATAATTCAAATAATAAGAAACTAATAGTAAATAAAAATTTGCAAAATTATATTTCAGTGAAAATAACTATTGCTTTTGAATTGTGGTTGGAAATAATTAAAAAACGAACAAAGAAACAAACTAACATTAGAGCATCTTTCCCATTAACAGTGGACCAATATACCTGCCAACAGGTGCAGACGTCTTTTTGAACAGATAAAACACTTGATTGCAGTGATTGCTAAACAAAAATTTCGCTTCGGAGCCCCATCATGCTCGTTTACTTGTTTTATTTTTTGTGTGTTTGTTTTTAAAACTACTTTTAAACCACAATTCAAAATCAATGTCATGATTTTCACAGAATTTTTTTCATTTATTATTGCTTTTGTCAATTTCAACTTATTTAACTGATTCCTTCTTCAGTTTGAGAGTCTGAATAATTTTGGGGACGACTGTATTTATTCTAGCAAAGTCCAAGAGCAAATTGTGAATATTCATGTTTTAAACTCTATTCTTACGTGTAAAATGTATGAAGAACTTTGATTGTGCTATGATTGTAGAGAGGTTTAAAGCTATAGATGCATAATTTCAGAGATATTCATATTTATGCTGGAAGTGGTTTTTAAGTCAATCTCTACATAATAATAATAATAGTGATAATAATAAAGGCTAAGTAAAGCATTATTTGAAGGCTATATTGACTCAGGTCAACACTGATTACTGGATCACTGATGGATAAACAGTCAAATATTTAGGTAATGCTAATAAAGGCAGGTTTGCAAGTCAGAATTCATAGTATTTCATTTAGCTGATACTATCAATTCATTTAAAGATGCATCTCTGAGTGAGTTTCTGCTGCTTACTGCCTTTAAACACAATAAGTCTTGAATTGAATATCTATTATTTACAGTAAGTCATCTAAGTTGCTAGCAAAATATCCTTAAAGAGGGAGATAAATGGAGGAAATACCAGTTGTATCTTGCAGATGGTGTACACAGAGCTTCTGGTCTGGTTCTGGTGATACTTATTCAGTTTTTAAATTAATGCAGTAGATTTGATTCCACGTTTTTATTATTCAAAAGTGGCAGCAGTCGTGTCAGTGCTACAAAAAAAGCAAGAATGACCTACTTCTCACTGATAGCGATCCACGATGAGCCAGAATGTCCCGCTGGAGCTCTGTCTTCATCTCCTCTCCTTCCTCTTTCTCCTCATCCTCATTTCTGGGCTCTCCATTGTTCCGTGTGGTGACGAAGGGAGGAGGTAAAGTAAAAGGGATTTCACCGGGCCTTTTCCCATGAGAAAGAAATTATTTTAAACAAAGCTTTTACTGGCAATGGAACATCAGAGTATGGTCATAAACTTTCTGTGATTCCATGTTTGAAATATTGTTGTTGGATCTTAAACTTAACACAACATCCTCCACAAACCCCAAATATAGGAGTCTGAGGCTCATGAACAGCCTGCATTCTCTACATTTTAGTTGATTAAAATGTGCTGGTGAGGATCATTTGCAGTTGAAAAGCTCAGGATTTTTCTCACCTAAATTTGATAAGGTAAAACAACTACCATGCTACTTACAAAGCCCAGGAGCCCTGAGACACCAGGATCACTGGAGCAGAACATGCTGGTACTGACGGTACTGTGGAGAGCAGTTCCTCATATCGGCTCTGCCCACTTTTCTTCCTCCTCCGTAGGCAAAATAAGACCAGACTCAGCAGCACCAGCAACACCAGACCCAGAGAGAGACCAACACTCAGCAGGAGCACCTGGTCTGAACAAGCAAACAGATGAGGTGTTAATGATACAGGTGCATCGCAGGCAGCAGCTTTCATGTTCTCTTCTCCTCACCAGCCATGAATGAGTGAACTTTTGTCTCCAGCACCTGATACCTTTTCTTCTCTTTGACTCAGACTGACTGTCCAGAGAAGAAGCTACTTTTTAGGACCAGTTATTGACACAAAAGTCTCCCGTCTGTGACTCCAGCGTGCAGAGTGTGAGACAGCTGGCTAGTTCTCACCGTGCTGTGCTGTTATCTACAGGGCTGGATTAAGAGGGGCTCTTGTTGTCCATGAGTTGACATGTCAGGGGTTTATTTCTCCAAAGATCTAGAAATGACCTACTTAAAATGTGTCATGGATAAATTGAATGCCAGACATGTAATGGTAGAGATCATGATAAATCTTTAATTTTTAAACAGTGATATTAAAAACTCATTAAACTAAGATGCATATGAGCCTGTTTTGGCAATGTCACCTGATGATAAAATAAAGATTTATGAATTAGCTTCCAGTGAGAAAATGATTCAATTCTTTACTTGAGCTGGGGGGTTGTTATTTTATTTTATTCTATTTTTTTGAAGGGCAGTGGGCGGGAATGTTTTTAAACCGTAAAGCGCTTTGAGTTACGCAACTTGCTGGAAAAGCGCTTCATAAATGATTGATTGATAACAAAAAAAGTATGGCCAGCAATTTGCATGTTTAATAAGCTATATGCTCCGTGTATTGATGATGACTACAGTATCACAGCACTTCTATCATGTATAACCATGTGGAAGGCTTCATCCATTCATCCATCCATCCATCCATACATCCATCCATCCATCCATCCATCCATCCATCCATCCATCCATCCATCCATCCATCCATATTAAACCCTCTGTTCAAGGATTCAAGGATCTTTATTGTCATTCCAGCACATTTGACATCAGTTGGAACGAAATTTGTTTCCCTGGTCCCGGAGCAAGCTCAGTAGAAAGAGTACAAAAAAAAGAATAGAACTAATGACTAAGTATAAAATAAAAACTAAGTATAAATCCGGGCAGTGAAGTACTAAGTATAAAACCTGACAAAATCTAAAACTTTGTCAGGTTTTACTTAGGCAAACCATAATCTTCCCAGCTTGCTCAAGCTTGGGTCTGCTTCTGGAAAGCACAACCAAGATACTTCCCCTTGATGAGATTGGAAAGCATCAGATACTCTGATTGTTTTTCTTGATTTTCAGTGCAGAACAGCAGCCTGCAGTAGATTTCTATTAATCACATCACACATAGAGGGAGAAGCAATTTCATAATTGTACTTTTTTCATAATGTGTTTTAAATTTATATACATCATGTTTTACATGTTCTATATATGGTTGGCTTTAGTCATATGCACACTAAGGATCAAACCTTTAGCCTGTACAGAACTGGGAAAAAGGGCTTTTGCTTACGCTGCTCATTCTGCATGGAACTGTTTGCAAAAAGACCTGAAATGACCTGAACTTATTTATTTGAACGCTTTTAGGTCTAGACTAAGGAGCACGTGAAACTGCCTCCTTAAATTGTAACTGTTTTTAATTATTCTTACTGTATATCTTTTATAATGTCATGTAATTTATAATTGCTGCCTCTTGGCCAGGACTCCCTTGTAAAAGAGGTTTTTAATCTCAATGGGACTCTTCCTGGATAAATAAAGGTTAAATTGAAAAATAAAAAAAAAAAACCTGCAGGTGAACTGGTTGTCAGAAAAGCTACTATACTAGTTCGCCTCATGGTCTGAACCTAGTGGGAAACAAAAAACAACAGGAGGGCGCACACATTCCAGAGAGGGTCAGAGTCAGGGAAGGGGGATTAGTCTGCAGGGACCCGACAGTAACAGATTTTCCTGAAGACCTCACGGGTTAATCTGGCTGTGATCTGTTAGGGAAGAAAAAAGGGTGACAGTTAGATGGTTCCAAACCATCACACCAACTGGCCAACTGGTTCCACTCACAGGGCAAGAGCTGAAACGGATGAGTGAAATCATTGTTGGTTAGAAATAGAATGGAATAGAAGTTTTATTGTCATTATGCAGTGAAAGTCTATATAACAACGATCTCCAGCAGCAACCACACATAAAATGTGTTTTTTCCATATGTAAAAGTACAGTTTGTGCAATAATAAGAGTATACACACTGGCCACTTTATTAGGTATACATGTCCAACTGCTCGTTAACGCAAATTTCTAATCAGCCAATCACAGGGCAGCAACTTAATGCATTTAGGCATGTAGACATGGTCAAGATGATCTGCTTCAGTTCAGACTGAGCATCAGAATGGGGAAGAACGGTGATTTAAGAGACTTTGAATGTGGCATGGTTGTTGGTCTGAGTATTTCAGAAACTGCTGATCTACTGGGATTTTCACGCACAACCATCTCTAGGGTTTACAGAGAATATCCAGTGAGCAGCTGTTCTGTGGGCGCAAATGCCTTGTTGATGCCAGAGGTCAGAGGAGAATGGCCAGACTGGTTCCAGCTGATAGAAAGACAACAGTAACTCAAATAACCTCTTGTTACAACCGAAGTATGCAGAAGAGCATCTCTGAATGCACAACACATCCAACCTGGAAGCAGATGGGCTACAGTAGCAGAAGACCACACCGGGTGCAACTCCTGTCAGCTAAGAGCAGGAAGCTGAGGCTACAATTCACACAGACTTACCAACATTGGACAATAGAAGATGGAGAAATAGTGCCTTGTCTGATGAGTCTCCATTTCTGCTACGAAATTCGGATGGTAGGCTCAGAATTTTGCGTCAGCAACATGAAAGCATGGATCCATCCTGCCTCGTTTAAACGGTTCACGGTTGTTGGTGGTGGGTAATGTGTGTGAGAGAATTTTCTTTGAACAATTTGGGCCTACTTAGTACCAACAGGGCGGTTTAACCACCACAGCCTACCTGAGTATTGTTGCTGACCATGTCCTTCCCGTCATGACCACAGTGTAGCATCCTCTGATGGCTACTTCCAGCAGGACAACTCTTTTTCAGTTACAGTTTTTCAGGTTTTGTTAATGCTTTAATTCACCCCTGAACAATAATAAACATCTTTACTCCACTTTTTCCATCTTGAAGCCAGTCTTTTTGTTTGCGCCCCAACCCCTAGCAGAGCTGGGACGTAACAATGACAATGACTCCATTGTACTCGAACGGCCTCCACAGTCACCAGATCTCAATCCAATATAGCACCTTTGGGATGTGGTGGAACGGGAGGTTCTAATCATGAATGTGCAGCCGACAAATCTGCAGCCACTGCGTGATGCTGTCATGTCAATATGGAGCAAAATCTCTGAGGAATGTTTCCAGTACCTTGTTGAATCTATGACACAAAGGATTAAGGCAGTTCTGAAGGCATAAGGGGGTCCAACCCGGCACTAGCAAGGTGTACCTAATAAAGTGGCCGGTGAGTGTATGTGCAAATTAAAAAGTGTATAGAATTATTGAGAGTGCAAAAAAGCACACAGGACAGCAGTCTGTATGATTGCACAGAGCGGTTGGGGGGGGGGGGGGGGGGATTTTGCAGGAGAAGGACATTGATGTACTGTTACCAAGAAAAATGCAGACTTTTATGAAGGCGTGAGCAAAATGCATCAAATGTGAAATTTCACATTGCATCACAGCCCAAAACAGCATTACTGTATAGCCAGGAAACGACTGTGTTTAACCCTTTTCCCGCAGACCTCCTGTATTCCCATTTTCCTGTGCACTAGCTTGGCGACAACTGCCGCTTGCATGAACCTGGGTGGCAGTTGTCACAAGGTTTGTACCGACAGTGACAATAAAGAAACCCAGATTTTCTGTCTAAAACTCATGCCATATTAAAAATCTGAATTTGGCATTATCTGACTGAGAGAAGCTGATTGTGGGATTGTGGGTGGTTTCATTCAATGGTGACTCCAGCATACAATGGTAACACTTTATCCTCCTTGTTCATTAAATTTATATCTTTAAACCCTTATGGCCGATTCACAGCAGGTCCGTGTGCAGTTTTGCTCCAGCTGTGCCGTGGTTTATTTCCGGCCTTCACAGCGCGTCATCTTACACCAGGAGCTGTCAGACAATTGATTAGGCCCCGCCTCCTGGCATGCTGCTTTCATGTGCAGAGCAGATTATCAGCAGAGTGTCTAATGATGCTGCGCTGCAGGATAATAAAACCGCAGTGGCCACAATTGAGTCAATGTAGAGGAAACACTGTCGTTGGTAAATGCCTTAGAGCTACATGATAGGAGTGAACTTGACACATTAGAAGACATGTTATGAAAATAGAATTGTAAATGTTTAACTTACAAACAGGTAGCCTAATGTGAAATAACAGTAAATTATGTAGAAAAAAAAAAAAAAAAAAAAAATAGGTCAAATAAATAAATGTGCTTTTGTGTTTTTCCTTAGACCAGAATCTGATTGGCCTAGATTGTAGTCTGGGAAGGGAAACTGAAATTTGGTTGAGGTGGTGGGGTGGGGTGCCTAAAAATTTCCCTTATCTTCAAATCCAAAACTTGACAGGTGTGCATCCTGGTCGAAGATAAATGCTAGAAGATGTGATTTTTTATGTTCTAGAAACAAATGGAAAGCCTCTGAGTGTTCATGTTTCTTCCTCTATGTACCTAACCACCCACTTCCTGAACCATTTACTTGAAATGTACACCCAGCCTCAGCTGCATTTTGTGTTTAATTTACTAATCCTAGCATGGCAGCTTACTGACATTAGCATCTAGTGCAGCACAACCTCATTAAGGAGCAAACTAGGCTCTTAATCTGCATTAATCCACTATGTTAAACATGTAGTGTGCTGCCCAAACAGCAACAAGTATGTACTATGACAGTCCTGACAGCTGACCTGATCTTAAATCCAAATCAAAATGCTCATAAGCCACTTGCCCACCTACTGCTCACTTACACACACAAGTATCTAGCGCAGTTAGACGGGATTGGACAGTAGCTAATAAGATGACTGTTAATCCTCAGGACTGAAGGTATAGAGTAGCGGCCCTCTCTCCATCACACACGCACACGAACAAACCGAACACACCCTGACATAGAAGAATCAGGTGCTACACTGATATGGAAGTCAGTCCAGGTCATGCTGAGGCAGAGAAGATCGAGATTAAGAAACGTCACAGCAGAGACAAAAGCACGGTGAAGCTGTTTGTGTGGCTGGAAGCAACAAAGGAGATCCTATTAAGAAGAGAGGAAAGAATGAGAGGAGGAAGGAGAGGCAACATTTAGTTTCCTGGTCGTGGCAGGGCAGAAGGCTAAACAGGACATAAGGGGTCAATTTAAAGGTAAGGGGCTCATTTTTGTTGTTACCTGACATTTAGGTTCCTCGGTTACATGAAATATATTGTTATTCTCCCAGAACACAGAAATTATGAGGCAAACTAAGCAGCTCAGCAAAGTTTGAGCGACTGCTGGGTCACTTTGGGACACACAGCCATTACAGCTCTGCATGATTAGTCTACGTAACTGACTAACTGTCTTTATTCATGTGTATTGCTCCTGTTTTTGCTTTGATTTGCATTAATGCATCCAAAAACAGATGGTATTTACTTTCAATAAAAAAGTCTGTCTCCAAAACACAGAAACTGGAGAAATGAATCAGGAAGAGCACATGCACTGAAAAACCCCCAAAGACACCACCCATATCTTCATTTGACTTAATGGCTCCTCTAATCTGTCATCTGATGGCCAAATGCTCTTTTAAATCCCTTTCTATTAATCTTCGTTTTGTCTCAATAATCAAATAATCTGGATTGTGTAATCTCATTTGGTTAATCTGGGAGTGCCTGTGGTTGCGTTGTTGTTTGTAATGACTGTGTGTGGCAGTCTGCTCAGTTACCTGAGCATGCTCTTCCCAAAATGTGGAAATATTGCTGTGAAGTGGCTGCTACAAAACTTTGTGAGACGTCACTTGTAACGATGGATTTTTAGAGGATTCTGTGGCTTCGATTGAGTTTAAAGAGCTTTAGAAATCACAGACGAAGAGGTAGCAGCAAGATGGAGGGCATGGCAAAGTATTTAACCACCAAAAAGAAAGATATTTCTTTCAGGAGTCAAAGAAACCAAAATCCCAGCAAATAAAGTCATATTTTTAATCTGTTTTGTTGAGAACATGTTCATAATTCTTCATGTTAAAGGAGAATCAGAATATCTGCAGTGCAGCAGTGAATTCATTTATTTGTACACATTACCCAAAATGCAAATCAGTGAAAAATATAGTAAAACATGGCGTTAGAATATAACTAATGAGCTCTTCTCATTAAAAAAGGAATGATTAACTATTAAAAGATCCATCTTGTCTTGCAGGTTAGCTCTGTTGCCATGGCGAGGGCTGGTCGCCCCGCATCTGAGAGCTACCAGCCAGTCTGCTGCTCAGTCAGACCGTCACTGTCCACCTCCAGCGAGGCTGGAGTTGTGGGGGATGAAGATGACGAGACGCCCATTTTCTCCCTCTCTAAGAGCTCCATGGATGTTGTCATGGCGACAGGCCCGCCACACAAGCGGGACCCAGCCTGGACTAGAATGGACCTGAAGCGGAGCTCCAGCACCAACACGCACTCGGACCAGAAATCAGTGACGCTCCAGCAGCTGCATCAACACAAGTGGCGACACAACAGCCACCAGTTATCGTTCACGACTCAGAGCGAGGACATGCTCAGCCCGCCCCCCCTCAGCGAACGCTGGATCTCCAACATGCATCGCTGGAGCGGGTGTAGCAGCACCCACAGCCGCAGCAGCACTCCAGACACTGTTGTATGGAAAGGAGGGTCCTCGCGTCCCTGTAGCACCAACCAAGACTTCCCTTACTCTTCCACACCAGACTCTTCCATGTCCCAACTAACCTCCCCCCCAATAACACCTTCCCCACTAATTTCCCCCTTTCAGACACCTACTTTACCCCCGGTAAATCTTTTATCTTCCTCCTGCTCTCCACTTACACTGAGCGCGCATCAGCTTCCCCAATCTTCGCCTCATCCTCGGCTCACCAGCACAGAAGACGAAGGCTCCCAGGAGAAACTTTCATTTCAGTTCCCGTCCCCCGTCCCCTCACCCGTCTGCATAGCAGACGCAGGAGACTGTTTGGATCCTGGCTGCCTTGCTGATGATGCGATGACAGAAATGCCCAGCCCCAGCAGCTCCCACGAAGGAGAGGAAAGCCATTCACAAACAGTCGGCAACCAGAAGTCAAATTTTCCTGCAGAAGGACAAGAATCCAGATCAGGACCTTCAGGCTGTTATCTTGCACTGCCGCTCCAGACGGATCAAAGCTGTTTGGCAAGCCGAAGTTGGAAACTGCCACTTGTTTCTTCTTTGAGTGACTCACAACTGGATGACAGTCACAAATACAAACTTAATCCTTTTGATGGAACTGCGCAGACTTTAAAGGTGGTGCTGCCCAAGGAGGAGGCTACGATGACCTCACAGCTGAAAATGGTGGATGTGGCTGTGCAGACGGTCTCTCCTTTGGGCTCTTGCAGTGACCTCAGGAGAAAGATCTCCACCTCCAACACAGGGTCCCACTCTATCTTGGGTTCCCCACCCGGATCCAGGCTGAACCTGAGGTCCCCCGTGGGATCTCACTCCAATCTAGTGTCACCATCTTCCAGCATGTTCCCAGGAAGCAGCAGTGAAGAGGAGGAGAACCAACACGAAGATCCAGAGTTGCGCGTTACCCCCGCCTCTCCACATCTGGAGAGGATGAGGTCATGTCTGAAGATCCAGCTGGAGAATCGTGATACGCTAGGTAGGAGGAGCAGCATGAAGCAGGTTCAGTGGGATGAGGATGGGTTGACATGGGAAATTCACGGAGCGTCTGTGGACCCAGAGGAGCTGAGCACAGCCATACAGAAACATCTGGAACTCAAGAACAATCCCAAACCTCAGAAAGGTTCCACCAAGAAGAAGAAGGCGCCAAAGCCTCCTGTCATATCCAACTTGGTAACAACCATGGCCCTAGATATAAGTCCACCTGCAATGAGCATTAAGTGCATGGTTGAGGGTGAGAGTCAGGACAGACTTGGAGCAGATGAACAAACGGAGGCGCAGCAGAGAGCAGGAGGCAAAAAGGAGGAAGCAGCAGAGAAACAAAATGACACAAAAGATGTAAAGTTGTCAGGAAAGGAGGACATCAGCAGCCCTAAGTCCCAAACACACATCAAGAAAAAGACTGTAATCAGGTCACTGAGGAGGCATGGATGGTGTGGAGGCTCCAGAAAGAAGGATGACTGATATTAGCAACCAATAACAACTATTTTCTGTCAGCGTATCTTGTGTTGTTGGATGCAACATTAGAAATGACTGAACCTAACCACCAATCACAGAACAGCAGCTGCTGCTATCTCATCCGGTTTAGCAGGAAAATGAACTTTAGTGTCAAACTGATGGAGATCTAAAAGGACTGACATGAAAGCCATCAGAGGAATAGTAAAACATTAAGTAATACATTTGTAAATTAATGATAGATGCTTAATAAATAACTTTTTTCTGCTAATGGAGATTCTTTTGCTTTTGCAACTAAAAAAAACTCAACAAACAAAAAGAGATAAGAACCAGTTTGTGAGAAAAATTGAAAGTAAATTCATGAGATTAGTGTTCTTTACTTAAAATGCTTCTTCATATCAAACACATCCATCCACTAGGATGGATAGGCTGGAGCTGAGAGGCAGGGTGCATCCTGGATTGGTTGCTGGACCATCACAGGGCCACATATCAAATGTATATTTGCTCTTTATGCCCGAGGTTTTCAAAGAAAATGCTCAATTTTGATATTAAGTTTTCATAAGACTGCAGCTTGGGAGAGTAAATAAGAAAAATGTTGAAAATGAACCTGATTTTTATGATGGGAGTATTTTTTTTATTTCTTTTGCATGTTGAACAAGAATCTGCAAACAGCTGAGAAAGTACTTCAACAGAGAAAAAATGTTTTTTCATTCTCTCTAATCTGCTCTGCATGAGCACATCCTCATCAGCTCAGTGTCTTTAAAACTCGATTTTCCTGAGAAACTATGAATGACTCCTTCCGAGGTACTCAAAGCACTTTGCATTGTATCCATTATTCATTCACTCCTCATTCATACTTGGTGATAATAAGCTACTGATAATGTGATCATGTGTAGCCACAGCTACCGTGGCGGCCTCTCTGACCTGTGGACCTCTGGAGGCAAGGAGTGTGGAGTGTCTTACCCACGGACACGACAAAAGGTCCCCGAAGAATGGGACAAAGACAGAACCCACTGAATTCTGCAATCTGCTCCTGCAGGACTGTACTGCTGGCAGTCTTGCATTTAATCATAACGTTTAAAATATCCATCTGGTCACAATCTTTTTTTCCCTTTGCTTCAATGACATCTTTAGCCTTACTGGAGTTGCCATGTTTGTTTTTCGCTTTTAAACAATGACCTCAACTGTTGAATAAGATGTGGGTCATGCGATGTCTCTTTGATTTCTCAAAATCTAATTTGATAAATGTTTTTTTTTTTTTTCTCATTTCTCTGTTGTGCGTAACTTCTGTTGCTCTCATTAAGCAAGTGTGGCAAGGTACCCAGTGAGGACGTGGGCAGGATTTAATCCCCAGACGAGAGTCATGCATGCTGACCAGTCAGCCAGGCATAGTGACAGGACCGTCAACTAGGGCTGGACAATTAATCAATTTTAATCGTATTTCAATTTTCCTTTTCACAATCATAGAAACACTGTAATCGAAGAAAACGATTAATCCTGAAGTGTATTAAATGAAAAATATTCTTATTTTACTCCTTTCTTGTTTCTAATTTTTTCCGGTTTTATATTTTTTTAAATTATATTTAAGTTTAGTTTTAGTGGTTCAAAAACCTTTTTATAAATCATAAATCGTGTATATAATCTGATTTCAATATCAGTCAAAAATCGTTTATAATTTTTTCCATAATCGTCCAGCTCTACCGTCAACTGTCACATCTCTCCCCCTTTTTTCACAAGCATGTCCGCATGCTCTGCGCCACCAATTACAAATCCATTGACTGTTTACCAGTTTTGCACATAGATCCTGCCAATAACATCAGAATGTGACGAGTTACGCAAGGAGGGCCCAGGCAGGATTCGATCCCCAGACTCAGGTGAGAGTCATGCATGCTTACCAGTCAGCCAAAGGGATATTCCCTTAGCTAAGTAGCCTGGGTGCATGATCACTGGGGGTAGAGTGACAGGACTAGCTTATGCCGTTCATGTCATCTCTTCTGTGGCTTGGAAATCCTCCTCCACCAGCTGGAGGATCTTACAATCTCTTGAATGCAACCTTCAGACAAGGTGCTAGGGGAGGCTGCTACAGAAGCTTAGAGCAAGGAGACATAGCTGCGTCCTTCTTTGTATTTCTCACTCCTAAGTCACAAAGAGACACATAATCCTCTCTTTTTCTCTTGTCGTCCTTCAGTCCTCCTGCCTCCACCTGTGCACAGTGGAAACCTTGTTGCCCTTCTTCAGCAAAAAAAAAAAAAACCAAAACAAACAAACAAACAAAAAAACCCACCTAATTTTTAAAATTGTTCCACCAAGTCAAGGTCATTTCAGGTCAGGTCTAAAACCTGCACTGTTGTTGTTGGAGTGTTGATTTATTTAGCACTGTATGATTCATTCTGATGCCTCTCTTTCTTAATATGGTAAACAAGTACAGTAACTGCATTTGTGCAAATAAATAAAGAGGACTTAGCAAGTTTAACACCAGTGCTAACAGTTGCTTTGAAGTTAAATGAAATTAAAATATGTAATTTATTCCCTGTAAGGTAAATTGTAACGTTGTGGTGGGTATTGACCATCTAAGTCTTGTTCCAGAGGGTGATGGCTGCTGGCAGGAATGATCTCCTCTACTTTTCTGTCTTGCATAGGCTACTTATCCAGAATCATGTTTAGCAGCTTGTGGAACATTCTTTTACATAAATCAGAGTTTTCCCAGCTTTCTTGGTCAGTTTGGTTAGTTTCTTTAAGTCTCTGGCTCCGACACAGCTGCCCCAACAGATGGCTGCAAAGCTGATTGCACTTTCAACAACAGACTTATAGGAGATATGCAGCATCTTGGTGCATGGGCTGCTATGGGCCGTAGCCACACCAAAAGATAAATGAATGCATGAATGAATAGATAAACAATAAAACTATTAAATAAGCACCAAGCTGCAGAGATGGCAGACAAGGACGCTGCCATGCTTCTATTCTGTTCCAGAGGTCACTGCAGCAGTGGAGGTTGGCCTTCTTGTATTGCGTATTGCTCCATACCAGAAGTTGGACCAACAACAAAAAGTAAATGGCAGGAGAAAGAGAGTTTCAATGATCTTTTATCTAACAAGTTTCTTCTCTAACATACAATTCCATGCTATTTTCATGTAATGCATCAAAGAATTAGAGCTGCAAGTAGCTGTTCTCTCCTCCGCTGGAGCTTAATTTGCTCAGTTCAATGGTCTGGTACATCGTCTTCCCACACAAAGAGATACACTAACAGCCCTCTTAATTTCCAGCTAGCATGTCTTTGTTCACTGCATTGAGTGACAGGTAAACTAAAAGGACACCATGTACTGTATAAGTCAGCACAACAATGACAGAGTTTTATCTGAGCTGAGCTAGTGACATAAATGTCACCCAGTCTGTTACAACTGGAACTATGTTAGCAGATACAAACAATACAAAAGTAAGCTAGTGATTATGATAATTACCACATTCATGCTTGGTGATAAGCTACACGTGTAGCTGTAACTACCTTGGGGTAGACTGCCCGGAAACATGGTAGCCAATACATGCTAACACCCAGCGACTGGTGGGTGAAGAGTCTTGTCCAAGGACACAGTGGCAGACTGACCGGTATGAAAGGATTTAAACCACCTCCCTTCTGATTATTGGACAACCTGCTCCACTCTACATAATTTATTACAGCCTGTACAATTTGGTTTAAGAATACGCCGTCATTTAAAGACTGAGCCACACTCATTCAACTCATTCACTGCAGAAAAACATACACACAAGGTCCAGTTGTATGTAAACTTGGTGAACCACAGTGATGAGGTTTGACCATTCAAGCGCAGCCATTCAGATGAGCGGGCACATTCTCTTTCATTCACCACAGGGGAAAAAAAAAAAAGCTCAGCTCACTAGTGGCTTCTACTGCAGTTGTTGTTGTGATATTTTTACAGATGTTTGTTTGTTGTTTTACAGTATCTCTCATTTTCTGGTCTTAAAGGATCAATAACAAGCTGGAAGTGGAAGGACAGATGGATTTGATCTCCAGGAAAGAGAAATAAAAACTGTGAGCACTTTAAACTGAGACCAATAACTTTGCTACATATAATATGCAACAATATGACAGTTTTGCTGCTGTTATTTGAATATAATCTTAGATGTGTTGGAGAGCTCCCTATTAAATGTTTTAATTTTGTTGCGTTAAATATGATGCATTCATATGCACCAGCATCTGGTCCAACAGCAGCAGTCGTCATTTTGCAGGTATAAGTTGTTGTTGGCTTAATGTTTTTTTGTTTTGTTTTTTTTGTGGAAAAGTTTCATTAGATACAGAGACTGCACTGAAAGACCTCAAAGCTTTATGCCTATATGTTGGCTTTACCAGTTAACACTGGTTAAACTAGTTTCTGTACTAAGCTAAGAAGTTTTTTCTTACGATTGTAAAGTTGGGCATTTTAACTTTCTTTGGAGAGTCACTTTCAAAAGGAACAGTTTGAGTTTGCTGCTGGGTTGAGACATTTCATGGGAAACAAATGCATATTTCAGAGTGGTAGTAAGAAAAAAAAACCAGCCCAACCAATATCAAAACATCAGTTCGATGATGATCTCTAAAACAGTGGTTTTCAAACTTCGGGACCCTGTGTGTCGCATAATTTCAGGGGGTTGCCATATCATTGTAAAAAAAAAAAAGAGAGAGAGAGAAAAAAAAAATAGAGCCCACATTCATCAAATAAATTTGGGATTTTTGGAGTTATCAAAATTAACACATTACTGCAAAGAGATTACTCTGTAAAATTAACACATTCATTTTTTCATTTATTGCATAAACAACTAAGTTATCACTGATACCATGTTAAAAATCTGAATTTGGTATTATCTCAGCAAGAGAAGCTGATTTTGGGCATTTTAGGTCCCTTCCTTGTCACCTTATTTATGAAGAATACATCTAGAAGTTTTTCATTGAGTGTCCAAAAACAAAATTATTACAGGTGCTATTCTAGAAATCCAAATTTGGTCCTTTTTTGGTGAGAAAGACTGAATTTTTGCATTTGGGTGCTTTTTAAAAGCTGTTAAGATATTCCACCAACATCCACTTCATTTGAGAAGATTCTGACAGTGGGCACAGATTGACCCATTAACCACTCAGTTGGGGGTGTCACAAACACCACAAAATGTTACTTTGGGGGTCGCGGCTCAGAATATTTGATAACCACTGCTTTAAACTGACCTGTATAGATTACATAATGGTCTCGTCATGGATCAAAGCTTTCAGTTCCTGGTCTTTGTTCTTATCAGATATGAATAAATCTTCAGATGAGGTGGTTAACCTGGACTATGTTTACACAGGATGAACTCTGATGGAGATTTTGATATAAAGGTTATCTTCAGGTCACTGTGTCACTGCTATGAGTCATGTGACGCGATGTGATGTTTGTGTACAGTATTCTCTTTGTCTTGCATGCATGTCGGTGTGCTGTGAGCATACTATGTGTACGTGAAAGTGCTGATAGGACTCCCCAGAATCCCCTTTTTCTCAGCTGTGGTGGAAACTCAAAGCTACAGGAGAACTATCCAGCGCTCTGCTTTTGTTGTGGCACAGCTCTTTGTCCCTGGAGGTGTGCAGTTGTGTTTGTGTGTGTGTACTGTACGTGTACCTGTGTATGTACATCTGCGTGTGCTTGCTGCCTGGTATAAATACCGTGCGACGTGTGCCGGCCGGTGATTCTGTGGAAAACGATGGCTGTGCCGGGACCTCCTCTGCTTCTGCTTCTGTTGCTGCCACTGCTGTTGAGCAAGGCATCCCAGCCTGCAGCTGCATACACACTCACCCCCGGACGACAGCCACAGCACAAAGTCCTCCATCTAGGTGAGGGCAAATACACACTTTTAAATGAGCTTTTCTTTCCCTGAGGAAGCGTGTGCTCTCTGTATCTGAATGTGGTGTTTGTCCTCAGACTGGCCCAAGGATTGTGGTATGGCCCACTTCAAACCCAACATGGCGGAGAGGATTGTGTCGGGGAATGAGGCCAGGCCTCATTCATGGCCCTGGCAGGTCTCTTTGCAGGTAAATTAAACTAAGAAGGCTCAGAATTTCTAGGATAAAGTAGCATATTTAAACATTTGCAGTATCAAGTTCTTGTATTGTCTCTTTATAGTGTTTTCTGCTTTCATCTACTGCATTAATTACATATGTCATATGATATGAAATCATTTGCTTTGCCTCAAATATTCAAATAACCAAAGATATTCAACCTCTGCTAACATAAAATAGACAAAATTGTACAGCTAACTGAAAAAAAAACTAATTTAATTAACAATTTCCACATTTGCACAATATTTTCTTTTAACCTAGTAATATGTATTCGTCTGATAAGGAGTCTGATTTCCATATACGGGCATATATATCGGTTTCAGAGGGGAACAAATTGATCTAATCAGTAATTATGCTTTTACAAATTACCCAGCTGAAGGAAAGGGCCAAGCTCCAAAAGTCTGGCTCATATAATTGATTTCTTACAATTGGAAGATATATTTTTTTCTTAAGTACTTAGAAGTTGTTTTTTAAAGTTTCCAAATAAGCCAGGAATATTGCTATTGCTATCAGTATAAAGTAATGCATGTGATTTAGCAATTTTGTTATATTTTAGTACAGCAAGATCAAAACTGACCAAAAATTTGAGTGAAGGAAAAAAAGCCTGATAGTATATTTGCCAACATTTTTCACTTCAAATATGCCATGGAGAAATATATGAGTGACAAAAAGAAGATTTTGAGTGCAGTGCTGGTAGACGGAGAGGGAAAACCAGAATTTTCAACACACTACAAAAACTCAACATCTTAACAAGTATATTTTTCTAATTCCTTGTTGAAATATCTCATCACACTCAATATTAGACAATCACCTAAAGAAAAACATTTCAGTGAGATATAGGATCTTGTTTTAAGACAATGCATCTTAAATATGTCTTATTTCAAGAAAATTGTACTTGTTCTATTGGCAGATTTTTCATTTTTATTTTTTTGCTTATTACAAGCCCAAAAAAAAAGATTTTTACTACTTACTTTTTTTTACTTACTTTCTTTTCTCTTTTTTTTTTTGCCTATTAAAGCCAAAAAAAAAAAAAAAGTCAATAGAACAAGTGAAATTTTCTTAATAAGATTTCCTGAAATAATACATATTTAAGATGCATTGTGATAAAACAAGTTCCTATATCTCACTGAAATGTTTCTCTTTAGCTGATTGTCTTATATTTAGTGTGATGAGCTTTTTTGACAAGAAATTAGAAAAATATACTTGCTAAGATTGAGATTTTTTGTATCCCAAATGCATCACAGACCTGCATTCAGTAGCCAAACTAGAGGCGCTGTCTTTCCAAAACACTTAAAACTCTGTGCTACAACTCCTTATGTCTCCCACAAAACACTCACAAAGTTGTAAACAGAAATGGTCAACAGAAGTAAAGAAAAACATATTTTCACAGCTTTTTTTTTTTTTTTTAAAGAATTGACTTCTGTTCAATTTAAAGCACCTAAGACAAACCTCATCAGGACTTGGCGTATGATATTTTGGGTGAATAGGGTGATATTTTCTCCATATTAGATCAAATAAAGCATACACAACCTCAAACAAACAGACAAAATTTACAATAGGAGGATGAATGAGAGCCAATCAGCATGGAGTGTTTTTGACTCGTTGGCGCCCTCTACTGGACAAACTATATATTGACTCAGTTTTAAAATTTGACAAACAGCATTTAAATTTCAAACTGGTCAGGGAGGCTGCTAGATGGTGTGCTAATCAAAAGCTGGAAATGAAGGCAGTTACTACCTCTGACCTGCCCAATAAATTCACATCCCATACTTCATCACTGAGGGAATTGTGATTGTATCTCACAGGTCCGTCCCAGAGGCAGCAAGCATTACATTCATGTCTGTGGAGGAACTCTCATCCATCAGACCTGGGTCCTGACTGCAGCTCACTGTTTCCAGAAGTAAGAGGAATTCTCCTAAAAATGCCACAAAGAGACGTAGTTTAACCTTTGGTGAAATTGGAGATAAAATGACTGCGCTGTTTTTATTTATTCATTTTTTTCCAGGGGTAAAGCTGAGGATGCTGGGAGCTGGAGGATCGTCCTGGGGAAGCACCAGCTGAGGCGCTCTGAGACAGCAGAGAGGATTTTTCCCGTCAAGAGGATCTACCGGCACGAGAGCTTCCGTTATCCCACTCACAGCGAGCTGGACTATGACATCGCCCTGGTGAAGGCGGGCACAGAGATCCTCCCTTCAAAGTTCATCCGCTACGCCTGCCTGCCGCGCAAGCAGACCAGCCTCAAACCGGGTCACTACTGCTGGGTCACAGGCTGGGGGGACACCCGTGGTGAGTGGTGGACAGGGGAAAGTAAAATCAACCACTAAGACAAGGCAGTTGCTGCTTAAACTGCTCCTTTATATCAGACAGTGTAATTATGGAGAATAACTAGTGGCCTATTGGGTATCAGTGAGTCGTGGTTATCCAAATGACCCCTTATAACCAAGTTGAAGACCTTGATCACCACTTTAAAAAGGAGAAGTGACAGACTGGTATTAATGGAACACTAGTAGACTAAAACAAGACGAGCAAAATGAAGCAACTCTGTGAAATGTTAAATGTTTTGCACTTTTCTGTCCCTGTTTGACAAATCCAAGCATCTCAACCTCCTTTGATCCCTTTCAGGTGGGAAGGAGAACGTCTCTCTGGCAGAGGCTTTGAATCAAGCCCGTCTCCCCATCATCGACTTCAAAACCTGCCGGCAGAAAAAATTCTGGGGCGACCGAGTCCGAGACTCCATGATCTGCGCCGGTTTTAGAGACACCGAGGACCCACCTGCAGCATGCCAGGTACGCCTGAGATTTACACATTTACATCCCATCAGCCAAACTTCCCTCCTTACTCTTCCCATTGTTGCTCTTTCTCCTCCAGGGTGACTCTGGTGGTCCTCTGCTGTGCCAGCTGGGCCAGGACCGCTGGGAGGTGCACGGCGTGGTGAGCTTCGGCCCCATCGGCTGCACCGTGGAGAACAAACCCAGCGTCTTCACCCGCACTGCCGCCTACATCCCCTGGATCGAGGCAACACGCATCAGGGACTTTTTCCTGCACTGAGCAGGACACCTGACCCAGCACACATAAGCTCTGCTCTGTTAGTCTTGCAGCCTCGTTCCTGTTCTAGACACCGAGCTCTGCAACGACCACTTCATCATGTAAATACATGTTATGTATGTGCAACTAACAGACAATAGTTGACAGTATGTACTTCTCTCGGGGAGCACCGCATCACATACACTTTTACACCAAATTCATTTTGCTCAATAAAATGTATCAAAAGCAAAATATTCTTGAACTTTTCCCATTTTCTTTTATTTTAGTTGACATTACAGTGGTTTGATGGAGACGAATGAAGAGTAAGCACATCCAGAACAGCTTTACAGTGATTTCTTCTTGCACAGTACAACAGAACTCACTGTATGTGTGTTTTAATAAATACAAGAGTCAACAGACCATAAGGCTTTGCGCTGTTTCCAGGTCTTTAAGAGTCTTTCAGTCCAAAACCAGAATCGACATGTGGTGAGCAACACACCAGATGTCGGAGGTCATTTCACAAACTGGCTCATTTCACCCAAATGTCAGGAGTTATCAATTTTAAAATCCAAGAAGACCAAAAAGCCTTCAAAAAAACAATTATAAAACAAACATAACACCTTTATGTTAGATCGTCAGTGTATTCTCGCTACAGAACACCTCAGAGGATAAAGAAAAAGGAGTCCACGTTGTAACAGGACACACTTTCCAGAAGAATTTAGTCCACATTTTCTTTTCTTATTTTTCAGACACGTCTTAAGGGTGAGTAGCTGTGGTGGCAAACTGGGACCGACAGCCCCTTCCCAGTGAAGAACACTGCATTTTAACCAGAGTCTAAGTCCTCTTAGTGCTGTGGTTAAAGGCCGTGTCCTTGAGATATTTGGCCCTAATGTTGTAGCAGCTGCGTGGGAGTTTAGTACAGCCTGGAGGACGAGGAGGAGCCGGTGAGATGGTCCCAGTTGTTGTAGAGCGCGTAGGCACCAGACAAGGCGAAACCAACCAGACCTCCACGGGCTGCGCCCTTTAATCCACCTGAGAAAACAAACAGAATAATAACAGCAATCATTATCATGACCACAGAAAACAATAATTATTTTTATTCAGAAGGTCTCAGATGTTTTGAAGTCGACAGCTTAGTTCAAACAGGCATTAAGTGGATTTACAACACAACAAAGTGTAATCTGTTTGACTCTTTGGTGCTTTCCAGTGATAATTTCCAGTGATATCTGTTCTGCCCTCTGTTACAACATTCCAACAGAGCATTTACACAGAATATACAGATTTGATCAAGATTGAACGAAGAGTCAATTTTAGTCATTGAAAACAAAACCCTGAAAGTTTAAGCAAAAAGTAAACACAGTAAATTTACATGATGTCACTTTTACACCACAAAGCAATACAATAGGTTCAGCTATGTGAATGCATGGTCGCTATTTTGATGAATCCAACCACTCAAACTGATCTTCCGTGACAGCCTTGACGCACCGTAAGCTCACTGATGGGGTTCTGACTGTTGCCTGTAGGGCTGGGCGATAAACCAGTATGATATCACAATATGATATTTACATGAGAGAGATAAATATTCACATATACTGCTTTATTGCAGTATTAGTTGTGCAAATGTTTTCCGTTTTATTTTTTTTCATAATGACCTGGCTGCACCTCAACTGACAACAGAGGTCACCTGATTATTTAAACTATCTGTCTGGAAGAAAATCCTCCCCAAAACTTCTACAAAGAAATCCTAAATGGCCAGCCAACCATCTTGAATTATTTCGATTTAACAAACATTTCTAACCAGTGTTTTTCAGTTTCATCACTGAAGTGGAGCTATATCTTTAAGCTAAACATTTTTCAATACTAAAAAGCAGGTGTTTGATTTAAAATGAAACATTCAGACAAATTAGGGTAAAAATGCTGGTATATATTGTATATCATCATCTACAACAAATATATTGTGATATATCGGGTACATATCGTCCAGCCCTAGCTTGTAGTGGGTAAAACACTGACAACTTCCCTTCCAAGTCACTCTTACAGGTGGTGACTCAGTTTTAACAAATTACTGATCAAATCTAGGGGTTCAAAAAGATTTTTAGCTGAAAACCTTTTTTTTGTTTGTTTGTTTGTTTCCCACTTATGAAGAAGTGAAAATACCCAAATGGATAAAAAGAAAAAAAAAAACCATAAGCTGTCAGTTGTAATTTTTCCCCATTTCAAGTGCCTTTACTTGCCACAAATCTAAAAACGTGTCAGATTTGATAGAAAATAAAGTCCAGCTATGTCCAAAAAGCAAAACAATCACAACTGCATACAGTACACCTTCTGAAACTTATTTTACAGTTACTCACATTAAGTGCTCTGACATGACTCAAGTCTAGGATTTTACCATATACGAAAGTCTTCGTGCAGGTTTGTACTTCACAGAGACAAAAATGGAAAACAATAATCGTCTGCAGCTTCTCTTTAAATTCAAGAAAGTAATTAAAAGATGAGTTTGTGGAAACTATGACAGCCATCTTTCCATATTCTTTGATACTGACGTAATAACATGCATATACCTACACACATAAAAGCAAAAAATAAATAAATTAATACAATTTTTTTTTAAAAAAGAGAGAGACACCTACTGCCAGATTTGAAGAGCATCCCTGTTAATGTGCCAGCAGCAACTGTGTTGATGTCATCTTCTGCTCCTCTGGCCTTTTCTATCGCCACACCAAAAGCACTATACAACAAGGCTGCAATGACACACAGAACAAACCAAAGCTTTAAAGTGAGACCTGTTTACCAATCACATCACAGTGAAACAAAATCCAAAACAGCAATCTAGTATTTCACATTCACATCTGAAAAGCATAGTTGGGCTGTGACTCTCTCCACTGTGGGTTCATTCAGTATTACCAGCACATTTATGAGTCTAAAGAAGTTTTACAAATCTAAATTCTAGTCTTACCAACAGAGCCAAGAGAGTTGGCCCATGAAGCCCCCTGTCTGGTCACCATGTTGAGAATTCTGAGGAGAAAAAAATTAACATTTTAAATAAGGATTGAATTATAACATAAGCACCTAAATTAAACGGTAATCTGAACTTTGTCTCCAAACTTACTGCACATTACGTGGTTTAGACCATGCCATGTCGCTGGTCTCCTTCAGGCCCATCCTCAGACCATTTACAGCTCCAAGTGCAGCTCCTGTAGTTGAACAGAGTGTGAGGGTCGCTAATGTTCAGTGAAGGGACATAATAACAGAGCCTGTACTGTTGTACTGTGCTGCAGTCACAGTACAACAGATATCAACCTTGCAAACAGGCAAGAGTCAGCAGTAGAGGACTGCATGATAATAATCAAATAAATACAAGAGGTAACAAATAAGGCTGTTAAGAGTCAACCAGTAAATACAGCAGAATAAAGTATTCCACTAGAATAAAACCAATTTAACATAAAATCAAATATTAAAATGATGTACAAACTCCGAAATCTACCCTTGAACTGTACTAAAAAAGAACACTTTAATAAATAAACACTTTTTATTTGCTGAATGCTTAAATTAATTTGGATCAAGTTGAGTTTTTGTTTGTTTGCTTGAAAGAAAAAAATCAAACAAGGTCAGAGGTTAATTCCATTATTAATTTATTCTGAGTCTCAGCTGTAAATATTAAAAGCATTGGACTCTCACCTCTAGAAATAAATGTCAGTATAAACATTTCAAACTCTGAGGGGAAGTTTAACTGTTGCTTACCAGTCATACAAGAGCCTCCAATGGTGAAGAAAGCCAGCTCAAATCTTCCTCTTGTTTTGTTGGCCCCTGTGGGTAAAATGAACTCATCTGCGTCCTAGAACACAAACATTTACACAGTTAATGCAAGAAAATAAACAAAAACATATACTAATTGCAAGGAGAAAAGTTCTGCAAATCAGTTTAAGTTTACCTGAACCAGGTAACGAGGATCGACGTTGAGGTAAGGCGATAGAGGACTCATTCCAGTCACTAAAACCCACAGAATAAAAACGATGGCAAGATACAATCGATTACACATTTGACAGGCTCGTACGAGTGATAACAAAGTTTAAAGTCGTGTATAACGTTGAAGCTGAAATGCGTTGCAAGCATCATGTAATGTAAGCAATGTGGCAGGAGCTAGCATTACAATAGATTTACAGGACACTTACAAGGGACACCGGCGAGCTCTGTGTTGGAGTATTCAGGTGCACCACCTCCAAATAAACCCCCCCAAACCTCCTTTGAGTCCTCCCGATCCTTGTGAGTTGTTGTCCATGGTTGTAGAAGTTAAGAAATGTTAAATTGAAGCCTGGGAAGGATGCGCTAGCTGACGCGGCTAACGTTAGCAGCTGCTAGCGATGTCGTAACACTCAGAACCCAAAACTGACAACTTGACGAAGAACAGCTGGATTCACAGCCACATACACTGTTTTCCAAAAGAATGTATTTTGTTGTCCAGGTGAATTTTAAAGTGAAAACACCGCGTTTTCCTTACAGCTTACGGAGCTCGTCATGTCATCATTCCCTGACCTCCAGCAGCACGCTCTGTCGTTAAGCGATCACCGGTGTCGCACAATTGTTACGTCAGGAGCCGGTCAGGAGACGCCCACCTTCAGATCTACAAAATACAGATAGTAAGATATTTAAGCTCATGAATGCATTTTAAACGCCACTGGCTGCCGATTGAAGTGTATTTGTAAGTATAAATTCAGGATACGTGCAAGTAAAAATAATAAGAAAAATAAGAACAATCACCAACTTAACTCACCGTTTTACGACAGTTCCACAGATCTGGGATCTGTTTATTTAATTCGAGGGCAAACGATGCGAAGCACGCGACAGGTCACAGAACTGACTTCAGGTGAGGAGGATTAATATTATAGGCGCAATAATTTTATAATTTGATCGTAAAAGTTAAACATTCTTGATAAATATGTTGTAAAATGTACTTTTCTTCAAGCAAGTTATAAATATGAATAGAAGTAAACGTTATACAGTAAAGTACAGAAAAACGATCAGATAAAATGTGTTTGAGATAAGAATCTAGCTCTCCTCTTTAATATAGCTATAGATTGTAAATAGATAAATAGATACAATATTTTGCATAGGTGTTTGAATTTTTTACACCATTAATATCAAATAAAAGTAAAGAGAAACACATTTGATTGTTTGCTGTATTTGTTTGTTGAAAAAAAAAACCACACAAACATCAGCTGAAAACACTTGATAAATTGTCTAAAATGACAATTTTTCTGTTTTAATAAGATAATAAGCACCAATAACGCGATTTTCTGACCCGCCATTAAATAAATTGGAGACAGAAAAATAGTTTTTGAGTAACAGCTCTTACCATCACATATTTGAAATTACTTTCATGGACAGTTTACTTTTAACAGTGGAATGTTTACATACTTTTAACTCTATTTCTGAACATAATTATAAAATAAGATGACAGAAAAATAATGGAAAACAAAAGAGCATTATCAAAGAAATGAGCAAAATAATACAAAATATAAAGAAGTTCTCAATTCAACAAGATCAATAAAGTGTTAAAAATCCTAGCAGTCTTTACATTTGAAATATTTTCTTCCAATCCAATTTTACCGTTGTGATACACAAACCACATTTTTCTGCATATTCAAGATACGTATATAAATAAAGTACATAAGATTTCTTTACTAAATAAATTGCTTTGGAATAAAAATTTCTTCTTAATGTTTTGCCTAATGAAATAAAGTGAAATAAACAAATAGAATAAATAGATACATTTGGTAATGAAAACAAGCAGAAATTCCTGTTGTCACAGAACTGCAGCACCTGTTTATCTAGTTATTAATTTAAAAAGTCGTCTCTGCAGCTTGGAAATCATGTGTAAATTTTAATATTCTCATCCCTCAGGGTATGAAAACTTCTTACAGTTCAAGGTTACATCTCAAAATTGTTCTTGATCATCTTTTAAAGTTTCTGTTCACCTGTTTGAGTTTTGAATGACGCTTGCAGTTCCTGACATCCTACACAAGGAGGCAGCAGAGAGTCAAGAGTAAGGATGAGACCAGAAAGAGGGTCAAACTTGATGGTTCTGCTTGTCCTTAGTCCCTCTTTCTAATTAGGTCTGATTTAATTAACTGATTCAGTTAAATTTGCTTCCAGACATGCAGATACAAGGTAAATCTGCGTGACGCTCCATGTAATTGGTGTAGCGAGGATGGGTTGACTTAAATAACTTCCATATGACACCTGACATGCCTTAAAATGCATGTTGCCTACCTTTAAAGTCATGATGCAACAGCAAGTCAGGACCCCACACAAGGACGCGCACGGCCCCAGCCATCTGGTGCCGGTCAAAGGGACAGAGGCACTGAAGGAATTTAGTGTGTTGAATTTCACAAATAACAGAGCATCTTATTTGGATCCCACTATTGTATGTGTGTATTCAGAAGGGGCCAAGTGGAGCGATGAAGTTTGCCATTGTCGCCCAGTGTGGGTGTTTTCAGACCCTCTGGCATGATGTGTGAGTTAGTGTTCTCTGTGTTACTGCCCAGTGTGCCCACTGTCTTTCCCACAATGCCCCATTCAGCCGTGGGCCTCCCTCTCTCTATCCACTCATGCTCCCAGACTGAGCTGCCACCCATTTTGTGCCTCTGGCTAATCATCATCATCATCATCATCATCATTGGACTACAAACCACATTTTCAGTTGTGGGATAAAATAGCCGTGATGTCATCTTTGTTGTCTTTTTCAGCAACTTTTCATCCTCTCCTTCCTCTCCTCTCTCTCTTCCTTTCTTCCTTTCTGTCTCTCTGAGCTCCCAAACACAAAAGACAGAGAGGCCTCGACAGGACCCCAGTGTAAGCTGGTTGTCAAGGAGACAAGGAGACAGTGTTGGGTCTTTAAACTGCCTCAGAGGGGTGTGTGGAGTTAGGGGGAGTTGGCCTTATTTACATGGGAAGAGGACAAGGGAGAAAAAGAGAGAAAGAGGGGTTTGAAATACAACTTTTGAGCTGTTTCCCTGCAGCTCATAGGACTCCGTTGTCATTCAGCTAAAATCACTCCACCACTCGGTCATCAAATATTTACCAAGCAGAGGAAATGTGGAGCTGTTCATTATGTGGAGAATGCCGTGCATACATGGCGATGTAAATCAACCTGTCTTTTCCTCTCACTTTTTCTTATTATCTCCCTCACACGCATACACACATGCACAATGATTGTAAGCCTTGGGAGAGCTGGGCCCCCACTGCTGGCAATGGGGAGAGCTGACTGCAGAATACATTACCAGCTGCTTTAAGAGTGTTTCATTCCAGGACAAGGATGAAAACAGCACATAACTTGAGTGAAAACAGGAAAAGCAAAGACAAGTGTACACACCCATCCGAACACTCAAGCACCCCCACCCATTTCTAATCCACACACATTCTCTCTTTTATATCCCCCCCCCCTCTTGCTATCTCCACTCAGTGCTTCCACTCCGCTTCTTCCTGTCCAGAGGATTGTCAGCAGCGGTCACATTATGTCCTTTCTCTGTCTGTGATCAGGGGGTTGGGGTTGCAGCTATAGAGGAGGCTCAACTCCAAGCCTGAAGTTCAATATCAGCCCCCCGACCCTACAATGAAAGCAGGAAGGGCAGGGAGAGGACGAATAAGCCACCCACTGCTGCATTCACCGCAGAGAAGCCCATGTGATTTTCTTCTGTTTTGTGTGCATGTAAAAACTTTAAAAGTGTGGTTTCAAAGGGAACTTTCACTTTTAACTTCAAGTGTCAAAAGTTCAAAAGGCTCAAATTACCCAAAGATATGATCTAAGAAATGTTTTAAAAGTTAATGAGTGCAAATAAAGCAAATGTAGCCACCATGACATGTGCAGATTATTAGCGGTAGTTTTTCGCAGACTTCGGGGACCGGCTGTGATCCCCCTGTAATATTTACTCTGCAGATGTTTGAGGGCGAGATTGCACAATCAATTTCCCTTCAATTCCCTGGTCATCTTGTTCTCCAAACCTGCAACTCCCCCCCCCCCCCGTTTTCTTTCTGTTATACATGTGCATGCCTGTGAGAAACCATGGTGAGCTGGGTGTTTTCCTCTCTTATTACACACATCAGTGTGCGATGTCCACTTGAATCGCAGAGGAAGACAGAAGACGAAAGAAAGAACACAAAAAAGGAGAAGTGGGAAAAACACGGTGTGGCCCTTTTCCTGCATTTTGGCTAAAGTGTCGGCTTGCCCCCCCCCCCCCCCCCCCCCCCCTTCCCTCTCTGTATCTAAGGAGTGTTTGGTGATTAGTATGCAGAAAGGAAGCTGTTTTGCATAATTAAGTGCTACAGAGAAAAAGCAACAAAGTTTGTTAGTTTTACAACTAAGAGTTTAATAGTGAACAAAGAGTTATTCCTGCTCAGATAAAAGTTAAAAGACCATCATTTAACACATATCTTTATGTTTCTCATCTTTTTTAGACACACATATTCTTTAAAAGGAATCCAAAGCAGAGACAGATACCATTAAAGTGGTTAATAATCACAGAAGTGGTAACAGTTAGTAACCTACACTTGGCACTGAAGAGTAGATTAATGTTGTACTACACTGTTAATTGTCACACTTGTTGTATACAAAAGGCACAGAAGGCAAGCAATGCTGATCTCAAAGGCTCAAGTTAATACAGAGAACATCAGAAACTCCAGTTTATCAGGACAGTTGAGATTGATCACGAATGACACATAAAGAACAGTTCTACTTGTCAGATTAATCTCTGTAATAAGGCATAATGCTCTGATCTGAAAAGGTCATTTAATGTTATTTGTTTTTTGCGTACAAAATAGAATATAAAAATACATTATAAACTTGTTACAGATGTTACGACTGCATGATTTTCTTTTATATGAAGGCATCACTTGGTTTTTGTTTGTGTAAAACTGTATCCTCAGTGGGGAAAAAAAAAACAGATATACATGCAAACATATATGGATGACTTCATCAGAAGCAACACGACCAAACCCACAAACAAACCAAAAAAGTACATAAAATATAACACTGTTCTTTTGAGGCATCCAAACCTCATTTAAACATTTCAGATGCTGCTTTTTCCAACTCACATGAGCCGCTTTTTTTTTCTTTCTTTTGGCACTGATGGAGTTATGAATATAGTCATAAAAAGTAGCTCGGGCCTGCAGTCCTAACTAATCAGCATGAACCCAAATGATAAAGTTTCAAGCTGGGTGCAAAGCCGTGATGTTGCAGTGAAAGATTTAGGTGCAACATTGTTCCATCACTTTCGATAAATAAAGGCACTGTTGTTCAAGCTCGTACAATACTGTAGTGTGGAAAAAGGCAAAGGCATCATTGTGAAGGTCCTCTACATTTTGACAAAAGAAGAGCAACCTTCCGTCTGTTTGTCTATCAGTGTGCATCAACTCCGTATCTGGAGGTTTTTTTTTACCACAGATACTTTTTGGCCTTTCAGATTCCAGTTTATTTTTCCTCACCGAGCGCCAGTGGCTTTATAGTGGAAAAGGGTCTGTGCTGGCACGTTGCTCTGCTGAAAGATGGCTTTTTTAAAATCATTAAACGTGTCAAGAAGTCATGGAGATTACTCCCCTGACACATTTTTAAAAGCACATGTGGTGCGAAATGATCAAAAGCAAGACACATTGTATCCTACAGGAAAGCGTGTTAATATATTTTTCATTTCAACAACACCAATTAAAAGCGTACAATGCTTCAGTTAATGTGTCTGCTTAGATGAGAGAGGTGCTCGTTGAGGGAAAATACTTCAATATGTCCACATATTTCTGATAGTTTAGTGTTTATGGAGGGTATCAGTATAGTTACCATGTTATTAAAAGAATCATTATTATTATTATTATTATTATTATTGCATCACATGGCAGCTCAGAGAGACAGTTTGGCACAGCCAAGGATTGCTTTAGGAGCCCTTAACCAGTTTGGGGCCCATCCCCAGTGAAGTCATTCAGAAGACAGTAATTTCGAGTGTTGGGTGTTCAAAAAAATAAAAATAATAATAAAAAAATCTTTGACTGGCTTTTAGAAGGAAGGCACGTTTGGTAAAGTTTAGGTTAGGACTCGGTGATGGGTGGGGTCCTGGGGTTTATTCCCATGATCGCTGTCGTCTGGTTGGCTGGTTAGACAGAGGCAGCCGGGTTGTTCCCAATGTTCTGGTCTCTGGTTGGCTGAGCTGGGGGAGTGGCAGGGCCGTGGGCCAATGAGCACGCCAGCAGGCAGAGATGGGTGGGTCATCAGTGGGCGGAAAGGTCAGAAGGTCAAGGGGGTCATGGGTTAGTTGCCGTGGCAGCTAGAGTTAGACGAACAGAGACGGACAGACGAGGAAAGGAAACAAAAAGGGCACATAAAAGGGGACATAAAAAGAAAAAAAGATAGAAGAGAGATTAGTGTCAGCTAGTGGCGTCGGGATGACAACAAGGCAGATCTAGTGCAGTGGCACAGCAGGAGGGGCGTTACGTAAGAGCTGCACGACACCTTCATGAGCGCTGCATAACCATTCACAAAGACTCACGTCAACCACCGGGTGTTGACATAAGGAATGGCTGGTTAGTGATGCTCACATTTGCTCATGAAGGCGTTTGCAGGGTTTCGGGAGAAGCCCCTCCTGCCGTGAGACTGCTGCTATAGTGATTCTACTCATGCTAGCTGGGCTACGTCTAGCACAGACAGACAGTGAAACCATGGACAGAGAGGGAGACAGCATGGTTTCATGTGGGTGAGAGAGTGACCTTTATGTCCAAAGAGAAGTGTCCAGGCCTCACAGAGACTTTCACTTACTGACAAGTAGAGCTATTGTTTAGCAGCAGGCGTAAGATCTTGATGATTAACGGTTGTGATTAACTGATTATTGATTATGGTTTGATTGATTTGCTATGAAAGATTAGAAGAGCACCTAAACAGCTACTGTAAGCAAAGAGGCACCGTAAGAGACAGTGATGAGAGGTTAAGAGATGGTGATTTTAGAAGACTTGAGAAACAATTTAACAATAGACAGACTAACTACAAGAATTTAGAGGCTTTGGTTTTCTTTAGAGATTTCTTTCAATACTCATCTTTATTGCCTTTTAGTGTTTTTTTGTCCATTGTGTACAACAAAGAGCACCACCGCTCACACACATATATTGTAGCTAGCTAGTCCATTTCTATTGCATATAACAGTCATGAGGCCTGTGAATCGAGAGGGTCACCTCACCTTAAATACACAGAGCAAAAACACTGCCTTCATTGCCACCTTCGCGGTGACTTAAACAGTAGTAGCTACACACTTTAAATGAAGTTGACATGGACACACTTCATCTATAAAAAGCATATCATAAAAACAAAAATAAAAATTTACAAACTAAAAACAAAAAAACAAAATAAAATCCAAAACAAAAACCTACAAGTATTTCCAAGCGATCTTGTTCCATAAGCTTCATATAAGCACTTAAATTCTTAAAATCCCTATATACAAATTTATTTTGCAGCTAAATACATGGCAACAGCACCACTCTGGCTAGGAAATAAATGAAAGATGTAAACAGCCCCAATGATAAAGTCCAGTGGGCGACTGATAAGACCACAAACAACAGTATTTCATACAAAAGAGCTTGTAACACAGACTTCAGTAGTTATCACACGCTGTGTTTTAGTAGTAAAACCTAAAGATCATGATGAATTGAATGATCTTTAGAAAAAGACAATCACTGTTTTACTTTGAGTGTCATGTAAAAAGTGGGCATAACACTGGATTTAATTCATTATATGTATATATATATATATATATATATATATATATATATATATATGAGAAAAAAAGTGGAAATCTAGTGGAATGAAGCTGAGTATAAATAAAACTTCCCACAGTTTTTTTTGTTTTTTGTGGTCAGAAGTAGTACTGAGGAGATAAACAGCAACATAAAGTTTCTGAGCGAGGACTCTAGAGTCACAAGGACCGGGTCACATGAATGGAGCGATCCATTCTAATTGAGAGGGTCCCGGCCTTGCGAGCCGTCCAGTTTAAGTTAACAGGCGAGTAAAGATAACCGCTTCGGCTGCCACCCCTGATGTGGTTCCTCCCTAAACTCATTCATCTCACTTCTACTGCAACAAATACTGTTTCACATTTTCACACCGAAGCTGCTTCAGCCTGTGACCTTTCCGCCTGGTACAGTTATTTCTCTTTTTTTTTTTTTTTTAAGGCATGCCGTATTACAGACACATGTAAACTGAAATTGGTCCATTGGTCTGCATGCATCCACACTAACACACACATATACACATACACATAAAGTGGCTGGTGAGCTAACTAACCTCTGTCTGTGGTCACTACCCTTTGGTAAGGATGGATTCTCTTGTCGTGGCGTCGTACCTTAGTGGTCATGGCACCTGCTAACAGCCATTGACATTCCCAAAACAGAACACAGAAGGTTACTCATCAGAAAGACATCAGACAGTCCACCCATGGCACCAACATCAGCGAAACCAGGAATTTACAAAGTGTTCAAGGCTGAGGGTGAAAATAAGTAAAAACCATCTCGCTTCTAAGAGACAGAACTTATGTTGTTTTGTGGTCTTCTGCTCTCTACAGAAAATATTAATTCAAACCGCTAATTTCAAACTAAGCTTTACTATTAGATTCAACATCAGCTGTAAGCCAAATCACTCTATAGCTCTGTGATCAAAATAAGCTTAACCATATGTTAAATCGCAAACAGCAGCTCTAAAATATCTACGGGTTTCACTACAATGTTAAGAATTACAAGCGGAAGCTGAATTATTAAAAAAAAAAGTTAAATAGCTGTCACACCACAACGCTAGTCTGCTATTACAAAGAGGAAATTAACAGGAATGGACACTTGACTACAGAACGACTGTCGAGGAATCTGTCATCCTAAAGTTTAATCAAACTGACTGTTTGCTCTGAGGGTTGAGTGTGTACGGGTGTGTGTGGAGTGAAAGGGAAGGGGGGTGGGAGGGGGTCTCTGCAAGCCAGTCCATGTGTGTGCTAGGAAGGGTTGCTATCGCTTAGCCTTTGGTTGGGAAAGCCATACCTGCAAAAACACAGGGAGAAGGGACTGTTAGCCCAGCAATGAGCTTCAGCATGCATCTGTGTATGATGAGGATGTATTACGAGAGCTGGATACAGCAGCCAGTTCATGCTACTGTGAGTACTGCTATGGAAACTAGAGATGCACCGATCCAATCCCATACTACTGATGAATGAATGAACCGTACATCTTGAAATGTGAGTGAAGGCATCAGGCTTGACATAAACATTTAGCCTTGTTAAAAAAGGTAACAAATTAATACAAATATAAATTTGTATTAACAACAAAGTGTACATTTATTACACACTAAAAAGTCCTGGGTCAAACTGCTGGGTTAAAAAGGGACCAACTAATTTCAGGGTTATTTCAACCCAGACATTTGGGTTGTTGCCCCAGCTTCTGGGTTGAAGTAAACCAACATTGTCGTCAATATAACACAACTTCTGGGTCAAATATTCAACCCGAAATTTGGGTAAAAAAAAATAACCCAATTTTCTCTGTTGGTCCCTTTTTAACACTGGAGTTTTTAGTGTGTATGATATTAATAAAAACAGAAATGACTGGATCCGAATGCTGGAGCGGCCACATTCATCCAATATCAGATCCAGATAATTTGTCAGTATCAGAGCCGATATCCGAGCCAGGTATCGGATCGATGCATCTCTACTCTAAACAGAAATAAAAATGTGTTTGTGGTTAAAGGAGCTAAAGCTTACTTCTTATTCTTTTTGTCTCTTATCTTTTAAAGAAATTTAATAGCATAAAAGACATGAAGTGTAGCCCGTTTACTACTTTAGTTTTACTTGGACTTGAGTTCAGTTCAGCTTGGCTTAAAAGCTGAATTTCAATTTACCAGCAAAGTAAATATGAAGGGGGCCCAAACTGAGCACTGACTGATTTGAAGCTAATAAAACAGACTGCCAAGAGCAAAGTGGCAAGGCTAGTCCTCAAGAGCCACTATCCTGCAACTTCTAGATGCATCCCTTCTCCAACACACCTGAATTACCTCATGCGTATGTCATTCAGCCCTGCAGAGGCCTACTAACGAGCCTTTCATTTGATTCAGGTGTGTTGGAGAAGGGCGGATCTTATTGTTGTGGTACGGTGGCTCTAAAGGACTGGACTTAGCTACCCCTGGTCTAGAATTACCTGAGGATGGTGGTTATGTTGCAATTGGTTGTAATTCAGTAGAAGTAGCTGTCCTTAATGAAACAAACCTCCAAGGCAAAAATAACAACAACTACAGTGGACATCAATAAGAAAGCACTTTGAATATTTAATCTCTGAGAATATTTGGGAGTTTTCATCATTGCCGGGAAAATGCTGGTCAATCATGGGTTTATTGTTTGCTGACTAAGAAACAGCTGGTGAGTCATGACAGTTTAATCTTTGACTCAGTTTGCAAAGTATTCCTCCTAATGTGCATCAAGCTGTCTTTGAAACGGGCATAAAGGATCTCAAAGTGAATGCATAACTTCTGTTTTTTGTGACTTTCACCATTTCCTTTTAGTTTTCTTGTTCAGATTTTCAAAATGTGAATCCAAACCAGCCGTGGGCACCCTACAGGCTGTTCTGACGGATACATACTGAATCAAAAGGCAGTGAAAACATGCTGAGTTTGTACTGTTTCAAACTTTTTCTTGAAGTTTTAGCTACAATATTGAAAAGCTTCTACAAACATGACTAGTCCATTGTTTGTAACGTCTGGCTAACCAGCTGATTAATTATTGTTCTTGATGTGCTACTTTAACTGGAGCTCAGTATCCAGTTCTCATAATACATCCATTGACCATGTATGAGAGTGATGAACTGATGAGGGTTATTTACCTAATACTCCAGTCGAGTCAATCGGATATTCCAATATGGAGGGCGTGAGTGTGTAGGGATACTCGTAAGGTGTGTAGATGATTCCAGATTCGGGCCCTTGCTGCACCAGCGCTGGATGTGGATTGGCTCCTGGCACGAGGGTGGAGCTCTGGATCTGACGGATCAGAGGCATTATGGTGGGCGTGGTGACGGGGGCGGGGTTGCGCAGGGTGGGGGGAAGGACGGGCGTCGGGCCTGTGATGATCCGAGGTGCCTGAGGGGTCGCTAGAGGGAAGGCGGCGGTCGCTGTTCGGTGCACAAACACACAATAACGCAAGTGTGCGCACACCCACACACAAACATTTACAATAGACAGGGAAGAAGAAGAGAAGACAAACAGTCTATTTAACAGCAGAAACAGGAGCATTGTTCAGATATACAGTGGAGTCCTGTACCGTGACCCCTCCTTTGTCACCCACCAACCCTCCTCCACATGTTAACTATGATGTCATTCTTACGCGTCTTGACATTGGCGTCTCTGTAGGTCCCATTGAGAATGGCCAGCTCCATCAACTGCATTTTCTTCAGGTTGTCCTCCCCCTCAGCCTTCGGCAGCGCATGCAAGCAGAGCAGCACAATCAGCTTACTTTGCAATGATTGTCATTCACAAGCAAATGAATGAACTTTTGTCAAAAAGTCAGAGTCCGGTCAAAAAGTCAGCAAATTATACAGTATGTGGAAACTAATCAGAAATCAATTTAAATGTTTTCCAAAGAGGGGGAAAAACCAAACTGGGATTTTTTTTTTCTTTTAAACCTAACTTAAAAAAAAATCTTACATCATTTCTAGTGGACCAGACCTTGAATACAGCCGCTCCACCACACAAGACATATTCAGTGTCAAACACGCTAGCTTCTTAGCTCCAGTTACAGCCTGGTGAAAAGCTTGACTGATTTACATTTGGAGAGGAAGGTCAGCTGGGTTAAACTAACACATATCATTGACTTTACCCTCCACACACACAGACACACACATGCACAAACATAGATTAACAGGTGTTCAGCTCTTAACAGCCTAAAGACGCTTTCTGCGCCCTTTAATGCAGAAGGTTGGTGGAGCTGTGACTGAACGGGAAATGACAGCTGATTGTTGCCGTATAACCCCCCTGCAGGTCTTTTCAATCTGTTTCTATTGTTGCAAATAATGCAGCGATGAAAAAGGAAGGAGACTTGCTATTTCAATAACCGTTCGTTTGTCCTTGTGTTTCAGATGGGGGATCATTTGGAGTTAAGTTGAAGAGCAACACTGAAGTGTTTGTGATTGGTCAGGATGTAAATGTATGTATTTGTGCCTGAAAAAAAAGGGGGGGCAGTAGGTGGGTTTGGGGAATGTGAGAAATGTCGAGAAGTGCAATCAAAATGTTCTCGTGTGTGGACAAAAAAAAAAAAAAAAAAAAAAGCAAAAGGAATACTGTAGCCGGTAGTTGGGAATGAAGTGAGTTGTGAACGAGTGAAAGGAGTGATGGAGTGGGGAGAACGAGTGAACAGACTCTCCATTCATTCCCTCAGCCTTTCAAACAACCCGGGGTTACCATGGCAACCCCTTTATGCGTGTTCCCTAATTACCCTAACCCCTTACACATACTCTCTCATACACACAGGGACACACAAAACAAGATGCAAACACACACACTTCTTGGGCTGACAATCCCCCTTCCCCCTTCCATGCATACCAACATAGTGAACTCTCATCCAGTCACACACAGCTTCTTCTCCCTTTTTTTTTTTTTTTTTTAACACCAATGCAGCAAATAAACATCCATGCTGCTCGGTTCGGACCCATACTCACAGCGGGCACGAGAAGTTTCTTGACCTCGTTGATGGCCCGCTGGAGTTTAATCTTGGCGCGGTTGTGTGTGTCCTCCACCGTGATCAGGACGTGGAGGTCCTCGTTGAGGTGCTCCCAGTTGGGCTTCCCTCGGTTCATCTCCTCCTGAAACACACACACACACAGACATTTTAAAAGCTCGGTTTGAATGCGCCACACAAACTCGGCCCTTCACTGCAGAGAGGGAACAGGATTTCACTTTTCTTCTTGCTTGGCTCAGTTTTTGGATCGCCCTCAAACTTTGCACAAACGCACACACAAGGCTCAAGGTTGTCTAATGGAGCTTCAGAGGCGTAACAAACTCATGAAACAACCATGCTGTTCCTCAGTGGTTACACAAGATTGCATTTTATTGAAGGTTCTGCACTCTGATTCTTTGTGTAATATCTCCTCAAATCTCCACTCCCTGCAGTACAGCTCTTTACTTCAACCCTTCTACTCCTTCTCCCTGTTTCTTAATAAAAACTAATGCTGAAATCACCAGTCAAATAGTATTAATTGATCAGCAGAAATAACAATCTAATAACTTTTAAGTGAATCTGCGTGACTGTATTTGTGTCGCCATCATTTTTGCTATTATAATAAACACGTGGTGGCTAATGCAACCGTCTGTTTTGTCTGTCTGAGAATTGCTTTAGTTGCTTTTTCTCTGCTCCAGATAACACTTGTGTAATTTTCAAAGGTCATCGGATAAATCAGGGAATTCTCAGGGAAAGTGTGCTCAGGAGGCAACAAGGACTAGTTATCATTTTTAGCCCTGTTACTGTTGCTACCGACATAGTTGTTACTCAAATAATATTCTGAAAGGCCGTTAGATGTTTTACAAACAGTCCTCAAAATTATTCATACCCTCCAAATAAATAAAACGCTAACTGACAATAGTAATTCAAAATACAAGAAACTAATAATAAATGAAAAATTGCAAAATTATGATTTTGTGAAATAAAGTATTGCTTTTGTATTGTGGTTGAAAATGATGATAATAATAATAATAATAAAATAAAAAACTGTCCCAGACACATTAGCGCACCTTTTCCTTGAACAGTGGACCAAAATACCTGTCAACATGTGTAGAAGTCTTTTTGAACATTAGAGGAAAACACCTGATTGCCTCAAAGTGTTGCTCTTGTTTTATTTTTTGTATGTTTGTTTTTAATATTTTTGTTGAACCACAATTCAAAATCCATGTCACGATTTTCATAGAATTTTTATTTATTATTACTTTTGTCAATTTCACATTACTTCACTGACAGCTGATTTTTTCCTTCTTTAATTAGAAGGTATGAATAATTTTGGGGACGACTGCAGTTGTGAATCACAGCTGCGTTTTCCTCGAGAAAACAATACCCCCAGCTTTAGTTTTAAGTCAAATATTTAAGCAACGTGAATTTGTTTCTGTCGTAACTGGTGATCCAGATGTTAAGTCATCTGCCGTACAGTAGCTGACATTTCCATTCAGGAGATGACCAGCTAACCCTGGCCTTGTTCTTAGCTGCTGATCTGGCCACAGATAGTTATCTGTGACTGCAGATGTGAATGAACCTTGTACACATTGAAATCCAACTGTTCACATCTGTAGGTGGTCTAAGCTACATATGGCCACATTCTTTTAGCAGCGTGAACACGAATGTGCACACTCTGAGGGACCATCTATTCAACTGAGCTGCCTTCTGCCAGTGAAGAACAACAACTCATTTGGCAGAACTCTGCTCATGGTTGAATAACCGCTGCATAATTAACAACCAGTTTTGCATGAGGCTTTTGGCCAAGTGTGCAAATAAAAATAAACCACTTTAATGTGACTGTGTAGCATATCTGTTTAATCATGGGTCAAGCTGCAGGACTTTTATTAACAGATTGAGGAGGCTCTATTTGATGATTGCAGTAACGGGTCAGTTCTGGTGGTCTACTGTGGGCCTGCAAAACTGGACCCGTGCAGGGCTCAGGCTTTTGGTCTTTGCACACTGAAGTAATGCGTGTTTTTATTTGCATTCAAAGCAGGGGAGGGAGAACTGATCAGTGGTGGTCATCCAAGGCAGATGTGGAGACACATTCCAAAGCCAGGTGTGAACCCATGTACGAGATCAGATACATGTTAATCTGAGCAAATCCACCTAATCTAATACCACAACTGAGAAAAAAAAGCTGAACTGATGAGTTATAGATTCATAGTGGATTACAATTATATTATTTGACTTGGTCCATTCCAACTTATCCTCTTTCAGACTTTATTTTCAGCTAATTAAACTCCTTTTAACAGCAGTTTTGTGGATAAATTTCATAAATGAAAGCATAATTCTCTCGATTCAACTCAGATTTCCTCGAGCACAGCGACACTGAATCTTGCTTTATGTTTTGCCAGGTATAAAATGAATGGAAATTTCTCATTTCCAATCAAAATAACCGTCCGTAGCAGGTAGAGTTAAAAACATCAGATTACTCGCTTGTATCTCAGTGTGGCAGATTGTGTCCTCCGAGGCTGTTTTGTAAAGTGAGATGTATCATTCTGAAGAACACTGAAAGTCAACATCTTTCCCTCTTCTACCCCAGTTGCCTCCCACTGTGTCTCTGTTTTCCTTCCTCTCTGTCTCTGTGTGTTTCTCTGTGTGTCTCCCTCTGAGGGACGTGCAGGGTAGGGAATGTTCTGGAGAGAGAGAGAGAGAGAGAGAGGCGGGGGTGGCGGTGGCGGTGGTGGAATGCTGGACTTGCTCCACCTGCCGTTTGGAAAGCTTGAGCTGACTCCATCCAACAGCAGACACCAGGGGAGAGGAAGGGAGGACAGATGGACTGAACACCAGGACAGGAAAGAAAAACTCAGCACCAAAAAGTCATTGTGAGAGAAGGGCGGATAAATAAACAAGCCAACACAAAGGCAGGCAGATAAATATGTAGATAGATAGAAATTTTCTTCCCTTCATGAATTATGTCCACTCAGCTCAACGAGATGCAGAACATGAATGACTTCATCAATCTACAGAAACAGCAGCGAGTGTTTAACACGCTGATCACTTTCGCTTCAATCTTCCATACTGCTTCATTCAGACAAGCCCGTGAAAAGTGACGCAGGGGCCATGGAGCGCGTGATATTTACCATCAGCACAAGATCGGAAGGTAAATCAACTGAGGTAAAACAGAGAAGTCTGCAAAGTCGCAGTTTTCTCACAGGAACATCTCACATCTCCGTAACAAATCATATTAGCTGTGTCAAACAAAGTGACATGAAAGTGCACGGAAGCTGCATGTTCAACGGTCAATATTGGGGTTTAACACGCAATAAAAAAAGAAGCAAAGTTAACATCTTAAGAATTACAGGATCTTCAAATTCGCCCACTGTTTATCACAAAAGACGCAGCAACACATCTCAAAGCTCAGCAAGTCTTTCTACAATCATACTTTTCTTGGTTTGCCTGACTAGAACACTATAAGTTTCTTCTGGCAACAAAAGTTGCCCAATGACAAGTTGAAACACTCATTTATGGTTCATTTGGATCAGAAAAAAACTATTCAACCCTAATAGTTATTATCATAGGTGAAACCATCGAGGAGGAAAGCCACGACAAAACTACAGAAGCAACATTAAGAGCCCTTTAAAATCTGACAAAATCTTAAAAAAAAACCCAAGACAAGATAAAATAGTCACAAATGACACCACCACAACCAAAAGTAAAGACCTATACTGCACATCACATCACAAAATAAGTAGAAGAATAGCAGCATAGCAGCATGAGTCAACTTGTCAATGCATTCATTGTCAGTGTACGTGTGAGTTCAGAGCACAGATGGCTTTTGGAAAGAAACTGCCTGACTACAGGTGCGTGTTTTTGCTGATCAGTATCGTCTACCAGAGAAAAACTGCTAAAACAAATGATGACCGGAGTGGGAGCACTCCTCGTGGTCAGATTGCTGTTTCTCAATCTTACAGAAAAGCATCAGTGTTCAGTCACATGTGAAACGTGCATGTCCAAAGAAAACTCATCTTTCACTCCATGTTTCTCCACCATCATCCACGTTTTCCAGCACATTTCCATTTCCTCCATATAAAGCTGTGATTTTGACTGTGTTCTGCCTTAATTTATTCTTGTTTAGTTTATTTTATTTTGCATAATTTTACAGATAATTTAAACTAATCCTATATAATTCAAACTCCCTCTTCTCGCATTTATCAAAGTGCTAAAGATAATCTTCCTTCATCAAATTTTCATGAAAATGATCCCCTTCCTGCCTTGAAATCACTTAAAAGACATAAATTTTCACTTTTGCCTGATTTATTAGGCAAAGATCTGTGAACATGCAAATTAGCCCCACCCCTTTCTCTGCTATTCATCTGGCTGCTGTCGTTCCGCCCTTAACTTTGCTTTAACAGCTTGACTATGTTAGTGGAAAGTCAATGTGCTGCTAAGGCTTGTTCTCCAGCGCTGACAAGACAAGATGGTTCCTCAGGAGTGTAAAACCGGCTGTTTGAACATGTGTTTTTGAGAATGTCATTGGTATGTTGTAGTTTCAGGGCGGAAATCCTCTGCCATGGTGTTTGAGTGCTCATTTTGTTCTTCTAGTGGGTCTAAACACAACCTGCTTATTATTACCTCTACAGCTCACTTGTTACAGCTAAAAAATAGTAAGTATACATAAGCAGTGCGCAATTTGAATTTTAATGCTAATAGGTAAGTTGTTTACTAGGGATGCAAAACATTGGAGTTTTGGCCGATATCCGATATGCCGATATTTTAAAACTCATGTGGCCGATAACTGATCTTAAAGCTGATATTAAAATAGCAGTTTGGTTAACGTTTCCAACACTTGGAAAAACGGGTGGGGAAAATAATTGATTCCTTTAAATATTGTTATATTTTCATATGCCAATATCAAATCGATTTCTAAAAATGCGGTATCGGTCTATTTTACTTACAAAATCTTGCGGGTTTTCATCGTTCTGATACAAAATCTCACAAAATTTCGTGAATTCTCGTGAGATTTCCTAACAGAAAGATAAAATATCATGAGATTTTGTAAGTAAAATAAATCGATACCGCGTTTTTAAATGTCAATATGATATCAGCATATGAAAAATTGCTAAATTTTTGTAAATTCTCACAAAATTTTGTAAAAGAACGCTGAAATATCGCAAGATTTTGTTTGTAAAATAGATCAATACCGCGTTTTTTAAATGTCTATATGATATCAGCATCTGAAAATATTGCAATATTTCAGTGTATTGATATTTTTTCCCACCCCTAGTCTTTAGAAGTTTCAAAGTCTGTAAAAAAGAAGTTTCTAAAGAAGTTTTTATATATTTTTTAGACTTTAGAAACAGCGGACTCAGTTCTAAGGCCGACATAGGCCGATACCGATAGGGGGCCGAATATATCGTGCATCCCTTTTGTTTACCTTTATTTCAAAAAAGTTATCTTGACCTCAACTAATCTGCTGCTCAAGCTCAGCAAATAAAGAATGAGCATGTTTGCTGACATATTCCTTCACATCAAGTTGATAAAAAACACACCCGTGGCTGATTAAAGGATCACATCAAAAAGTGATTGTTAAATCATCCATCCTCTGTGTCATTGTGTGTGTTTACCTTCTTTTTGTCTCGCATGGAGCCCTTTCCTCGCACCATAATTTTGCAGCCAGTTTCTGCCTCCAGTTGTTTGGCTGTCAGTCCACGCGGGCCCAAGATCCTCCCTACGAAGTTGAACTACACAAAAGAGCAAAACACACAGTAAAAACACTAAAAAACAAGCCCGAGGAAAGGTGATACTTGTCGTACATCACAGGCTAAAACAGGCTTTTTTACAATGTGTGTGTATTTCTATGAGTGTGCCTTTGAGGTTTGCACATCAGTGGAGTGTTTGTGTGAGTAAGAGAGACAAAAATAGCTCATTATATGGGAGCTGGCTGGTGTTGGTGGCATGACAGGACAGCGTCGTTCTCTTAACCTTATCTGTCACTACGACTGAGTGATTAACTAGACAGCTGCGTTTTTGCGTGTGTGTTGTTTCTTCGCCATAATCCCATTGTTGTTTTCTGCCTCTCTTTCATTAATCGCACTGGTTACCCACTGAAGTTTTCAGGGTCTGCTCTAATGTTTACTTCAGTAACAGTTGCAACACATTCCGACCTCTAGGACGACCCTCGACTCGCACCAACAAACACACACAATCCAGACAGAGGAACTGCTCTCTAAATTTAACCTTGATCTCAACCGTTTTCCAATGCACTCCTGTGTGTGTCCTGTTAGTCTGCTGTCATGTGAGTGAGGACAGCCCGTCATTGTAGTGGGTGATTGGTGAGCTGATGCATGGAGAAAATCATGTGAGCCATGCAATCTGGATCAACGTAACTCATATTGAAGTGCTTAGCTGTACTTGGCATGAACATGGATGTGCTGGATGGTGAAGCGTTTTCACTGCAGTGCACTTGTCTTTATATTTTGGGGAAAAACTTAATCCAGGTTTTTAAGCTCTTATAAATATTTATGGTGTAAACATAGGGCTGAAAATTGTGCTGCAGTTGGGGGGGGAATTTACATCACCATAAATAAACCTGGCTGAATCTTCATATATAGTTTTTTTTATGTCATTGAAGACACTGACCCAGGTTCATTATTGATCTCTTTTCAGATGACATCACTGGGTGTGAGTAAAGATGATCTCAGAATGAAATCAGCTTTTGAGATAAAATGCAAAGCAAAATCTCCGACTTTCTGGCAGACTTTCTGTAACTAAGACGAGATAAGCGACATGAGTGAAAGGTAAACACAATCTCTTTAAAAAGGGCAAAGGTCTACGATCCGTCCACTCACATCGGGGTACTCTTTGACAGGCACGTAGAGCTTCTCCTGCAGCTGAGCCACGGGGCCGATGGCTTCGGGAAGCTCCTCCATGTCCCGCCCGTTGAACATGCCGCCGTTCAGTGTGTCGTTGTACATGTCTTTGCGCACCCTGCCAATTTCTTAAAGACAGAGAAAGACAGAGCGAGGGGGGAGAAAAAAGGGGGTTAAGTTGAGTGAAATGAGCGGAGGAAGGCCTTGGGGGGACAAGAGGTTTCAGATTTCTTTCGTCAGACAGTCCGTTCCTCAGGACGATGACTCACTGTCACCAGAATTAAAGGAAGCTCTGAATGTGACAGCTGACAGATAGAAAAGCGGACAGACAGGCAGGGAGACAGTCACAAGTATTCTGCACCACAATGTAGAATCTAACTACTGAATGCTTTGCAATCAGACCTTCGACATTAATGACGATTTTCTCCTTAGTTTCTTTCTCTTTATCCCCAACTCCCTTTTCAGTCTGCATATGTCAGGGGAAAGCAAACATTAATAATGATCATGGTGAATTTCTATGAAATTCTAAACTTTTGACAGCTATTCAACAACCACATACAAAAGGTGGTCACATCCTAAGAAAAGAAAGTGTCTGGAACTAAGGCTTATTTTCAGTTCTGTGCATCTGCAGCTCTGCTTTCTAAACAAATTTCTAGATAATGGTGTGGAAGTGTCTCGTTTTGCACAGCTGTAAGGTCAAAACCTAAGATAATCTGTTTAAGCTCATATAAGAGAGAAAAAAAACATCCAATCCTCACGAGGAACCTCAGAAAAGCAGGAAGTTCTGCTTTAAGAAAATACTTGAGCCATTAATCTGTTGCTGAAACTAGGGATGCACAATACTGGAACTTTGGCCAATATCCAATATGCCGATATTTCAAAACTCATGTGGCCAATAACCGATATCGATACCAATATTAAAGCTGAAAAAATAAGCAGTCATTGCAAATAGTAGTTTTCTAATCCATTTCCAGCACTTTGAAAAATAGGGGTGGGAATAAATATTGGTACACTGAAATATCGCGATATTTTCATGTGCCAATATCAAATCGATGTTTAAAAACGCGGTATCGGTCTATTTTACTTACAAAATCTCACGATATTTTGTGAATTCTCATGAGATTTCGTAACAGAGCGATGAAATATCGCAAGATTTTTTCAGTAAAATAGATCTATGCTGCTTTTTTAAATGTCAATATGATATCAGCACATGAAAATATTGCGATATTTCAGTGTATCGATATTTTTTCCCACTCCTAGCTTTAAAGTCTGTAAAAAAGAAGTTTTTGAAGAAGTTTTTATTTATCATTAGACTTTAGAAACAGTGGGCTGATCTGTTAAATATCTGTTAAATATCAGTGGGTTGGCCGTAGTTCGATATTCAGACCGATATAGGCCGATACCAATAGGGGGGATTATATCGTGCATCCCTAGCTCATAAATTATTTTCTAAATTTGTTACAACCAAACAAAATATGTTTACCACACAATTAACAAAGTTTACTATAAAATACGTTACTTAAATAGTCAAATTTGTAGCTTAGGTTTTGTACAGGAGCACCACTAAAAACAAGTGCTACTGTGTTTGTTTGTGGTTGTCTCAATGACCGAAGCTTGGCTCTGATACCTACGTAATGACACGCCTGCACAATAATAACTGACTACTGCACCAGACAAACACATATGCAACACAGACCCCCAGTTTGAAATCACACATACACACACACGGCTGAATAACTGCCTTGGGGCACAAATATCATCTGACCTAAGCAAGCTGAGAGCCATGTCTCCCTCCTCTGAGTGATAAGTCTGACCATAATAACTACAGTAGGACACTATAATTACAACCACTGACACAGTGACAAGGATGATCCTCTAATAACCTATTCTGACCTATTCCAGACCAAAAACTAGCTATTAAATCACTCGCACAAACACATCTGCACAGACAAACATGGCTTTTGTCACACTTGAGTTAAAAGTAGCTGGAGGGAAATGAGAAGTGACAGAAGAAGAAGAGAGTTGGTCAAAGGAGAGAAAGATAAAAAGGGGGGTTGGGGGTAAGGGGGGCTTCAGCAAGCCTTATCTTAACACTTCAACCTGTCATGAGATTAAATATAGAACGGACAAGAGTCAGGCTTGGAGCAAACAAGTAGCCTGAAAATACCTTTGCAAAAACTCTTTTTTTAAAAATTCTTAAGTACAGATACCTTAAGCTTGAGTACTTTGTATGGATATAGTTGAAAATGAGGATGGTACAAAGCCTTTCATACTAACCACGGGTGTCACATTATCACGTGTGGGGGATGAATATGCTCAGCTGTCAGTCCTCAACGTGAACATAACTAGAGATGTTAAGTTGACCTATTTGTTGAGCTGTAGAGGTCGTCTGGTATGAGAGTAACTTTGCTGTGTCATGAGACTTGTCACAGAGCACAAAGTCAGGACCACGGTGATCCTGATGTGCAACAACAGTAGCAACAAGAGGCCTTAGCTTGTAGCAACTGCTCATGAATGACATTCAGAAAAAGGATACAAGAGAAATTCAAACCATTAGGAATTGTGCATCTTTGCAATGCTTTGATTTCTGTTTCTGATTCCTGCCTTGCACGGCTATTTAAAATTAAATGTTAGATATCAACAAGTGCTTTGCATTGGTGACTTGTGCAGATAACATGACTCGGGGCCTGTAAGCAGCTTCAAATCAAATATTTTACACAGTGACATGCTCTCGTTCCTGCACAGGGATGGGCTGCAGCATTCACATAAGCCTGCGCATTAGGTCACTGGGAAAGACTAACAACTGTCTGTTTGTTCCCATCACCAACTACCCCTGTCTGTGTGTGTCTGTGAGTGTGTGTGTGTGTGTGTGTGCTCTACTGCTGCTCTCAACAGATCAAAAATGTGACTTAAGACAACAAACACATCTCCATTCATGCATGGTTTTATAAGATTTAGGGATTTGCAGCCACACCATATGAATGCTTTGGGTGAAAACAGTAAAAAGACAGTGTCAGTCTGATAATTTATCACTGGCATCAAATCAGTGTTGGGGGACAACATTGCTGTCACGTTTCCCAGGAGCCACAGAGGAATTCCTGCAGTTAATGACTATTCAATAAAGTGAGTCAGTAAGGGCCACTTTTATGAACACTGCCCATCAAATTCAGCGTGCTTAAACTTTAAAGATTCACTTATTTCTTCTGTAGGGAGACTAGCATTTAAAGTTTTTCACAGAGAGAGATGCAAGGCCAAACACAGGCCGAGTTACCTTCATCCAGCAGCCGCTCCAGATGCGTGAAGATGCCGCTGAAGTTGGGCAGGGAGCTCATCACCTTCCTGTCGTTCATCAGCTGCATTAGATAGTCCGGGTTGGACTTGGGTCTCTCCTTCACCTCTGTCTCCCCAACCATGGCTTTTGATTCAAGTGACCTAGCTAGTAAAAAAAAACTTATGATTTTGTTAATAAAGACGCCCCCAAAAAGCGATGCGAGGATCCCTGGCGATTCCACCAGCCGCGACCCGGTGACCGCCTCTCTAGTTTGTGGATAAAACTCAACTCTCAGGTCCGGTTCAGTCGACTGTCCTTCGGGTTAGTGAGTCCAGTCTTCTCCCCAAACGGTCCCCCCCTCAGCTCGACTCTCTCCAGAGTTTGAAAAAGTTCCGTTAAGGGGGGAGTTTGGCTCTTGTTTGGCACTTTAAGCAACTCCGCGCGCTTGTTCGGCGGCTACAAAGCTACCATCAACCAGTCTCCTCCGCCGCGGCTCCTCCGCTTGTGTCCGCCCGGTGTGTCGGTATTCTGCAGCGGGATCGACTCTATCATATGATTACAGTACAGCACGAGAGGACTGCTGTGAACGCGCCGCACGCCGCCGCTTTCACAGGGAAGGAGGAGGTGGGCTCGTGCCCGTCCCCTCAGCAGCCCTTGGTTGCCCCCGCCCAGCCACTATGTCTGTTTCTGTCTCTCTCTCTCTCTCTTTCTCGCTCAAACGCACGCGGACACCCCACACCCACCTATAACAATATAACAGCCATACAAAGGTATGTACACCTGTTCTACAGCAGTGGCTGTCTGTCACTCGTCTTGTGAAGTTTGATGTGTGCAGGTGCCCTTAAAATCTGCTTTTTTAAAACATTTATTTTTAAAGATAAATTACAATTTCTTTCCCTGGTAAATATTGTGCATTTTTACTCCATAATTATACATAATTTTACTCCACAAGTCAAAAAGACACCCATCACCAGCAGTGGTAGAGAGAAAAATAACTAAATCTAATGGCTTCAATAATTTTATTAACAAGTAAAATCACTGTTTTTTATGCATTATGTAAAAAAGTTTATTGAAATTCAAGGATATCAAAAGTTGGTATTAATGCATCTGCTAAAAAATTATTCCAATATTGATTTATAGATGTAAAGCATTAGTTTAAAACAAGTTTTACCAATACTTTACAATATGGCCATGTACTGTTTTGTCATTGGCCTTGATCTTGATATTTACAGTCGTCCTCAAAATTATTCATACCCTCCAATTACAGAAAAGGCTAAATTAACAACAGTAATTCAAATAGCAGGAAACTAAAGAAAGTCATAATAAATAAAAATTTACAAAATGATAATTTAGTGCGGTAAAGTATCACTTTTGAATTGTGGTTGAAAATAATAATTAAAAAAACTAAACAAACAAAACCAGCCCAAACACATTAGAGCACCTTTCCCATGAACAGTGGACCAAAATACCTGGTAACAAGTGTAGAAGTCATTTTGAACGTACAGAAAACACCTGATTGCAGTGATTGCCTCAAAGTGTTGCTCAGGAAAATTTTAGCTTCACAGCACCATCTTTTTTCTTTTGTATGTTTGTTTTCAATATTTCTGTTTAACACCAATTCAATATCAGTGCCATGATTTTCATAGAATTTTTTATTATTATTACTTTAGTCAATTTCAACTTATTTCATTGACAGCTGATTTTTCCATCTGTTATTGGAGGGTATGAATAATTTTGAGGACTGTATTTACTTATCTGTACTTTCTATTTTGGGTTATTCTTATGTGCTCATGCTTTGAGTACACATAAGAGAAATTTATAGGGGGGTCGTTTACAGTCAAATAACATCTAAAACATGACACATTGTGTTTCTTTTTCTCTCTTTTAAAGGTAAAATCCTCAACTGGAGCCTCAATTTTGATATTGAACTACACATTTTATGTCAGAATTTCTTTTATTATAATCTAAAAAAAGTAGCTGTCAGATAAAATTAGAAATTATTTATAAAATTTATTTTAAAAAATATTTCTGACCAATAATGTTTTTGCTTCCACAGTGTGGAAATTATTGACTTTCCTTCCAACATTTTCTTATTATAGAGGGGAGAAATAACTGAAAAGCTAAAATTTCAGAATATTGTAGTTTTTCTCAAAATTCCTTCTAATTAATTCTCAATTTTTGATCAGTAAGTAATTTAAACACATTCACTGGATCAGTTCAGAATATAGACCATGATGTTTAAGCCCTAATTATCCAAATTTCTTTGCAATGATGATAAATTATCTGGTTTAATCTCAACAAATAAGACATTAAACTGTGTCTTGATTGTTGATATTTCAGTTGTAAAAAGGTCATGATAACGCCTGACTTTTGATAATCTGCTTTTTGATGATTCTGCTGTGCTTCTCTCAGGTGGACGTTTAAATGTCTTCTCTGGTGGACAGTCTGACCGTCCCCCACCACTGTGAGGACATTTGTTGAGGATCCTGTAATAATAAGATGGTGTGAGGGTTGTATTTGTTCTCTGTGGGAGGTTGCAGCCGCTCAGGCAGGAGAAGGAACAGATAGGTGCGAGGGTCTAAACTTAACTTGCTGTAAATCTCACACATGTGAACACACACTCGCACACACACACAGACAATATGTGTGTCCATGCATGCTTTGGCTTAAGCCTTTTGTCATGCACTGCTGGCCTTCCACCTAGTTTCTGCCTCTTGTCCAGTGTAACATAAAGCATTTTCGCCTTGTAAAACTAAACTTATGATCAAGTGTGTGTGTGTGTATGTGTGTGTCAGACCAGGAGGAATTGTAACGAGGCAGCAGTGCTGGTAATGGCTGGTCAGCTGGTATGGCGAGTATTCAGGGCGGGGGCAGTGCATTGTCCTCTCATAGCTCCAACAATGCCCCTCTGAGCAGGCCACACATCTACCAGTCACGGGCCTCTCTTTCCCTCTCTGCCTCTGTCTCTGCTTTTCTTTCTGTCTGCCATGTTCATTCAGCCCACACTGGAGTGTCAAGTGAGGTGCGTGTTTGCAGCGTCCACAACATCTGCCCGTAAACCTCAAAGTCACCCAGACTGAGCACCTGTCACTCATCACATCACACCTTGCGTGTTCTCATAAATACTCTAAGTCAATCCCATGTTTGTTCTAATGTGTTTATAAAGCCAGATTAAATCTGAGTTAAACCATCCATGTGGGAAAAATAGCTAAATTTAGAAGATTTTCTTTATTTTAATCCGAATACCAATGTTATGTGGTTTTGGCTTGTCTCTGGAGAAAATGAGCTGCTTTTCTCCATTTTTTGTTATTTAAAAACAAAATGTCCCAAGCTTTTGCACCTCTGGTTTCTAATAAAGCTACCTTGGATTCTCAGAAATGCTCACAAAAACAAATAAAGTAATAAACTTTTTCTGATCTTTTACAGATGAAACACTACATCCTTAGTCAGCTGATCAAATAAATCATTTTTTCTTGAACACCAAGAAAAAAATGAAATCATTCATTCATTTTTTAAGCCCACGTAGTGATAAATAAGAAAACCAATCAGATTTCATATTCAGGAACCATGCTCATAATTTGTCATAATTCATTTGAATGGGGTGTTGTTCAATGGAAAAAGGGTCCAGTTATGATACGTTTCCATCCTCATTTTTGGTTGGTTACACCGAATGACAGTTAATCAAAAATGTTGTGATCTAATCAACAGATCATGTAAGTCACCATTATTCAGCCTTTATTATTTTGCCTCTTTAAAATGTGAGAATGTGATGATTATGCCAGTGACAGAGCTTTCAAGTCAAATAGATAAAGAAGGATAAAAGTCAACCATCAAGTTTTTCATCAACGACAGGACCAGCTGTTACATTATGATGTATACACGCCCCCTTGTGGACATCACGTGTATCAGCAGCTACTCAGACTCAGAGATGCAGATCTCCTGTAACTCAAACAAGCCACTGATTTTGTCACATAGGAAGTGTGACAGATGTTTGGAATCTAAATAAGTCACACATGAGGAGGCATGGCCATAAAAGTTGTCTGTAAATAGAAATAGTTATCAAAACTGTTGGTGAAATCACAAATTATATGGTCACATAATAGAAAGTAAATCAGCTGGGAAACTAAATGCAGATGAGATACTGTTTGAAGTTTTTGATGAATTAGATCAGCACAGAGTGAGGATGATTTTATACTTGTTTGTTACCTGAAATCCCCTAGAGTTAATGCAGAGAATATACAGGGTTGCTTTTATGAAGTTATGAGAGTAAGAACTGTCCAAAAACAAATTAATATTAATTATATCAGCCTCTGCAAATGTATCAATGCTGATTAAAAAAGTGTCTGTTTTCAGAAAGTGTTAGAAACAAATATCCACCAGTCTACTAATATCACTAAAGGATGTATTTAAGTATAATTTTGATGTATTTTTGCTTTGATTTAATACTTCTAGTTCACATCTTATATATGTCCATTCTATACATTCACTTTGCCCCTAAAGCTAAATTTCATGGTGCAGTTTTACAATCTATGTATAAATTTTAGTACATGCCATGATCAACATTCCAGTTTAGGCAGGTACTTCTGTATAGTAGGTATTCTTGTTGATACTTAAAGTAAATTTTACTAACACTTCTTTACATTTCCTTTTAAACACCAGATTTTATGTTGAACTATGTTGGGTTGGGTATTTGCTGCATGCACGCTCCATCTCTGCATGTTTCATGGAAAATGGCTAAAGCCATGCCTCATATTTTACTTTCATCCTGCCCTGATCTCCACTTTCTCTTGTTTGTCTTTCAGTGTCTCCTCCCTGACGTGAGGCCTGCAGCAGGACCTCACCTGCTCACCTGGTTGAGGGGCTCATGCTAATCTCAAGCCGATTAGGCTGCTTATCTACTCAGCACTGGTTATGTGCTTTGGTCCAACAAAAATACCACGCAGAGTTGGCCTCTTTACTGTTCCCACTGACTCTCCGCAGCCTTCCCCCTTCCCCACCTCCCTCATGCGCTCTAAGTAAGCCACACCGGCTTTGATATCATGGCTCCTCATTCCTCATGGTGGGAGTTTGTGGGGTATGTGGATTTCAGCTCAGATGCACATGTTATTAATGGATTGTGTCTCAAGAGGATGGATAAAAGCAGCCCCTTTTGGGTTATTATTTATCGATATGTGGAATAAAGAGATCAAAAGATTTGTTACCTGCATGCTCTGAAGTCAAAGCTCATTCGAGAGCAGATTTGAGGCAAAAAATCAATAAAGGCAGCAACTACAAAATGCAGCTCACCCACAAACGTTATAAAAACCAATGCACTGTGCTGTTTGTGAATGCATTTGATGCATGACCCCCCACGAGCACACATGCACTCACTCACACGTACATTGGACATGTGAAGAGTCATCCCATGTCCATGTGAAAGCAGTAATGCCATAATTGCCCTTATCCTATTGACTTAATCAGGTGCACCACAGCACAGCTCGCTTGTTGATCTCCAGTCTATGTGACTCAAGATTTGGATAACACAACGCCCATATTCCACTGATAGGTCTTGTCTCTAAAATCCTTTATTCATTTATACAACTTTTTTGCTACACAAACACACAAAGCCAAAAGCATCATTTGGAAAAAAATACAATAAAATTAAATTAACGTGGATTTAAATAAAAGATTTAGCATGTTACATTATCTTAAAAAAGTAATTTTTTTCTACACTATGTACAAAGACCCAGGAGTTAGAATATACATACATACATATACACACATCTTGTATGTGTCAATAGAGAGAGACTGAATGCACAGGGGAAATGGCAAAGATCATAGGACAGGGGTCAGGAGCCCAAATTTAGCTGCCAATTTCCTCCACATGTTTGGAACTGCCCCATGCTTCTCTCCAGGGCACACCTCCTGATTCCCATGCCTCACTCTTCAACATGTGCTACAACATTTTAACACATTTCATGCTGACTCAACTCAGAATTTTACTCCTTCTCAGGAGCTTCATGAGGCTTCAAAGGTGGACTGGAGTACGAAACGAGCTGAGTGAGGGGAGGGCTGGATGTTAATCTTTTTACTTTTTCTATATACAGTATAAACTACATGCCATTTCATTATATACAAGTCAAAAAAAAGAAAAATAATATTAATAATATAACACTGTGTTTCCTGGGATGTAAATATCTGCATCTTTGGCTTTCATGAGAGGGGGAGTTGCATAGCAACCACCATCCCCATAAAGCTATGTGTCAATATAATACAAAGGAAAGATGACTTTCTTACTAGAGATGCACCGATCCAGTTTTTTCTGAACCAATCCGATACCGATACCTGGGCTGGGCATATCAGCCGATACCCGATACCGATCCGATACTACTGTTGAATGGATGAACTGTATACCTTGCCATGTGAGTGAAGGCATCAAGCTTGACATAAACATTTAACCTTGTTTAAAAAAAAGTAATAAATTAAAACAGATAATGTACTTGATATTATATATTAACAAATAACAAAATGTACATTTATTATGATATCAATAAAAACAGAAGTGATTGGATCGGCGTATTTATCCGATATCTGATCCAGCTAATTTGACAGTATCGGAGCCGATATCCGATCCGGGTATCGAATCGGTGCATCTCTAATTCTTACCTGGGAATGGAAAATATCAGACATTTATCGATCATTTAATTGATTAGCACTGTTTCAAACAGACTGTCAAAAGCCCAAAATCTTGAAATGAATTCTAGCAGTTTTAAACCAAAATTAAAAGTTGGTGTTTCCTTTACTTGCTATCTTTCTATCTGGTAACATAGAATTATTTATTTGAGAAGTCCATTTTGCAGGTATTCAGTTTAAAGGGAAATTATTACCACATATGTGAGTGTCTACAAAATATATGCTGGTAGAAAACAGTAGTGACCCATAGTCCCTTGTTTTTCCCTCCACATTAGGTGGGAGTGTTCTCAGTTTCTGCAGTTTAGGGGTTTGTTCAGCTCACAGTTGCGACGCCTTCCTCGCCCCCCTCCTCCACCTTGCCACCTTTGCCCATGGCTTTCATTTTGTCCATGATGTCAGTGAACGTCTCCTTCACAGTCTTCTCCAGGAGGTAGCCCTCGCTCTCGCTCTCTATGTCCTCCGGGTTAGCCAGCGTGGACTGGGAGCTGTCGACGTACTGCAAGCCGACAGTCACAGCAACCTGCAGGACATAGGAACACACACATTTTCAGATAAACCTGAATATGCCATCCTCCGAAGGGTTTTTGTTTGCCAGAGAGAAGAGCTCTAAGGTCCATGACGCTGTTAACTGTTTACATTGTCACGGCTTTGTGCAGCATATGAACAAACTTGCTATGGTGAGTTAGAATAAGTGAAAGGCTGCTCGAGCATAAGAACATACAATTAACAATTATTATTTTTTAGAAAGAAGATTAAAAAAAAATGGAACACCAATAACTCAAAGCATAATCTGCATTAAATTGATTAAATGAGATTAATTTCTAATTGATAATGAAGAGTTAAATGGTCATATTCATATTTATCCTATCTTGTCAAATGTGACACTCAGAGATGCAATAGATCACACCTACAAATGAAATCTGAGCAGCTCTCTCTGCATGTCTGAAAGTGCAAAAACGTAGAGAAATTTAAGACATTTCCTAAATTCAGTCATTCATTGCTTCAAATTTCTTCTAAAAAGCTAAGAAAAATCGGGTGCTGTAAATGGAAACATCAGCTGAGGAGATAAAGCTCCAGGAACTGGGTCTGTCCTTGTCACCTCCCACAGATTAACCCATTACTCCAACTCACTATCTGTGTCAGCATAGAGAAGCTTGCATAACTCCTCTTAAATCTGGAAGTCCTCCAACTTTGTCTGATCAGCTCCCATTTTTTTAGGATGGCGGTTTGTCTGCTGCTTTTCTGGATCAGAGATGCTATTTTAATAGCTCAATTTGCTGTTCCTTTGAGGCGTGGGAACACAAACAAGTCATGTCATGATCACTATCACTGACTTCACAGGTTTATCTGTACAAGTTTGTCCAAGCGAGCAGACGACTTGGTCTTGACAACAACAACTACAAATTCTGGCAGAGCTGGAGGAGAGAGTTAAAGAGAGGAAAGATGCCATGTGGCCTCAACAGGATTACCCTTTGGGTCGGAAGCAGGTAGGACACTTTAGGTTTGTTGCACGCCAAATGTGGCTCAAGACAGGGACAGGAGGAGTAATGAAGAGGATGCAGGTGTTTTGGAAAGAGATGGATTAAGTGGATAATGCTGATAGCAGGGATGGAATGTGGAAAAAGTGCAAAGGTCGGAGGATACTGATGACAGAAATGCCAAATGGGTCAAGACTTTGCGTGTCCAGACACCTGAATTCTAACTACTGACTGATTAAAGAACCCATACAATAACTATAAACAGGTCAGTTCTTTATTTTGGAAATTACTAGAATGGGCTTACATACATTATCATGAAAAAAACCACATTGTTTTTCTCATACTTCACATCGCTGCAGCATCTCTTGTCAGAATCTTTCAGAAAACTGTTCATTTTTGTGCCTGTCTCTTTAAGGCCCACCTCCAATAAAGGACCAGTAAAAACTGGTTCAACAACCAATAGAGTGAATAGCTGAGAACTCGTGCTTGTAGTGCGCTCCAGTTGTCTTGGAACTCGTTTTTCAGAGGCAAATTTCCGAGGAAGTGACATCATAAGCTTGTTTTTTCCAAGATACAAGCTTGTAATTTGCAGAGGACCTCAAGATTGTAGATTGCTGCATCCAGAACCATTGTCCTGTTTATTAAACTTCTATATACGATATTTTCTGTTCATAAGTTTCAAGTGTAAACAGCACCGAGTTGTTGTTATTGAATTTTACGGTCTCACGGAGGTCTTTTTTTTCTTTAAAATGCAGCATGAATATGTGTTATTTATTAAACACACACACTGAAATTGGCTGTTGTTGTCATGGTAACATTGTTATAACATCTGTGTTATTTTTCTAGCAAGGGATTTGTTCATTTCTAGCTGTTCTAGCTCACAAATAGGCTGTTTCGGAGATGTCTATTTTTTATTGAATTGGTGCAACTGGAACGCAAAATACCTGCTAATGACGTCACCAACTCGCGTGTGCTCGGAATCCTGAGACAACTGGAACGCACCATAAAGGTATTGATGGTTGCATTCACAAACCTTTAAACCACTTACAGTAAACTTTGGTGTGTGCTTGGTTTGTGGTGTTTCTCTCCAAATCATCCGTTGTACCATCTAGGAATCTCTATGGACTTGCATTAATTGACCGTAGGGATGACAGGTTCTCACATTTATGATTCCAGATAGATGCAATTAACAAATGCATCAGCTGCACCCTCAACAGTAGGTTACAAAAATCTGGAGGTGCACCATTACTTTAAACTATTCAGGAACCATAGCTGTTACTTGAAAACAAGAGCAATGACCACAAGTCACAACCACAAACTAAGAGAAGAAGAGCATTGGACGGCAGGGATTCATTTTGGTCAGTTCAATAGCACCGTGTTCTGTGTCATGGAAAAACCTCCTGTGGATTTAAAGACAAAGCCTGGCATGTCTTCTTTACAGACGTCACCCAATTTCCAAACATTTTAAAGATTTCATAGGCCCTGCCATCTCAAACATTCTTTAAGATGTTTAATCTTTACATGAAGACAAATGACTTGGTTAAGTGCTTTTACTGATATCTGTCCCAGAAAAATAGCTTTAAAGGAATTCTTAAAGGGAGAGCTAGTCACGTCCCGAAGAACGATTTTAAATGTCAACAATTCATCTCACACGCAGGGGCCAGTACTATCTTTGTATTCAGTGAGAAGCTCTGTGGAATTCTGTATCTCAGTAGAGCTCCAGAATACCTGAGAATTGTTTTTTTTTCTGTAAACATGCACAAACAGATAACAGTGTTCATCATTTCACGGGAACCTGAAATGTCTTGTTGTTCGGGGAGTGGAGTATGCAGCTGGATCTGTTTCAAACTACAGAGGAAAAATCTACTACAAACTTTTCCACAGAGAAATTCATTAAATAAATGTAGGATTTGTCGACCTTTGCTTGATACGTCAACCAAATCATACAACTGTCCAAAACAAGCCCAAGTGAGTTTAAAATGAGGTGTGATTGGATCAAGTGTGTATGTGTCAGTGTGTCTGCGGTTCTGACCTCCAACATTGTGACCAGCACCACCAGGGCTCCGATGGTGTTCATGATGCCACCGTAGTAGGACAGCAGGGCGTCGCGGCAGCCGCGTCTCCATACGTTGAGCTCCTCGGTGTAGTGGTCGTAACTGTAGTGAGCTGAGTTGTTAGTCATCTGGAGCTGGATGCAAGGTCTTGGGGAGCTGGGATTACAGCAACTGAATGGCACTCCATCCATCAGGTACTGGCCATCCACGTTACTCCCAATGCGGCTTAGAAGATCAGGCAAAGTCGTGTTAGAGCCATGAAAGTGAAGGCGGGATGAGATTTAATGTCTGGGACTGGTCTTTATTTGAAATCTGTGCAGATAAAGCTTCAGGACTTGTCTTGTTTAAGGAGATCAAAAGTTGTTGAACTTTACACGTTCAAAAGCACTACAGTTTTAATAAAGCTGGAAAATTAATGCAGAAATATTCATTAAGTGATTCATAATGGCTTTTAAAACTTTCATCACCATATTGTCTTGTTTACCATCTAAAATGGGATTGTAGAATATCCCGGCAGCTGGAGATTCATGATATTATCAGCCCTATATTGGTACTGGCCGATACTGGCTTCATACTGTAACTAAATATTGATATTGGCCGATATTGGCCGGATAGTTTGTTTGTTTTTCTTTTTTTTTATTACATAGGACATGGAAACAACAAAGGGCCACGTCCACCGTGCAACATTATGTCGTCTCTGATAACTACCGGATCTGTAGCAGATCCAGCAGGCTTATTTTTCAAATTTTGAGCAAGGAATGAATATCAAATCATTTTCAGCTTTAATATCAGTATTGGTTATCGGCCAAATAAGTTGTGAAACATTGGCATATCGGATATCAGCCCAAAATCCAATATCATGCATCCCTACAAGCAGCTGATAATGTCTCTATTTGGCACTGAGGCAGTCACATTGCAATGAGTAGCAAAGTAGCTATCTTAATGTGTATATCTGGGTCAGTACTCAATTTGAAGAGCTGATCTCAGCTGTGATTGATGGTTGTAGGTCAATGGAAAGACAAGTGTGATTGGATCACAAAGCATCCACGATTTCCAGTAACATCACCACCTACTCAAGCCCAGAAATAATGATGCCCCAGATACTAATTTAGGGTCTGAAGACAATAAGTAGATACTAAGGTGTACAGAAAAGTTTTGAACACTGATCGAATTATTTTTCATTTTTAAGACTGGTTTTAAAATATATCAAACTATATTTAAACAGAGATTTACCTGTAGTAACAATCCCAACTTTATTTGATAAAACCATACAACATTTAATGATGATTTATTAATACACAGTTGTTTGGTTGTCGTGTATTATCTGTCTTCTTTCTAGTGATGCTGAAATCTCAAGGAAGATGTTATTGCCACTTCTGGACAGCTGCCAGGCCCTTTGCAGATTGGACAGGACATTGATTCTCGAGGACATGTAATCCCAGAGATTAAACACTAATTATGTCCCAGCCTTCAAAACGGTCCTCTTCACCATTGTTTACACAAAGTTTAACAACTGATACAAAAAGGCCACAGATCGCTGGGCCGTGACAAAAGCACTTTCAGTCCCACAGGTGCCACTTTGACTGCATGCGAAACCTCCCCCAACCTCTATCTCTACTTGCAGCTGTCACCGTTTTGGTGAAGGTGATCCTGAGTAAAGGAAAGTGAAAAATACACTTGCTCTGACCTACCTTCCCCACAAATCCACTTATATTCAACTCTGAACATGCCTGAATCAACCCAACCTTGCAGCGTGTACTTAACGGCTGAAAAAAAGCGCTCTTTTACAGTAACATCACGCGTCAATGATCAGCTTTTAGGAGCTAACAGGGAGGATTTAACCTTTAATCTTTGCCACTTACTCTTTGACTTCCTTAGCGCTGAAGTCCAGGTAGCGGTTGCTGACCCATTGAATCTCAAACCAATCTCTGAAATTGTCGTTTCCACAGCAACGGAACTCCATCTGCATCAGGTCTAGGGTCCTCTTCATGTAGCAGCGTCCCGGCGTGTCCGTGTCCTTGTAGAACTTCATGCCGTTTTTCAGCCCCTCAGCTAGGGTGAACTGTAGGGGGATCCTCATCACGAAGCACAGCAGGGCAGTGACGAGTAGCAGGGCATTGAACACCACGCAGAACGCCAAGAAGGCCTTCAACATGGGCTTCCACTTCACAAACTTGGTCGGGTCCAAAGAGTCGTAGCAGACCTTACCTCCAAAGGCATTGATGCCACAAGCTATAAGGCCCATGAATATCAGCAGGTTGGGCAAAAAGTGGCTCTCATTGTTGTCCATTAATTCTGAGCGCTTTCGCAGCTCGATCTTGAAGAACAGACCCAAGCTCAGGACCAGGATACCGGCCAGTACAGCAAACCAGTACATGAACCAGACTGTCTGAGCGAGCTTCACTCGCTTTTTCAGATCAAACTTGACCACCATCAAAGCCATCGTTCAGGCTGTGTTGTGTCCTTGCCTGTTAAGAAGAGAGAAACGGTCTAGACCTCCAGGAGCACCAAGGTTTCCAGATTCCTTCACTCAGATGAAAGTTCTTCTTTCCTTGTTTCTTTAACAGCTTATCCTCTGGCTGGTCCAATAGGACAGGAAAGTCAGCTCAGCATGGACTCCATCCCACAGCAAAGGGGGAGAAAAGAAAAACTTAAGTCCTTAACAGCAAAAGAACCTTATTTCCTCAAAACTTTCTCCTCTCCCATTGCGCCTGAAACCTCAGAGTTCATAAAGCTCGAATTTTGACTCCTTTTCCTGAAGACACAGGTAAGGCTAACCACAATGTACAGTCCTCTCGGAGAGGTAAAAGATTGCCGAGGAGCCTCATGATTAAACTCAAAGTTGGAGTACGTCATGCTAAGCCCCTGTAAGCGGCCTGATCCAATTTACAGAAATCCCCCCCCACAAGATGAGCCTGATTGTAAGCAGCTGCCAAGGGACGTAATTGGTTTGAGTGTTCACATGGTTGTGGCCACCTCCATGGAGCACACCAGGAAATGAGAGCTAACAAAGATCATGGACAAGACAGCTGAGCTAAAAGTGGAGCCTATTCATTCACAGAGAAGGGGTCCACATGTCCCACAGAAGGCGGAGGTCTTCACTTGAAAGCAAATGGGTTGAGTTAGTGAACCCTCAGTAACCCACTGACAAAAACACTGAGATGCATACAGCTCCTGCACATATATATCCTTATGTGCCCCTTACCTTTACTCCCAGTTAATCTCATGTTTAATCCTCTGCTTTCATTTTCAAAACTTGTTAAATGCCAAAGCTCTACACCAAATATATTTTTTTCATAATTTTTAAAAAAAAAATTGTTCTATCAGAGCTATGTTGAGTATGTTTTTTGATTAATTTTAAACTTAAAGGTTGAATATGGAATACGGACAGAACAGCGACATCACGTGTGTCTAGGTTGTAGTTGCAACGGCAGAAAAACAACTCCAGCCGCTGGGATGCCAGGCTCGCTGCCGATACGCAAGTGACCATCAGTCTGCTGCATGTCCAACAAGTAACGCAGAGGAGTTTATAACTGACGGCTAACGTTAGCCATGTTAGCAAACAAGCTAGCTTACCGATCCAGCAGGAAAGTCGCCATTTCAGTGCTTTTCTCCGTGGAAAACGTTTATGTGGGTCCATTTAGTGAAGTCTTCACCTAAATTTACTCCAGGTTTTGCTCTTCTCAGGTCACTCCTCCTCAGAAACAGATAACAACATCTCCAGGGCTCTGAAGCAGCTGCTTCACTGGTCGTCTCTACGGTTTTCCCCTGCACAAGCCTGACTATGACCGAAATATTGTTGCCACACAGAGATCATATTTGGCAACCTGCAATGGCGGCGTGTATTGGCTTATAGACGTAAATAAAATGCCATTATCGAACCCGTAAAAAAAATATTTTATAATTATTTTTAGGCTAAATATAATTTTTCTGGGAAATGTTGTACTTTCATTCTGTACACCCCCAAACGACCTGTGGAGGTATTATTTTTGAAAAAATATAGCGCTTAATAAAAATGTTCCATATTCAACCTTTAACAAATCAAGTGATTGATTAAATTTAAACTGAACGCCTAATGATTATTTTTCGGCCAGAGAGTTGTAGCCCTGACAGTGTGTGGTGCTGTTACTATGCCTGATCATTGATCATCTGGTTTGGCTACAGATATATCCCTTTGACTGACTGGTTAGGGCACATGACTTTGACCCAAGAGTCTGGGGATCAAATCCCACCCAGGCTCTCCTTGCCACAATTTGGCGTTTTCAGGGGTTTCTGTTAAGCGTGATATGAACCTCATGTTTATGTGGTAGGATGAAGGAGGGCCTGGGCGACATTCCCAATCCCCAGATTCCCAGGTGAGAGTCATGCGCGCCAACCATTCAGCCAAAGGGATATCCCCTTGGCTATTAAGTAGCCTGGCATAGTGACAGGAGGACCGTCAACTCTCACACTAACTACTACGGTAAGTTCCTGCTATTACTATAAAAACGAGCCTTGAGGCAGCAGTGAAGTTAAATGGGGGGCATGACATGATAACAGGAGTCAGTGGAAAGGAAATGCGCCACTTGAGCACAATGCATGTGTGTGCGTTCCAGATGAGAACTGGACCTGGCCAAATTTTATAGAGTGACAGTCAGGTGAGTTTAAAAACAGGCTTGGTTAGAGTGGAAAAATGGAAAGTTAAAGGTTGAATATGTAATACGGACAGAACTGCGACATCACGTGAGTCTAGGTTGTAGTTGCAACAGCAGAAAAACAACTCCAGCTGCTGGGTTGCCAGGCTCGCTGCCAATACGGCAAGTGACCAGCAGCATGCACCATGTCCAACAAGTTATGCAGAGGAGTTTTATAACTGACGTTAGCCACATTAGCAAACAAGTTAGCTTACCGATCCAGGAGAAAAGTCGCCATTCCCGCGTTTTGATGCTGTGGGAAATGTTTATGTTGGTCCATCTAGTGTAGCTTCACCTACATTTACTCCAGTTTTTGCTCTTCTCAGGTCACTCCTCTTCTGAGACGGAAAACAATATTACCTGGACTCTGAAGCAGCTGCTTGACTTGCCGACTCCACTGTTTCCCCTTGTGCCAGCCTAACTGTGCCCAACATACTACTGCAACATGGAGACCGTATTTGGCAACCCACAATGGCGACCTGTATTGGCTTGTAGATGTAAACAAAATGCCATTGTCAAACTCGCTAGAATTAATTTTATATTTATTTTCAGGCTAAATATAATTTTTTAAAGAAATGTTGCACTTTCATTCTGTACCCCAACACTGTTTTTTTTTTAAATATAGCTTTTAATAAAGATTTTGCATATTTCATATTGAATGATATACTGTATATATATATATATATATATATATATATATATATACCTTCTCCAACACACCTGAATCAAATGAATGGTTCGTTACTTAGCTGAATGAAATGTGGTAATTTAGCCATTTGATTCAGGTGTGTTGGAAAAGGGGTGCTCTAAAAGTTGCAGGATAGTAGCTCTTGAGGACTGGATGTGTGCATATTTTGGTACATATTTGATATATATTTGATACATAGCCAGCCTAATATGTGGTGGTTCTTTTGGTACCGTTTTTTGTTGTTGTTGTTGTTGTTTTTTGGCGGTGGGTCGTCAAGAGTATACCCACTTGAATAAACTAGTTTACACCACTAGATATCCCTCTGGCTGACTTTTAAGTGTGTGTGACTCTCACCCAGGGACCACATCCTGCCTGGGCCATTCTTGTGTGCAACATAGCTGAATGTATAACTTAAGAAATTATTGAAATAATGTTTTAATATAGGATATTCAGTTTTAAAGATTGACAGAAGTTGTTGCTCTTAAGTGATAAAACCAACATTAAACAAATACCTCATTTGCTGTTTACTAAAACAACCTAACTAATGTTATATTGATTTTTTTTTTTTAAACTACTACAATATAATTTCTTATTTGGGGGCTTGATAAAATGTTTAAACTGACTGACACGAGTGAAATTACAAGAAAAAAGGAGGTCACATGTCAATAAACATGGATGCAAGTTGTAGTAAACTTGTCTAGCAAGCTGACTTAAAGCATGATGCATTAAGGCCCTGTTCACTAAAAATGTGTGCTTATTAAAACATGCGCCAACTTGATAGCGCTCATAAAAACATGTTGCAGTTGATTTGATTAATACAAATAAATAAGCGGTGCATGAAGGGGTGTCAACGTTTACAATTTTTTCTACACGTGTAATCAGGACTACTAACCATCATGTACACGGATACACGTCAGAGATTAATAATCTTTAGGTTGCAGATGGTGATGTCACCTACGCATCCCACTGTACTCCCGCTGTCATACTGAACTCAGAGCAGAATACACTGTTGTAGAGCCAAAGTGAGGTTATGGAGATTTCTAATTTAAATCCACGATAACTGAAACAATTAGACGAAAAAAATCTCTTTATTGGGGGCGATCCAAAGTTTTCAAACAGCTGACGTCGGCTGACCAGACTTTTCCCACATCTATCAGATACATAATAACTCGTCTTCATACACGGGAGAAAGAAAGCTTTCACAAGCAGGGGTGTCTATCGATGTTTCACGGCTGGGCTGACCCGAAAATATGGAAATGTTTTAGCTGGGAGAGGTAAGTCGTGTTGTGGTGATCAACTTTATGTAAACAGCGGCGAACAAGAGTGGCTAGATGTTCTGCTAAATGCATGCATTTGTTACAGTAAGCGTCTGATCGGATTCACGCTCATAATTTCATTTCCAGAAAGAAGTATACATCAAACCCGGTTAGCAACAACTTAAGCTAGCTCTCTGAACTTGCATTGAAACTCACCCAATACAACATTACTGCTCAGATGCAGGCGGCGTCCACAGCTCTCCTGATCACTAAAAGCATCTCTGACGATGTCCGTTTTCACTACTCCATGGAAAAAAATATCTGTAACTTCCAGCTGCACAGTTTATGGCAAATCTCTCACAGCTCAGAGTCGTTACAGCACCACAAAGTAGCGTCAGTGCTCTGCTGTTGTTCACCGCCATCGCATCCACGAGTCAACTTGAAGTGACACGACAGGCTGTGGCTGCATTTATTATATATAAAAATATCAATGGAACATTGCGGCCCAGGCATCTATTATGTATGCAGATAGTTAGTTATGATCTGAAGCTTTCAGACATTACCACCCCTAAGATACAATGTTGGTGAGAAATGAAAGTGGAGGGGGAAATGATGTGTATATGGTTATTGATTTTTTTCTAAATGATTATGATTTATTATCCGTGTTTCTGTTTACACGTGTAGACGTCGACATCCTTAGTTGCACGCGCCATGTGATTTATCAAAAGTGAAACTGATTGCAGTGGCTGTGAGTCTATATTAAGCATGTCTGAAGAGCAGGTGTTAACTGGCACAGCTTTATGCACAAATGGCTGCAGCTTCTTGCATCAGTGTTCTCATGAGCGGTGAGGGCAACACGTTTAGTTTTCATTTTTGAATTCCACATTTGCAGCCACTGTAGCTTAATGGTGGTTAAAGCGGACATTAATTATGACTATCTATTTTCCCTTTTAGCCAAGGTCACATATTTAAATTGGATAAACACAATGTGCTCTTCCTCTCCAGACCCCGGCTGCTGCACTCTGGAGATGCTGGTATCGTCACAGAGTAAACCTGAGTGCAGCAGATGTCAGACCATCCTAAAGGCTGCAGATGGTTTCATTTGCTCCAACAGCAACACTGTCCATGTCCTCATAAAGGGGCTTCTTCTGAAGCACTAGATATACCTGTTGTTTTTTTATTAATTTCATATTCCGTTTGCATCTTTCACTAATATCTCCATCCCCTTAGGGTCCACTTTCCTTTTGCGCATTCTTCAGTCTAAACTCACCAAGCTACAAACCATGAAACACACAAAGCCCTCATTTAAATACGTGTTGTCACCTGCAGCCATTTTCACAATCACCCTAACCTGCAAACCATGGTTCAGCTTTACGTGCAAAATTCTAGATTGCACACACAAATTGGGATCTTAGTAAGTGCAAGTAAGTAAACTTTATCTGTTTAGCACTTTTCACAGTGTTTCATATAAAAACACATTAAAATACAAGCAGTGTTGTATGTTAACAAAGTAAAAATACTTAGTTACTTTACTTAAGTAGTATTTTTTATATTTGTACTTTACTACTTTATTTCTGACAACTTTTACTTTTACTTCACTACATTTTCTGAAAAACATCAATACTTTTACTCTTACATTTACCTGAGCATCTTCGTTACTTGTTACAAAATAAGAAGGAACGTGATAGCTAATGACAATCTTTATTTTGTTGTAGTAGCCAATGATGTTGGAGAAACAGACCGCAAGACGTTCTCATTGGTTTACAACGTTGTGCAGTGGATGAAAGCAGCAGCCAGCGGGTAAATTTAAAATTAATGATTGCATTATGATGTCAGGAGTCTCAGATGTTTTTGTATAGTTAAGTTTATGTAAGGTAGGTATTGAAGCTCCGTTACACTTTTCAAATTAAACAAAACTAAAAAACTAAATTAAACAGGAATAAAGAAAAGGTTAAACTAAAATTTCTGATTACGTTTTATTAACAGTGCTTCTTACTTTACTTTTTGCTTTTTACAGTAAATACTAGCTACTTTTTTACTCAAGTAATATTTTAGCAGGCGACTTTCACTTTTCACCTCTCATTTAAAACCCCATTATGTTGATGATGAGTTATTAACAAATTCCTTTATAGTAGTGGCCTAGTTGTAATAATATATTTACTCATATGTTAGAAGTCATGTTGCATATTGCGTTACATTACTTTGGTGGGTCAGGCTTGTGATTATTATTTTTTCCCTACCATAGTGGATTATTTACACACCGCTGATGATGATGCTACAGTATACCGTGCTGCTGGAGGCAAACTGGGGTTCAGTGTTGGCATTTGGAAAGAGAGAGAGAGAGAGAGTTTAAGGCCAACCCACTCCCTTCTGGAGTCATTCCATCTTAGTAATTTTGCAACTTAATTAATGTTTTTCTTATTTCCTCTACAAAACCTTCTTGTAACCTTTTATATTTCAGCTTTTTGGATAATGGTTACAGTATTATGTTGCTTCTGTCTGTATTTTCTCATTTTTGCATGGTCCATTATAATCTGTTTCTCCTATTTTGCTTTAATATTGCAGAACAAATAAACTGTAGCTGTGATCATTCAAATTAATTTTTATAATTACAGCTGTCATTATCTGAATATAAACCATCATCTAAGAGCTCTTCCAAGAAAAGTTACCTGGTAACAACTGCATTGACCATTTGCTAACATAATGTTAAATAGAAAACTTTTAACTGGTACCTACTAAATAAAAATAAACAGTATCAATCAAGAAGGAAAAATGGCCATTTTACAAACTTGTTTTATTTTACGGATTAATTTAGTATATCTGGTGATATGGGATTACGTTAAGTTGCTTTATTTTTGTTAGTGGGCTGAATACATTTTACACACAGCAGAAGATGCAGCAGCATGACCAACATAATTAATGAAGACATAAAGAACAGATGTCATATGAAGAGACATCACTTTTGTGTGCTGTTTCAGTTGGAATATTTTAAACTTCCTGTTTAGATTTAAGACAAATTCTTATTTATTGAGGCATTATAGCATAATGTTAAGTTGCAGAATTTTTTAAATGCCTTTTGTAAAAAGTTTGATTTAATAAACCATTATTTTTTTCTACTGATCGGATACCAGTAGTACAGAAATTAAAGATTTTACTTGGTGGAAAATATTTTCTAAATTTAGAAGTACTTTCCAACACTGACGATAACTCACACTTCCTTCTTTTAAGAGATCAATGCTGTTGATGAGATTAACGGAACATCAGGTGCTCTAGTAATTGAGTTAGTATCCTTGGACAGTGAGCACCTACGCTACATGTTTACACTTCAGTTTCCTGTCAAATACATCATCCTGCAGATTAATCATCAGACCATGTAAGTAACATGACTCCGTGTTGCTGTTGATGGTGTTATTGGAAGTTATTGTTCCATTTTTGCAGGTTGAAGGATGAATGAACCAATAGTGTGCAGAGAAAAGTGTGAAAAAGTCATGGTGGACTTTGGAAAAATGAGGAAAGCATAGCAGATACAATTAATTTTATTTTATTTTAAAGTATGCATAGGCACAGAACAGGTCACTTAATAACTAAAAACAACGTCAGCCACAATAAATTACTGTTACTTTGCAAAAAAAGTGAATGAACAGACCAGATTCCAGAGTTAAGTGGATTTTTACCTAAATAGTGCAGCTTAAAGCTTCAAAACTGGTTTAAATTAAATTAAATCTAGTGATCTCCAAAAATAACAGATGTTAAATGTGCATTTGGCCTGAAAGCAGTTTGTGTGATTCTTTAACTGCCATGTCAATTTGACATCTAAAGGCTTACATTTAATTCTAGTCCCAGGTGGTTTTTCTATCTTCCTCTGGGATGAGAGTCCAGTTTGGAGATGGTGTTCCTGCTGCAAGCCAGTTGAAGTCATCCACTTGGCTCCAGTTGTTTCTGTCTCGGTCTAGGCCAGAAACAGTGAAGTCCTCCTCCAGAGTGGGATAGGACCAGGAGAATGGGGCGAAACTCACTCCATGGCAGTCTTCGATAATGGCCCGGCTGGTGACGTGCAGATACACCTGAGTGTCGGTGGTGTTGTGGGTCCGCAGCTGCTGACATGGGAAGGACAGTGTACTGTTCTTGCAATAATCTATGAATACAGATGTAGATACCGGTCCACACAGGATCTCACAGTTGTCGATGTGTTTTATGTGCAGGGTGCTGGGAGACCCAAACAGACGGACTTTGCAGTTGGTCAGATGAGTCAAAAGCACATCTCGACTTTGGATTTCCTCAGCAGTCTTGATTAGAAACTCACTGTTCATGTGTGAGAAGCCACATTGCTCTGAGGCTGCAGATCCATCCACCTCTGTCACACATGGATCTGGGGGTGTGCCAGTATCAGGGGTATCTGCCACCTGTGCAGGGACTTTATCTGCTCCTTTAGTGCGGGCTCGAAAGGCAAATTTCTTCTTCGGTAGAGCCTCCTCTCTGGTCTCAGTGAGGGATGTCTGGAGCTTCTGAAGGGCAGCCTGGGCTTGTCTTAGTTCATACTGAGTTAAAAACTGCACGCTGTTATTTAGAAATCTCTGCAGCATCAACGTTTTGGCCGTTGCCTCCTCCAGCTTCTTGGTCGCCTCGGCCCGGGCAACTCCGGAGCAACTGGACAGCAACTCTTCGATGGATGCCCGCTCCTCATTAAAAGTGATGGAAAAATACTCGCCCTTCTCCTCCGCGACAGACTGACTCTGTTTGGCTTCCTTCCTCCGCTCGGCATCCTCTAACCTGGCCTGGTTCCGTTTCTGGAGTCGCTCTTGAATTTTGGTTGCACCGCTTTCGCCACTAAACCCACTGTCTTGGTTAATTTCTAATACTGCGTCCATGTTTGTACGCTGACAGTAAATGCGGAAATAGTGACGTTTGTTTTCTTCTTTGTGGCTTTACTGCAACAAAGTTGAGTAGATACTGCCACCTGCTGTATTGGAAGCAGCACGTGCATTTAAATGCCACAAATAATCAAGTCATTAAAAACATATCTGGCTAATATTGTCTGAAATGTTAGTGTTTTTAATATATCGGCGATAATCTACTTAGTTTAGCCTACTAAATATTAATCAGGTTTGAATGGCATAATTTTAAGTAATATACAAATGTTACGTTTTAAATTCCCTACCAGAGTCAGGGAAATTCTATAAAAACTGAATGCTTTTTTTTTTTTTTTAAATTAAGTAAAAAGCTCTTGTTATAAAAGATTTGTTGTGAAATGTTTAATAAGATTTTACTCAAATTGTCAGGGATTCCTTATGTTTAAAACATCAGTTTGCTTGATATATTTATATATATATTATATATATATATATATATATATATATATATATATATATATATATATATATAAAATATTTTACACATTTTCATTTGTTGTTTTTGTGTGATCAGTAATGTGTTTTTTAACTCTGTAAATTAAAATTGAAAATTTTCAACAAGTTGTCTACTTCGATCACAAGTTCTCCATGTTGCCTTTTAATCAAATGAATGAGCATTTCAAACAATTTTACAAAAAAGAACAAGCGACCCACATGTTGCAGAGTACAATAAAACTACTGTATGTTTTGTGAATGAAACACAGAAATTCAGCAATTGACCTCATTAAAATATTACTTTTCATGGAATAGACAAGGAGAGAAGCCTTTTTATTCAATGTTGACAGTCTTTTAAATCAGTTTTCCGTATTCACCCCCCCCCCACACACACACACACACACACACACACACTTTTTTCCGTTACTGTGTGATGCATGCATTGTAATTATGGCAGAAAACAATTTATTTTTAAACAATGGAAGAACAATAACAACAACAAATTTATTTACCGAAAGATTCCACGTTATAATGAACTTTATGTGGTTGGATTTTTTTTTTCCATCATGTTTGTGAAGAAAAAAAAAAAATACAAAAAGAAAACAAAGCAACAACAACAAAAATATCATTTGTATTCAGTTGCCGTAATGGAAGATGACTGAGTGATATTCAAATCTAAGAGTATAAAACATAATACCATGATGGTTTTTCCAATATGTAAATTGTTCAGTTAGCTGCTCTAAATTAATTGGCAAGATTTTCAGTCGCATCATACCTGAGCAACGTCAGTTAGGTGTGGCAAATGCAGGCCCGCCCCCTACTGTTGGTCATGATTAAGACTAATAACATGGGTTATCTATTCTTGGGGGCAGTGAAATATGTAATAATAATTCTTATAAAAACGAAAAATGTGAAATTGGCAGTGACTTGACCTTATTTGTATATTTCCTATTCAAATGAATGGAGTCGCAACTTGCCGTTGAACACTGGTGATTTTGGTGTGTGCACTACCCCAACAACCCGTGCGGTGATGGCGAGGAAACCCCGTTGACAAGACACTGCTTTTTCATGACGGTGAGTTCCCCTTTGAGTGTATTATAATTTTGTGATAAAAATTTCAAGGAAAAAACACACACAAGCTCCTTCCTCCCTTCCTTCAGGGAGGGAAGAGAGTTTGAGCGGAGAGAAAAATCTATCCGAGACAGAACAGGGACAGTGAGAAAAATATATGAGTGGGAGAGGGAGAAGGAGGAGGAGGAGAAGGAGGGGGGAGCAAATTAAAAGTTGCCAAATGGAGATATTGGGTTTCAAGAGGAGTGAGACAGGAGTAAAGGGTTTGCCTCTTTGAGTCGTCTTTATGTTATGCTAATCTGGATAAATATTTATGCCTCGACGCGGTTTAGTCCTTTAGCCTTTTCGATGAATTCCAACCGACGTTTTCCCCAACAGGCGTCGTCGACATGCGGCTAGCTAACCAAACGACAGAACAGGCCGGTGTTAAACGCTGAAATGCAGCGTCCAGCCTGGAGAGCAACTTGACCGGGACACGGACTGGTTCCAACGTCCGAATTGAAACCTTTCGGTTCGGCATGTCGATTCAAATGTGACGTTTTTCGTGTTGGCAGATAAGCCACATCGAGGACAAATGAAAGCCTCCCCAACAGAGAAAGACGGAGCACGTCAGCGACGACGGGCGTTTTGTGCTGCTTGAATGCGATTATCATTGTGTCGATTCAGTCTATTTTTGGAAATTTAACTTGCAAGCTGTATAGCAGTCGTCTTTTTTAACCGGCGGTGGCACTTTCCAGCCAAAAAAAGACAGCAAGCGCGGCTTTTGCGTCGCAGTGTGCATGCTAGTGCGGATTTCAGACTGTGAATTTGAGGACACAATTGCACAGAAACTATCAAACACTGACAAACGACGGCTTTCTTATTAAAATCATTATTTTATGAATATATTTATTTAAAACTCCTGTTCTCTTGAGCGGCAGTGTCTTCAGGAGATACTGGACGCTCAGCCCATTCCTGTTCTGTTTAGCTAACATAATTTGAGCTGAAAACTAAGTGCGCAGATTTGGACATCGACTCAAATAGGGCCGAGATTGTGGTGGTTCTTTATTTTTTGCTCCCACTTTCTGCCCATATCTGTTGCCCTTCTATCTATTTCGAAATAGAAATGATCAGGCTGTCGTGTTCCAGGATACACGCTGTCTCCTGTTAAACATTTTGCAACAACTATTGAAGGACAAGAGGCTCGCAGCCTCTCCGTTGCCTGGCAATTTAACATGTTAATAGTAGGAAAGCAATTTGGACTGCCTGTGAAAGCTTTACATTTTTTAATTATTAATTTGATACAATTTAGCAAGTTACAACAGCTATTTTTTATGTAGCAAAGCAGTTGTCTTTGTTCTCCTTGAATCAAAGATGGAGGCTGAACGTGGTTCAGTCACAAAGACAACTCATGGCATGGTAACAGCCATTTTGTTGCACTGCAGTTTTTACACACACGAGGACTCAAACTGTATTTCGACACTGAATGAAATAAACTTGACTGAGACTGACATATTTTTGGGGATCAAATGTTTTATAAGTTGCTATAAGGACGTAAAAATTTTAAGATATTCTGCCAGAATGTCTCCACATTGTTTAAATAATAGCTAAGTTAACATTTGAACACTTACAGATTATTACTCCTGGATCAAATAAGTGCCCATGTGCTTGTTTTTTATTTCGTTGTCCTCCAGTATGGCTGCACAGTGTTGGTTAACACAACATGAAGCATTTTAAGGTAGAGATGTATAACCATTCAGTATATAAATGGAGCAGGGTGGAGTTATTTACACTTAAATGCCCATTTTCACTGCACATATGAACAACAACCAATGTGGGACATCAGAGGAGGATAATGGGAGGGAGTTTGTGTCAGACTAGAAAAGCCATTTGTAGGAGGAGGTGAAGGCCATCCTGCCCTTTACATGTGTACCAAATAAAAGCTTCCCTCTGGTATCCCTGTTTCATACTCTGTTTTCTGTCTAAAATACCTCAATAGTCATTCTCAGATTTTACTAAATGTGGCATTTTCTCTACAGCCCAGCCTGTTACAGGAGAGGGAGTGTTAAATAACTGAATCCATGCTTCCAGCAGGAAATCTGTGAGTTTAGACGTCGTCATCAGTTTATAAGTTGCGAAAATACACATGCTTTTCCAGCTCAAACACCCAAAACCTCACAGTAAAAACAAGTTATAAGCACATATTAAGAATCAAACTTTCCCATATCCTCACTTGCTTTCCCTCCGTACTATTTCAGGTGTCATGGATGATGATGACGATCGCCGTCTTCTGGATATATTAGGGTAAAAGCAAAAAAAAAAAAAAAAAAAAAATCCTGGAGAGTTTGTTTCTGCATGACACAGTTTTATGAACTAGTACATGATCATTTGAGTTCACCAAGCAAATCACAACCTGACCACACAGCCTTACATCTTTCCTTGAAAAGTTAGGTAACAATTTTTAGTCTCCCCTTTTTTGTAAATCAGACCTTTTTTTTTTCTTTTATTAAATAAGTGGACTTATTAATCCACAGGTCCAGTAGAAAAAGAGATGACTAGGAACCCTATTTTTCACTTCTCTGAACATGTTGAGTCATTTTAGAGCCACAAAAAAATGTAACCAAGTTGATTACGGTGGTCTCATCAGCTAGTAAAGGTTTCTTCTTTCATTTTCAGAGATGTGGATGCACTGAATGACTATCTTCATGGCAGAAACAACAAGTCTGTGAGTGACATTTGCAGAATACTGTAAACCATTTGGTTTATTTGAACACATTCCTCAGATATGCAGCTTAATTGTATAACATGACCGGGTTTTACTGTCCCCTTTTTCAACAGATTGAAGAGGATGACGTGACGAATGCAGCTTATGGGTCAGATGGATCCTTCTTTGCTAACGACACAGTGAGTGCGCACGTGTTTCTTGATCCAACCAAAATAGTGGATATGATTAAGAGGTTTGATGCTGAGTCATGGATTAATGGACCATTTCAAATAACTTTTGCATGTATAGAATTGTAGATTGTATAGAATCAAATTTGGTTGTAGGGGGGGGGGGACCATCCACAGTGAGATAAAAGATAATGAATTTGTAGTATACACAATTATGCAAACATTGCCCTTTGTTTTGATGTCCCCTTAAGACTGGCCCCAACACCGGCCTCAAGGATGGTCCTTCAGTGGGGGACTTTGGTGAGGACACAGCCGGGGCTGGCCTCCAGCTCTCCAGCAGCCTCTCGTTTATTGAGGACGAGTTGGGGACTGGAAGCTCCCCTGAAGGGGTGGGTCTGGGGGGAGAGGACCAGCCCTTCGACATCCTTCAGAAGTCTCTCCTGGAGGCCGACATCACGGAGCAGACACTGGCCCAGGAGGCCTTGCTGGACTCCCAACCTGCTCCCACCCTTGTGCAGGCTTCCGTTCCCTTCTCCTCCCATATGGTCTCGGGGGGTTATGGAGGAGGGGTGGGTGTGGTAACCACGGCGACAGCTGCTTTTCCAGCTGGCCAGTTATTGCAAGGAATGAACCCGCTGCCTAATGGCTCCGCTCAGCATATCCAAGTGTTGGGCTCATTCGGGGCGAGCGGTGGCGTGATGACTTTGAGCAGCTTAGAAAGAACTCCACAGATTGTGTTAAGGCCGGGGGTCCCCGTAGCTCCAGCAGGTACTGCAACAGGGGGACAGGTGTTTGCCCCTACCCAAGGGCAGGTAGGCTTACCTTTTAAGAATATTCCTCTTCAAAACATCATCATTCAGAGAGGCCCTGGAGGGACTCAGACTCTTGTTAGGCCAATCCAGCCTAAACCCCCCCAAGCTGGGGCTCCGACTGTCTACAGCCTCGGTCTTCAACCCACTGCCACCACTGTATCTAATATCACCAACACTAATACTGCTGCTCCTGCTGGACAGTACGCAGCCAATGGCTCTATTGTGGTGCAGCAGCCTCTGGAACAGCAACAAGCGCAAGGCCAGACCAGTGTACAACCCGGACAGTTCTTACTACCCAACTCTTTGGCACTCACTCCGTCCAGCACCATCCAAAATGGCCCCGCCGACCCCAACTCAAACGCCCTAGTTACCAGTCAGAACACAATGCAGATTGTTGCAGGGCAGAACTTCACTGCAACACCGGGAGGCCAGCTAATTTTGAATCAGGGAGTAGTGAGTGGAGGTCAAGTTGGAGGGACTGGTACCCAGACGTGGACAGGAGTTCCTGCTGCAAGCTCCACCCCCATGCAGACGTCATGTGCTCCTGGACGGTTGACTCTGATCGGCCCATCTTCGACAGGAATCGGGGGTCAAGGTCAAGCATCAGCTTGTGCCGTGCAGCGCCTCCTAGTGACTCAAACTCAGAACTGCACTTCTCTGTCGCCTTTACCTGGTAATGTGATGCAGGAGCAACAAGACTTCAGACAGGTATAATCACATCCTTCTTTTTATTCTGTTCCTTTGCTGTAAACTCCTGTATGACCAGCACTATTTTATTTTCCAGAGCTCTTCTTCCCTTGCTTTTAAATCGGCAAAACTCAGCAGTATCCATGGTAACAAAAGATTTTTATTGTACATTGTCTTCCTACATAGTCTGCTGCACTTTGACCCTTTGTTTTATTGTTTTTTGTGTATTCTCTCTTCGCAGTGACACAAGATTCAACGCTAAACTCTGAGGTATGTTAGCCATTTATTTCAGATGCTTGTGAGAATTTTAAGGTGGAACAATGTAAAAAACCCAAAGATATGACAACTAAGGATAGACTGATACAGCGGCCTGACGATATTTTAGGCTGATATTTGCATATTTTCGCTGGTTTTGGCATATACCAGCAAATAATGGCCGATACATCAGGTGTGTTGGCCGATACCCCCACTCTGCATAATTTACAGATTTTTCATATTTGTAACAAGTTTAATTTTTCTATTTAATATTTATTTACAACTGCACTGTTTCTTCTTTGTGTATTTATTTGAGGTGTTTTTTCTTTTAATATCAAAAGAATTGTAATATTACTTTTCATCGTATCCTTCATTTTATAATTTGGGAGACAAATGCAGTATCGACCCCAAATATCGTCCCTAAAATTCATCAGGTTGTATCGGCTGAGCCTGATAAGAAAACATTGGTATTGGTATCGGCCTATCTCTAATGACAAATTTGATTTTTGCACACTTTCTCCATATAGGTCAGTGCTCAGAAGAGACCCATTGCCCCACTACTTACAAAAGGAGAAATGTGAGAATTTATTCATTTTTATTTTTGTCATTTAGATTTTCTTTTACATGGATTTGACTCCCGCTTACCAATTTTTCTATAAATTAAAAAAGGATTTTACAACAATTACGGAAGGATCACATTGGAGTTCAGAATCCAGATCGACAGAGATTCGCCTCAGTTGATGATGCGCTGCTAAGACTCCTCCCTTACCACGTGGTCCAGGGGGCACCACCAAGCCAGGATGAGTTCACAGAAGGTACGGCCTTAAAATGATCAGCTTACCCCCAGATCTTAAAGGAAGGCAGAAATTTAGCACTGAAGCGTGTTGAGGGGGGGTGAAAAGGAAATCATATTTGTGGCCTGAAATTACGTTTGCCCAAATATTGTTTTACGTTTGCTTGTTTTTTAGTGGATGAGGAATTTGAGGCAGTTGCATCTCAGGTGCTGAAGAGGACCCAGGCCATGGTGAACAAATACAGACGACTACTGATGGTTGAAGCCGAGGTCAGTACATACTTGAGCAATTTATATGCTGCTGCTAATCTATTCTGCAAGTTTTATTATATTTTTGAACTTAAAACCTGAATGTTTCACAGGAGTTAGGGGAGCTTAAACTTTGTCTTTTTTCCCAATCAGGTGACAACTTCTGCTTCTCAAACTTTTCAAAAGATGTATTGTCTACTAGAAATTTCATTTTTGAGGAATTCTGTGTAGCATTTAAGTTGAGTGAACTCAAGAGTCAGGTCATCTTTTAGGTTTTTGCTGGCTAATTGGGATCTCATGCTTTCTGTTTCCCTTATGTTAAAGATCAGCTGTGCTAAGTCCAAAGCTTCCCAGTGATAGCCGTATAATCAGTCCGTAGTGCTTTTAGAGGTGTAGATAATGCTAATTTTCCAGTATAATCTTTCAAAAACCAATCATGTTGTCCCTTTGCAGCTCATCTTCTTAATCTAATATATTGTTTTTCTGAATGGAGAGAATCCAGAGACATGTGTGGCTGGTGTGCAAAGCCTCCACAGCTACAGATAATTAGGTTTCAGGGTTCCTGCGGGACATTAAAAAGTCTTGAATGTACAAATCTGAATTTAATACCTTAAAAAAATCCTTAAAGTTGACAGTTGTGGTGTTAAATTTCATTTAATAGGTCTTAAATTATCTTGCGCTCTCACAGATTTCCGTCACTGTAAAAAACTGATAGCGACAACCCCCCCCAAAAAACAAACAAAAAACCGTTACGTTTTTCCCAACTAATAAATCTTGATAAAGCTTTTATATTAGCCAATCAGGAAGAGATCAGGGCGAGTCTTTACACAGCCGTCACCTGGGGTTTGTGTGTTTGTGTAAACATCTTGTTTACCTTTTTTGGAAGAAAACTTCAATGATAGACGTAGGTAATGATGACCAAAAGTTGTTGTTCAACCATCTTTGGCGGTATCTTTCTGTGTTTTTGCCAGTGTGGCTGTGCAATGGGCATTAAATTCTGTTCAAAGTGGTCTTGAAAAGTCTTAAATTGAACTTATTAAAATGTGAAGGAACCCTGGGTTTATGTGGTAGGGCCTGGCCCCTGACCATGAATACGTGGATGCATTTGGTGGAGTGTTCTCCATAGGCCTCATGATCTTCTTGCTGTAGGCTTCTTCTTGTGCACCAGGTCTTCTAGAAACTAGCAGCAGGTTTGCATGTTGGTTTCCAGCCTGTTTTTAGCCTTTAAAGGACAAAGTAGATCATCCTTGAACCAAATTCACATTGCAACAGTTTTGTTGTTGTGGCACTGATTTATCCCCAGACTCATCTGTCTGATATTATCTGCTGCACAGATAAGTTTTTCTGTTCGTTTTGGTCACTAGTTGCTGAATACAAATGGCTGTTTCTCTTCACAGCATCTCTTTCTCGAGTCTAAAATGCTGGAAACATCCCAGTGTTCTCATCACTGTTGTGTTTCCTTGGCAGGCTGTAGGTCCTTTGCTATACTGTCTTGTCACCTTCACCCACCAACAACTAAACCCCCTCTATCTCCTTAAAAATGTGTAGAAACCAACAATATTCAGCTGAGTGGGATATGTGCAGGCCTCATAAATCACATCCCCTTGGTGGATTTACACAAACTAGTGTGGTGGTCCTGTTTTAGACCAGTTTTTCGAATGCTTACACTAGATACAGTTGGTTGCAATTATATAATTTGCAGGCTATGAAGGAAAATGGAAGCCAGGAAGCTTTACTTTTCATCCTTTCAGCCAATTAAAGTCTGTCCTTTTGTATGCACTTTTTAAGCCTCATGGCTGCAATAAAATATTAGATTTTTCTGGTTGTTATGCATCATTACTTTAGTTTATTTCAAAGCTGCCTCATTAGTCGTAAAGACATTTTATAATTTTTGACTTTTCAATGTCAATTGGAAACCACTACAGATTTCCCACTTAAAATAATAAGTTTTCCATCATCATCATGTTACAGAATAATAGAATCAGAGATGATTTTGTACTAATTAAGTATTCAACAGAATACAAAACAGAACCAAATGCTCAAGGATCAGCTGGTGTGTTTGTTATATAATACACACAGAGGGTAAATCAAAGGAGAAAAAAAAAAATTAACTTTAAAATGATATGCAAAAGGCATGGAGTTCATCATTTCACATCTCTTTTGGGTCGTACCTCAGCATTTCATCATTGTCAGTCCATGAGTTTTCTACTATTACTGCACCTCCATCTACTGCTGATTAATCTCAATGATGCCAGCTTTTCCCACATCTACAAAAGCTATTATTCCCTTTATTTAGCCAAGAAGGTCCAACTGAGATATAATGTTGGCAGATGGCAAAAAGTTTTACATAAAAGACTATTTCAGTTATTTGTACAATATACAATCATAGGTAAAAGTAAAAAAGGCAGGAGCCTATAAAATGCAACACGAAATCCAGTCTGCACTCCTCCTTATATAGTTTGGAGTAGATGTGCCCAAATTCAAGATCTAAATGTCTCTTCACTACTGACTGCATGCTGTATAGTAAATACTGTATAGCATACGCACTGGGCCAACAAGTTTCCCCTCCTTTGCCTGCAGCGTTCCAGCCCATCTTCAGAGATGGTGATGATTGACAGGACCTTCAATCAGGAGGAGCGTGGCAACCTGACACAAGACAAACGTATGGTGCTGGTGGATCCAGGTATTATTGATAAAAGAAGTGTAAGGAAGTCAGTTTGAACCTGGAAGATTTTTTTACACAAAGATTTATTTAACTCTTTTTCTCTTCCTTCTGGTTTATAGACAACTTTTTGGAAGACTTCTGTTGTGGGATGAAATCCAAGCGTTTCCAGGACCCCGTTCCCAGCCAGTCAGCAACGAGCTGCAATCGGGATCAGTCGGAACAATGCTCTGCGGAGCCACCGTACAGGACAGAATCCCAGTCTGGGTATGGAGATCCAGGAGGGGGTGGGGCTGCAGGACTGGGGTCAACAGGTGGACTCCACCTGCCACACTTAGACAACAAGAGGGTGCTGGACATAAAGAGATCTCAGCAGTACTTCGGCTCCAACAGCACCGGCAGCGGCAAACCCTCACATTTTGCAGCATCGTCAGGACAGACTCACTTCCAGGTGCCACACCACCTGTCCCCCCACCCGGTGCAACCTTCGTACTCGCCCCAGCTCACCTCACCCCCTCACACTGACACAGATTCTGCTTTAGAGGCAGCAGTCAACAGCATCCTGGAATGTTAAGACTGATGCTCCATCTCATCCCTACTGTCTCACTTCAGCTTCTTTTGTGGGTATTTTTTTGTTTTTGTCAAACACCTGTGTGAAAAGAGGTTGACTCTTCTTTCAGGTCTGCCTTGTGACACGCAGTCATGTAGCATGTACGTAGTCTGATTGGCATTACGTTGGAGTCAGTGATAATGTCAAGGCAAACACAGGCACTTAACCTATAAAGATCCGGGATTGTGTGCAATGCAGTGAATTTACAGATGCAAAAAAGGTTTTGTGTTATTGTAACATTATTATAAAGTAGTAAGGTTTGCAACTAAAAAAGAAAAAAAAAAAAAAGCAGCATTGAATGCAAGAGTTTCCCTCTCTTCACACCACTTGACAGTTTGTGCCAGTTAATTTTCCACAGGGATGACGAGGAGGGACGAAGTGATGACTCTGTGCCTAACTTTAGGTTTTCTATGGAAGTGTTTACATGAAGTTCTATTCAGAAATATCTCCTCTTTCATTTCCCTGCATTACAACCTGAGCAGTGCACACATATTTGAGAGAATGATAGTGGAAAAACTAAGCTCAGTAAAGACACGTTCACATAGACAAATTGCACTAAACACACCGTTGTTTCAGGAACTATAGAAGTACGAAGCCCTTGTCCATACACAGTGTGTGCTGGGCTAAACAGAATGTGAACATGTGGAGCAAAACCAAAATCTATTTGCCCGCTTTTCAGCTGCCTGTAACAAGGATAACCTCCTAATCACACTAGAAAAAAACTTATACTAGTCATGTAGTGTTTCTCCACTCAGTGCTTTTTTTGTGCTTAAGTCACATTTTCTTTGGCATTTTCTTTTGTACCTTAAAGGTATGCAAGTCCCGACACAGACGCAGGACAAATCTTTCGACTCAGCCATTCATATCATTTCACAGCGAGTTTGTGTCCGTGGAGCTAAAGTCCTCAGATTGAGGAAGAAATGTTGAATCAATCTTTTTTATTTAGATTTTAATTTCCTCATTTTTAGAAATGACATTAAAACAGAGGACTGTTTTTGTTTGTTGTTATGTGTTGCCCAGCGTTGTAAACATGACAGTACCCTCATCAGTTTAAATGACCCTGGAGGGTTATTGATTGTATGTATGTTTGTCTGCCTTCTACATACAATTCTATATTGATTATATCTATCAATGCTATATTACCTTGACCCGTCTGTCAGTGTGTGTTTATCTGCTTCCGTACACACCGGTTTATGACTTACCATCACTTTCACTTTGTTCAGATGTGTTTTCCAGAACAATGTTTTTAGTTTGTTCTCCAGCATTTCTCACATTTCCTCTGTTTTCTCTCTCAGCAGCGCAACCAAAAATATAAAGAGAGAGGGTCTTATCCAGAATCCCCCCATGTGTTGTTTTTGTTCTGGTGACTGCAACTCTGTGGCTGAAAATTGTATTTTTTTTTCTTTGTACTTAAAACCAGAATAACTCAAGCTCTGGTTTAAACTATTTTTGAGGTTTTGCGTAGTTTTTACAGCCAAAACCAATAGTTTGTTCTGATGAAGTAGAAATCCTTTGTGTTAACTGTATAATTCTGTTTTTTTAATAAGCTTTTTGATAAATCTACAGAAAACTGCACTGTGGTGAACGCAAGAAATGATCTTGTAAATGCAACACAGGACCAAAGGTTAGATTAAATGTGATTAATGCATTTGGGGTTGATTCTGGATAACGCCACTTTTCTCTGCTGTGAAATATGCTTACTAATGGGCTATAGGGGTAGACTGGAGGCCTTTTATGCAGAGTACGAGAGTTTTTTTCCCCCCTTTGGAAAGCCAGTGGCCATCACAGCCTGCCTGTATCTCTGCCTTGGCCCTGTTTGTCTTTTTTTTTTTTTTTTTTTTATTCAAAATCCGCTATTGTACACAGAAAACTGGGCTCTGTGCTCTAAAATGAACTCCCTCACAACAATCGAGGGTAGGGTGAGATTTTGCATTTGCACCTTCAAGTGACTGTTTAAAGATTTTGTGCCTCCGTAGCACTTACATCCATGAGGAAGTTGGTTTTATGCTTGCATAAAAGCAGGATTGCTGGTGAAAACATGGCGTTATCTGGATGCATATCACGGACTCCGGGTCTGGTGAGAACATGCTGTGCTTTCTCTCCCCTCTGTACTGCACGTTTTATTTTTTTGCATCCATTTTCACTGTTGTTTCACTTGATTTGTATAGTTTGTTGTTTTGTAAAAAAAAAAAAAAAAAAAGGAAAAAAAAGTTAAAATATTTATAATTTTTGTATTGAGGAAAAAAAAAGATTGTTTAAAGAAAAACAAATTATTTTTTATTGTGTTGACTGAGGGGCGATGTTGAGAAAAGTAGTTACAAAAATGCTGTCATTTTTTCATCGGTAGCTGATGCGTGTTCACTACAGCAGCGAGGAGAGTCGTCAATAAATTCATTTTAAATACAAGAACAGAACAGGTCCAACCCGGCTGAGAACTTCCTTCAGTGTCCCTCCATTACCATTCTGTGAGTGTTCACACACTGGCACTGATGGACTAAGCATGCATAATCACATCATGTGACACAGGAAGCATTTGTAAAAAAAAAAAAAAAAAAAAAAATATTTGTACCCATCTTCTTCAAATACCATCTCTTCATGGATACTGACAGTGTGACTTCATGAGTTCATGTTTCTTTTCATTGTTCCTGCCATAGACACATTTTCTCAAGTAAAAAAACAATCTCTAGTTTCCCTTTAATCCTCTGATGGGCCCCTCAGCCAATGCCTTCGCACAAAAGAGCTAAGAAAACTGCATAGCAGACTTCAGCCTCCCAAACCCTTCTGGTTTTGAGTATCCCAGACCAACAGTGACACCTAGTGGAACCACTGGGACATTGGCCCCTCAGATGACTGAAGTTAGTTTCATGCTCATTAAAAGTCATTTTATAATAATGTGACATCAATATGAGGTAATAATTTAATGAGTAATGAGGTATGTATGTATGTATATATATATATATATATATATATATATACAACATACATACATACAGATATACACACATATACACAGTCATCATCAAAGTTATTCATACCCTCAAATTAAAGAAAAGGCTAAATTCACAATAGTAATTCAAGTAACAAGAAACTTAAGAAATTAATAATAAATAAAAATTTACAAAATATAATATTGTGAAATAAAATATTGCTTTGGTTGGAAACAATTAAAATAATAATAAATAAATATATATATATATATATATCCCAGACACACAAGAGCACCTTTCTCATGAACAGTGGACCAAAATACCTGCCAAGAGGTGTAGAAATCTTTTTGTACATTAGAGAAAACACCTGAATGCAGTAATTGACTCAAAATGTTGCTCATCAAAAAGATTTTAGCTTCGGAGCCCCATCATGCATGTTTACTTGTTTTATTTTTGGTGTTTATTTATTTAACCTTTATTTAACCAGGTCAGTCCCAATGAGACGCAATGATCTCTTTTCCAAGGGAAGCCTGGCCAAGACAGCCGCTTAAAACATTAAGTTTCAACAGTAAAACAAACAATAAAAGGTGCACAATAAACACCAATAATACAACAAATAAAATATACAAAATGGTGTGTTTGTTTTTAATGTTTCTTTCAAACCACAATTCAAAATCGATGTAATGATTTTCATAGAATTTTTATTTTAATTTCACTAACATGATTTTTTTTCCTTCTTTAATTTGAGGGTATGAATATTTTTGAGGATGACTGTATTAACAATGTAGCTGAGAATGGCTTGTATTATTTTATCACCTGAAAAGTTGGATGATAAAACTTATACCACTAATAAATCTGTCAGACTGCAACCAGCAGTCAGTTAGCTAAGCATAAAGGGAAATAGTTATTTTTTGTCCCAAAAAAATTAAATCTGCCAATATAAATGATTTAGAATGAATGGTATTCAAAAGAACTTACTGCCTCCTTCAGCAGAAGTAATAACTCAGCATGTCCCAGACTTTATGAGCTAACAAGCTGCTGGCTGAAGCTACTTGTAAATTTTGGCAACCCCCCCAAATCTAAAACAAAGCGGTGTCTTCCAAAATATGAATTGTTAAACTCCTGTATCGGAAATAATTTCTCAGACATAAATCCATGATATGAGGTAAACTTGATGAAAATGTGTTGGTTCCTTCCTCGGTCACAGCTGCTGTTCTTAAGATGCTTGTCCAAACACCTTTGTCGATTTCAGTGATACTTCCTCCAACGACTGAGCTCTGGGGAAAAGAAAAAGAAAAGCCACAGATTCTTTTAAGCTATCTGCATCTATTCACTATGAGAAGATACTAAAATTGATGTTCACACTCACTTATGTGAGGGTAGCTCCAGATGTAGCTCATCACACAGTATCCTACCAGCAACATGCCCAGTCCACCCACGCCACCTTTTTTCACATCTATGTACCTCCTGTAATACCACCGCCAGCCTGAGAAAAGTCGGAACAGGGATCATGGGTCAGCATTATGGTGGGAATAAATTTAAAACGCAACTATAAACTCAAGACACATTAACAAAATGTCTTGTGTCTTCCTAAAGAAACACTTTTTTTCATAGTTTGGCGGCTTGTGCAACTTATAGTCAGTGCAACTTGTATATCAAAATATATACAATTTAACATATTTTTAAGTCTCAATTCATATTGACTGAGATGAGCCAAGGAGTAAATATTTCCATTTAATGTCAAAAGAGGGCGCTCTAGGCTCGTGACAACTATATCCTGCTCCAAGGGCAAAAATGCCAAAATAGCCTCATCTCAGTGAGAGGAGTTCATTTTGGACATCTGGCTGTTCTGCCTGTGTGGTGCAACAAATCCTCAAAAAACATGTCTATCCTCTTTAGTTATGATGTTTATGATCATTTACAGGCGTTAAGTTTGGAATTGGACGGACTGAGTCATTTTTAGCAGTAACAAGTAGGATATGAAAAATCCGAAAATCACCCTATTTTAAATAAATAAATACGACTTATAGTCCGGTGCGACTTATATATGTTTTTTTCCTGTTCATGATGCTTTTTTTGACTGATGCGACTTATACTCAGGAGCAACTTATAGTCTGGAAAATACGGTAAGCAAAAAAATTACATGCACTCGCTGAGCATTTTATTAGGTCCACCTTGCTAGTGCTGGGTTGAACCCCCTTTGTGGCAAAGAATCAGCATTCTCCAGAGATTTTGCTCCATATTGTCATGAAGCATCACACAGTTGCTGCAGATTTGTCAGTTTCACATCCATGATGAGAAGCTTCTGTTCCACCACATCCCAAAGCTGCTCTGTTGGATTGAGATGTGGTGACTGTTGAGGCTATTGGAGTACAGTGGACTCACTGTGACGTGCAAGAAGCCAGTTGGCCGTGATTTGAGCTTTGAGACAATGATGCATTATCCTACTAGAAGAAGCCATCAGAAGATGCTATAAAAGGTGATAAAGGGATGGATGCTCAGTAGGCTGTTCACTGCTCACCAAGGGGCCCAAAGTGCACCAAAAAATATATCCCCCACTGGGGGATGATGTTTACACCAAATTCTGACCCTATCATCTGAATGTGAAACTAAAATGGACACTCATCAGACCAGACAATGTTTTTCCAGCTTCTATTGTCCAGTTTTGGTGAGTCTGAATTGTACCCACATACCTTGGAACCAGTGATTATTTGAGTTACTGTTGCCTATCATCCCCAACCAGTTCGCCCATTCTCCTTTGAACTTTGATATCAATAAGACATTTTCATTCTGACCCAAGAGATGGTTGTGCATTAAAATCCCAGTAGATCAGCAGTTTCTGAAACACTCCTAACAACCATGCCACATTCAAAGTCACTTAAATTCCCTTTCATCCTCATTCTGATGCTCAGTTTGAACTTCATTAAGTCATCTTCACCGTGTCTACATGTTTGTCTAAATGCACCAAGTTGCCGCCATGTGATCAACTGATAAACTTTGTATTAACAGCCAACTGATCAGCGTATAGAAAATGAATGAATGAGCAGGTGCTAGGGCTGGACGATTATGGAAAAAATTATAATCACGATTATTCTGACTGATATTGAAATCACGATTATTATACACGATTATTCATTGATTTTATAAAAAGTGTTTATTGAACCACATAACTCAACTTGAAATATGACTTTTAAAAAAAATTAAACCGAAAATAAATTAGAAACAAATAAAGGAGTAAAATAAGAATACTATTCAATATAATAATAGCAATAAAAAGTTAATACTAAGTCTAAATACATTCCTGTAATATACTCCCTGCAGTTTGCTTCCTATAACCCCACCAGTCTGTTCAATTCAGGATTAATTGTTTTTCTTCGATTACAGTGTTTTTGTGATTGTGAAAAGGCTAAATTGAAATCACGATTAAAATTCGATTAATTGTCCACCCTAGCAGTGCACCTAAAAAGTAGCAAGTAAGGAAAACAGTCAAAAGTCAGAATATGTTTGCTATTAAATGCCTTAAAATCTGCTCCTAAAAGTGTAAAATTATCCAGCTAACAATTTCTGAAGGGTCTTAATTTATTTTCAAGATTGCTGGTGGTTACATCTGGAAAAGGTGGCTTGTAAATATGGGTCTAAGATTATAAATACAAGTGCATTAAGTACTTTTTTGTAGTGTTTGCCAGGCAGTGAAAGTACCATTAATTTTCATTCAAATACATTTTAAAAGTCATCTCAATGAACAAGCTGTTGCAGCTGTACTCATGTCAGCTGTGTGCGATACTGACCTCTCTGCACCATTTCTACAACATCTCTCGGATGACTGGGCGTTCTGCAGGCCATCCAGTCAGGTAACTCCCTCAGTCTCACCTGTCCGATACTCTGCTGTGCCTGTGCTCCTGCAGATCATGAACACCCACAAAGAATCAAAGCCAGGGAAATGCACACTCAAAACAGATTTCGTTATTAGAACGGGGATGGATGCAGTCCATCTCAACTATCCCTCACACATACTGACCTGCTGTCAGCTTTTCAGCAGCTTTTTGCTCCTTGACCTCTCGCTGCAACTCCTCTGCTCTCCCAGGCAGACTTTGTGCTGTCGGGAACTGGGGAGGGTTGGATATCTGGTGGAGGGGCGGGGATATGGAGAGGAGCCCTGCCATATGATGATCCACCTTCGGCCCTTTATTAAAGCTGTCTGCACTTGGAGAGGGCGCGGTTTGCCACGCCTGAGACGACACACTAGCTGAGGGAAGGTAAGCAGCGGGAGAGGTTGGTTCCAGCTTACGAGATGCATCATCTTGCAGAGGGATTAGAGATGTTTGTTCAGACTTTTTCCGAACTGACTTTACTTCTGTCTGTTGGGAGGTGGTGCTGGGCAGGCTGTCTGACAGGACTGCTGGGGTGACCAAGCAGCTGGCAGCATCTTTTTGGTTCTCCACTGGAAGTGGGACTGGACTGAGATCGGAGTCAAATCTGATTTTGCTGCCGAGGTTGTCAGCAGCTTCAATGTGGCTCAGGATGCTCGGCTTGCTGGACTGACGGCGGGTGTTCGCTCGGCCTAAAGTAGATTTAACATCTTGAAGAGTAACCTTCCCTTGCTGACCAGTTCCAGATTTGAAGAACAGCTTATTCACAGATGGATCTTCTACCTCTCCCTCACTATCCTCCCAGAAGTTGCCTTTTTCATGGGGTCTCGTTCTACTTTCATTCACCGTAGAGTCCAGAAATTTGGAGGTGCTTTTGGTAGTAGAAACAGCCTTCTTTGTCTTTGATACCTTCTTTTTCGGAGCATCTTTAGGTTTAGTGTCTGCAGACAGAAGGGTAAGACTGGCATCTTTTGTTGAAACTTTGTCTGGGTTAGCTATGGTCTCTGACTCTTGTGATCCCTTTGTTACCTGGTCAAAGTTTGCAGCCTCTAGCAAAGCACGCAGACTCTTCTTTTTTGGCTTAGAGACAGGAGGAGAGGGAGATGAGAAAATGATGGCATCTTTGATTTGATCAGACAGTTTCTTCTTCTTTTTCGTGGCAGATGGTGAAGCTGATGACAGTGCTTTATTTGGCTGTATTGATGACAGCAGTGGTTCCGATGAGGATGCAGTCACCCCTTTGCTTTTCTGATTTGTTGTCACTGATGATGTCTGCGTGGACTTCTTTCCCTTTGCGGTTGTTTTGGGCAGCACTGCAGCCAGCAGAGAAGATGATGTCGGATTGGCAATGACATCTTCTTTGCTTGGAAATGTTTTGGAGCTCGCTGCTGCCTTGCAGTGCGGCAGGTGACTCTTCAGCCTTTTGTACGTTTTCCCACAAAAAGGGCAGACCTCTGTAGAAACCGTGACAGTAAACAATGCTCATGTTTAGCACAACTTCAACGAGGTATTGGCATTCACATGTTCAGGAGTCGTTAAGAAGGGCAGGGCTACAATATGCAGCTACTAAAAATAAACTTTAAAAAAATAAACAAATAAATGCGTCTAAACTGATACAACTGCCAAAATTTTATCTTCAAATTTCTGATTGCTCCATTCAGCTCTAAACTTACAGACTATGCTTGTGACACTCTAAAATAACACAAAATATCCACCATTTCTCTCTCTCTGATTTATGGGTTAGCCTAGCATCTTGCTAGTTTTCCTTAAAAAAAAGTTAAAAGTTTATCTTAATTCAAGGTATGTCACTAAACAAATAATTGCGCAGACATAAATGACGTTGGTTATCATAAGATCCCGCGATACCTCCGCTTTTCTCTACTTGAACGGTTTTGTGACACTTACCAGAGCTCATTTTGTGTGTGTAAACGGCTGTTCACGTGAAAGCATTTTCCAGAATTTAACAGATATCAGCAGAAGCACTATAACTGTTACAAATAAAACTTATTACCAGATTAATAAACAGCGATATCACATTCAAAAGCTTCTCGTTAGGTAAGTTTTCACGCTCAGGGTCATAACCATAACAGAGGTGCTGGGCATAGAAAGACCCATCGTATTAGGTGGCGCGTTCAGCGCCTGCGCGTAAATTACAAAATAATAGCGTAGCATTATGCGTTCATATAGGCTTCATATTCAAATTGATGCTGTTTTAATCAAGAGCAGATTAAAGGGCCAGTAACGGTGCAGCCTGACAGTTTCTAATCTTGTGTGAACATGTAGGTTTATGTTCAGTGGGTGTGACTGACTGTGGAGAGTTGAGATGATTCACTCCGCCCTACTTCCGTTTTTGCGTAAATCCCCACATTCACCGACACGTTTTTAGCTTTACCACCATAGACAGTTATTGAGTAATTTACTATGTATGAAAAGAGAGAGAGAGAGAAGCAACAACCCGCAGACAATATTGGCATCGATTTAAGTGGAAGGGATGATCTATGTGGAGTAGTGTACTTTATCTTTCTGACTTAATTATACATTTCTTTTAAAAGAGTGAAACAGTTAAAATCCCTCAACAAATTCTCAAATGCTGCCTTGGTCTAATTTCTCTCATTGTTGGAGTAAAAACGTGTTTAGAGCAGTAATACAGTAGATGTGCTTGCAGTATAAAATGTTTTACCGATCTGGTTCGAAACAGAAAGTGATAGAAAATGATGCAACAAATACAGTATGTGCTCTAAGGCAGTGGTGCTATTTGGGTTCCCCCCAAAGGGCTTTCCAAATAGCACAAGGGGGTCTCCAAAGCTTTGACTATTTAGAGCCAGAGTGATTAAAATTACTGGATGTTCACACAGGGACGTGTTCAAGTGTATCAGCTTAAGTTTTTTTTTCCCCCCTAAATAATTTTAGTTTAGTTTCATCATTGTTTTATAAAATGACAGGAAAGGAACAGACAGAATGCATCATTTGTGGTAAGAAACAGCTAATAAAAGCATAATTTTATTCAATCATTTTTGATATCTTTGTCATTGTGTGCTTCATTATGTCTAACTTCTCTCATGTTGGATTGTACTTCATGTAGTCATGACTCATTTTGAGTTTTCATTTATGTCTCCTGCCATTATTTGGTTCATTATGGGTTGCATCATGTTTTGGAACAATCTTTGTAGTCAGTTTACATATCAGATTAACAATACTCATTATTTATAAGAATCTGGGAATTCATAACATTCACATCAGTTTTGACCATCTTCTATTCCAAATAATATTTCACACATGTCCTAAGATTATTTTTTGGCCAGCTTTGTCAAATAGACAAACATACTCTATAGTATAATGCTCAGAATAAACAAAACAGTATAATATCATTAGAAAAGTGTATTTTATTGAGGGTTAGAGTAGCATGAGAATGAATTTGGAAAAGTGATGAAAAACAATTTCACAAAACACCTACTTCAGAAAAGCAATGATTTGGGAAAAAAACAAAAAAACCCATCTAGAAATGGGGGAAAAAGGCATTTCTACAACCATTTACATATAAGGAGATAAACCTGAATATTATTTACATGGCAACAGATTACAGTATTTACAGAGCCAGGACTGGAAGCTAACTGAAGCTCTTGAAAGGCTCATTTTTGGAGAGAGACAGAAAAAAACAAAAACAAACTTCGACAGAGTGTTGACATTAACAGTCCTCAGAAAGCACGGGTGATTTGGCAGAGAAGCAAAGATTTTAACAGTGCCTGGAAATTGTCCTCTAACAAAGATTGGCCCTCTATCGAGTACAGTCACTGACAAAAGTATTCAACTCCAGCAGCATTTTTTTTTTTTTTTGGTCATAAAATTTCTACAAAATTATGATGCAGTTTAGAGGGAAATCCAAAATGGCTGGGAAGGAAATGTTCAATGTTTTTTTCCAAACATACTAGGAGTGACAATTCAGTGCCAGTACAGATGTTTTATAAATGACCACAACAATGTTGCTTACAGTAAATTCAAACAATCAAAAGCAAATCTTTGTACAATTATCAACACAGACATTCATGATTCAGGCAAAGAGGGGAGGTCTGTCCCTTTACAAGGCATCTAATCAGAGATTAAAACATAGACAGACGGGGGGGCATTCTGGGACAACATAAGCAGGATGCAGTTCTAAACTCTTGAACAGTGTGAAGGTCTGACTGAGTCATTGCACTGCAACCTAGATCAAAGATTATTTAATTAGATCACTAACAATTACATAAGTATTAACACCGGTTTTGATTCAACCCTGAGAAAACAGTGGACTGCATGTTCACTCTCTGGCACATATGCTTAATGTGCCCATAAAAGTGATCTTTTTACCCTCTCAATAACCAATAATAAGGACATGTATGGAAACTTGAACCTTAATCATCTCATTAAAGAAGCTAAGATTGACTTAAATTCTAAAGCAAGATTTGAACAGTGATTAATCATTAAGAAATAACACAAAAAGGTTCAGTCTCCTGGTTGTGCCCTCTTCTCCTAGTTTTCAACAAACAAGGTGCCAGTGCTGGAGTTTGTCTAAACGTCCGACTGTTCGCAGCATTTTTATGATGCATGGCCCTTCAGCAAGTTCTCATCCAGGTAAAATCTGGCTCTATGCCGGCAGATAAAACCTGCTGATCTTAAACCAAGACAAAGGAAGAATAGCAGCGCAGTGCAAGGCATGAAAAAAGAAGAAAAAGACGGCTGTGCAGTCTCTGGATCAGTAGGCAAGAAAACCATATTAAAGAAGCACTGGTGAGTGAAATGGGAATACTGGAGTGAATCTGGATTAAATTAAATGCTTGGACACAAACAGGTTTACAGTTAAATCTGCATAGTACTTGTTTCATTGTGGTTATTTCCAGTGTTGATGTATATCTGGATTTGAAACCATTCACCTGGTTTGTCGTGAGTTTTGCAGACTTCCACTGGCGCCAGCACCGGCACCCTGAGAGTTGAAAAGCCCCAGCAGGCAGAGCTCAGGACAGAGGACAAAAACAGCAAGGATCAGATGTTATCAAAGACCCAAACCAGCTTCTGGTCTATTACCTGTAGTCAGCCCAAATGACTTATTCCCCAATCAGATCCTGAACTAACAAGAGGGCCAACTCTTCAAAGAGGAGTAAAAACTAGTATAAAAATGTCTGAAGAAGAACGGCGACATCTATCTGATTCTTCAGAGGCTGGTCTCTCCCAAGTCCTCTTCAGGCACGAGGGGGTGGTTTGTCCCTATTCAGGTCCTCTATTTTCACAGGTTGTCAGGGGTCATTGGAGCATGAGCTGCTTGAGGTTGTCGTGGAGGATGGTGTCCTTGACGTCCCGGAACACCAGCCTGATGTTCTCCGTGTTGATGGCTGTGGTGAAGTGGTGGTACAGGGGCTTCTGCGTAGCGTCGCGCCTCTTGGCCCGGAAGCACTCTACCATGAAGGCTTGGATGTCCGGCAGGCTGTGCTCCGGCCCGCTGTAGTCGGGAAAGTAGTCCTTGAGTGGAACGCTTTTCACCTTCTCCTCCAGCAGGTCCGTCTTGTTAAGAAAGAGGATGATGGAAACGTTGACGAAGACGCGGTTGTTGACGATGGTCTCAAAGATGTTGAGGGATTCACGGAGCCGGTTGGTTTGTCTGTCCTCCATCAGCACCTGGAAAAGAGGATGGATGGATTGAAAATGTTTCTACATGAGTTTTACATCGACAGGGTAACAAAACCATTACAGTTTTCTCGATAGACTTCAGCTGGGCCACTCACAGAGCTTCTACTGCACATGCTCAGACATAAACTTAACTGAATTTAGTTCAAACCATAACAAGATGCATTAAAAATGCTTCTGTGTTACAGGTGGCAATGTTTGCTCCAGATATTTATTACTGCCTTATTTATATTTAGTGCAAGAACAATGCTTACTCTGGAAGTGGCAAATGGGAAAAAAAATGAGGACTGGACAAATTTAATGTACCAGTGTTGTCAGCTGAAGTGGGAAAGTTTCTGCAAAACAGTCCAGTTTATCCATCACTAAAAAGTCAAGTCTATGAGACATCATCTCTAACTACAGATGCAGCTTTTACTTCTTCATCAGAAGCCATGATGTGACATCAGAGGGCTTAACGCTACATAATGACAGTGCTGCTTCATTCAGTTCAATCAGGTGAATGTTACAGTTTTATTGTTATATGGAAATACATAAAAACTGTGTTACACTGTTTAAAGAATCATTTTACAGTCAGTAAAGTGCCTTTTTTATTTTAACAACCAAAAGATGTATTCACAACAGAAAAAATATGTGCTCAATATAAGAAAATATGAAGGAAATAATTGTTTTTAGGATTCTTTAACTGCCTTACTATCAGCTCTCATCCTCAGACTCTGGTTAAAATTATGCAAATGGGAGGCAGAAATATGCTTTTCTTAAAAAACAAAAACTTAATGTCAAATAAAAAAATTACATCTGGTATTTTCAAGGTATTAAACAAACAAAAAAAATAGTATAGAAGTATGAGACAGACTGGTTTAGGATAGATGGAACTGCCACTGAAAGATTAATGTATGGGGAACATTTAACAACCGTGGATGTCTTTGCTTGGCAAAGTGAAAATTGTTGATAGTTGTTGATAGCTTAGTAAGCCATCCAAGCCTGCAGGCAGCAACACAAGTACTGAAAACCCCACAAGCCATGACCCAAAAACCAAGCTTTAAATAACTAATGTTTAGACAATGATGAAAAACAGGCCAACTCACAGTACATGCCCATGAGCTGCGGTTTTTAAAGACCGAAACCTGAATGCCATCAAACCAAATCTAACTGACAGATAGAAGTCAGATGGATCATTTGAGGAGCTCTCCTGTGCAACAGTGAGAACAAATATCAAGTGTGCGCGATGAAACAAGGTTCGGCCGTTTTCACCTGGTCGTATTCTGAGGACGAGACAAGGAAGAGGATGGAAGTGACGCAGTCGAAGCACTCGAACCAGCGCCGCCGCTCCGACCGCTGCCCTCCCACATCCACCATCTTGAAGGGAACGTTCTTGATCTCAAAGTCATACTCGTGGATACCCTTGGTGGGTTTCCGAGCCAGCAGGATGTCCTGTTGACTGGGAAGATAATCCTGCAGGAGAGACACAAAATCTACATCAAACAGCGCAGATTTTGTCCATGTTTGATGGATATTCGTTAAGGAGAGACACTGGGGTTGCACAAAAAAAGGGAAAACATAACAGGTTTCACCTGGAAATGTGAAAACCTACTATCAGCCCTAAAATCAAGAGACAGCAAGTCTTCAACTCATCTTTTGTACAAACTTTCATTTTATTATTAAAAAAAAAAAGTACTGGTAATGATCCATTATCTAGTTTCAGATTGATCTGAGAGAATAATACATCCCTGACCAGACACCAGTTTGATGCAGGCTTTCAATCATACTTAAAAAGTCAGACAAGGTTCATGACTACATATTTAGGGGTTTTGAGGAAATCAGAAGTAATCAGAAGTGAATCACAAGTCTGAAATTTTATCTTTTAGAATGTAACTACTTAATAAACTCACTACTTTAAAAGTTTAACCAAACAGATCAGTTTATTTTCTGTTTCTACAGAAACATTAAGGCAAGGCACTTGGGAATTTAAGCTAAAGTAAGCTAATATTTATCAGTAGTGTCTAAACAACAAGGCTTTTGCAAATCAAAATATGTTGACTAACTTTCCTAACAATAACTCTTTCTGTAGGAACCCCTAAAATAATTGATTACTATGTAACACAGTTGGACCCTAAATGTGTCGGTAAGGAAGACAAATTAAACCTAGTTATAACGACTTAAAACACCATTAAAACCTCTCAAAATGCATTTATTAATGGGGCTGACTACATTAGTAAAGCAAAACTGGTTACTGTTTTTCTTAGTAACAGTAACCCAGAGGAAGGTAAGAAGGCAAAAAACAACAAATAGACACATTAATGCTGGTAATAGAAAAATATAGGTTATTCACATTTCATACCTTCTCCATTAACGCAACAACTAAATTTGATCAGATGGAGGACAAAATAAGAAAAAAAGAAAAACAACTTTAGACCACATTGCTTTCAATAATCCAAAGTGCTTATTAAAATTTACCAGCATTAATGCATTATTTTCCAGATTTAATGAATTCCAATATGACAAAATGATGGTGGCGTCGTCCCTGGATTGTACTAAACTTCCCAAAATGGATCAACCACCTGTATATATGGTCTAGGTAATGAGAGTACGTCTATATTAACAAAAGAAAAGTGAACTTTATAAACCTCCTAAAAGGTGACCTGACTGATTATTAGAAACGGGCGGTATGTTATCGTGTGCGATACATTGTCAAATAAATTCCCCATGGTAATAATCTGTCATCTCAGGATAAAAATGATAAATTCATTTTATCAGGCTGTATTTACAGTTATTTATATATAGTTGCTTTTTTATTTATATATAGTTTGCTGTTTTCACCATTTAGGTAAATGTTAACTTTGTTCTCATATTTCATACACGTTTGTTTGGTGTCATTACAGTTTTACAATACAGGTGTACTACTTCAACTTAGTTGATGTAGTTCAGTGCCTTTTATTATTATTTTAGGGCTCTCAAGACAGAATGTAGTGAGTTTTATAATACAAATAATTAGGCTTATATTTTTTATCGTCTCTTATCGTTACCATGATAAAAAAACAAATCATCGTGAAACATTTTTTAGTCCATATCGCCCATCTCTACTGATTATACCTTCGTATAATTTCAACCCATTATATAAATAATTATAAACTTCAGTCACCTTTAAAATGTTTGCAAATATTTTCTAAGAACCTAGCTTAGATCGTAGAATAGATCTGAGAACTGAAGTGTAAACAATTATATATCCTATTTGTATACAGTACATGATATACAGCCAATTATTGCTTTGCTTGCAGGATTTTGTAATAAAAAAAGTCCAAGTTTTGGTGCTTAAGCTGAAATCAAACTTTATATTTTGAGTTTTACAAGATCAGAGTTCTGGAAACCATTCAGTCTTGATGCTAGCGGTCATCTCTGAAAGAAAACATGTCATATGATGTACCGAGGCAAAAATCTGGTAAAATTAAGCTCATCAGCTGTAAACTTCATCATTAAAGGGAGTATTATAGGACATGAGATATTCAATAGCTCAACAGACAAACTTTAAACTAAAATACTTTAAATACACATGTATAAGGTTTTATGAGCAATCCTGTTAAATGCCCCCCCCCCCCCCCCCCCCCCCCCTTTTTGTTCTCATAAATCATAAGGTTCATGAAATTTAGGAGTATCTGAATAAAATGCTAATATTTCACAACCTTATAGGCTTTATCTAGTTTTCCTTTTGTAATGAAGTACTTGCAGATCAGAAAAGTTCCTTTGCACCTTGTCAAATCTAATTTAAAGTTTTTCTGATAAAACATCAGCATCATCCCCTGTAAACAAACATACAAGCTTTTAAGTCAGACAACTTTACTTTTGTTGGAACACGTTGCAATATTCCTTTTAACATGTACACGTCTGGTTTTAATAAGCATAGGCAGAAACAACTTACCGGTTCGCTGAGCTTATCCAGATTATCCAAGAAATACTTCACTGACTCACCCTGCGACAGGACAGAGGAGGAATTTCTGTTAATTCGACATCATTTATTACTTTATCATTTCATTATTAGCAGGTACAGTTTAAATGCATGACACATTTACTAATAATGCTTTCCACAAAAGCCATTTGTCAGTAGAAATGCATAGAAATCCACAAGAAAATCTCTCTAGCTGCTGCACACACACACACACTAACAAGTAATCTGTTTTTTGTTTTTTTCCCTTTCAAACTTGAGCAGAGTTCAAGCAGGATGCAAAATTATTTGGTACTGAAGTAGACACGTGTTTGTAAGTGTGTCTTTGATGTATGCAGAAGTGTGGCTGTGTTTGTAAGTGCTGGGAGGTTTTTTTTTTTTCTAGACTATTCTGACGCTGCTTTTGTACAGTTTGTGCAAGTCCAGACACGGGGCTGCCAAGACTGAAGCATTCCTTTATCTGTGAATATAGATGTGGGTTCTGCTCAACATAAACCCAAAAACTAACTCCAAGCAAAACACATTTTCTATGCCATCCCTCCTGGGTCATCTCGCCTTAGTCTCACAGTGTGAAACAAGACTATTTGCATATATTTTGCATTAATCACTCAGTGAGCCAACATCCTTGTTATAAAATTCAAACTGAGCTGGTACCAGTGATTGCGCTGTTATTTTGTGCTCATGCCATGTGTTTGCCATTTCCTCCTTATTACAAATGTGTGTACTCACCTTTTGATCTTTTTTTAAAAAAGAAAAAAAAAACTAACCTGGCCTGAAAAACCTGCAAGCGCAAGTGCCTGCGCAGTTAAGATTACAAGAGGGAGGAGCAGGATGGTGTGCTGCCGCTGCTAAAGCCAGAGAAAGAAGAGCTACCTTTCTTTCAATTCTGGCCACGACTGGCCTGAGTAAAGATGATCAAATCTGATGGTTCTGGTGGTTTTGAAATAGTCAAAAATCAGTCCCATAAAAAAAAGGAGAAGAGAAACCAGAAGAGCAATCATTCTGAGTTCTCGCTCATTTATGAGCCATGCAAGGTTGCAATTGCACTCAAAATAAACCTGAAACGCAATACGTGAGCAAACTGTGGTGATATGTTAATTTAGGAAGATGCGGCTCATGGTTTCACTGGTCCCAGGTGACAAACAAAACATTCATAGGTGAATTTTAAGACTTGGTGGACTGTGCGTTCCAGGAAGAGACAGAAGCCAGTCAGGTTGTAAATGTACTTTGAATGATAGTTTTAAAAAAAAAGGGCCTGAGGGAACATGTGATTTGAGATGCAAATACACAAAAGAGCACGGACAAAAGACAATGAGTTTTATCTTCAGGAAAAGGAACAAGCTGGTCTTCGCCAACGGAGGCTGAAATCAGGTTTCATCTACATTTTTTTCATGTTCATTTGAAAAGGAAAAACTTGAGCAAGAAGGCAGTTTTTGCCTTCTCTGACAAGGCAAGGTGTAAACATAATATGAATCACCTGTGGTGTACCAGACATGTCACAGCCTGAGCATGTAGAAACTTTTCTACATGTTATAGCATTTTGCTGCCACTAGGTGGCAGTCTCAGGAATATGTGGAACAATCTGATCTGTGGACAGCTCTTGGTTGCTGTTGTTGGTCCTTTAGCTTTGCTTTGATGAGGAACACCGGAATCAACCGCCCACCCCCCCCCCCCCCCCCCATTTTCCATTATTTATCATTTTTGGCACTTTATTGTCTTAGTGATGAATGAGCTGTTGCTGTACTCCCCTTGGTTTAAGCTAACTTGCAACCAGTCGCCATATGACTTACATTTAGCATTATCAAAAAAATGTAGTACACTTTGAGGTTAAAAATCCAAAATTCTTCGCTCTACATGAGGTGAGATGGGTGCCATCTTCATATAAACCCAAACAAAACCTTATACAAATTACCAGTGACATAAACAACTGTATGGAAATACTCTGAGACAAGAAAGAATTAACACAACAAACTAAATTGAAAAGTATCCCCGATTTTTCTTTGTATGTTGCCAAGAAAACTGCTTTCCTTTGCGCCTTAATCTTTAATGTTTTGGTTCATGTTGGCAATTTACTCCAAACTATGTTTGTTTGGAGTAAATTTTCAAAAGATGGAAACCCAGCTACACTCTTGCTCAACCTTTTCATAAACTAGGGGACCCTAGATAAGTTCAGGTGGTAGCCAGATCATTGCAAAAATTAACAACAAAGTTATTGCCCATGCCATATCAAGAAATCTGAATTTGGCTTTATCAAGAGAAGCTGATTTTGGGCATGAGGTGAGCTGAATCCACCAGAAACCACTTTATCCTCCTTATCTATGAAGATTTCAACAGTTTTAAACCTTATATTTAGAGGATGTCTGCAGGATGCCCCATTTGATAAATCACACACGATAACCACTCAGTCGTTGTGAACACTGTTGTACGACATCTTGGGGGTCGTGGCTCAAAAAAAAAATCGAGGACCACTGCTCTTGCCAATACTCAGGGTTTACATTCATTCTGATTTAAACTCAGTATTGGCAAGCAGCAACCTGCAGTGGCCAACTGTGGGGCCAATGTAGAAATCTGGAAAAGTGCTTAAAAAAAAAAAAAAAAAAAAAAAAAAAAAAGAAATTGTAATTCTCTCTTCATCCTCTAGGGGCTGGCTGCAAAATCAGAGTAAATCTCCATAGACTCCCATGTTAAAAAGGCCAATTTCAATGCAGAAACAAACATGTTTACAGCCTGATTCAAAAAATCATTTTAGGTTTAACAGGTCAAGTTTTCCTTCATGTCAACTGTAATGGGGGTGATTTTTAACTCATCCATTTAGATGTTACTTAATCATGAAGAACTTAATTAGGGGCGTGTCCTTTTGATTGATGGTGGCTATCAGTTAGCTCGTTTGTTTGTTCTCGGTAAGGTCTGTCTGTATCAGAGTAGCACAACGGTGGTTTTTAGCAGCTAACAGCAAATCCAAACATGCCTTACCTTTAGCCCGACCCTAAAGGGGCTAATCTTCGTTCACTCTTGTTAAGTACAAGTTAGCTCGGTTAGCATTTAGCCCAGAGTACAATGGCTGTCAATCATTTGCCTCGAGGCCGCTCTTTGCCCATTTTTGTATTTTCAGAGAGTGACGACACATGTGAGGCAGCGAAGATGATGGGAAACAACCAAATGGCTTCATTTTTAGCTCTTCAAACACTAACAGGTGACGTTAGTGTTTCTTACGATCTCTGGTATTAAGCCTTTACATGCTAAATTGGGCTGCTGCCAATAATTTAATTAGCAATTAAGCTCTTATTTTTTGGCTACAATTTAACTTGTATATATATTTTGTGGCTAAAACTATCAGCGTGGTCTGTGAAAGTCAGAGCAGAATGAGAAATACTAGGGAGCACGAATATCGGGTCGATTCGCCACCTCTCCGCCATCAGACCCCTATCTTTTATTTTTATTTTAATTATAAATTCCCTTTTTCTTTTTCTTAATTTTTTATTGTAAGATACTCTTCTCCACCCAAACTCCTCCAAACTTCTTTCCCTCCCTATTTTAACCAAACTCCCCCACATTGGAATTTTTGTTTTGGTATATTTAGGTATGTACCTATGTGTGTTTTCGGTATTGGTTTTCGGTATCCCTTTAGAGTTGAAATTTATCGGTTATCGATCGTTTTAAAGTACGCACCTAAAAATACCCATTAAAGTTTCTAAAAGCCAAGAGTAAAATCTATAAATTTCCCTTCACAGGAAAATATTCATATTACAGAAGCTGGTTGCACTGACTGTGTCATTATGAAGGGAACATTCAGAACTGTCAATGAATGAATAAAGGTTACATCACTTTCTGGTCACCTAATTAGTCAATTCAACATCTAGATATCTCAACTGGTCCACGAATACGTCTTCAAATTGTTTCAGATTTACTAAACTCACCAAAGATGAAGTAATATATACATTTCACTTCACAAAAAAGCTTAATGTCACAATAAAATGCTGACAGCAACAAATTTGGAGTTTTCCCCCTTATTAAATACCTCCAAAAACATTTCAAATCTCAGTGTTTTGCTTTCAGTGATGCATTTTCTGTTGTGAACTGCAAATAGTTTGATAATTATTTTGTCTTGCAGCATGTCTGCGTTTAATGTTTAAGAAAAAAATATGTGACATGCTTGTTTGTTTGTGTTTTTTGGCACTAAGGTTCTGTGAATTGCTAGCTGCATCCCTGACGACGGAATCAGAAGCAAATCTACAAACAGTTCCAGTTTCTAAAATGTGGTTTCATAACGTCATCGACATTTTGGAAAGTTTTTGTTCTCCGTTTGCTGAATTGAAAGAAATATAAAACATTTCTATGGAAAACTGTTCCCAAATATAAGAGCTGTGGTCCTACACACACGTTTCTGAATATGTGTGTGTGTCCTTATACTTGTAGTACGTGGGGTGTGTGGCAGTCTGACTGTTTGTGTGCAAATAATGCTGAGTGGGAGAGCCTGGGCTCTGTTTGTAAGCATAAAGCTGTTTAACTGCAGATCAACATTCCTGCTCTGATCACACTTGCTCCCCCTTCTCTGTCTGCAAAACCAATTCACACCAATGAGGTGAGTGTGTGTGAGAAACCAGCAAAATCCCACTGAGAACAGTCCAGCTTTGTGCCACTGACAGATAAATTGTAATTTTTGCATTTGTCTCATTACTGAAAGCAACTCAGAGGCCTTGTGTGCTCAATTGGGGCCCCTCAACAAAGTTTGTTATGTGGATTTACAGAAAAAAGGAAAAAGACATCAGAAATAAATACAAGCTGGAAAATGACTCATTTTCAGAATGGCAGCAGGTGGTAAGCGTACAGCTTGACAAATTCAGAGCACTGGAAGGTCCCAGGGAGCGCTTGTGAGCACTTTCTTGACCACAGCTGCTGCTCTGTGGGAAACGTCACAGCGTTTCAACGTGCATGCTGACAGCCAAGATACAAGGAGCGGGGAGAGGTGTAAACAGGAAGCTGACTCAATCACATGTCTGACCGCTCAAAGCAGACAAAACTCCAAAAACATAAAAATCAGAGCTAGGACAGGGAGGATGAATATTTGAAAAAAAAAAAAAAAAAGTTTCACTTTCCATTTCCACTGCCATTTTCTGAATACCTTTATACTGCACGAGGTTTTGAAAAGAATTCAACTTGAACACCGTGAGACTCTTACATCTTTGACAGAGTTCGGTGTGTCAGCCATATAGAAAAATGTTCTTATCAGAGCAACCTGGCAGAAAACCTGAGCCACCATTTCTTCTGCTGCACTATTTCTCTGTGTGTGCTCATCAACCTACCAGCTGAAACTCCCGGCGACGATCATAGGCGTTCTGTATGCCCGAGTCCGCCCACAGAGCTTTAATGGCGGGCAGGTACCGCAAAAACACTGGCGTCTCCAGCAGCCCGCTGGCCATCTTAGCCGACCGGGTGTCAAATGCCATCAAGCTTTCTCCATGCTGCTGGTTGTCTGAGTCACCCCACGGGATGTGTAGCTTCTCTCGGGCATCCACCAGCACACGAATACCTGGACAGGAAGTGAGGAGATCCTTAGAAAGCCGGCCAAATGTGAATGGAGGAGCAGTAGAACAAAACACAGGCCATATTAGACTCTTTTTGTTAGATAGAAGCAAAGCCTGGATAAAATCTTCAACTCCAGGCAGCAAAATGTATTTGAGGATATACTGGGCTGGTTGCTCTGACTGATAAATTATTACATGTGACATGAGAGAGATTTAAAACACACAAAGCTGATCAATCTGAATGTGTATGAGATGAAGGACGGAAAGAAGTTCTCACACAAACCTATCCTTTCCAATCTTTGATTTGTGTTGACTCATTTAAAGATTTAATGAAATGGAAACAGGTTAAGAGGTCTGGTGGGAAATATTGTCTGGTGAAAGTGTCATGAGCTCAGAAGACATCTTAAATGCTATTAGAAGGAGTTGGAAAGAACTTTGTTATACTGTTGTATTTCAAAAGGTCTATCCACTATGAAAAATGTCCATTTCAAAAGTAACTACAAGCTGTCAAACACATGCAATAGGGGAGAAAGGTCAACCAGTAGTGAAGTGAAAGAATACGACAGCCATAAATGGTAATACTTCAGTTCAGTTGAGTAAAAGTACTTAGCAGCACTGTTATTTAGCCATTGGACAAACAGGAACACCTTACAGTTTAGCATACTGGTATGCTGCCCTCCATTGAGAAACAAAACGTGTCAACGGCTGTTGGAAGTTGCTAACTCAGGCACAGCTTTCACACATGGAATAATAACACTTCCTGTGTTTATACACAAATAAACTGTTAAAAAAGAAAGGTCTTTAGCATAAACGCAGTTGATTTGGGTGTGCCGACAGTAGATGTAGACTTGTTTATGTGCGTCCTCTCACCAGCCAGGCGCTGCCTAACAGATGTAGAAACTTTCCCATCCGTTTTAAACGCCTTTCTGCGGGGTTAATGTTCGAGTCAAACAGCCCATTTCCTCCTTTATAGTACCTGCCGTAAGCTGCGAGGTTACCTTTGATAACGTTGCTGTAAATTGTAGCTCTGAAATCCTCTCGGGCTTGCTGGTCGAAGTCCTGGCCGTGAATGATCCGCATTTGTTTGAGGAAAGTCGACTTGCCGCTCTCGCCAGCGCCCAGCAGCAGGATCTTTACCAGCCGTTTCACGTACGTTTTCTCCCGGGAGAGACATCTGTCGATCTCTTTGGACCTTCGTAACTGTTCCACTTCGCCGCTGTTAAGCAGGCAAACGGGTAGGCAAACTTTTAAGACAGACCTGGTCGGCAGGAAATCCGCCATGTTCGCAGAAACTTCATCGATGCTAATTTGATGCGCGTTCACGAAGCGCGGGCACGGGACCAAGCCCCTTCCCTAAACTCAGGAAGTAGTGAAGCACAGCCGCTGCCGACTGTTTATCATCAATCTCAAATCACCCTGCGCCGAACTGTTTATGCGTAGTTGACTCACACAAACATCTTTTTTTTACACTCAAAATTAAGCTTTAGACTTTAATATGTCCATGAAGAAGAAATTAGTCCTCAGTTTATGAGATTTTCGAGACGCAGCTACACTAGTTCCATAATGAATAGTCTTTATACAATACTTTGTGAATACAGTACAATAAACAAAAAAGTTTACTTTAAATAAATCCGAGCATTAACTGAAATTAACTAATGATGCATTGTCGCCATCTGCCGTTCCATTATCTTCCCTGTTGAAAAAGCAGCATTCTGATTGGTTGGTTCCTCTTTCGATTTAGTTATGATGCATTCAAATGTTGTAGGATAAATAAGTTTCTCTACTTCAACTGTCCTTAAAAGATAAAAAAAAAAAGAAAAGACGAACACGGACAAAAGGCCTTAGCTATCAAGCATAGATCTTATTTTATATTTTGCTTTATATTTGAGACATTTTAAAGCTTGACCATAAAAAATGTTTGTTTAAATAAAATATTCGACAAACATTTTTAATATACAGCACCCTTTTGACAATTCTACGTCGCTGATTTAGACTGTGCATCTCTAGATGTGTTGTTTGTCTAAAAAAAAAATGTGTTTTACATAAAATTAATTTAAACACAGAAAAAAAAACCAACACTGACAGTTTGCCATCCTCTGAGTTTGAGCTTTCGCGAGACATTTGAAAGCAGCATCACCATCGATTATTTCGATTCCCCTCCAGCATCCCCACACGACACCAGGCTCGGTGGCTACAGCAGCAATATATGTGTGTGTGAGAGAGTACAAAGCACCAACAACATGACCATAAGAAACGCTATTCGGGATCATGGACAGAGGTACCGACCACGGATGGCTTGTCTCAAAAAGGTAGGCTACCCTTTTACATTAGAGATGAAATCACATGCTGTTGGAGTGTACCTGCAGACGCACAACACAAAATATGTGAATCCTCAATCTTTGGGCTGTAGTGATCTCCTGCGACCTCATAAACCCTTGCTTTTATTAATTATATTATCCTTGAAAAAGTTATCAGATTTTGGAGGGTTTCCTGATGCTTTTCAGTGTGCAGATTTCTTAATGAGACAATTTATAAACCAACAAACCCTACAGGTAGTAATTGGACCACTGAATGCTTTGAGGGAATCCATTTCAAGGGATACTCTGCTTAAAAAATGCCTTGACATCTTAATTTTAGTTGTAGGATTAATTCTCTTATTTCTAAAGAAGAACTAAACAACCAGAAATACATGTGAGAAAATGATAAAATGTCAGAACTCTGTAAATCAAATGGCATCTTGATTTCTGTGTGCACTTTATTTAAACATATTTAATGTTAGACTTGTTTCAACCTTTTCACAGTGATAAGGTCATTCAGTTTAATAAGCATTAAGTCTGGATCAGTATAAGTGCTCCCATCTATACGGAGCAGCTGATGGAAAGAAGTTAATCCAGACGCTGCGTATTGAAAACAACAGCCCAGCCCTGTGGCCAGTGTGGCTGATTCATCATGTCACATTGCAGATTCATTCAAGAGGTAGATATTTACCAGCGTCATGGCTAATAATGTCGGAAAATAATATAAATAAAAGGGAAGAATTAAGAAAAAAACAAAGCAAATTTCATATGAGTTTATTGATCTCAGATACCACACACTCCAGGAGAATGTGCTTAAAACTCATCCCTAGGAGAACTTTGAGTTCTGGTCCATGAAAGCCCACTTTGCTGTGGCTCAGCCAGGGGTTTATAGCCTCTCCAGGATGACTTCAAAGCGCAAAGCCACTTCAAACAGCCCTAAGAGTCAGCTGCACGCTCTCACGCTCTCACAAACACACATACGCTCATGCTTTCACACAACCTCAACTACAGGATTTCTTGCTTTCTGATGCACACCTTTTGGGACCTATGGGCGCAGCAGGATCCGCTATTAGCTAAAATGCTGTTTAGAAAGGAGGTGACTCATTGCAAACCACCCACACAAGCCAAAGAAAAGCCTTGAGATCAGGGAACATCATCTCACCTCTCATCACTTTCTAATGCAGTATTAAGCTTCATGAATGGTCATGTTGGGATATTTGATTAATTAGAGTAACAGAATTAGTAAAATTAGTCTGAATTCGATGCTTGACTATTTGCAGCATTCTGGAGCAAATTTTCATTCACAGAAATCAAATATTTCTACTTTTTTTTTTTTTTTTTTTTTGCTCCATGAGGTTGCCCTCATAACCTGTTGTCAAAGCAACCTGTTGGCATGGTGACCTCTACCCCCTTTCACCCATCTTCTCACTTATCATAACGCTCCTTTACAGACGGAGAAGGTGCTGCTGGAGATGCAGGACCCTAACACGGGAGTCAGGTCCCAGCCTCAGAGACTCGTCATCACCACCATACCACACGCTCTCACTGGTAAAGAGGACAGACTCACACATGCACAAACACATACGGCAGGACACACTTGCTGTTATTCGACGGCTGGTTCTGCGATTGTGCCTGCATAGTCTCGCTGGAGGGTACCAGAGCTATGGGCTCAAACTCGAGAGCTACAGATTTCATCTCCATGACAACCCCCGTGGTCTCAGACTCAGGCAGAGGGAAAAAGTAGGAGGTGAAGGAGGAGGAGGATGATTGAGCAGGCGAGAGGAAAACGAGAAGGGATGGATGCAAAAACGAAAAGGAATAAAGAGAGTAGGTGGTGGAGGAGAAGAAGAAAAGAGGGAACCTAGATTCCTACGTCATTTGAAAGCTTTGAATCCAGGCAGCTGAATGAATGAAGCTAAATTTTGACAGCTTCTGCTCCTCTCATTTTCTTTCCTTTATTCAACTCTTCTTTTTTTTCTCATCCTTATACATTCCACCATTTTCTTTCCTCACATTTTCTTACATTTTTGCTGTAATTTTCTTCCTCCTGTCTTCGCTCTCCTCTTCCTCTCCTTCTCCCGTTGTCCTGCCATTACTCTGCATTTACAGGCACACAAACAGCCATTAATATTTTCATTTCAAGATGTTCTTTGTTGAGTTTTGCTGCCAATTTTCTCCCTGTGTCACACTCCTCAGGTGAAGACATAGTTATGTGGCTGGTGGACAAATTTCAAATAGACATGCAAGGTGAGTGAGGCAGTTGATGCCATCCAAACTGATATGAGTTAACAGTTTGTCAAAAATGATTTAACTTAAGATGCTATAAGGTTAAGTGAACTAAAGGTAAATGGCCATGAACCCTGCTTTGATTTTAATCTCTCAGAAATGCCAGAAATCTTGTTTATCTGTGTGTGTGTTATCTGTCTTCAGAGGCCAGGAGTTTCGGGACTATGCTGGTGGCGTTAGGATACATCTACCCTTTACAAGACCACAAATGTTTAGTGATCAAATCAGATGCGACCCTGTATCGCTTCCAGGTAAACACACCGTAATTCAAACCTGAAACATTCAAAATGAAGGAGGCCAATAATCCTGGATGATGTAATCCTGAGGTTGGCGTACTTTAAACAGGAAGTGTAGGAAGCTTCCCTTTTTTGTGGCTGACATCCAGGTCCCTTGTAGAGTTATACAGCTGTTACAGAGCAGCAATTATATAAGTGACTTCCCATTTTGTTTGTATTGTTCCTGCATAAACGGGAGGCATGTTCATGTAAGGTTTTAAAGGAAGCACATTCCAGCATGTTTGTTGGACCATAAGGGTCCAGTGCTGCACAGTGAACTGGATCTTGAGCTCCTGTAAACAGTTCTTGGGTGTGTTTACAGAAGAAAATGCCACAGAGCAGCTTCCAATGAAACGGTGCCTTTAAACTTTACCAAGAATCTGTTCATCTGCTCACTCATATAGCTCTGACTGGATCCACGCATAAGTACAGTTGTCCTCAAATTATTCATACCCTCCAAATAAAAAAAAAAAAAAATATATATATATACAATATTTACATGAGGGATGCATGATGTAATCGGCCTATATCGGCCTTAAAATTGGGTATTGGACATCAGCCACCCCACCAATATTTAACTGATATTTAACCGATCAGTCCGCTGTTTCTTAAGTCTAAAGAAACACAAAAAACTTCTTCTTCTTCAAAAACTTATTTTTTTTTTACCAACTTTACAACTAAAGGGGTGGGAAAAATTTTGATACACTGAAATATCGCGATATTTTCATATGCTGGTATCACATTGACATTTAAAAACACAGTATCGATCTATTTTACTCATGAAATCTCGCAATATTTCATCATTCTGTTATTAAAACTCACAAGAATTCACAAAAATTTTGCGATATTTTCATATAATGATGTCATATTGACTTTAAAAAACATGGTATTGATCTATTTTACTAATGAAATCTCATGATATTTCATCGTTCTGTTACAAAATTTTGTGGAAATTCCCTAAATATAGTGAGGTTTTGTAACAGAACGATGAAATCTCGCAAGATTTTGTAAGTAAAATAGATGATACCGCGTTTTTGAATATCGCTTTCATATCGGCATATGAAAATACTGCGATATTTCAGTGTATCTATATTTTTCCCCACCCCTATTTTTTAAAGTGTTGGAAACAGATAACAAAACTGCTATTTGCAATGACTGCTTATTTTTTCAGCTTTAATATAGGTATGTTATCTGTTATCGGCCACTTGAGTTTTAAAATATTGGCATACTGGATATCGGCCAACATTCCAATATCGTGCATCCCTATTATATATATATATATATATATATATATATATATATATATACACACACATATATATATATATATATATATATATATATATATATACATAAATATTTATATAAATATACATACACATATATATTAGGGGTGCAACAATACATGTATTTGTGTCGAACCATTCAATACAGGTGTGTATCAAACCGTGACCACCATGTATCGCATATCGAACAATACAGAAATTTTAATTTATTTTATCAACTTGTCTTCTGGTGATGAGCTCAATGTTGAAAAGCTCAGTGTATCTGCGTTCAGATCTGGTGTTTGGAACTACTTTGGTTTTCATGTTAATCTGATCCTGATGGTAAGCTGCTGCGGACATATGTACATATATATTATATATGTATATATATATATATATATATATATATATATATATATATATATATATATAGATAGATAGATAGATAGATAGATAGATATATACATACATACATATCATTTATATAAGCCTGTTTCTATTTTTTTCAAAAAAGAAAATTCAGTGGCAAAAAAAATTGAAAAATTAAGTTGATAACATTAATACTTAGTCACTTTCTTGCTGAATTTAGGCAGTTACATCATTTGGTTAGGATTAGATAACAATCCTTGTTTGGACTGAAATACATTCTTTTCACAATGCAACCATTTCTAAATTTACGTGGAGTTTCTTCCATGACCACTTGAGTTCATGCATTCATTACATGTAATTACAGACCTGAGAAAAAAAAATGCTCCCATTGGTTGGTGTCTGAAAGAAATTGGTCTCAACCAGTCACAACAGAACGGGATCCTGTAGTTTTCCATTTAATTGTATATTTTTCCATTTTCATGTGCAAGCAGTCCACAAGCCAGTTCTTTCTGAGAAATCATTTTAAGTGGGGGTATTATAGCAAGAGGATCCCTTTAAATAAATTACATTTAAATTTTATGGTTCGGTTATCTTACATAATTATGATTTCATTGTAGTATGTTTAAATCTCAATTCATTCTTGTTTTTTTTTTTTCCAGGTTCAAGAATATAAGTTTTGATACAGTGTGTGCATTTTTTTTTTGTCAATTTAAGCCGAGAATTATGTAATTTTTTTATTTTTTTTTTACATAAGTTTATATTGTTTTAATTGTGATTTATGCTTATACTTTTCAACTTGATGTTCATACTATCAGCTAAATAGAACATTTGTCATGGCTTAAAGATGTGGTATTTTGACAGTCAAGCTACGTCAAATGATTATAGACATTATTGATCTTTTGTTTTGGTATTTGCTTCGGATATGTGAAGCAAATAACATCTGACTGATTATGTGAAAGGGAAAATTATTCATCACAATTGGCCAGATAAACATGTAGTTTAACTCAACATCAAAACATATTCATTTTATTACCATTTTACTATCATAATGCACCATAAACCTCAACATATCCTTAATATATGAAGCATTGAGAAGTAACATAAAATCACCAGAATTTAATGGGTTATTATTTTGCTCTTGCTCCAAATCTACCCCTGGTTTTATGAAATTCCGCCTGCTTGTTTTGAATATTTCAGATAAAAAAACCCCAGACAGACTGAAATATTTTGACCAAACAACTGTCCATTGTCGTTTCAGACTCCTTATTTCTGGCCTGCACAGCAGTGGGCTGTTGAGGACACAGATTATGGTGAGCGTCACGGTAGCTTTCTCCTACATCTTTTTTCTATTGTCTTGCAGTTCACTCTCAGTAAACACTCCTCTCTGTTTCATTACTGAAGCAATCTACTTGGCGAAAAAAAACATCCGTAAAAAAGGAATCCTGGAGCTGCACGAGCAGGTGAGGATACGACTGAGTCGCAGGAGGAAATCGTTTTGTCTGTTGGCATTTCCTGATGTATCATTTTATTTCCTCAGGAGCAATACAACTATCTTCACAAATGGATGAATCATAAATGGGATTTCATAGTGATGCAAGCCAAAGAGCAGTACAGGTAGGTGTTTAGGAATTATGTCACTCAATTTTGAGGTGAAGATGGTGTTACGATTGTGCGTCTGTGTGTGTTTTTTTAAAGAGCTGCAAAAGAGAGGAAGAAACCAGACCGTGCGGTATTTGACTGTCAGGAGAGAGCCTACTGGGTGGTTCACAGACCTCCGGTGAGAAACACAAACACACTTTACAAAACGTAACTGACTTCCTTTCACTGATTTCCTTGAGACTGCCCACAACATCTAAACACATTATGATTTACATTACAAGTTCCTTTTTCATTAGAGAAGAGATGGATCCCTGTAAAGTTATGATTCAGACAGATTAATGTCCTCACAACACAAGAAACACACGTACACACACACATACAGATAGCTATCAGACATGCACTGTGAACACAGGATGCAGGTTCATGTAGATACACTGTAAGTGGAATGCCAGCGGACACAGAAGTCTGAAAATAAATTGCATGCCACCTCTATACTTCCCAGGGTATCTCATTATCTCTACCCATGATGCCTCGTTATAATTATTTGTCCAGGCAGAGGAAAAGGGCACAACTGATTAATATTTCACAATGAATGTGAAAATGTGGTGCAGCGGTTTTAGCCCCGCGTTTAAGCATTTTGTGTGTTCTGTTTTGGATAACAGACCGACCAAAGAGGGCAATGTAAGACCAAAAATATCACTTACACTATGTTTTAATCAAGGTACTGTATCTCAGGGTAATTGACACTCTTCAAATGTGACTTTAGACAGGTCTAGCTGCAGGCTGTGTAATGAAGCTGCCGTCTGTTTGCACTGAGGATACTTCAGATGAGCTCACACACGGCAGCGTTTGCATAAAAGATCCCCCAAGAAAGCAACAATTACAGGATAACGGTCAATGCCAAAGCACGAAGAGAAGTCATGAAGCCATTGAATTGGCTTGAACATATTATTCATGATTCAAGGTTGAAGTGACTGAAGTCTGTTTTTTGTTGTTTTGTTGATGTGAGTCACCACATTTTTTTTTTAGGGATGTGTGAACATAAATCCAATCGTCCATTCAGAGAGTGAATGGATTACAGGATTTGTCACAATCTGATTAGTGACACTTAAATATGAGGTCTTACTGGATATATCCAGTACGTGTGATATGATTGAGGCACTCGTATCACTCAGTGTAGTTGGCATAAACCTGGTGCACTGCTAGCAATAGCTGCTAAACAAGCTAAAGCTAGTCATCTACCTTGTCTTTCCTATACACACTGAAAAAAGTGAATTACTGTAGAGCAGTTGTGAGCTATATAAACAATTTATCTTCATTTAACATATAAAATAGGTGTTAGGTTTAATAATTTTCTATCGTTATCTTAATGTGATTTTGTCTCATGTTATCCCTACATGATATAAATGTGTTGCATGCACACAATTCATTTAAGTATTGTGAACAACAAACAAGATTAACTTGCCTCTTTTGATTTTAAGTATCATATTACTATTATGTGGAACCTGTTGACATAAAAGAAATAATATAAGTCAGTGATTCATTTTTTTGAGTGTAGCAGGGCAAAAGGAATACAAAAAAAACAAACAAAAAACCTAATGAAATTCATATTTATGATGTACCAGCAATGAGGAATCATCAAATCTAATCTGCATTTGTTCAGTTAAGCAAAGTAGCTGGTGATGTGAAGGTAACCACTGAGTAGCAGCTGTCTAATGTCCAATGTTTGATGCAGAAACAAGGATGGGTGTTATTTGACTTTTGATAGTCTAAAGCAAAATGCAGTATGTTAATTAGTGAACTTTGTTACTATCTGATGTAAGTCATTGCCTGCTGTGAGTCGTGTATTTGCAGGAGAGACGTTGAAGCACCAAATCTCTGAAGCATAGACTGTCTTCTGTTTAGCTGATCTAAGATCACAGAGTTATGTACAGGAATAATTGTCTGATATCAGACACTAGGGCTGCACAACAAAGCTGAAATTGATCGCTAATGAAATTGCCATCCATCCATTTTCTATACCCGCTGGTTCCAATGCAGGGTACTGGAGCCTGTCCCAGCTTTTACACTAGGCTATTCACATGAGCAATATCAATATTTCAAATTATTCCCAATATCACTGAGATAGTTTGGTGCGAATAAGCACAGGTGTATTAATTATATCTGCAATATAATTTTTACAATATTTCCTTAACAAAATCATTGTCATTATTGTGTTTTTTTATTGCTTTTACCAAGGCAAGAGGAAGAGTAAAAGAAATAAATATAACTTTTTTGTTTGTATTCATAATAAAAGGAAATTAGATATCCAAACTTGCACCATTGGAGCAATGTAGTATAATTTAAACTCTTCTCTTTTAGTGGCCATAGTGTTGCATTTTGAGCATCTGTAGCCTCCAGAAATGTGAGTTTCTGAGATTGAAGGTAGCATGCACATGCAGGACTCACATCATCATTAACAGGTTATAGGTTTAGCTGAAAGGGCTAGCTGTTTCCTCCTTTTTTTAGGTAGTTTTCATGCTAGGCATGGGTTGTCTGTCAAAAATGGACTTTGACACTTTTACATCAGCTTTGTTTTGTGGTCATAATGTACTGATGACTTCAGCATTTTGGTCCCGGCCTTTTCAGTCTTGTGTAACAGGAAGCTAAAACTTAGCAGAGGATGTGACTAAGACATTCGGTATGAGTCAGAATGTAGCCTCCACCTCAAAACATATTTGTATTTATATTCTAAATGAATATATTTATACAAAATCAGCATCAAGGAAAAAAAAAAAAAAGCTCACGGTGGCAACAGAAGTGGGCTGTCAGCCACTGCTGGACAGCTGTTTGTGGGGCGTTAGCATGGGTGTCATTTTCCTGTTAGGGTCTTGCTACAGCACATTTATCTTCAGGCATCTCACAAGTAGGTTTCAGGGTGCATTATATTTCCTTTAGGACATCAATTTGCTGAAACCTGTATCTTAAGAAGGTGGGGTGAAAATATTCTTAGTGTTTAACCTGGGACACGTAGATCTAACATTGCAGACTTTACTGTTTCCATAGCTGGTAAATGTGATGCCAAGACAGTCCATTTTAAGGGCTCTACTAGAAGCAAACTATTTACTTGCATGATATGAATCCTCATTTTAAACTGGTTACTCGCCTCTTGTTGTCTCACATGGCCAGAGAAAGCGTGAAACATAATAAGCTGATGATTAGCATCAGAAAACAGCCATCTGTTGTAATTACGTAGCCCTCTGGAAAACACACATTGTTAAAGTGCCTGTTGTGTGTCCAGCCAGGGACAGTGAGCGCCATGGACTACGGGCTGGAGCGACGAGCAGATCCCAACTCAAACGAGGTAACAGGTGAGTCACCGCATGACCTGCTTGGACATAATTCCTGTCAATCAGCTTATATTCAGTAAGAAGCTTTAATGCATGAATGCAGCTGCAGTAAAGGAAACTTGCTTTCTCTTTCATGTCTTCTATTAATCTCCTCTCTTCTTTTATGTTTTTCTCTTTTCTTCTCTTCTGTAGGCATTTCCCATGGCTTCCTTGTTCAATCCAGATATTTAAACTGGTTACTACACGCCTCCAACTGCTGTCACACTGAAGCTTTAAAACAATCCTGAAATAGAAGCTCATGCAAATAATTTTTCACTGCAAAATATTTCACTTTTCCACAAACAATGTGCAGTAAATCATTTTTAAAATCTGTGTCATGACCTGAAAGTTGTAATGAATAGATGTGTTCTTTTGTGCGCAGACAAAAACACCGGACGACTACGAGAGAATTGTAAGTGACGCTTTCGCTCCTGCTTTATCTTTTCCATCATCCTGTGATGTTCATCAACTAACAGTTGTACGTCATTCTGCCTGTCACATCTGGTTCCTGCCTCTTCAGATGATCTTCACCCAGCAGTCCATCATGAGGCCCAGAGTCAAGTCATCTGTGTCCATTGGCGCGTAAGACAGCTCCTCATATGACCTTTTTCTCAGTACTTGTGACACCAGTCTCCTTTGATTAGCTGCATTGTTCAGATTACATCTCCAGTGTACAGTCACTATCTTTACCAAATATTCTGCTACTCACTTATCTGCAGGTGCTGCACACATAAAGTCAAGCACAGGCCAAATTCATTTTTTAGATAAAAAAAAATTGGGCCTATACTAAAAACCACTTGAGACCATTTTTTTCATCACATATTGGGCTACTAAATAAATTATATGAACAAAAAATATTGTAGATGTAGAAATTCTTGTAGGAACATATTTGAGATTCATCACATCTCGTGTTTTCATACATGTCAGTGTCCTAATTTTTAATATTTATGCGTTTTATATTGTTTACTTGTTTACTTGTACTGATTACTGCTAATGAACAAAATCCTCTCTAGGGAACATTCATCGTAATTCAGTCTAATTAGCTCAGACATCTCAGTGTACGTGTTATATTATATCATTATTAAAATATTTGTATTATTTAAATAAAATATTCATATATGTTGATAATATTTCCTTTCTAGAATGTGCTGCTAGGTAGTATCAGTGTGCAGGTGTGATATTCATTTTTTGAATACAGTTTTTTGGGGTTTTCTTTTACACAGCTGTACTGTACAGTTGGTAAAAAAAATTCAAAGGTCAATGGCAGAAAAATGTGATATATAATTTAAAAGTGTGTTTCTATTTATGTGTAATCGCTGCTCTAGAGTAGCTGTTATGTGTTTATTTTCCTAGAATGAGTCATTTATATCTACTTGTTGGGGGATGCACATATGGAGGCTGCCATATTTGTTCCATTTTAATATGATGTCCCTGAATGGACAAAACAATGTGTGTGAAGTGAGAGCCCTCTGAACTTTAAAACTGCTGTATCAGCTTTGTTTAATGGGAGTTAGAGCACTGTTTAGGTTAAGTAATGCCTTAAAAGACATAAAAAGTAGTTACTCATAGTTCAGTCATAGCTACATCTGAGACCACTGGATCCGCTCACAGATGAAAACATCTTCATGTCTGGGAGAATTTTGGCCACTAACGGCCACCATACATTCACAACAGTGCTTGGAATATGAAGTCATTTGAAAGAAAACATCTTTTATTCCAAATACCCATCTTTACCACTAGATGTCAGTAATTCTTACATACTGTACCTTTAAAAGGTTTCTCCTTATACATTAGAGTCTTTTTAAAATCAGTTATGATGAATATCCATGGCAACGGAAAATTAAAACAAGGGTGTCAAATGCTATCCTCAGCTATCCTGCGATTTTGTTGTTTCCCTGCTCCAACACACCTGATTGAAATTTATGGGTCATCGTGAAGAGCTTAGGCCCATTCGGATATGGTCTTCTATCTACTGTTTCACTTCAGATTAGATCTTTAAATTCATTTAGTTGATTATTTTCAACAACATTGATAATCTGTCAGTTCATCCTTTATTAATTAATTATTTTATTTAACATTTGGAGTCTGCAACAGTGAAAGTCTAAACCAATCAGGGTCAAGTTCTGTGGTCAACTGAAGCAGGTCCACAAGCTGCCGTTTGTGAGCTCTAGCTGCACATTTCAACTACAGTTGGGTGCTTTTATGGTCATGTGGTGTCCAGTCTGAAGGACAAAATTTCTAACTGGCATGCAATACTCAAAGACCACATTCCTTCGCGTCCAGATGGGTTTTGTTGCACACAGCCGCAGTCGAACGAGCTCCTTGACAAAAGGCTGTTGGATCCATTTGACTTGAATCACACACTAAAAACACACCCAGAAAATTGTGTCATTTTTTTACCCCACTTTTGGGTTGAATATATGACCCAGAAGTTGGGTTGCATTGACGACAATGTTGGGTTATTTTAACCCAGAAGTTGGGTCAACAACCCAAATGTCTGGGCTGAAATAAATATGTTGGTCCCTTTTTAACCCAACAGTTTGATCCAGGGGTTTTTAGTGCACAGGTGTGTTGAAGCAGAAAAACAAGAGCCTGCAGAACGGCGAACCTCAAAGACCAGAGTTTGGCACCCTCCACTCTCCAAAACCAAATGAATGAGAGCATAATTAACCATAAATCCCACATGAGTCAAAGAGGAAATAAGGAGGATGCAGGGCAGGAGCAAGGCAGAGAGAAAAGAAGAAATTCAAACCATCTCTTCCAACAACTCTAATGGGAAATCTGAGCTTACTAGCTAACGTGGATGAGCTCAAAGCATTAACAAGGACACAGAAGGAATGTGTAGAAAGCAGTTGGACATGGCTGCAGGAACATATCGTGGACCTGTAGCCTACACCAGCAAATCAAGACAACAAAGCCAGCAGAAAACTAAAAGAAGAAAGCTCTGCAGTGCCAAATTTTACACTCACACAGCTGCATATCAGTATGCTCCCCCTCTGTGTTATGACCATGCTTTCCTGGCCTGCCCAGCCATACCAGTCAGAGCCCATTCACCCCTAATAATCTTCATCCTGGTCCCATTCAACTAAAGATTGAGCTCCAACAGTCCTGAGTGTAATTTGCTGTATGTAGGCGTGATTAATGCAAACAATTCCTGAAACTGAAAGCACTCGTTTGAATGTAAAATAACCTGCAGCTCAGCTTTATCTGTAGCTGCACGGCTGCTTTTTAAATGTGTCTGACAGATTTTATCTGGGTTGGTAAATTCTTTCTCCCTTTTTATGCAGGTTGGTGAAATATTGCAGCACTTTTTCAGGCCATGATCCTTTTCTCTCCAAGTGTCTTCCAAGCAATCCCTGGCTCACTGATGACCCCTCGTACTGGACCCTGAACATGTTCAAGTGAGTCAGCGAACAATTATACACTTTAACTGAATCTAAAGCTAAAACTTATTTTAATCAATGTACTCATTTTGTTGCTCCGTGGTTGTTTGTGTGTGCTGCAGTGTGGAAATACCCACTAAGATGCGTGTGGAGAGGTGGACGTTCAGCTTTAGTGAGCTGCTCTCAGATCCTCGCGGACGAGATGATTTCAGATACTTCCTGAAGAAAGAGTTCAGCGGTACGTTGGATGGATTTAAAAAAAAAAAAAACTCTTAAATTTTTGGTTAGGTTTTCTTCTAATTTCTCTTTCTTCCTGAACTTTTTAGGTGAGAACTTGGCATTCTGGGAATGTTGTGAGGATCTGAAGTGGGGCACTGCTGCAACTATGAAAGAGAAAGCAGAGCATATCTACAAGTAATGTTCCATTATTTTCTTTTCAAAAAATATTTTTGTTTTTCTCGGAAATGGAATTTAAGTCTCTTTTTTTTATCAATCTAAAAACATATAATTAAGGGTTTATTAACATATTAAATAATGTGGTTATTAGAGCTAAGTAATGCATAAATAATGCTAACTAATTACACGATTCAACATTTATTAACACTTAATAATGCACTAAGTAAGGTTGAGTTGAAAGGATCAATTAACTGTTTAGTAATGCATTACTGCACATTAATGCTAACTAACGTTAAGTAATACTTAATAATAATTGTTAATATATAACTAAACAGTTAATTAAATATTATTTTTATTTTATTATTAGCTAATGGTAATTAACAGTGTTCCCATGCATCCTCAAAAAACCTGAAAAACAACTGACCAATTTTCCAGTCATAGAAAACACATGGAAAACGAAAAAGAAAAGAAAAGAAAAATCAAATGTCCTGGAAAATTATCCCCCCCCCCCCCCCCAAATTCAACTTTATTTATTTATCTAACACTTATCAAGCATAAAGCAATACAAAATGCTATGCATAAGACAACCAAAAAATGAAAACAACATATAGACATGGACCCCCCCCCCCCCCCGAAAAAAAACAACATTAAAGAAATCTAAAAACAACAAGAAAACCACGCTAAAATAAAAGCAACCATCAAACACACACTTAATTTAAAAAAAAAGATCAATGGTTAAAAAAAAGTTATTAAAAAAAAGCTTTGACAAGAAGTAAAGTGAATAATTAATAATACACACATTTGATTTTGATATATTTATTTTGCAGTGATTTTTGATTCTTTAATTTAAGAATAACAAAGTAAACTGTAAGTAAACAGTAAACAGATGACCTAAAGAAATTTTTTTGGGTGATTTTTTTTTTTAAAGCATGCCATGTTTTTCTCCAAAGCATGGGATGGAAGTTATTAGTTCATGTTGTGATAACTTGACTAATACTTTAGCTGCTGGAAAAAGTCCTGAAAATGTCCTAGAAAAGTCCTAGAAAATAATTTCTATTTAAGTGTGGGAACTCTGATTAAGAAACCCTTACCATGGAAATCATTTTTGGATTTACTGACGGTTTTTGGTGTTATGTTTTGTATTTTACCGTGGCTTTAATACACAGGGAATATTTTGAAATGGCTGTAAATGTGAGCTTATGTTGAAGTTTCTACTCCTGTCACTTTATTTTTTCTAGAACATTCCTGGCCCGTGGTGCTCCGCGATGGATCAACATAGATGGAAAAACAATGGAAATCACAGTGAAGGGGCTGAAACACCCACACAGATATGTTCTGGATGCAGCCCAAACACACATCTACATGCTCATGAAGAAGGTCAGTGAACTTTAGTACGAGTAGGGATGCATGATATTGGAATTTTGGCCAATATCCGATATGCAGCTATTTTAAAACTTATGTGGCCGATAACCGATATCGACATCGATTTTGAAGCTGAAAAAAATAGTCGTTCCAAATAGCAGTGTTGTTATCCGCTTCCGACACTTTGAAAAACGGGTGGGAAAAAATATTGATACACTGACATGTTGCTATATTTTCATATGCCGATATTAAATCGATATTTAAAAATGCGGTATCAATCTATTTTACTTACAAAATCTCGCAAGATTTCATTGTGCTGTTAGAAAATCTCACGATATTTCATGAATTCTCAAGATTTCATAACAGAATGATGAAATATCACAAGATTTCATTAGTAAAATAGATCAATAATGCATTTTTAAATGTTAATATGATATCAGCATATGAAAATAAAGTGACATTTTTGTGAATTTTCATGAAATTTCATGATGGAATGATGAAATATTACAAGATTTCATTAGTAAAATAGACCAATACCACGTTTTTAAGTGTCAATATGATCTCGGCATATGAAAATATCGTGATATTTCAGTGTATTGATATTTTTTCCCACCCCTAGGCTTTAGAAGTTTTAAAGTCTGTCAAAAAAGATGTTTTTGAAGAAGAAGAAGAGGAATTTTTTTTTTTTTTTTAGACTTTAGAAACAGCAGGCTGATCGGTTAAATATCGGTGGGGTGGGCAATGTCCGATACTCAGTTTTTAGGCCGTTATAGACCGATACCGATAGGGGGCCGAATATATTGTGCATCCCTAAATACGAGTATGGAAAACCAATTAGAAATAAAAGAAATGCACAAACAGCTGCTTCATGATGAGGTTATGTATTTTCTGCAGGACTCATTCGGTCGATATCTGAAGTCTCAAGTGTTTAAGGATACACAGAAAAAGGCTATCTGTCCTGATGAGCACAGGTTCAAGTAAGTTTGCATGTCTTCATCTTATCAGGCATAAACAGAAAACAGCTCAGTAAAATATTGTGATTGATCATGAGCCAGTTCATATAAAAAAACAGGTTAAATGATAATGAATGAAGAATAAATGATCAATCCAAGAGGGAGATTATTAACAGAAGAATGATGGTTAAGTTTTCACCTCATATTTTCCTCTGTATTCTCCTTTCTTTCTTCCTTTTTTTCCCCCCTTGCTCCCCCAGTGAAGCACAGTTGGAGCAGAACGCCAGGAACAGACGGCCCAGTCTCAGCCCCATCATCATCCGGCAGCAGGAACAGGAGCAAAAAGCCAAGATTGCTGCCAGCGCCCCCGCCGACATCACACAGGTTATGACCAAACTCAGCAAGCAGGGCAAAGACATTCCTCGTCGTCCTTCCAAGTGAATGCAAACACATTTTGCCGGGTAGCAGATAACATTAGGCTTAGCCATTTATTTATTTATTTTTTGTACTTATAGTTTATTTCTTATTGGACCTACAGTCCTGCCATTTTAGGTAACATTTAAAGCTGCTTTATTTAATATTTTTTTGAAAATAAATGTTCAGAAACTCTTTTAGCCCAAAGTCGGTCCTTGTTGGCTGCAATCCTGCAGGTTTTCAATGCTTCCTGCTCCAACACACCGGACTCAAGTTTAATGGATTCAGCAGCCTGTGAAGTTGTGGACGATGACTCGTTGATTAGAGTCAGGTGTGTTGGAGCAAGGACACATGGAAAACCGGAGCTGGATATCCTGCTATAAATGCTTCAAAATAAGTGATTGGAAATGGGAACTGTGCAATAGTGATGCTGTTATGTAAGTGTAGTGGCATGGTGTCAAAGCCAGCTTTGATTATGCACGTTAGGTCACATACTGTGTAAAAAAGAAAAAAAAAACCTTATACGGACATTTATAATATATAATGAGATATTAACATGCTACCTCTCAAATTGCACATGAAGTTAGGCAGATTTGATCAGATAGATTTTTGTTCCTACAACAAATGAAAATGATGTACATGGAAAGTTTCTTAAAGGGCTAATGAAACATGTATGAGAGGCAAAGTTTGTGTTTTGTGTGACTGCCATTGTCATGTTGATGACGGCCAACAAGCAGATAACTAATTGTCATATTTGGACTTATACATTCTGTTATCACACGTTTTCATTTGTGTCCATGCAAGATGCAACTGTTGTCATTTGTTTCCCATAATACATGTTAGACTTTCCATCCTGTTTTATTTGTTTTGGTCATCAGTCATACCTTAATAAAACATCCACAAACCTCCTCATGTCTGTTTGTGTGTATTTGATTTCATTTGTTTCATGAGTCTTTTCCATCAAATCATGATGTCTGATTGTGATGCTGCACACTGGGACATGGATTTATTTATGTTCACAAATATATATTAAATATAGAGGATAGAGGATCCAGATACAGGAGTCCGCGAGGCGAAATCCATCAGCTGAGGATAATTGTGCAAAGCAGAACAGAGATAGGTGATCGGTGCAGTAGATAAACTACAGAAGTAAAAGGTTGGCAGAGAAAAAAAATCCAAAAAGAGCACGCATCAGAAAACCACCCCAAACAATGCAGGCCGGGGGAAGGCAAGTTTATTTGTATAGCATATTACAACACAATTAAATGCTTTTTATAAAACATTTACGGCTTTACAGTGGAGTGACGGGTAAACAATGAAGAGTATATGTATGAGAAAAGAAGTAAAAGAAACACTGTCAGGGCTGTGCGATATACTGATATGATATCGTCATATATTTACATGAGAGAATTGATATTTACACATATTGTTATATTGTGGTATTAGTTGTGCAAATTTGTTTGCTTTGTTTTTTCGTAATGAGCCGGCTGCACCTCAACTAACTACAAAGGGGTCACCTGATTATTTAATAAGGGTGGGAAAAAATATCTATACACTGAATTATCGCAATATTTTCATATGCCGATACCATATCTATATTTTAAAAAGGGATATCGATCTATTTTACGACTTAAATATCGCGATATTTTCACATGCCGATACCATATCTATATTTAAAAAAGGGATATGTATCTATTTTACTAATGGAATATCGTGAGATATCGTTTTGTTATGAAATCTCATGAGATTTCACGAAATACTGTGAGATTTTGTAACTGATGAAATCTTGCGGTATTTCATTCATAAAATAGATCGACACCGCGTTTTTAAATATGGATATGGCATGGGCATATGAAAATATTGCGATATCTCAGTGTATCAATATTTTTTTCCACCCCTATTATTTAAACTGTCTGGAAGACAATCCTCTCCAAGACTTTTAAAAAGAAATCATAAAAAACCAGCCAACTATCTTTAATTACTTCGATTTAACAAACATTTCTATCCAGTGTTTTGTCGATTCCACCACTGCAGTGGAGCGATACCTTTATGCTAAATATGTTTCAATACTAAAAAACAGGAGTTGGATATGAAATGAAACATTCAGACAAATTAGGGTAAAAATACCGGTATATAATGTATATCGTCATCTAAAATAAATATATTGGGGTATGATATTTGGTCCATATTGCCCAGCCCACATGTCCACACTTTGACATCATCAGACCAAGAAAAACCCCTTACAAGTGAAAAATTGAGACAATATACCCACTACTTTTGTAAACTTTTGTTTTGAAATGAAGGATTTAGCATTGTCCCACTGAGCAAGAGACGTCTTTTAGACCAAAAATGCTCAGTGGGGTACTATTCAATATTCATGATATAATGTGTTAATTTTATTTTATTTTTTTTACATTTTTCTATAAATCCCAGTCAAAAGTTGAATATCCATAACTTTTTGTGTGTAGTGTTCTCTCTAGTTGCCCCCTGACTAGTTTCTCTTGCCCTTTGACCTCACAGCTTTGCCGCTTCACCACTCCTGTCCCCCACCTTGCTGTCTACTCTGGCATCGCTGACCCCTCCTTTGCCACTGCCTCGCCGTCTTTCCCTTTCCTTGCCCACACCCCAACCTGTCCGTCCCCCATCAGCGTGGCCTTAGACAGCACCTCAGCCTCTGAGCGGCGGGCGGAGGCCGGTGAGGGTGAAGTCAAAGCAAACCCAGAGGGTCGAGCGGCTGGAGGAGGGAATTTGTCCAAGTCTCGTATGGCTCTGTCCCTACGCCGTCTGCTGAAGCGTGGCTGCAGCCCATCTGCCATGTTCGCCAGCCTGTCGCCTAAATGTCACGCAGCTGCTGGGACAAGTAGCCGAATTCAGCCAATCACCCCGGAGGAACCCAGTCAGGCTCCACCCAGACGAATTGGGAAGTAAGTCACACATGGAGAAACTTATACCTCCAATACTTTATTCAGTCAGTCACGTCATCATATAATTTTAGTGGTAATTAGGCAAAATTTGAAGACATTTGTCCTGATTTTTGTGTTTCATCAGATTTGATCTTTCATCTTAAAGGTGAAAGCTACAAGTTTAATTCCTCCCTGCCAGAGGCAACTTAACACTTGCTTACTTAATTAGCATTAGTAACGTTACAGAACCGGCTAACCATTAATTAGCATGAACAAATGTTTAACTTCCATGTCCAGGAGGAAAGTGACAACCTCCACTGGGCTTTTGAGCCCCTTTGCTACCTTCACCCTCATCCTGCTTCATTTTTCCACCTGAATTTAAGGCATGAAAATGCAATTTGCACACATTGCAATCAAGGTAGCAACTCCGGAGCTAATGTTAATGGTGAAGAATCCAGAGGTTGGCATGGTAATCAGATGTAAATATTTATGTTTGGGGACCTATCAAAATTGATAGCACAATTATTTATATGGTATGTTTCTTTTTGGGTAAAATTATACCTCTTTATTTTTCATCCCTTAGACGTTCTGTGGATTTAGCCTTTTATTATGTTTTAAAAAAAATTGTTTTGTTGTTTTGATGATGAAGTTGTAACTCATCTTTAGATAATACTGAAAATGGTTTTATTGCAGATTGAGCAACACCAGTAGAGGGTCTTTGCTGATGTGAATGGCTAACAGAATATGAGCAATGGTTTATTCAGCTTTAAATATTGTACTGTAATTTAGTTTAGTTTGAATATTTTCTTGTTAATTTCCATCCATGTCAAAACAGTGTTCAAACCGTCCCCCGTTGCTTTCAGAACTGCCTTAATTTATTCAACAAGGATTTTCCTCAGAGATTTTGCTTCATACTGACATGATAGCATCAGTTGCTGCAGATTTGTTGGCTGCACATCCATGATGAGAATCTCCCAATCCACCACATCCCAAAGCTGCTCTACTGGATTAAGATCCACTGGAGGCAACTCGTTGTCATGTTCAAGATACCAGTATGAGATGATTTGAGCGTTGTGTGCATTATCTTGCTGGAAGTAGCCATCAGAAATGTTACACTATGGTTATAAAGAGATGAACATAGTCAGCAACAATAATCGGGTTGGCTGTAGAGTTTAAATTATGCTCAGTTGGTAGGCCACATTATTCCACCAGCAGCAGCCTGAACCGCTGATACATTGTAGGATGGATCCATGTTCATTCATGTTGTTTAAATGTCAAATTCAGACCTTACTGTTTAAATTCAGCAGCTGAATCAGACTTGGCAAAATTTTTCAGTCTTCTATTGTTCAATTTTGCTGAGCCTGAGTAAATTGTAGCCTCAATTTCCTGATCTGCTGCTGTAGCCCATCTGCTTCACGGTGTGACATGCTGTGCATTCAGAGATGTCACTCTGCATGCCTTAGTTGAAACCAGTGGCTATTTAAGTTCCTGCTGCCTTTCTATCATCTCCAACCACTCTGCCCATCCTCCTTTGATCTCTAACATCAGCAAGGCATTTCTTTTCCCAGAAAACTGGTGTTCTCTTGACATTTTCCCTTTTTCAAACCATTCTCTTTAAACTCTAGATGGTTGTGTGTGAAAATCCCAGCGGATCAGTAGTTACAGAAATATTCAGACCAACAAACATGCCACATACAAAGTCTTTAAATCCTCTTCCTCATTCTGAAGGTGTTTGAAGTCATGTCTTCATGCCTAAATGTATTATGTTGCTGCCATGTAATTGGCTGATTAGCTATTAACAAGTGAGCTTGATAAAGAGGTCTATTAATGTATAAAGAAACAGTTTCTGATATTGGAATTTTGGCCGATATCTGATATGCTGATATCTTAACACTAATGTGGCTGATAATTGATATCGATACTGATATTAAAGCTGAAAAAATAAGCAGTCATTGCAAATAGCAGTTTTGTTATCCGTTTCCGACACTTTGAAAAATAGGGGTGGGAAAAAATATCGACACACTCACATATCGCAAGATTTTCATATGCCAATATCATATTGATATTTAAAAACATGGTATTGACCTATTTTACTGGAAAAATCTCGCGAGATTTCATCATTCTGTTACAAAATCTCACAATATTTCATGAATTCTCGCAATATTTCGTAACAGAACGATGAAACATCGCAAGATTTCGTTAGTAAGATAGATCGATATTACATTTTTTAATTGTCAATATATCAGCATATGAAAATATCATGAAACTTTTGTGAATTCTCGTGAGGTTTTTGTAACAGAACGATTCGTGAGTAAAATAGATCGACATCGCGTTTTTAAATTTCAATATGATTTCAGCATATGAAGATGTTGCAAGATTTCAGTGTATTGATTTTTTTCCCACCCCTAGCCTTTAGAAGTTTTTCTGTAAAAAATAAATTTTTGGAGAAGAAGTATTTTTTTAGACTTTAGAAACAGCTGGCTGATCGGTTAAATATTGATGGGGTGGCCAATACCGATAGGGGGCGGATTATATCGTGCATCCTTAGTTCTCTGAGAGGATTTTCTTCTCTTTTCCACAATTGAACTGTTATTGGTTTTATTACATCATAGAAAGAGCAGCCTGATAAACCACCTGATGAGGATTTAAACTTATTTTCAACAAAGCTAAAAGCTGTCGCCTCATAGTTTAATTTAAAAACAAACTAACCCATCCAGCATGTTACTCTGTCAGTTCATAAACTCATCTTACAAAATCATCCTTCCATTTCTCAGCTTTTTCCAGATTAAAGTAGATATTCCTCCAGAGTGTCGGATCTACCCTATCGAGTCTGAAGACGAGGAGGAGGAAGCCAGGCCTCCATCTCGGGGAGGAGTGGGAAGTGAGGAGATCATCTGCCCCTGGGAGAGCCTCACTCCACAGAATGGGACGGGCTAACTGGCTGGATTTACACAGGTGTAACACAATGGGACGCCAAGTCGACAATTTGTAACATAAAAACCAAACGATGTAAGACTGACACACAGCTCTCAGTCTGGGACACTATGGAGGGGGAGATGGTGGTCTGCGGTGGACTAAACATCAACTTACTTTTCTGATTATTAAATAGCTGACTACCTGTTGGCTTGAAAGTCACACCTGTTGCAGGATCACCGTCCTCTGTTAACTGCTGAATGACATGTCGTCCCCCCCAAAACAAACCTATTTAAAGCCTCTTTAACACAGCATGGAAAGTAATGGATGAAGGGATTTTTAACTTCTCACTAAACCACCAGATTAACAGGGACCACACAGAGGTCCACAGCTTTCAAGCCAGCAGGCAGGAAAAGTCCAAAAACACACACTCTGTGATGGAGGCCACTTTTAACTACAGCCTTACTGTAACCAACTCTTAATGTGAGAACCAGCTGAGCCCAGGCTGGAGGGCAGTTTAGACAGGGGGGGCACTCTGCAGGAGAACCACAGGGTGCATGGAGGTTCAAGCCCTTTCATAACTTGAGATGTAGCTTTCATATTGAAACCTCATTGTGTATCTGTCCATGAACTGTAGCCCGACAGCAGCCTTAACCACCGCAGTTTGGTCTTGGGACATTTTGCAAATCAGGTGGGAACACAAATACTTTTTTTTTTAAACCAAGGCAACACAATGACAAAAGCTACGAATGCAAAGAAAAGGTTTATTTTTACCTAGGAACACTGACATGAAGGAGAAAGTACACTCTGCTTCAGTTATAATGCTTTATTTATCAGGACAAGAGAAAACCATAAACACGTCCTCACCAGGTCCTAGAATAAATACAAAGGAAAAAAACACTTGACATACTACGCTGTTAGTTTGGCTTTCATTTTAAATTTTCTTTGAGGTTAAGAAATACCAAACTAATAACAAGAATTTATTTGTTCTAGTAGAACTTTAAGATATCTAAACATAGCGATATATGTGTATATATATATATATATATATATATATGCATGTGTGTGTTAAATTTTTTTTGTATGTTATGTTAAACATATGTTAACATATGTAGTAGATATAACATTTTATCAAAAGAGATTTCTCTTCTGACACCACCAGATAGTGTAAATGTCTATATTTATTTACAGCATATTTCAGTTACACAGAATTTATTATTGTGGTGCAGACAACCAAAAATGTGACATTCCACACATGTGGATGTCAGGTCGTAGCAGACTAACAAATACTAAGCCAAAGTGGAGAAGCGTTGCGAAAAAAACTAAGTATAATCTAAGAATTCATAGCTTGCAGAGCCATTTTTAACATTACAGCACTTTACGATTATTAGCAGCATAAGAAATGTAGATCTTATTTCAAACAAGACATATTATATACTAATATAATACTAATATATATATACTATATAATAATCTATAAGTTTATTTTAGGTGTTTTAGCCTTTTTTATTTGTTCCAAAAAGTCAAACCAAAATGAATCAATAATTCCAGATAAAAAATGAAAAATAAACTAAAATGAACCAAACAATTGTGATGGAAAGCAAAGTAGGAGCATCTCAACCCTTACAAATTAATTACCACTTTTCCAAATAGACAGATGGCTAAATTAGGAATATAAGTGCTACATTAAGATTAATTATAAACATATTCATATTAAATAATAGCATTTTGAACATATAGGGAACCTGTTAATCCTAGAAATGGCCCCAACATTCGACACAATCACAGCTTAGTGTGTAGATGGATTATATTGTTTTTTGTTCTTAGGCCGTAGCATGTGGACGAGCATCATTGTAAAGTACATGGCAAATTTTACAGTAACATCCACAAACAGACAGAAAATAACAGTTGCAGCTTTACGTTGGAGTCAGACAGCAGTTGGGGTGAAAGACTTGTAACATCATTTCTTCTAGAAGTAATCACTTTCTGTATGACATTATCAGTTTGTCCCGTTGTGACGGAGGAATCTTGACCCCTTTTCCTTTGCGACATTCTCCAGCTCGGTGAGCTTTGAGCCATTTGTTTTGCTGCTGCGCTTGTCCTGTTGCGTGACCCAGTTTCAGCTAAGCTGTACCTATGAAGATGGTGTCAGATTTGACTCTAGGTTCATGTCCTGATACATAAAACCTTCAAACTGAGAGAGACTTTCTTTTCTGCATAACTATAAACATGAAACTACAACATTTAAAAAAAAAAAGTGCACTCTCAAGAGATGAGCCAAAGCAGACGTATACAGACTGGTTGCAAATGTCTGCTTGAGATGATCATGTATCTAAACATTTAAGTAGAGAAATGTTCTTGTGCTGCAAAGTAGACTTAGATGCCTCTTTGTTGATCGACTTACCTCTTGACCATGTGAAAATACTGAATAATGCATTTCAGGTAAAATAAAACAAGAGCACTTGAACAACTTGTCAGATTATATGCTCTTTGTGTAGGAGGAGTTACTGTAATAGGAGTCGGGTTCTAGTTTTGTATTAGGCTCCACTGCTGTTTTGTACACACTGTGTAGCTGTTGTTACTGTACACTCTGAACGAGGTGTTGATATTTTTCCCACGTCTCTCCTTTTCGGGTGGGGCGATGGTACATGAAGAAACTGACAGAATGTAATCTCTTTACCATGTTTACAGATGCAAGAATGTGAAAAAATACCTTAAATTTGTTGTATTTAATATGTACATTCCATGGTTTGTTGTCAAGTGCCTCAATAAAGGAGTGTCTTTATAACAAGGTTCAGATGTCTGAATTCACCAAGTGGTGGTGATGATGTTTAACCTATAGGTGGCAATGTAGCAAAAGAAATGGAAGCAGCAAATGGGTGATTAGAAATACAAGTTTTTGCATCAAAACCTTCATATTAGTTTTTTTTTTAAATAGATTTTTCCCTTAAATTTGTTTCAGTTATGTAAAAAGACAAAACAAAAAAAACAGAAAGACATCATATCAAGCTATTTATATGGGCAGATGCTTCTCTGAGATCTCATTTTCATATAAACCTGTAATTGAATATTTTGGTTAAAGACTTTGTATCCACACAGATATTAACCGCAGACTTTGACAACATCTGCTCTTCTTGTTAATGTCATGTCTTCCGTCTCAGATATCAGCGACTGATCTGCAGAAACGCAACATCAATCAGGTGACTGAACAAAGACAGGAGAAAAGCTTTGATCCGTCTGTGATTTTTTTCTTTTTTTTGGTATCTTTGAACAGAACTATCTGATTGCTTTCTAGCAACTCTCACTCTGGGACATTCACATTCAGTCCACTCATGCATTAGCAATCCAAAAAGGGAGGAATTTATGTAGCTTTTGTCCAAGATGTGCATATATTAAAATTACATTTGTGTGGCTTCATCTTATAATGATGCCCTTAGAGTTTGGTGTTGCGTTGAATGAATTTCTGAAGAAAAGATATGCACAGGTTTGGGATGAATTGTGTATTTTCTTCACTATCTGTTTGTTGCCGAAGGGCTGTTAGTTACCCACTGCTGGATTCATTCAGTTGCATCTATGGAAAAATCCCCAATATATTCAGCAGGAAATTGCACCCAAACTATACAAAACATACCCAGAAAAGAGAAGGTTGATTATTTCTAGTTGAGAAGATTGACACCATCACTGTCCAAAATTTAAGCAACTTCTAAGAAAAATGTTTGGCCATTAATTCGGTGCTCCTTTATTATTACTGAATGTCAGTGCTGATCAACTCTTTAATCATTTGATAAAAGAAATCTTACTTTGACATATAAGAATTTCCATCAAAATTTTACTCAGGTTTTAATAGAGATAATAATAATAGTAATAATACATCTTATTTATATCACACTTTTAATAAAATTCAGAGCTACATTACAGGATATAAGATAAAAAAAAAAACAGTTTGAAAACAAGAAAAAATAGCCTACAGAATATAAAAGACAAAAGCACAAAAAAGTAAAAAGTTTAGGCAATGAAAGCAGATTGAAACAGATGGTTTTTATTTCTGATTTGAATGTGACAAGGTCTGAGGTGGGGGCAACAACAGAAAAGGCCCTGTCCCCCCAGGTTCCGTGTTTGGTCCTGGGAATGATCAGGAGGTTGGCAGTAGCAGTTCGGAGGGTGCAGGAGGGGGTGCAGGGGTGAAGCATGTCTTTTTGGATCAGTGGTTCCCAGCATGAGGTCTGGGACCCCCCAAGGGTGTCCCTAAAGCTTTGACTGTTTAGAACCAGTGTGATTAAAATGAAGGTCATGTCTACTCAGAGATGAGTTGTGTATCTGCTTAAAGGGACTAGAGCAGGGGTGGGCACTGCAGGTCCTCGAGGGCCGGCATCCTGCAGAGTTGGTGCTTTCCCACCATCTCTGTCTCTCCATGTAGAAACTGTGACAGTATTGCATCATTAACTGTGTTCTCCTCTCTCAGCAGATCTGACTGGATGACGTTGCAGTGTTTGTTGGTCTCCCTTTCTGTCTTCTCCCCCTCAGCCGGTCGAGGCAGATGGCCGCCCTACCTGAGCGGAGGTTCTGCCGGAGGTTTTTCCTCCCTGTTAAAAGGGTGTTTTCCTTCCCACTGTCGCCACCCCTCCGTGCTTGCTCAGGATGGGGGATTGGACCGGGTCAAGTCAAGATTCGATCCAATCTGTTGGTTTCCTTAACTAGGCTATTATGAATCTGACCTGAACTTTTCTGTCTGTTTAAGCACCCTGAAGTGACACTGTCATGAATGGATGCTATACAAATAAAGTTGAATTGAATTGAATTGAATTATTAGGAATTTCCCTCCTGCAGCACACCTGATTCCAACCAACAGGTAATTGTGCAGAGCTTGATGCCTAGCTCTGAACAACTCACAAGGTGTGTGACCACAGGGAAAATCCTAATATCTGCAGGATCCCGGCCCTCGAGGACCTGTAGTGCCCACCCCTGCAGGCAAGATTAAGAAATGAGACTCATGAGTGCCGCAACTGGCGCTACGAGGAACTGCAGCCACCAGCCAAGTCAACGTGGGAGCGTGCACAAACTGATGCTATAATGTTTTTTACTGCGCTGATAAAGTCTTTTTCTTCGTTGTGCCACTTTCTAGTGTCTTTCAGTTGATCTGGATCGTTTGCTGATGTCAGAAGAATCCATAACTATCCCTTGCATTGTTTAAATCAGTGACCGTCTCCTTCCTGTATCAAAACTGTCGGGGACGCGGATGCAGCGTCAATTGACGTAACATCCGCAGGACAGCGCGGGAAATTCGGCCCCTTAATCGCAGCACATTCAGCACACAGCCTGTTAAAGGCAACGGAGATAGACGTGGGTGGGCCTGTTCTTTTTGGTTTTTAACGCTTCATCACCTGTTAGCATAATTTTTTTTTCATCAGTTTTATCAAAGGACAGGAAAGGATTCAGCCAGAATGCATCATTTGAAAGCTAATGAATGCATATAATCAAGGTTTCAAAGGGCAGCAAATGGCTACAGGTTTGCATTAAAAACCCACAGTGTAACTTTTCGACCTTAAAAATATGTGTTTCTCACTTGTTTTGATGGCACACCAACATTCATTAAGCGTATTTTTGAGCTGTCACTGCCCAGCAGCGTGTCCCAAGGCTCAGAAGCAGCACTGTGTAACTTTTCCATCCAGGACACGGCCGTGATGTTGCAGCCGACTATTGGTTGCAGCACCGTGTCATGTGCTAGCAAACGGATACGAACCAGATAAGAAAACAGTGGGTCTTTTGAATGTGCATCATGTCGGATTCGGTAAAGAAACATTATCGGAGGAAGAGAGGAAAAAAAAGCGAGGAAGAGACAGAACAAGAGTCAAGATAAGACTGTCTTTTGTGAATCACAGTACAGGTACGATGAAGATGGATGCTAGTTTAGCCGTCACTGAGAAAATTGCTAAAAGTTCCGTTGTGGGTCATTAAGGGGGTCCTCAGGGAAAATAGGTTGGGAATCACTGTTGAAATGGTTAAATTATATCATATACTAGTTTAAAGCATATTTTATTTGAACCAGGAGTCTGTTCTTCTTTATTAAGCATTGCAGGACTGTGAATATTTTGGTCTGTTCTTAACCTACTGTAATTACAATATTATATATTTTCATTTGCTAATGTAACCAGATAGTTAAGTGCATAAAATTTAACAAGTCTCACTCAAATATAAGTGTTAAGAGGCCAGAAAGGAGACAAACTCAGGTTTCTTTGATGACAGTAATTTCACCACCAAACTCCAAAACCTCAGTGGAGACTCTTTGACTTGTTAAAACTTAAAAAATAAAACTAAGACAACTAAAACAACATGTAGTTTTATTATGCATCACACGTAACATAAATCAGTACATAACATTTTAGGACAAAGCTTTGTGGGATTTTGCATGTGGTTTACATGCCAATCATAATCCTCTCCTAAACTGAACCAAGTGTTTTTGGTTCCTTAACCTCACCAAACGGACTGAAAATGAAATATGTAAAAGAAACATAAAAAAGCTCCCAATACCCAAGTTAAATTTCCTGTCATGAAGCTCAAATTTCATAGAGCAGACAAAATAAAACATAAAAATAAAATAGATAAAAATCATCAAGCATTTTCCAGTGTAATACTAAATTATATATATATAAAAAAAACATGAAGAAATAGCTTTTTCTGACCACTTTTAGATGCCACGCACACCTACTTACTCTACCTACACTCCTAGGCTACAAAATGGTTTCCTCTCTCATCCATATTCACATACCCCAGTGAATGTATCAGAGGCAGTGTGGGGTTTAGTGTGTTTCCCAAGGACACTTTGACATGTGGTCAGGGGATACTGGGGATTGATTCACTGACCTTTCAACTAGCAGCTGACCACTCTTACTACTGAGCTACAGCTACCCCCAAGTACAGGACATAAAACCAAAAACATGACATAAAAACCCTCTCTACCTAAAAGCTTGTCTAAAGCCAAAGTTTTCAGCTGGATTTGAAAGAAAACAACACAGTCAATGCAACATAAAAACAAGGGAAGTGCATTCCTGCAAATGTGTGGAAGGAGCGACCCCCACCAGGTTCCAAATCAGATGTTAGGAGCCAGAAACAGTGTCTGGTTCGATGACCTAAGCCTGTGAGTTGACAGGCTTGAACACACATCCCTTAAAGTTAACACCAAATATTTAAAATGCATTTTAAAATGGCCTTTTTTTCGATCCAGTTCGTTTCAGTTTGCAATCTTAGCCACTAGATGTCACTACGTCCCCCACGTCAGACCTTTAATAGAATTGAGTGGAAACCTAAAGCTGCGTTTTTGACTGCTGTTATTTTAACTTCCCAAAAAGCCATCCCAGTTGGCTGTTATTACCTTTGAGAGTGTTGGTGCTTTTAAGGAGGAGAACATTTCTGCTTGGTCGAGTGCTCCCTGCATCTTATTTTCACCTTTCTGTCCCTTGTCACCTCACATTTAGTCTCCACCGTAGCCCATAAAATCAGCTGAGTGTAGACTGTGCTGCCCGATAGGTGATGCTGCTTGTGAGCAACATTCAAACCCAATCATAACATGTTTTTTTAATATATATATATATATATATATATATATATATATATATATATATATATATATATATATTATATAAAAATTAGTCTAATTTTGGACTCTTCATGTACTCCATCCTCCTGCCTGTGACCTGGAATTCAATCTCTGCAAAGCATCTTAAAGGAGGAGAGGAGTAAGGAGAAAGGAGGCTTTCTGGAGGAGCTATAAATGAAGATGCATTGGTGAAGACATCTGCATTCATGATTTGTAAATGGGTCATAACATATAATCCAACAATGAGAATTGATTTAAAAGTATAGTAAAGTGCAAAGTTCTAAAACCACCGCTTATTTGTTTGGATTCTGCTTTGAAGGAGTTGGGCTGTCTTGTAATCTTTTAGAGTGCTCTTGAGCAATAGTGCCTGAGGACTTTTGGCATATCTCGGCATGATCTGGAATGTGTCCTTAAAAAAAAACAAAGTGAAGTGGCCAATCATAAAACCAGTAGATCACCAGAGAAATAAGAAATAGAACGAACAATCCGGAGCGAAGCACCTGAACCTTCAGGTTTTCCATCCACTTTTCACTGACGCCTCCTCAGAAATGGTGTTCGTGAAAGGGTGGCTGTCAAGAAACCATTCCTAAGAAAAGGAAACAGGGAGAAAAGGCTGAGATATGCCAAATGACACAAGATCTCGACCGAAAATCAACAGCAGCAACTCTTATGGGGTGATGGATCCTCCCCAGAGACTAAACCTCAACATTATTGAAGCAGTGTGGGATCATCTTGACAGAAAATGGAACAAAAGGCAGCCAACATCCAGAGAAGAGCTTTGAAATGCCCTTCAAGAAGCCTGGAGATGCCTGACATGCCTGTTCCCTCCCCTTTTTTTTTTAGTGTTTTACCCCTCTTGCATCCAAAGTGGGAGGGACTAAGATGCGAGGAGATGACTTGAGGAGAGCAACTGAAGATGCATAGATTACTGTAAGAGAGGAAATAAGGGGACACATGATCATTTCACATATCACTTCATAGGGGGACAGACACATGGGCTTTGGTGGTTGAGCAGGCAAGAGAATTAATAAAAGGAACAAGTGATTACAGCTAAAATCACAAGTAAAAACAAAAAATATACTCCTCAGAAGTACATTCATCTGCACGTCAGCAAACTGTTCTGTAATCTGTCTGGTACTTTGAAACACAAAATATGACGTCTTAATAAATAATTGAGCTCCTAAAAAAATGCCCCTTGTGTTTTAAATACTATTTACTTTTGGTTTAAAAACACAAAAGAAAACTGCATTCACACACAGTACAACATATGCTGCACACATTCACTTCTGCAGACATAAACATGTGTTGGCCGCTGCGCGTGACCTCCCTGTGACATGATGAATGACCAAATCAGGAGTGTAATGAAATGCCGCACATTCGCCTGCTGCTTCCCCATGTATGCGTGTGTACGTGTGTGTGAAAGTGGGTGTGTGAGTGCTCAGGACCTCAATCAGAATCACAGGTGACCTGATTTCTTGCTGAGCCTCCTAAGTTTGACAAGAGCAGATAATTACCAATGACCTCCCACCTCGTAAATTCTACCCCGAAGAGATAGAGAGTGATAAAGAGGAGAAGCGACCTTGAAACTTCAGCTACATTTAGGTCACCTGTGAGAGCCCCACCTTAACACCTCCTCTCTCTTTCTTTGTTAACCTTTAACCCCATCACATCTTTTTAACCTTCTTTTATTCTTTCCCCTTCTTCCTTATCCTCAAGGACTTTGATCATTGCGTGAAAGCTGATTCAAGTCTGCCGTAAACCTGTCGTCATGCGCCGACTGTGAAAAATGATTACACGTGCACACACCTACACAGGCGGTGACATTTTCTGAAGATCTGACCTAAATGCAGGGAAGGGAAAGCAACGCAGTGACATAATATACACCTATTTGTTCAGAGTAGTGATGAAATCATCTCAATGTCTAAAGAAATGAATGTTAAGTCAGAACATTTTTCTATGAATATGATTTGCATGAATCAAGAACTGAAATATCTAAACTAGGCATGTCAAATGATTGATGAATGACAGGATAGCTGTCGATCAAAAAAACTGATTACATTCCAAAGTGTTGAGAGGGTACTTTAAGCTCAAGGTGCTTCACCGAAACAAAAACTTATCTCTTTACTGTCTGTAAATGACAGCAGTTTTATTTAATAAAACATATCCGCTCATCTTCAGACTAATGGCAACAACACTTAAAAAAAAGTTGTGTCATGTTTACAGCTGCGTGGCATCCTTTCTCTTTTTTTTTTTTGTCCATTTACTGGACATCTGGAGGGAAGATGTTGCTCCATTCCTCTCTGATATTATTTTTTAGCTGTTCAGAACTCCATTCCACACCTCCTCAAAATTATTCTTACCTTCCAATTAAAGAAAAAGCTAAATTCACATTCGTAATTTAATTAACAAGAAACTAATAATAAATAAAAATTCACAAAATTATGATTAAGTGAAATTAGATATTACTTTTGAATTGTGGTTGAAAATAATCATTTTTAAAAAAACAAACAAAAATGTCCCAGGCACAGTACAGCGCCTTTCCCTTAAAGAGTGGACCAAAATATCTGTCAGCAGGAGCAGATGTCTGATTGGACATTCTAGAAAACACCTGATTGCAGTGATTGCCGCAAAGTGTTGCTCAACAAAATTTTAGCTTTACTTGTTTTATTTTTTGTGCGTTTGTTTTTAATATTTCTTTCGAACCAGAATTCAAAGTCAATGTTATGATTTTTGTAGAATTTTTATTTATTATTACTTTCGTCAATTTCAGATTATTTCACTGATGGCTGATATTTTTCCTTATTTATTAGGTGGGTATTAATAATTTTGAGGACGACTGTATCTAGTTTCATGATGCTGAACTTCAGGGAGACCAGTCCAGCACCTGAACTCTTCTGTTGTAAGAGCAGCTTTAAGACCTTCACCTTATAGAAGTGCCATCTGGATAGAAGCATATGTTGCTCTAACAGTTTCATACTAATGCTCCCCATATTAGGAATACAGGCTTTTGAATGCCAAAACAAGCAGAATGGTCCCTTTTCTCTTTAGTTTGGAAGATGCAACATCCACGGATGAAAAAAAGAATTTGAATTTTGATTTGTCTGATCACAGAATAGTTTAAACTTGGCCTCAGTTCATTTTGAATGAACTTTCCCACTTTTTTTTATTTTGGAGTCCAGTAGCGTAAAAAACCTGACAAATTGAAGCAACACCTGCAAGCTGGCAGGCAGTTCACAGTCCTGCCTCTTCACACTGCATGCCACACACAGACCAATCTGAGCAGAATATTTCTGCAACACATTAAATTAGCAGGCATAAATTATGCGTAAAATGAAATTCAAAGCATGTTTCAGTTTAAATAAAACAACTGTATGGAGCTCATCTCCGCTTTGAATGCTGCAACATAATTGAGTTGCTTTTTTCTGCATAAGAACACTGACATGTGCTATGCGTGAGTAATGTAAATTACCCAAGTCTTATGCTAAATAAGGATTGAGCCAAACACTGTTTTCCTGCCTTTTTTGTTCACTGAAGCTCTTCATCTGACTTTTATGGCACATCTGTAAGTTTTAAATATCACAAATATATTTGTCGTCGAATAAATGATTTTGTTCAGATTTGAAAATCAAATTTATTACCTAACAATGTGATTTTGTATTCTGTTACATGACTTCATTTTCTGAAAATGGCACATTGGGAGCTCGTCCCCTCCACACACCTTCAGGGAAGGAATATTTCCACATAATTCCCAATCCCAATAAACCCTATCCCCTAAAAGTATTGTCAATGATGAGCGTTCAAACTGCTAAGTGAATAATTTTCAAAATGTAATCCGTTCAGTTAAATTGCATAAATGTTGAGGAAACATGTGATGGGTTGGTGTTGATCCATGCATGTGCGCCGGTTTCCAACAGGAAGCTTTTTCTCTCATTTCCCACACAGAGTACTCTGACATACGCAAATTTGACACCACCACCACACACACACACACACACACCGTTATTCACTCCTCTGCATACAATCTTTGTCTCATGAGAAATGGTATTAATACCTGGCAGGCTTTAAAATGTCAGCCAATCTCAAACAAGGTGCACAAAGACCCAATTTATTTATGGATCTGACACTTCTCATGTCTTTTTGCTCTAATGCTATTTTGGTTTTCAAAGTGTCTTCTCAGAATTAGGAAGAGGATGAGGAGGGGGATGAAGATGCAGACAGACAGGTCAAACCCTGGGAAAGGTGTGAGGGCCAGAGGCTGAAGAGATCGACCCGTGAAGCCCGGAGGAGTTGGTATTTTAATCAACACTTGGAGAAAATATCCCTCAAGACAATTCTTCAACATGTGACACATGACTGATCAAAGAGTTGCATTGAGTGATAAAAATACCACAAATGTGGGCTAATCACAAATCTGCATTCAGCCCTGATGGCTGCTTTCTAACATGAGCTGATGGGCTTTATTTACTCCTCCCTCTCTACTCCTCTTCCTCCTCCTCCTCATGCCGACTTCCTTTGTCTTTTCAGTGTCACTCTGTTCTCCTCTTTTAGTATTCACCCCCAGTCATACACACGTTAGTTCAATTTCCAGAGCTGTTTACTCATTGAGTGATGATTGCCTGTTTAAACATCTGTCCTCAGCAGTGTACACAGCAACACACACACACACACATGCACACGCACGCATACAAACACACACAGCTCCATATCTGACTGCATTTTAGACAACAAATCAAGAATCTAATCACATGTTTACACTTTATTTAGTCTTTAAATCAAAACTGGTTTTGAAAGAATAGCATATCGTACAATTAAGCACAGAACATTAGGCTTGAATTACGAGCAGTCATGTGAGAAAGAAAAATCCACCCACAATCTTAAAGTCCAGGTCTAAAAATGTCAAGGTCTCACATCTTAAATCCATAGATTTCACTATATTTTAAAGGTACAGTCTGTAAGAATTACTGACATCTAATGGTAAAGATGGGTATTTGAAAAAAAAAAGGATGTTTTCTTACAAATGACTTCATAGTACAAGCACTGTTGTGAATGTACGGTGGTCGTTAGTGGCCAAACTTCTCCCAGACATAAATATGTTTTCATCTGTGAGTGGATCCAGTGGTCTCAGGTGTAGCCATGACTGCACTGAGTTACTATTTTTAATGTCTTTTAAGGCATTACTGATCCAAACAGTGCTTAACTCCCATTAAACAAAGCTGGTACAGCAGTTTTAAAGTCATGAGGGTTCTTATTTTACTCACATTGTTTTGTCCATTCAGGGACACCGTAGTAAAAATGGTGGAACAAATATGGCAGCTTCCATATGTGCACCGCCCAGCAAGTAGATATAAATAACTCATTCTAAGCAATAAACATGTAACAGCGCAGCGATTACACATCAATAGAAACACACTTTTGAATTATAAATCACATTTTTCTGCCATTGACCTTAGATCTTTTACATATTGTACCTTTAATACAAAGCAGTTTACATATAAAAGATGTGTTTTAAGGGACTCAAGGCAAGATTCAGAAATGAGACTCGCGACTGCCTCTAGTCCCCTTTACTGGATTTTAAAAGCGACCACACTGTCCAACGATCTCAAGTCCACAGGAGGAGTTCTACAGTAGAGTTTCAGGGCCAATGAACAGAAAGCTTGGTCGTCTTTTTTCCCCCCAGTTTTATGTAGAGCACCATCAGCAGCCCCTGGTCACAGGACCTCATGGACCTGCGGCAGGGACAAATGGTGAAGAAGCCATCGGATATAATCTGTTGCTTGTCCGTGAAGACCTGTCCAAGTCAGTGAGAATGTTGGGTGTAATTAGACGGATGGCGTACTTTACCTTTTAGAAAAATATTGCAGAATTGCAGTAAGTTTTCTTTGTCAGTGGGGGGTGTCCGGCTGTGGCTGACTGGTGTGGTGGTGTTGGAGCCTTGTTGGAGGTTGGTGGTTCAGCTGTGCCTCCCCTGGGTGTCTCGCTCCTGTGCCTCTGCCTGTGTGCCACCGCCAGTGCAGACGACCCCCTTTTGGATGAGTTTCCTCATCTCGTCCATCTACCTTTATTTACCTGAGCGGGGATGGAGGTTGGTGGGGTGCTTGCATATGTTGCAGGTGTAGGTGTGTGCACGTGTGTTTTACATGATCACTGTTATATTGGCCGGGCGGGAATGATTTTAACTGTAAAGTGCTTTAGAGTCGCCGTTTGAAAAGGGATTCATAAATAAAGTTTTGATTGATTGATCGTGTTCTTTAATTTTTTTTTTTTTGTAAAACTTTCTTCTTCACTGTTATATTTACTTGTCAACCAGTTCACGCATACCCACACATATACCTGTATAACTAAACAAACGTGAGTTGGAATAGAATCATTACATTATGTCAACACTTTTCCAAAACCTATGAAAAAATTGAGTTTTCCCAACAGATTTGTGTTTTGTCAGTAGTTTTAACCAGTTGCATCACACATGAATGTCTAATTGTTATCACTCATCATACCTTTTTACTGTTCCATGTATTTTGTGAGATGTCAGTCATTTTTATAAAAAAATGTATAATAGAAACCTTTTCTTAAGATAAGTCCTCCCCCTCCACAATACTTAAAAAAGTAAATCCTGTTTTTTCTATAATGTGCATTCAAATAATTTTGGAACAGCAATGAAAAATTGGCACTTTTTTCAAGGATAAGCCAACAAAACAGAAAGGCTAAGTGGGCGGCAGTGGTGATGGTCAGAGGTGAGCATACGACCAGTAGAGTCAGAAACATGGCAGATGGAGCACAAGCCAGGGAGGTCATGCTGTCCTCAGCAGGTGAATTTATGTATTTTTCATCAGTAGTGACATAACAGAGATGTAAGAGGAAAAAGACAGCTTAATCAAAACTGCATGAGTTAAACAGATTAATGTGCAGTAAATCCTAAATTGGCAGAATGCTCTGGAATCGCTCCTCTATGTGTATGAGTGGGAAGCTAGAAGCAGAGAGAGCAGCGGAAAAAGACTCGGCAGGGGTCGGACCTAAGCAGGCATCAGCGACATCAGGCATGACATTGATTAAGTCTGAAACAGAGGCTCGGGCAGAGGTCGGTCACAGAAGCTGGGCAAGCCATTTCAGCTTCACCCTGTGTGGGATTTAACCAACTGAATGAATAGAAAGGAATAGAAAAGTCGGCTGATGTGTATGGACAGTGAGCTCAGCTGATGAACCGGGACTGTTGGCTGAGTTGGTCCTCATGACTTGACCTAATGCTAAGCTTGATTTAGCTGCATCACATCAATGTTCTCTTATCATGCCAGATTAATTTGCAGAACAAGAATGAAAGGAGGTGTTGTTTGTATGGAAACTTTTACTCAGTTTAAGGGGAGACACTGCAGGCAAAAACCCTGTTTTTTCATCACCTGCTCAATTTTGAGATTTTCATTTTTTTTCCCTCCTTCAACATGTTTTCTTTCACACTAGTGTAAAAAACACATCCAAAATAAACATTTTAGGGGTTTATTTCATGATAAATTGTCTGATGCACCCAAATCCCCTCAAAATGCAGCTAAAGTGTCCATTTTCTCAAAATGAGTTTTTTCTCTTACTCTGGGTAAAAAATCTCCACTTCAGGAGCACTTACAAAAAACAAATTTTCAAGTTTTGCTTCTGACTGTATTCTTAAACTTTTTACAGAAGGATTTTTTAATATCTCATTTACAGCCATGATTTATAGAACATTTCTTCCCAAAAATATGCCAAGAATGGATTTTTTTCTGGTTGTTGTATATTCTAAATTGTGAAATGATCTATAAAGATATCCAAAATCCCCTCTGTAAAAACCTTTGACTTCAATATGTGAACAAAATTCAAAAGGAACTTTGAACCTGGCTTAACCTAGTATTTAGATTTTTTTTCCCTAGAAATGTATGCAAATTAGCCCATTTTTAGCTATATAACACCTCATTTGCATGTCTAAACATAACATTTCAGAAACACTTGCAATACAAAAAATGCTAGCCCTAATGTGAGGAATAAACCAGGAAAGTTTCATGGTGATACCAGTTGGTTAAATTTTTTACTCTTATTTGCCTGTAGTGTCTCGCCTTAAGATATAAATTTTAGAGCATGCACTGTATGCTATGACTTATAAAAAGAAAGAAACCATAACAGCTTCCACTCTACCACGTCTTCATCTGTTGCTACTCCACTGCAGCTTTGCTTTCGACGTAGCTGACCTTACATTCATTTGCCAGAATATATTTGCTCGGCTGCACAGACTCTAACTTCCAATGAAAACATCCCATATAATGGGAAATCTGAATTTTGGCAATGCTGGCTCATCTCTGGCTCTTTTCACTTCCCTCTCTCCCCAGAGCTCAGGTCTTTGGTTGCATTGTTTTGAATTTGAATTCTTCCTCTCGGGCACATTATTTGTAAGCATGATAATTTGCAGGCATGAAATTGTGCCTAATTGCTATGCAGATAACACAGCTTTGTGTTTAACTGAAGCACAGTGATGCTGGCAACTTCACTGACACTGTGACCTGGATATTAAGTATTGGATGTCTCATCGCTTCTTCCAGCCCAGCGGCATTAAACTGAAGATGCAAATAATTTTTATCTTCATTATTAGTGGCAAATGCACACAACATTCTCAATGTTTATGATTCTTTTTTCATTCTTTGCTTGGAGCAACTTTGTTTTTCAGGCTGTGATTTTTGTTAAGTCCATTTTTAGCTAGAATGTCTCTAAAATGAAATACAGTATCTTTTTTGACACAACGTAATGATGATTATTCATGTTTGTTCCTTCCTTAACTGCCGTCCTGTGTAAATGTGGCTTAAATCAAAGGGCCAAACAGGACAGATTCATTCACCCAGTCACATAAAACCATTACTTTTTCTTGATTAAACATATTTCAATGAAATCTAAAGGATGAGTTTTCTTTCAGTTTGCTCTGTTGTCTTCTTTTATTCAGTTCTTCTCATTTCCTGCTTTTGTTATTTTGTGTAGTTGTGTCACTTTTCAAGCGGGGCACTTCACTGGTGCATAACTGTCGTATTCAAACTCCTACATGCTAGTCGCATACAGTTTATGAGTCTTTGTTGTATTTCATACACTCTTCAGAAAAGACTGTTTGTGTAAGAGTATAATACAGCTCCTTTTTAGGAACTTTGACCTGCCTGACTCCTGAATAATTATGTAAAATAATTAAACAAGATGTCTTCCCAAATAAGAAGGCTAAAGCTTGAGTATAAGTGGGTGGTGAAATGAAGTTGGGGCTGATTGAATGCAAAACAGACAGCAGAGACAAATGTGCAGAGCAGTGAAGCAGTGGCAGAAATGGCAGAGTTGAATGAAAACAGGACATTTTAGGCACAGTCATTTGTTCAAATGCCTCAAATGACAATTGCTTTCCTTTACCTCACAAAGAACATGTGGCTGATGAGAACTGAAGCTTCTATCTTTATGAAAATGCCAAAGATTGGGCTGTTTACACTGCAAAAAAGTCTAAACCAAATTTTACACTCTTATATTCAGCAAAAACTGTCTGAACAATCTTGATTTGAGAGTAATATACTTGACAAGAGCAGAATATGTAAGATTTTTAATCATGCTTTGAGAGTATATCTTTTATTTCTTACTTAATAACTGTAACTGAATACAAAAAATGGTTATTTTATATGCATATTAAGTTAAATAATCTCATTAAGACACTGTTTCAGATCACTTTGTGTCTTTCACCCCCAATTTTAGCTGTAAAAACTTGTTTTAAGACCTCCCGTATCAGTTCATTCACACAGGTTTCTTGTAATAAGAAAAAAAATCTGGACTTCAGCCAAGTGAGAACTAACCTAAAGCAAGCTGTGAAACATTCATTTCAAGTTTCTTATTAAGTGAAAAACACTTAAAACTGGTCTGTTCATGATTCTTTTTAGTGTTCCTGTTTTCTCATTTTGAGCGAAAAGATCTCAAAACGAGAGAAACTAACCAGGAATTGCAGAACTGGTAGCATAGAGGTGCACTTTAACAGTTCGAGACAGCGGCTCAGGTCATAGAACAGCTTATCCAGAAGATTATAGGTTCAACTCCCATGTCATCCTCATCAATCAGGCCCTTGGCTAAATAAAAGCTTTCATGAAGTTCCAGATACGTGGCATGTTTTCCATGGTTCAGTATGGGCAGTGTTGTAGTACCCAAAAGCCATACTTGAGTTAAAGTAAAAGTACCTTACTGGAAAATAACTCAAGTGAAAGTCGGCAGCTAGAATATTACTAAAGTAAGAAAGTAGCTAGTATTTACTGTACTCAAGTATCAAAAGTAAAAAGTACTGCAAATAAAACACAATCAGAAATTTGAGTTGAAAATTTTCTTAATTTTCAACTCTAATATGCAGCTGCACTTGTTTCTGTTACATAGATCATCATCAAGAATGTTTTGGTTGATAAAACATGGCAAAAAATGTTGAAAATGTGTCTTCAGCACTTTAATAAATCCCGATTTAACCTATTAATGCAGGCTACATACTTTCTATTTTACCAACTGGTATATTTCTGTGGGTAATGTGCATGGCGTGAACATGTGCTCGCTCCTGGCTTCCTTCCACGGTACAAACACATCATATGATGCGGACTGAGCCTCTAAATTCATGAAATGAGTGAGCGTGAGTCTGACTGAAGGTTTGTTGCTCTGCGTTGGTTCTCAGATGGACCAGGAGCAGCTCCAGCTCCCTCACCACCCTGCATCTCAACAATCTGTTATCTCGAGAACGAGATAATTATCTCGTCAGGGATAGCGGTCATTATTAACGACATAAATGATCTTGTTGTCTCGAGAAAATGGCGGATAAAAAAATGTGCGGCCAAAACCACTCTCTGCTTCCGTAGGCAGTGCTTTTCGAAAAAGGTTCTTAGCAGTTCTTAAATTAAGAAAAAACTTTTGTTTTAATTAGAAAGAGACCTTATTGAAAAGAAGCATTACCAGACTAGTTTTGAGGGGGTTTTCACTAAATGAGTGACTTGAAATGAATGTTTTACAACTGTTCAAACAAATTTTCTCCCTGTATAGAGTTTTGATATTTTAATATTTCAAGAAATCTTAGCAAGTATAATTTTCTCACCACATTGGGAGATTATTTCACTTGAATATAGTCTGACTTCTCAATTTCAGTATTTTTAAAAAACTTGTATTAACACCACTTGTTTTTGCAGTGTATTTGGGTGAATACTCCTATAAAGTCTGTTTTCTTTTTACTCAGGGCATTCACTGCTCACATTTTTCATTCATAATGACAGTGATTATTAATTTCTTGCATGTATTTACCATATTCTTTCCATCATCTTAGTCAGGTAGTTCTTTTCCAGACTAGCTCTATAGGTTTAAGCTTGGAAATGTACCTGGCATCTTGTTTCAACTAAGGCAAGTACAAAATCTAAGTGGGGTTTTTGTTGGTGGATTTTTGGACAGGACACAGTTTGATATCAGCCTTTGTTGTGCCTCAGATAAGTAAGCATATTTCGCTAAATGAAACTGTTAAAAAAGTAGAAAAAAATAAAGTGAGGGCTACAACATCATGACTAATCTGCTCCAACTTCGCTCAAGGTTTTTGCCCTTAAACTAAATATCCATCCTGATATTTTACACTGAGCCACTGAAAAATAATTCTAAAAATATCCTGACTTCTGGCACAAAAACAGGATTGTCAGGTAGGAGGATGACTCAACAAAGCGACCAAACCTCGAGGAATGTTGTCTGTCCTGAGGGGCTTTTAACTGGCCAGACCACGAAGCGCTGTCCAGGGTGCTGAAATGCTTGCCAGCCGTTTCCTCTGTGATGGCTACAAATCCATAAAAGAAAAGTGTGTTAATTATTTGCAAGAAGCAATAAATAATACAATGCAACATTTAAAAAGTCTGGTTCATTCTATGTGTAGATGTTTGATGGCATAATATCCACCTATTAGTGTAGTGCAGTATGTATTGAGTCAAACCCTGAATCATGTTGAACTTGAGACCGACTGTAAGTCTGCAGATGTGCAGGTGGAATCCTGTTGGGACTTGATTGAATAAAAAGACAAAACCAACATTTTTCTGCAGTATTTTTGTGACATTGTTCATTTATTTGGTTGTTCCTTTTTTAATATCTTAATCATGTTCCTCAAGTGTTGTGGATTAACCTAATTAATAGCAACATGCACCTTCAGTGGTTTCTTTTAACTACCACTTTATTGTCCTACCTTTTGATGCCCATGCACCAACTCTGAGACGTGTTGCTGCCGTCAAATTCAATATAAGCTGATGATTGTGATGGAAACGTCTTGATTTAAACTCTCTATGTTGAATTGTGAATAAAATACATGTTGCATGGGATTTTTAAGTACTTGCATTCATGTTTTTCATGTGCCTTTTACACAGCTTTTCAACAGTAGGTCAACACTGACTAACAGCAGTTGTTGACCAACAGGTTTTACCCTTGACATGCAGTTGCAGATATGATAGCAGTCAGTGATAGTGCAGGTCCATACGGTACAACTAAACAGGTTGTTGATACACATACACATTCATCAGACAGTTTTTAATGTCAGTATTTCTCATTTTCTTTATTTCTAACAAGAAAACATCAACACCAATCCCTTGAAGTAGTTGTGAAGGTGGCAGTAAAAAAGTTTACGTAAAAAACTATTTCAAATGGTATGCTGAAGTTAGAACGAGACATGTTGACCAAAAAGATTATACTTGTGCTGTCCATCAACTCAGATTTGATGTGAAGTCACAATTCTGTTTTGAAATTTGATTAATAAATGTGATTATCTAGGAAAAAAATTAAGAAGCACCCCAGCTTGCAAGGATTGTCTGCAGCTGTCTACCACAATCTGGGTGAGTCTTCTAGGTACAACATAATAACGAGTGGACAGTAAGAGCCCAGCTAAAGAGTCCTCATTCCACTCATATGTTACTTTAATTATAATGATATAATAATAACATCTTTTATTTTTTGATTTTTTAAACCACCTTTTTGTTTAAATTAAATTAAATTAAATTAAATTAAATTAAATTAAATTAAATTAAATTAAATTAAATTAAATTAAATTAATTTAAATTAATTTAAATTAAATTAAATTAAATTAAATTAAAGTACAATGTAAATTTGATTTAATTTAATTTAATTTAATTTGATTTAATTTAATTTAATTTAATTTAATTTAATTTAATTTAATTTAATTTAATTTAATTTAATTTAATTTAATTTAATTTAATTCAAACAAAAAGGTGGTTTAAAACATCATGTCCATACACTTTTCAATTACTGGTTAAATTTTTTTCTTGGTGGAAGCTTGCAATGCCATTTTATAGTGAAAAATGTGGTTTTAAAATTTCAAGAGGATGTCTTATAAGAGGATGTCTTATAACAGCACTTTGGTTTATATCAACCGTCTAAACTCGCCTGCTAAACGTAAAGTAACTATGTCACAATTTAAAGAAAGGTGACAATTGCCCTATTTTTAAGACCAGAATGTAAAACATGTGGCATGCAGCTTGAAAATGATTTAATCACATATAAAATTACTATACACTATATGTCAGTTATACTCCTTGCAGGATCTCATTATTGACAATTTCAAACAACTAGAGCTGTATCAGTAGTTTTGGATCTCAATAAATCCACGTCTCTTTTGAGATAACAAACACAATTGTAGAATTAATTATTGCCCTGTCAGCTATAGCGAGTTTCACCCACACAAACAGAATTTTGTGACTTGCCGAATCAATCTGAGTTAATCTGTGGATGTGATAATGCAGCTGGCCAGAGAACATATGTTCCTGAGCGGCTGGTTCACCGCTTGTCCAGCTGCTGACAGAGAGACTATCCTTTGAAACATCTGTTCGCTATTGTCTCATCCCATTTATCAGAGGGATCACTCAGTCTTCTGCACACATCTCATATAGATACAAACACCTCAGTCACACGTCTCACATCTGAAACACTCTATTTTAACACTCGTCTGTATTTATAGAGCTGTGTTAAAAGGCTTGTCTCCTGCCCAAGCTGCCTAGTGAAGAAAAAGGCTTTTATTAGGAGTGATAGCAACCTGCAAAAGACAGCACTCTTTAAAACTATGAAACAGCTGTCCAGCAGTGTGTGAGTGAAAGAGGAGGGGAGCAAAGGAAATTGTTTGTCTCTCTGCTGATAAATAAATGTCTAAAGTAAGCTGGATGAGGGGCGAAAACGTAAAAGGCACCCACCATTAGTCACTTTCTCCACTCAGACGCACTTCTTCCTGTCAATGTAATTTCAGTAATCAGTAACAGAAAAACTGTGTTTTCAATTTGCAAACAAAAAGGTGAGAAAACAGCAAAGGATTGATTCTTTTTTCTCATCTCTCCTGCTTTTGGTTGACTCGCAGGCAGACAACTGCCTCCACAATGAACACTTTGATCTAAAGATTAGAAAGGCAGCAAAGACATATTTCTGCGTATGAAGTACTTCAGGGTCGTTTGCTGCGTTTATTGTGCTTCTTTGACTTGTGTGCTAAACCTTTGGATACTGAGAAGAAAATGTGATGTTTGATGACTTGGCTTCATAACTGAAACCAAAATGTTCTTTTTAAAATATATTACAGAGTGTTGCTGCAGTTGTACTTTTGATTATATGTGGTGACTCAGAGAGCGACTCCTTCTGAGACATATAAGAAGAAAACATTTAAGAATCAGAATCTGAATATTTTATTAATCTCTATAAGAAAATTGTGTTGTAGCAGCAACAAGAATGAAAGAACAAGTTGTAGGTGCAATAAAAAAATGCATTAACATTAAAATAAATTATAAATTTGAAATAAACACTACTATTTACATAAAAACAGTTAAAACCCCCAGCATTTACAAGCAGCACAGCCACTGGTTTAGGTAGCTGCAATGACATGGGATATGGATATGAACATTCAATCTTATATATATATATATATATATATATATATATATATATATATATATATGTGTGTATGTATAGCCTATATTTGGGATGCACGATATTGGAATTTTGGCTGATATCCAATATGCCGGATTTTAAACCTCATGTGGCCGATAACCGATATCAATACCGATATAAAAGCTATAATATATTACAAATAGCAGTTTTGTTATCCGTTTCTGACGCTTTCAAAACTAAGGACGGGAAAAATATAGATACACTGAAATGTAACAATATTTTCATATGCCAGTATCAAATCGATGTTTAAAAACGTGGTATCGATGTATTTTATTTACAAAAATCTCGCAAGATTTCATCATTCTGATACAAGGTTTGAAAGTCTGTAAAAAACAAGTTTTTGAAGAAGAAGTTTTTGTTGTTGTTTTTTTTGGCTTTAGAAACAGCAGCCTGATCAGTTAAATATCCGTGGGGTGTCCGATGCCCGATACTCAGTTTTAAGGCAGATATAGGCTGATACTGATAGCAGGCCGATATCGTGCATCCCTTATATATATATATATATATATATATATATATATATATATATATATATATATATATATATATACATTTCTTTTAATTTTATTAAGCAAGCAATATTGGTTTAGTAATAGCCTAATAATCAATTTCTGTGATATACAGCAAATATAAGTTCAGCATACAACACATATCACTGAAAATTAAAAAGTGCAACTTAAAGTGACCATTTCTGTGTTTTTTTCTGCCCCAATAAGGTTTAAAACCACAGCCAAAATGACACCAGCATGATGTTAACCAACCATAATGCAAATGAGTGGGTGTCTAACATTTACAATGTATGGAATGATCAATTACCAGGAATAATAGAGTACTGGTATTGCTGGGGTGTTGGGGCCCCCAAATCAAATTCTGCATATATGGTCCCATAAAGGCTTGGGCTGGGCCTGGCGTGGGTCACTCCGTGCCCCTCTGAATGATTGCTGGAATAGAGGTGTAAATTAATGGAAGAAAATGAGCTGCTGCTGTCTCCCTGTGTAATTTGACCACAGACATTTCATTAACACCTCGGTAAATCGTGCCAGCTTGCGTAAAAAGGGCAGAAAAGTTCCCCTTTAAGATTACAAAACAACAAAGTGTGCATGAAAACAGACACTATGATGTCATACACCTTAAAAACATTCTTTTCATTGAATACTGATGGCTCAGTTCTGTATTGTTGGCTAAACATACAAAGTGTGCATGAAACCGAGGAACTGTACTGAACCGTATTACTTTCAAGTCATGCTGGGTAACGGTAAAAGGACATAGAGTTCACGTCCATTAGCACAAATGATTTTCTTTTTTTGTTTATGACTTATGGCTCAGGCTGAATACATGGGGTAGCTGGTCAACGCCCAAGTTTTGAACTGTATCCAGTTTTAAATGCAGGGTTTTTGTAAGGATGTTTGCAAAGCAGAGCAGTCAAACAGAGCTATCCTTAGCATTTATTTTATAATAATGAAGGCAAAAATGTGTGAACTAGCTCCTTTAATTAACTGTGCAAGTATTTCAGTGGCCTATTGTGATATTTATTTAGTCAATTTGTCGAAAGGCTGCTGCTGTGTGATGGTCCGCCAGCTCATTGACTTTGTAAAATTGTATTCACACTGATAAACAGCTGATAGAGCCTCTGGGGTCCTGACAAAAAAAAAAAAAAAAAACTAGTCATGGGATTTGTTTTGGACCTGTTGATCGTAAAGCAGAGGAAAAGCAACAGTGAGATGAATTTAGGAGAAAGAAAGCAGCACAAACAAGGATGATGTAGGTGAATGATACAGAGAAAACAGGAGCAAAAAAGTGGGCTGGGAGAGGAGGAGGGGGTTGCTCTGAAGTGAGGGAGAGGGAGGAGAGGAAGGGAGGCAGGCTAAATCCTCGTACCATTATTATCAGGACTCACATGCAGACCCTGCTGTGATGGAGTGAGAGGAGATGGAGAAAGATGCAGAAAAGATGGAGTTACAGGAGGAATGGGAAGCAGGATTACTGGTGTGACAGCGGCAGATGAGCGACAGCACAGCGGTGAGAGAGAAACTCTGGTGGAAAAGAAAAGAAAAAAGCAAATCAGTGCAACAGGATGAGGACCTGCTAGTGCACAGCCCATCCGACCCCACAGACCAGCCATCTGTCCCGCTGTTTGCTCCGTGTTCCAGACGCTCCCTCCATCCACCAACATCTGGATCACCTCACATCCATATGGGAGAGAGGGCGAGAGGAGGGGGTCGACAAATCTAAATCTATCCTCCTCTTTTCTGATCACTCGGGACCTGAGGAGGCGCGTCATTACTCAGGGGATCCCTCAGAGAGGAGTACCACCACCTAAGAGTGTCATCAGACTACAGGAAGGGAAACTTTTCCTCCCAAGATGCAGAGGTGTGCACAGGACCTTTTCTTGTATGCGTGCCAGATTCCTTAACTTTCCATGGATCTGTTGCGCCTCTTAACCCTAAGCAGGGAGAGGGAAAAAGAGAAAGAGGAGGCGGAGAGGGGGAGAAGGGAAAAGACGACAGGGAGGCATCACCGTCGCTGCTGCTGAAGTGCTACCAGGGTTTGTGCCCCATCCACTGCTCTCCCTCCCCTGCCTCTTTCGCTCCTCTCATCCGAACAGCAGGAGCTTGAAGGATATAGACAAGAGCTAAACAAAGTGGGGCTACGCAGACTCAAACACTTAAACACACACACACTCACACACACACAAGCCGGCTGCTCAAATTAAGGGGCTCACACATCTCCTCTTCTTTCACCCTCGTTTTCCCTCACTTTCCTTTCCTGTCCCATTTTGACGCTCTGTCTTCACCTCCATGACCACTCGCAAATGTGACACACACAAAACGAGAGGAGAGAAGTGGAAGAGGGAGGAAAGCAGACAGGCAGAGGGATTTTGGAAGAAACGGGGAGATCACACACACTTGCTGTCACGTTGTGAAGTCCTCCTGGGGAGTGTGCCGACATCCAGACGCACTCACGCTCACACACAGAGGCACTGAGAACACACACTCCTGCTCTCGGTCTACATGCGGACTCCTACAGGTGCTGAGAGGCGAGCGAGGCAGGTGAAAAGCAGGTGAAGACAAAGAGGAAAAGACTTTCAGAGGAAAACAGGACAATGATGGAGCAGAGGGAGTTCAAGTTGGATGACAGCAGGAAGCACAGGTAAGTCAGTCAAACAGTCTCTCAAATATTTACACTTACTCTTATCTGTCACTTAATCTCATCCTCCTGTCAGACAGCTATTGTTTACATAAGCCTTTAAGTATAAGGGACAGATATGGAGCAATAGATGGAGGCAGAATAAGAAGCTCAGGGGGAGCGTGAGTGCAGTCATACTTTCAGTTTTCATAAGTGACGAGTTTCCTCGAGAGAAAGCTCCCATCTGCTACTGACAGAAACGGAGCAGCCAGTTGTTAATAGAACAGGAGGCACTGTAAAAGACCATATTAGCATTTCTCACTCGGAGATTTGGTGCTTGTGTATGTGTGTGTGTGTGTGTGTGTGTGTGTGCTTCACAGTACCTGTGAGCTTATTTAGCGTGACTCATTCCTGATGGTGGCAGTTTTTGGTGTTTTACGGCCACATCTGGTGATACATCCATCACACTGCAGCATCATCTGCCACTGCTAAGTCATCTTACTAGTAGCTCCACCCCTTTCAAAAGGTTCACAAGGTAAACCTGAAGGGACAAGAGATTCTAACTGATATCTCTATAAAAACAAAAAGAGGATGGCATAAAGTACTTTATTAATTTGATTCAGTGAAGGCTTCTTCAGACTGAAGCACTTTACTGTGCGTATGTATAAGTGGTTTGCAAAATGGGGTTTGGGGTTCAGGAAAAGGTCCTGAAAAGGATAACATTAGTACTGAGATGGGTTTAGGAAACATTTTTAACATTCAGAGTTAAAATAAATTTTTTTACATGAGGTTATCAGGGGAGATCCTTACAGACTTTTTACATGTTCTCTGGAGCTAAGAGAACATCCAATGGGGAGTCATAGGAGTCATGGAGGATTCTTACTCAAAGAGTTATCCTCAACATTTCATTGTAAAAATTCATGTAAACACAAAATAGATATTAGCTATAAAAAATGCTTCATGCAAGTCATTAATCATGCTCTTTACCTGCCAGTTGCTCTTTAAAGGTGATAGCTATAAGTTTAATTCCTCCCCGCCAGTAGGTGGTGCACTCACACTCACTTACTCTAATAGCATTAGCAATGTTACAAAACCGGCTAGCAGTTGATTAGCATTAGCAAATGTTCAAGTAACATGTCCAGGAGGAAACTGGCAACCTCAGCAGGGTTTTCGAGCCCCTTTACCTTCACCGTCATCCTTTTTAATTTGCTGTCCACTTGAATTTGAGAACTGTAAGGCAAGGTGTTATTTCTACACAGAGCCCTCGAGCTAGCAACTCCTGAGCTAATGCTAATGGTGCAGAATCCTTTAGTGTAGTTCTTGGCATGGTAATCAGATGTAAATATTTCTATATTTTGGCCCTGTCAAAATTAATAAAAACAATTGTCTATATGCTTTGAAAATGTTCTTTTAGTAAAAATAGCACTTTTATTTTGCACCTCTCTTGACGCTCAGTGGATGTTTTATTTTTGGAAAAATAATGTCTTTGATGAAAAAGTTGTGGCTAAGGTCTTTAAAAATCTTTAACAATGTTTTATATGAAGAAACTGACAGACAGATTCAAAATGAGGTCAAATAAAGTTAAAAGAATACCCCTGACCCCCCCCATTCTGTCTTACAATGGTTAGGTCCATTTTTGCTGCCACAAGGTTTTGCTCAGTTGATTTCCTTGTAACAACAAATGGTCATCAGTAGTTTGTTTAAAGGGCCCTGAAAGAAACTATAATCATCTAAATGTACCATGTTTAATTTTTTTTTAATTACATCAAGAGTTGATAAGTTGTTTCTTTATTCATTTTTTTAATGTGTTTAAAAAAATATAGAATACAGATGTAGGGGTTGACTGGACCCTTGAATCTGATTTCTTATGGTGTTGTCTTTTCGTTTTTTCCAGTCATATTTTAGCAGTTCCCCAAGTAAGTGTCCAGTTTATTAGATGATCCTCAGCAGTAGTAAATGTCTACAAAAATGGTGTAAAATAAATATATCAGTCATGCTACTTGATTTAACTCAGAAGAATAAAAACATCTTGATTATACTGTTTGTTTCATCACCTCAAGGTTAATAGTGACTTCTATACATGTATGTCTGTGAGAGGGTCCATCCACAAATAAAATAATTTAATCGGAGGTTTAACCCATTTCCTGGTTTGCACATTCATTTAAGATACAGTGTATTTGGCTAAATTAAGAAAAAGAGAAGAAAGCTGGAATGAGGAAATGCAAATGATGATAATTCTATAGGAATTGCCTGCTGTAATGTATCATCCGGCCACCAGGGGCAGCAATGAGAACAATTAGCAAGAATTGTTCTTACAAATTATAAACAAGAAAAAATAACTTGGATTTGATTTGTTTGCATCACTTGGAGTCTATCAGGATACATTTAATTGTCATTAGATGATATTGAGTAATCAGTCATGGATGAAAGGAGTTACATTAAGGAACCAACACCGAGGTTGTTTTTGGATTAAAACGATAAATCAAATTTACATCATCCTCCTCAACACCAAACAGCTGATAGACAAATCCTGGTGTATCGTCGTAGCAGTGAACCTTTAGAAAGAGGCTCATATTAGAAACTGCCACCGTACTAAATAACCCTCAAATGGAGGAAATATTAGACTCACAATGAATAGGCATGCATGGAAATTGAAAAAGAATATGTATGAATATTGTGTTTATGTGTGTAATATTGTACAGATAAGCATTAGCACCCCCCCCCCTTTTAACATGAAATGATCAAATATTTTTGATTGCAATGATTGCATGGATTTTGATTTGAGTTTTTAACATTGCCGTTTACAGCGTCAATGCTATATCTAACATTGATCATCTGAATCATCTGATAATCAGTTTCACTCCCTGCTGACTAAACATATAAATATCTTTCCTTGTAATTTTGGTTTGTAAGATGTTTAATTGACAAGATAATCAAATATCATAACGCCCTGATATGTTGGCAGGAAGCTGATTTCTCTAAAATACCATCCACCTCTGTTTTACAACTGGTTAGTCAGCACATACAGCATTTTTCTAAATTCAGCAGCAGATGTGAAGAACAAAGTCTTGATTTCATTCACTCTTGAATTGATGGGATTCTCGTCAATGAAGCACTTCCCCCACCCTTTCCTTTGTCATCATCAAATCATTTGAATTAACAATATATTTGACAGTTAACACATCACTGACGCTGAAGCATGAGCAGCCGCTCCGTCAGTGTCAATCTGCTCAACTGCTAACCAGTTTTTTCCCTTTTCATGCTTCTTCCAGCCTTGTGGATGACTTGATGAAGACAGACTGATATACAGCTCTCACACCCTCATGCTCAGATCCAGTTAACATCACTACTCAACCTTCCACATACAAATTAAATTCACAATATGAATGAATGAATGTGTCACGCTTCACCCCCCAAGCCTATTATGAAACATATCACATAACGTGTGCCACATGAATTTATCATAATTAGGATTTTCAGTGCTAGCACTGCAACCCCATCTCTCTGGGGGGTTCTGCTCTCACACTTTAAGACTTGACAGCTTTACAGGAAATCGTTGCAAGCCAGACGTATCGTCTAAGATGACTGACGTTGACAAGGTGAGAGGATTTCCAAATCGGCTTGGCCCAACTGCCTCTCTGATGTATAGCAATTACATTCTCAAAGACACCAGATCTGTGGCCACAACAACTTAAAGGTTGAATATGGAACATTTTTTATCAAAAGCTATATTCTTTGAAAAAAAAAAAAAAAAAAAAAAAATCCACGAGGTGTTTGGAGGGGTGCAGAATGAAAGTACAGCATTTCCTTAAAATATATATATTTATCCTGAAAATAAATATAAAATAGATTTTAACTGGTTTGACAATGACTTTCTGTCATTGTGGGTTTTCAGATACGATCTGTGGCAATAGTATCAGCACAGTTAGGATGGCACTGGGAAAAATTGTGGAATCGGCAAGTAAAGCAGCTGCTTCAGAGCCTGGAGATGTTGTAATCCGTCTCAGAAGAGGAGTGACCTCAGAAGAGCAAAAACTGGAGAAATTTAGGTGAAGCTACGCTAAATGGACCCACATAAACATTTTTCATGGCATCAAAACGCTGAAATGGTTAGCTTTTTCCTGGATTGGTAAACTCTCTTGCTAACGTGGCTAACATTAGCTGTCAGTTTTAAAACTCCTCTACATTACTTGTTGGACATGCCCTCAGACTGCTGGTCACTTGCCATATTGACAGCGAGCCTGGCAACCAAATGGCTGGAGTTATATTTCTGCCGTTGCAACTACAACTTAGACACACATGATGTTGCTGTTCTGTCCGTTTATCCATATCTAATCTTTAAAACAAACACAACTGCATGAAACTGCTCATAGGATTACATTTGTAAAGTTGTGCAAAATTAGGAAATTAGCCACATAAAGAAGTTTAAACAAATACTAAAATGTATTCAGATACAGCTGGAAAGATTTTCAACGTTTCGTAATTAATTGCATTTTTGCAAGTTAACTGTGTTAACTAGTCACTCATAATAACTCATGCCAAACCAAACAATGCCACAACCATTAGACAATGAGTAACTTGAAGCAGTTGCCAAATGTTTCAGAAATAGTGAAGTCATATTATCGTGTGCTCCTTTAAATCTGACCTTCAGTCCAGCCTTTTGCTGGACTAAGAAAAAGAACAAAGACATAACCCCAAACACTCAAAGATAAGACACACTCTAAGAATAGATGGTTAAGTTCAACCAATCTGGTTGGTAGTTATGAGTCCAACCAATCTTTTGGTTGTTTTAATAAAGATTGGTTAGATTACCAATATTTTGGTCAAACTAAGTGACCAATACTGGTTACTTTGACAAAAACATTGGTTAATCTAACCAATCCTTTGGTTAACACAACTAAAAGATTGGTTGAACACATAACTAGAACCAGATTGGTTGAATTAAACCAATCTAGTTGGTAGTTATGAGTCTGACCAATTTTTTGGTTGTTTTAACCAAAAAGATTGGTTAAATTACCAAAATATTGGTTAAAACATTGGTTAATCGAACCAATTTTTTGGTTGGACACATAACTACTAATCTGTTTTTAAGGTGCAGATTCATAATGGCCTAGGGGCCAATCACACAAGGCGTGGTTGGAGTATACAAACAGCGGGGGTAACGAATTCACGTTAAAACTTCAGTGTGACCGATGGCTGTGGTTCGGTGCCCAGACACACCTCCGGAGGTGGTCTGCAACAGCTGCTTGGTTCAGAATGATTTTTTATTCATTTTATTTATTTCAACCTTTGTTTCATCAGGCAAAGACATTAAGAACAAGATTCTTATTTACAATGCCGGCCTGGCAAGTGCCATGGGCACCTGTAGGGCGAATGGGGGAGGGGAACACAAATAAATAAATATAAATAAAATCAGTAAACATTTAAGCAATTTAAGACATCAAAAGAGGCGTCAAAATGTAACAAAACATTTACAGTTGTCGTTAAAAATCACCTTTAAATTGCGTTTAAAAACAGAGATAGAAATAAAAGCATTGCATAATTCACCCACGCATGACAGTGGTGGCATGGCGGTGCGTTTCAAACTTTGCAAGTGTAACTGGAGGCCGTTTGTACTAGACTTTTGACACCCAGTGAGTTGAAACGGGATTAAACCAATTGTGCCAAGTGAGACTCTGCCCATATTCTAATAAAACAATGTCCAGTTGACCAAATAATCAAAAACAAAGGCAATGAAATCCAAAACAAAATGGAACAACTCAAAAAACAGGTCAATAAATGAAGACATGAAGCCCAATCTCCTTGGTAAAAGTCCAGCCATTAACTTTTGTCTCCACCTTCCCCCTTGACGCTTAAATATGGACTATCTTGCTGCAGGTACGTGGAGGAGGGCGCCACCGGGCCATGTGGGAATATTCAGGGTCAGTTAGAATACCAGCTGCAGAATAAATGCTCACTCAGGGATTTCTTGGACCTCATCTCTGCATAAATGGACTCTAGAGATTCCTGATGTTTCATGCAGCTGTCTGAACATCATGCCTGCAGTATGTTGATGAGGGGTGTACGATATTAACACAGGTTTTTTAATTCAAGCTCCCTAATTAATGCACTCAAATTAGGTACAGTGAAAAAAAAGCTATATGACAGGTTTGTTGATAATTCTCCGGTGATGATGCTCATCCCATCAACTAGATCCTGTTGTTTTTTTTCCTCTTCATTCCTTAAGGACTCTGCATAGGGACACCGTCATATGCCTGCTAAATAGTTGAATGACTGTTAATTTTGTATGTACAATAAACTGAATGGGGCGTTTGATATTAACAAATCGTACACAAAATAAGGTCCAATATGTGTTTAATTTGATGAATGAAATTACATACAGTGCATGATTATATGACTTAATCTGGCCATAAGTAGTAGGGCATTCAATTTTGGGGAGACAAAATTCAAGGAATCTCAGAGTTTTAGTTTGCTTATATGGAAAGTAAAACAACAGATTTTTTTTTTTTTTTTGTCTTAATACAATTATCTGAAATCTTTTGTCTCATATATAAAACAAAGAGAAACCCAACAGGCATTGAGAATTTTCTGTGGTTACTTGCTAAATGAGTAAAATTGTGAACTAATATTTTGTCATTCATGCCAGTTTCACTGATCCTGATCAGTGCGGCTGTATAATTAGTGTTCATCACGCTGTAGGATGAATTTGGATTTGTGTAGTCATGTCGTTGCCAGTGCAGGTACAGAGCTGAGTCCCACTGAGAGAGTTCATCCCACATGGAAGAGCTGCACTCCATCTGGAAATCTCCATAATAATAGAAAACCTGCGAGTGAAGCACCTTGCTCGCTCACTTACTCGGTGCATGTTGGAAAATAAGCGTATAATCGTGACAGGCTTCAGGAAAGTAAATGTGCGTGTTGTTGTTGGCGCTCTAGTGTCCTGGTTTTTCTTGCATTACGTACTTTGGCCTCTTCTTGCCTGAAACTTTCCTCTTATTTATAATGTTGAATCAAAAAGATGAAAATGTTGGCAGCCGACTGTTGTGTGCTGTTTGTGAATTTCATATATGGCTGTACTCTTGCTGGCAATCTGGAGCAGACTGCTATTTCTTACCCACCATCACCCCCACTGCACACACACACACTGCTTATCTGTGGCCCCATTATGCTGCCATTTTCCAGAGATTACACTGTGAAATGAACACTTGACCTGATCTCTAGTCAGATGATCCACCCAGTAAGCATTTGTCTGTTTTCTCACCCGCTGTTTCATTTAGGCAAATGTCCAGTGCTTTCCACTCCTCAACCACTGTTATTCGCTTTTATATTTTATGTTATAAGTGCTTTTGACATTTTACAGCAGAAAATGTTCCTGCCCTGACCACATGTGTACACATAACCCATACTTACAGCTAGTTTCTTTCCCTGCATTTATTTGTGCTGTCTTGCTCTGTAAATGCAACTACTTTTAATTCTTTACATTAAAGCAAAAACTACATATCGTGCTTTTAAATCACCTGAAAAGGGAAAGTAAATGATGAATTATTTCATTTAACAAACAGTAGTTCATGGTTGATTTCTTCAAGTAAGCAGCAAGTGTGACTTTACATTGATGCATAAACCAGTAAGCTGAGACGAAACCCGGATTTAATGTTTAACATTTCCCTACAATTTACACTTTTTACTCCTTCCTTCAGGTACCCGTAACACACACATTTTCTCTGTGTATTTTAATAACTATAGCTTAGAATATGGGCATATTTTAATTTACACGTGTCAGTAAGTGAAAGAAAAACCTCTATGACCTCCTGAGTTCATGGTGCTTTCAGTATGATCACTTTAAACAAACAGCCTCTGGCAAAAGTTATGGAATGATTTTAAAAAGAAAGAATCTGTACTTTTGTTGCAACTCTTCTTGAATGCTGATTGAATTTTTGAGGCAACAACTATTTTCTTCATCAATCAAGTTTACTTTTTTTGTGTAGAGGTTGACAGATCAGCTTTGCAGCATGAAGTCTGTCTCTGATCACTGGCCTTCGCTTTCAGTTTTCATTGCAAATGTAGATTCAAAATTGAGATCTGAACTATTTATTGGCTATTTATTGGAAACTTAGTTACTATTTTTCATGGAGAGCACTTTGAATGCACTTTACTTTGTGAAAAAATGCATTATGAACATATAAACTGACTTCATCCTCACAGAACTTACTTTGAAGAATGAAATAAGTATGCAAAATTTTAACTGACTGTTTTTACTAGAGGAACACGATCTCCCCTCATCCTTATCCTGGTGTTTTAAATGAAATCTCCATTTAAAAAGTTCCTGATTTTTCTTCTTACCCAACACAGATGTGTAATTTGTCATTAAATATCTGTCATCAATAAATCATGATTACCACTTTTCATTTTTCTTATTACTTATTCATTAAAATAGGTATCCTGTAGTACAAATTAATGGGCCGTGATGCGTACATGTTTCATCTTTGTCACTTGGCTGGTTGATGTTATTTACAACAATTATCTTAATAAAGCCCAACATAAGTACATGTAGTTACCAAATGTGAATTTGATCCCCGTTATTGCACATTCCCCATTAAAAATGGATTATACCAGTTAATAAAATAAGTAATAAAAAGGATAATGTTTGAATTATAGTGTGTTACTGTACTTATAAAGTTACAGATTACACACCTGATTGGACCTTAAAAAAAGGCTTTCAGGTTTTTCTTGAATATAGACTCAGACTTTCGTGGTGTGAAGGTGGAAACATTTTTCTACACCAGGCTGTCGCAGACAAAGATTGTTTTAGCTAAAGGTATATTTTCTGAATGGCATTACACAGTCACCTCTGCTAACTGCTCTTGTTGTGAATGTAACATTAGTCTTGATTTTCTATGTACAGTATATCTTATCTAACATCATTAAAGGCCTTTTTGTATAGATCTGATGAAACAGATAAAATCTTATCTAGCTGATAGCATAATATTGAAAATGTCTATAAATGGCAATAGTTTTCTGCAATAGATTTCTGATACAGACAATAAAACTGACAATAAAATCCTCCTTGTACAGTATGCTTGTGAACCAAAAGTGATAGATAAAGGGATTAATAGATTATATTTTAAACCATTGCAACTGAAGCAAACAACTATTGTAGATATATAGTAGGCTGTTGTGTCACTGGCCTTGCTGAGTGTGCACGTCTTCGTATGCAATACAAAATAAGCAAGCTTCCAGATTTTCCACCACTGAATGAACATTGTTTTGCAAAAATACCTGCAGAAGGATAAAAACAAGGTCAGCATTGCTCTGATTTTTATTGCAACAAAAGAGACTTTGTTGCATAAATGTTTTTGCTCTTTTACTTTGGCAAAAGTTCGATGGCAGCCGACTTCACTGACGGTGGATCTTTGCTCTGATTGGCTGAAGTTGAAAAATGACGATATAGATGGTTAATTGAATCACCTGTTGTGCTTTCTCTTTAGCACACTTCTTCCTTAGATGGTCCTGTGAATCAAACCATGTGGAAAGTCGGGTTAAGTTTATCTTGCAGTAAATCTTTTCCTAGCTGGACTCAGTGAGAGAGGCAAGATCAAAATGTCATATGAAGACGACACTAAACCAGTAACCTCTGTCACCTTTCTGCAAACCTTTTAAATATGTGTTAGCAAAATATCATGAGCATAAAATGAAGTTAATGAAAAACACAATTACACATGGATCTATTGTTTTTTTTTTTAAAAGGCTGATCCATATCCATAAATCCAGCTCCATCTACTGTAATAACAAGGGTGGATTTTTTTTCAGTGGGTCAGACTGTATATTTATTGTTAGAGGCACCTAAAGCCCAGGAGCTTAAAACCTTATCAAGATGAGTGATTGATTTGCCCGGAGCATGAGGAGCGTCGCAGGAGAGGCACACATTTAGCCAATGTTGCTTTGAATGAAAGGTGGGAGGTGCTCTTCATTAGCAGAGTCTCTGATGCTCACAGATGAGACCGACGGACCATGTATCCCATCTTATCAACCAAATATATGTGTGTGTGTGGATTTGAAGATCCTTTTTTTTTTTTTTTGCTGTATAAAAGCCCACCTGCCTTTATCAAAGGTTCAAAGGAATTGATCCAATAAGGAAGGATCTTCAAACAACAAATGCTCTATTAAAGTTGCTTAATTCATATGCAGACGGTGAAGGCTGCGAGTTATTCCACGGATGAATATCAGAAATTAGATGTTCAGTATGGTAGTGACCTACTTTATAATGACTGCCAATAATCTTAGAAGCTTTTCAAGAAAGGTTTTATTTTAGATTCTCCTCTTTGATTTGTTCTCTTTACTTTGTTTTATAGATAGTTTCACTTTTGGGAAACGATGCAAATGGATATTTGTTTCCTACTGTATATTGTTGAAATGCTTCTTTTAAACAAAGGACAAGATTTGAAATGTTTATTTGTGATGTGCTCTATTATAGAAGTCTAATATGCAATGAAATGTAAACTGAATCAGTGCAAGTATAACAGTAAGCTAAGTAACAGTGTTGAGAAGTACAGTAATAATGAAACAAAGTTAAAACAGAAATGAAATAAGAGAAATAATAGTAAAAAAAAAAAAGAAGTATGTGAAGAGGAAGTTGTTTTTTTTTTTTCATCACAACTTGTCATTACAACAAATCCCAGTATAACTAAAACCATTCACAACCACATACAGCCTTAATTATGTCATGATGACTTGTGGCCTGGGCTGGTGGTGTGCTGGTTAGCACTGTTCTTGGTTTGAGCTTCATCTGGGGGTAGACTCCACATGGAAACTTTGGAGTTTGCATGTAAATTCTTAGGGATGCACAACATTAGAATTTTGGATGATATCCCATATGCCAATATTTTAAAACTCATGTGGCCGATAACCGATATTGATACCAATATTAAAGCTGAAAAAAATAAGCAGTCATTTTAAATGACAGTTCTGTTATCCGTTTCCGACACTTTGAAAAATAGGGGTGGAAAGAAATATTGATACACTGAAATATTGCGATATTTTTGCTGATATCAAATCAATATTTTAAAACGTGGTATTGATCTATTTTACTTACAAAGTCTTGCAAGATTTCATCGTTCTGTTACAAAATCTCACAATATTTCATGAATTCTCACGAGTTTTCATAACAAGATTTCGTTAGTAAAATAGATTGATGCCATATTTTAAAATGTCAATATGATATCAGCATATGAAAATATCGCAACATTTTCGTGAATTCTTGCAAGAATTCGTAACGGAACGATTAAATATCATGAGATTTCGTCAGTAAAATAGACCGATACTGCGTTTTTAAATGTCAGCATGTTATCAGCATATGAAAATATGCTGATATTTCATTGTATCGATTTTTTTCTCACCCCTAGTGTTTAAAAGTTTTAAAGTATGTAAAAAAGAAGTTTTTGAATAAGAAATTTTTGTTTTTTTTTAAACTTTAGAAACAGCTGGCTGATCGGTTAAATATCGGTTAAATATCGGTGGGGTGGGCGATGTCCGATACTCAATTTTAAGGCCAATATAGGCCGATACCGATAGGGAGCCGATTATATCGTGCATCCCTATAGATTCTCTCCAGGTACTTTGACCTCCTCCCAGTCCAAAGACTTGCATGTTAGGTTGATTGGTCACTTTAAATTCTCCATCGTGAGCGTAAAAGGTGTCGACCTGTTCAGGGTCCCTGCCTCCTGCCTGGTAATTGCTGGGAAAGACTACAGCTCCCCTGTGACTCTGAATTTGAATAAGTGGGTACAGAAAGTGGATGATGACCAAAAGTAGAGCCACAATATGTTTTATTTCTTTTTTCTTTTTACCTTCTCTTTTAAACTTTAAAAAAAATCATTATATATTTGCATATTTATGCAAAGGCCTAACTTATTTTCGATGATCTTTACTCAAGTCTCAAACTGTAGCCAACAACAAACAATGAATAGCAAGAAAAATGTATATAATGAACACAAACATGTGGTACCTAACTTGGAAAAGTTTTGCTCTGCCACTGAGTTTTACCTGCTGTTACACAGATTTATGAAGTGCTTATGTTCATCTGTTATTTCAACAGCAATCGTCAGCATTTCATTTAGTCTATTTTTCGGGGATAGGTTGATGAAATCGTAGCTTTTTGAGCGATGCTGTCTGAAGTATTGTTATGTAATGAAATCCCAGTGAGGACCTGGGTGACAGTTTTGGCATCCTGGTTGAACTATGTGTGTGTATGTGAGTGTGTGTGTGTGTGCTGAATCAGAGACGTGTAGAGATGGAGAGGTGATTACACTCATGACACTAGGGTTGGATTACGGAGGATTAAATGCACGCAGACTCTGACACACATACAGTTTTCATGATGACACAAGAGTCTAAATGCAGAGCCAATACTGATAGACAGAATGGTCAGGAAGAAGAGACAAGCAGAGAAAAAAGGATAGATATGTGTTTATGGCTTATTCGTAATGTCAAAAGCATAAAAATGAAGCGGCGTGTCCGTGTGACCGCTGCTCTATTTGCTCTCATTCCTCCTTCCTCTCCTTTCCAGGCAGTAGGCTGCCAACATGGCATTTCTCAGGGGACCTCCTCCTCCTCCTTCTTCTTGGAGCCCAATCTTCTTCCTTCTACTCTTCATCCTCATCAGCTCCCCGATGCCGCTGTGGGCACGGCCGCTCCTCATCCACTCGTCTATTAACGTGGCCGTGGTGTTCAGTGGCTCCAGCTACCAGAACGAGGTCAGAGGTCGTCTCAGTGGGGAGAACTTTGTCGACTTGCCTGTCGTGGTCAGCCCAGTGACCGTGCTGGTCAACGACACCAACCCCCGAGACCTGCTGACACATCTCTGTGATACCATGGCAACGGAGAAGCTGCATGGGGTGGTGTTTGAGGACGATGTGGGCTCAGGTGCGGGTGCTCAGGTAAATATAAACATATTCTGGCTCCCCCCCCCCCCCCTTTTTCTTTTACATCCTTTTAGAGTCACATTGTTCAGTCACTCGCATCTGTATCCCAAATGCTGCACATGGAAATTTTTAGGTGATAAAGCATCTGTTGTGTCAGCTTAAATCACAAAGAACTAATTAAGATGCCAAGCACACGCTGCCTTTCCTAAAATTGAATTCCGTTGGTATAATTCAAGTTCATAAAAGAAAAATAAGTGGCATCAAGTCATGAAAGGACTTAATACTCTGAAGGATTATTTCTGGGAGAAAGAAGTTTTCTGATGGCATTTTTCCACAGAAATATTACACATGTAGCAATCTAAGGAAATACAGTGGAATACAACAGTTTGAGTAGAGTTGAATAAAACTATTGTGTAAAACAGGAAAAAAAACAAGCTCTCGTGTAACATTTAGACTTGAAAAGTCGAAGCTTTCTAAATTCTCAGACTACTTAAACTTTTTACGTATTATAAGAGGTCACATACCACCCAAACAGCTGCATAAAACTAAACGATGCCCACGAAGTAGGAGAAAGCTGTAAGTAGATAGGAACGCATTTTTAAGCAGCCATTTCCTCAGTTTATAATTTCATTCATAAATAGGATAAGTGGAGGTGAAGTTTAGGTCTGGAAGTCAAAGGGAAACTTGAGAGAAGTGCTTGGAGGATTGGTAGAAAGTCAAATCCAAACTTGATGTTGTACTGTTGAACTGTGCTGCCACATCATTACAAAGATGACCTTCATGGAGTCATCAGAAGAAAACTTTTCCTGCACTCTTAACACAAAGCCTGTCTCAAACGTTTGCTAATTAAAGTCTAAATGAGTCTATGCATTTTAGAAATAAGTCCACTGAACCGAAAGTTGGGAGTTCAATCCCTGATTTCTCTATGTGCATCCTCATGCAGACCTTGAACCTCTCATTGCCTGTTGTGCTCGCTGATGTGTGACTTTATAAAGTATATACTTGTTGAAAAAAACCACAAACATCCACCAACCACAAATGAAGTAATGAATCAGCATTCAGTTAAATGACTTGGCAGTAGTTATGGGTATTTATTGGCTGTTGGGAACACAACACCTGGGTGCACACATTATCTTGGGGGATAAAAATTAGGCAGAGTTCACTTTTTCTTAACAGCATCACACATTAACCAAGAGTTTAAAGTGTCAAATGAAGACACTGAAGCTGACAGTAATGACTTGGAGACAAGAAGAGATCACACTGATCAACTAATACCAGACTGCCTGACAGGAGGACGTTCACTCTTGTGTGGGCTGATGTAACTGACATATTATAGAATAAATTTCTCAGTTGATTATTTAAAAATATTGTGATATCAAAAATTGGTAGTCAAACACATTCTACAGGATACAGAGTAATGTTGCTGAAAAGCTTGTGCCCTTGGAGATAGAAGTTGGATAATTGTTGAACATGCCGTCGCCCTCAGAGCACCCAGAGTGAACAACTAGCTACTAGTGGCTATGGGGGAGTGTTTAATATCAGCGTACTTTAGCAGATGTACATCTGGTGAAATAACTTTTTGAAACCTTTGAGCAGTGGTGTCCAAAGTCAGTCCTCAAGGGCCGCAGTCCTGATGGTTTTCCATGCCTCTTTGCACCAGCACAGCTGACTCAAATTAAATGAATCTAAAAGCCTATGAATTTGAGTCAGGTGTGTGTTGGAGAAGGGAGACATGGAAAACCTGCAGGATTGTGGCCCTCGAGGACCGAAGCTGGACACCCCTGCCTTTGAGGTAAAAGAGGCATACGATTGAGGGGGAAAAGGTCTTTAATAAAGACTGTATGAAATTTCCTACATGACGTGTTTAACTTAATAAAGAAACTTTAAAGTGCTCTGGAGAAGTTAGAGAGCACTATATAATGCAGTGGTGTCCAGCTCCGGTCCTCCAGGATTTGAGTCAGCTGTGCTGGTGCAAAGAGGCATGGAAAAAAGTCGGGACAGCGGCCCTTGAGGACCAACTTCGGACACCACTGATATAATGAATAGAGATGCATGATAACCTTTTTTCAAAACCGATACCGATAATTGTCAGCTCCTAAAGGCCAGTATCGATAACTGAAAACCGATAATACCCATACATACTGTACCTAAAAATGACATCAAAACTATTAACAAAACCAAAAAGACTTTAGTGTAAAATCGGGATTTTCAGCTTCTGCATGCCTATCGTAAAAATTCCAACTGTAGGGGGTAGTTTAAAATAAGGGAAAGTGGTTTGGAAGCAGCTTGGGGTCTCTCCCGTGTGCGAAGCAGCAGCTTTCTTTCAGGGTCCCCCCAGTTTATTAATCCCACTCCCCAAAACATGTTATTGGGACGAGTCGTCATGATTGGGCTTATTGACACGTAATAATTTCCTGTTATTGGCCCTATAATTATCATGCACCCCATAGGTACAAAAAGGCACCATTTTACAGCAAGATATCTCAGTACATCTCATTTTCCCTATAACTGGTGGAAGAAAATAGAGGGATTGAGTTAAACCCTCTAAAACAAGAACTTGAAGACTTGTGTTGACATCAAGGGGCAAACACCGCAGGAGAACAGTGAGGCTCTGGGTTGCCCAAAAATTGTAGTTCTTTCTTCATCCTCTAGGGGCTGGCTCCAAAACAGAGCAAATCCCCATAGACTCCCATGTTAAAAAAGCCAACTTCACAGCAGAAATGAACATAGGGGAGGGGGGCGGGGGGGGAGTTCTTTTATAACTCATTCGTTTAGATGTTGTTTAATCTTCAAATTACACATAATTAGGGGTGTCTCCTTTTGATTGACAGGTGGCAGACCAGATGCCATTTTTAGCAGTGGAGGCTAATGGTTAGCTTCCTGCTTGCTCCCAGGAAGGCCTTAGCCTGTAGCAGAGTTGCACAACAGAGGTTTTTTTGCTGTATAACAACAAGTCTAACACTATCTTACCTTTAAACGACCTCTCAATTTGTTTCTGTTCACTTCTGTTTAGTTTCGTTCGCATTAGTTTGGCTGTCAATCATTTACCACACAGCTCGGCGCGGCCTTTCCTTTGCCCATTTTAGTATTTTCTGGGAGTGACAACAAGATGACACGGCAAGATTGCGACTGTGGGAAACGTTACCGGATACTACGTCCTTATCTTTTAGTCTTTGGTTGACATACAGGATGTTGGGAAGTACCATCCATGAAAAGTACTCGTTCGTATTCTGAGTAGCAGTTATATTGGAGTAATATTCTTGAAACAGAAACCTTACACATTAACTTTATAGATGCAGTGTGCATTATTTGGTTTCTTTGAGCCCCATAAGTGTTGTTCTTCCTGCTTTAGTAAAAAAAAAAACAAAAAAAAAAACACAGCTTTAACTGCTGCTTTGGTGTGGTGCGTGGCTGTTTACATTTTCACCTGAAAATGAAATCTTAACTTTACTTTACAACCTGTTGCACATAAATGTAATGAGAATGTTGTATGCAAAGTGTGCAGAACTGATCATACCTCTTTTTTCCCCCTCAGGTGGCAGAAGTAGCACAAATCCTCGACTTCCTCTCCACTCAGACGGCTCTGCCGATTGTGGGCATCAGTGGTGGCTCTGCAGTTGTCATACCATACAAGGTACCGCCAATATAATGAGCCAATCACTTCCACATTGGCTATTATGATCAGCACCCTGGAGCTTGAATTGAGCCTTGAGTAGTCTGCCTTCTTGCCACTGTGATGAGCAAACTTTACAGCAGAAACATTCGTCACATGAAATGAGCAAGAAAAACCAAAGAAACAGATTTTTGGTGTGAGATAAGCAACGACCTGTAATGTAGACCGTGTCAGCAGCATTCACTCTTATCAACCTCCTGTCTGAGTCAGAACTCTTTTGCACCAACATCATTCAGCTTAAGACAACTTAAGTAGGTCAGAGCAGCGAAACCTACTTTGGCAAGCAACTCACTGCATGCAAATATTTGGATATGAGCGATACAGATGGGTGAATTAGCAGCAATGACTGCAGCCTTCGACCCTCATTAGCTGGTTTAATCCCTGGCTGGGAAAAGTCTGAGTTGTTGGAAGGGAAACTTTGCGAGGGGGAGCCGACTTTTACCGGCAATCTTTGCATCAATCAATCATCCCGGTGCACAAGCGGAGCAGCAGGTTTCTTCAGTTATGATTTAGCGTGTTTCTCATTGATGAATGGAGATGCAGAGCAGTGAGCTGTGTAGTTAGATTGTAAAGAAGAGATTGATGACACCAGATGGATTCTTAATCTCCACTTCTTCTCCACTTTTGAGTTGGAAAATGGCTCCATCCCGTCTTCCTGTCATACTCCCCGCTTTCCACTCATCTGCCCTTCCTTCCTTTAATTACCGAACTGCAATCTCCAGCACCTTGTATTTATAGATCCAACTCTCACACACAGACACACACGTGAATAAACACTGTCACATATGAAAGCACACACACACAAAGCGCTAAGTGGATGCTTATCCACACCTATCCGCCATAGGAGGAATCCTGACTGAGCTGAAGTGTAGTTGCATGGCTGCGAGTGGTGAATTTCATCCCCAGGCGACAGTTTGTAAACTGTGTTGTATTTATCAGCTTCCTGTTAATCAAAAGGTATCTGCAGATGTCTCGTCATAGATGGGTATTAAACAGGAGGAGTTATAGCTGCAGGAGGGTGATTGATTTGCTGTATTCTGATGGCAGAGCGGGAATGGCAGGGTGAATGAGTTGGAGGCAGAGAGAGGAGAAAGATGCTTCCATGAAGCCTGGCTGACAGCTGCCTGAAGGCAGTGTTTTACAGTCTCACAGATAACTCTGCTTTTTCTCTTATGTGAGAGAAATAGTCATTCTTGCTCCCCAGCTTCTGCCTTTCACTCTGTTTTCACTTATTTCCTTATTTCCTACCCTGTTCTCTTCGAATCTTCTCTCATTTCCATGTCTTTTTCATGTTCCTGAGTGATATTTTCCTCTATCACCTCCACTTCTGATTTTTCCCTTGTTTGCTGAATCTGTTAAGGTTTAAACTAAATGTAAGCCAGAGGTTTGTACTCCTCTGTCCTCTCTTGTAGCTTGAGGATGTCATTAATTAGTAATGGACCCTTCAGGAGGATAAAACGTCTCCTATTGTGCAAAAAATCCACCCCAAACTCCACATCTCTGCAAAATCTCTTCCGACTTCTCCACCTCAACTTCACGTTCATGCTTTCCAGAGGTGCTTTCAACCCACATCTGAGGCAGCTCCTCCTCTAGCTCCAAAATCTTTTACTTTAAGTTTGTCAGTCATCGACAATCTCTGGTTTGCAATTTGCAAAAACAATCACGTCTCCGTCATTCTGCATCATTTTTCTCTCGCTGCCTGACGACAGCAGCAAACAAACAGATTATTTCTTGTAGCGAGTGACCATTTTTCCGAAGAGCTAGAAGTGTGAGTGACAGTTCTCTTCGTCTTCGTGGTCTGCATGTTGAAGGCCTCACTCAGCCCTCCTCCACACTTCTTCTCCTTTTTCTGTCTTCTTCACTTTTGTTGTCAGCAAGGAGGAAAAATAACTTGTCAGAGGTGTCTGGCACAATGAGACAGGTGGATTGGACAGAGAAAGATGTATGCATGAGTGCATGATTCTCTGAAGGGATAAAAGAGCTCAATACTACTTAATTATCAATAGCCTGGTGATGAATATCTTTGATGGTGGTTTAAAAAGAAGCGGCAGCCGCCCGAGCCGCCTATTTATGGTTCCTGTCTCCGTGATCTTGCTCTATAGCAAACAACAAGGAAGGAGGGAATGAGACAAAGATGAAAAGATTGAGGGGAGGAGAGGAAGTGTATCTTTTGTCAGACGACATACATCAAGCAAGAGCAAAGAAGAGGAAATGAGAAAGCGAGAAGAACGGCAGAGAAAAAGGCGTAAAGACTATTCAATAGGGCCTGCGAGCAAAGAAGAAATTAAAAATTGCAATGTTTCTCTCTGAGGAGTTGGAAATCAGAGCGTGAGTGTGTTTCTTCCTGGCAGACATTGCAGTGTGCTGGGCGATCATTAGAGGGTGCTGCTTCCAGATGTCTCGGGGAGGAATGAGGATCGGGGTGGGAGGACACAGCAGACAAGACTGGGAAGGAGAAAACAACCAAAAACTCTCATTTCAACAACAAAACTTTTAATTATTTGGTGAAATATTCTACTGTCTGATAAATGGCTGCAGTCTTTTCGATTGCAATGATTGTTGTGATAACTGGCTGCAGTGTCTCTGTAAACTGTAGAGTTTGATGGCTTTTGCGTGTCAGAACAGGCAAAATCAAAGTTGATTTTAACACTGAAACACATAAGGAAATGAGTTGTCTGGCTCCAAGCATGTCCCAGCTTTATGTAACCACATGTTGTTTATGTATTAATAAGACTCATTCCACCTCGTGTTTCACCTTCAGACTGAATAACTGCATGTCAGTGTGTATTCTTTCATAACGTCCTCACTGATGCCCTCCTTAACTGTTAACTGGACTACAGACTTCACCCCCCACACAACGGGATGACAGGTTTAAAACGGAAAAATAGAATAAATCAATAATCTCATATGTTTTTGTCCGTAAGTGCTTTATGTTGAGAGCCTCTGTGAGATGCCATCGTCTGTGCATTTCTGTAAATAACGTTTGAGCTTTGCTCTGTTCAGTCACAGCATCCTGAGTGAAAATGAGAGTTTTTTGTTCCCACTCATGGAGTCGAGCTGGAGCTGATTATAACCGTGTCTTCAACAGTCTTTTAAGCAGGGCTGAATTCCAGTTGCACTAAAAAGACAGATGGAAGAGGGTGTGAACGGGTATTTTCACCAGTGGAAAAAGAACTTTACTGAAACCTGGTCTGCATTTGAATGCTGGATTTGAACACACGAGGTCCCCTCTGCATTTCTGAGGTCCACTACACTGGGAATCCCTGCACATCTGTGGTACCATGGTTTCCATGGTTTCTGAATGGGCAAATTGGCTAAGCTAATCAAACTAAAATGTAATTTACTTTGCCTAAGAATGATGTTTACCTAACCTTGACAAAGAAATTATAATTTGGAGTGATGAAGTATAGTTGGAGAGTTAAGAAAACCAAAACCAAAACTTGAAGTGAAAATCTACAAGTTGGATTCAAGGATGAGTTCCTGGCAGCAAAATGTTTTCCCTTTCCATCCGTCTGAAGTCGTCAGAACCCTGATCTAACCTTTATCTAGCATCTCTATGCAGAATAATCTGAATTGATGGCTAGTCTCGGTGGCATTGATGTTTTTGTTCTTCATTTAGCTTCATTCAGCTGTTGAAAAAAACTATTCAAACTGGACAAAAATATACTTTGTGATAAAGTGAAAATAAGTATCAAAATAAATATTAAAAGTCTGTTGCTACCAGCACCTTCTGGCTTAAAGACTCAACGCAACTTTTCTCAGTTTTCTCAGTGACGCGCCTCCAACGGCTAAACTAGCATCCATCTTGCATTGTACCTTGTTCTGTCCCTTCCTCTCTTTCTTTTCCTCTCTTTCTCCGGTAAAGTTTCCTTGTATTTCTTTGCAGAATCTGATGGTGCACGTTCGAAACACCCACTGTGTTCATATCTGGTTCATATCTGTTTACTAGGATGTGCACAACCAATAATCGGCTGCAATGTCACAGCCCCGTCCTGGATGGAAGTCTTACATAGAGCAGTTTCTGAGCTCGAAAATGCACTTAATGAATGTTGGTATGCCATCAAAATGAGTCAGAAACGCATATTTTTAAGGTGGAAAAGTTATGTTGGGTGTTTAAGCATACTTTCATTCAGTTAGAGCAACACACCATGTAATCCCAGATAGCTTTGTGTTTGTAGAGGACGACAGGGAAGTCCGTCTGTGTTGGTGGAATGTCCAAAATCCTAAATGGTCTATCCTGTAAGATCAACACAGACAGATGTTTATCTGCAACCGAAGGCTCATAACTCAGCCTGAGTTACTTGTTGGTTACCTACCACTGTAGAGTAACAATTTATAGTTTCTAACTGACAAAAAGCTGATGAGAATGATTCTAAATCAAGTGGAAGAGTGTTGTAAAAGTCCTTAAAGGCCTCCTTCCACTGAAACCCGTTTAACTTGCTCCTTCTGAAATACGGAGGGTTTACCCTTGTTTACTTACACATGCTGACTTGCTAGCGTTGCGTTCCCCCAGTCGGCTGTGCTTCCTCATCACAGAAACAATACGAAGAAAAGAGCGAATCGGGAACAGCCTCGCAGTTCTACGTAACATTACAAATAGCGTATCCCATGTGGGGTTTCTATCTGTCCATTGGAAGGCAGGTAACCCTCCGCTACACACTAGAAGTAAAGACAGCACGACTGTAGCTTCGGAGTTGAGAAGCTAATTAGCTAACTGTTTGCTAGCATGGCAGAACAAACTTGTTTGTCGGCTCTATTTCCTGTCTGTAACGAAATAAGAGCGGAGGGCGGAGCTTCCTTCATACACTGATGGCAGGCAGCCAATCAGACGGAAATTCATGAGAAGGACCCGGAAAAGCCTGCCGTTGGACCACAAGCCTCTCTTCTAGTATACAAATACAGCTGGATACAAAGCAACCAGAAGGTTTTTTTTTAAACAGAAAGGATGCAGAATGCATTCAATAATAACGAGAACACAGAAATATTAATGAAATGACCATGGAAGTACAACTTTAAAGAAGATATTTATCAGTGCTGCACTGTTTTAAAGCAGCATGACTGAGGTTTGGCAGATTTTCCTCTATAAGATGCCCCCACTGACGGCTTATTCAGCATCTGCTCTTCTGAGCTCTCTTCAGATAGTGAAATCAGTCTGATGTTGACCCTTGACTTATATCATGCTCTGTCCCTTTTACTGTTTTTAATTCACTCCTTTAATGAATCAACCATGGTGCGCATTCAAAACAACCAACGCATATTATCCAGTACTCAAAGCGAAATGCTGCCGTAAAGTGACGCGGTGTCCTAGAAAAAAGAGTTGTGAAGTGCAGTTACTCAGTCTCAGGACACTTTAGGGCAATGATGACTACAGGAATGTACACCATGAATGTCATCGTACCATCAAAATGAGTCAGAAACATCTTTTCAGGGCCAGAAACCTACATAATTTCACTTTAGGTTATCACTAGCAAAATATTCTAATACTGCTGTTAACTTATCCTTCTGGTATACCATCGTTGTGTTGGGTGAAAATGCTCACAAATGTCCCTCTTTTTTATCTGCAGCATCACTGTTATTCAGTGTTTGGATAATTTTCCCCTGTCGAAATGACATGTCCTCCTCTGGTTGAAAAACTAAAGCCTCTCAGGACTGCCTCCTCCTCCACAGAGGAGCTCTCTTAACCTATTATGGTCTGTGTATCCAGAGGGTCTCAAGTCAAAATGAGCATGGCTAAGATACTTTTGTTAGTCACTCAACCTTACAAGGATCAAGCTTAAGGTGTCATTTTAAGAAAATGTCAATTCAACATGTTGCAGGAAGAGGCTGCCTCATGAATATGGACCCAAGTCTGCAACAAGTTTTATGATGAAGCTCAGAAACTGACCCCTTTAGAAATGCACTGGTCCATTTCAGAATAGTCTGTTCGAAAACTTTGCTGATGCAAATTGAATTTAGTCAAATTTGTGTAGCGCCAGTATAATCAATTCACTGTGATTCAATTAAAATTAATCCACATTAGTCCAATTTATAACAATGATGTTCATACAAGGGAAAGGAAAATGTGTTTCTTTTATGCCTTTGGAGGAGTCCCTGAACCTTACACATTCATAACAATGGTATAAAAAATCACGATAAAAAAAAAATTCAGAAATTGAACTATTTTTGCAGGATTTAAACACACAGTTCTAAAAAACACACACACACACATTTGAGATTGCTATTTATACAAGCATGTAGAAAAAGACATTTTTTTTCCTCTGCAGGTGACAGCTCTATTCTTTTGCTTTTTAGCACAATTACATTTTTTGGTTTAAAAAGATAACTTTTGATTTCTAACAAAGCAGTTTTTCTTTGTTTCAATCACAAACATCAGATAATGAGTGATTATGTCTGTAGGTGATGATAAAGTCTAGAATAACCAAAGCTGACAGCTTAATTTGCATGCAAGCAAACGGGAACAAAAGTGCCTTTTAAGTGAGCACATGATGGATTTTTGAAGTACGGAAACTATTGAGCTCAAGTATTTGAGCATATAAGGCCATTTATTACAATTTGAGGCTGTCAGTAGAAGATTAGATTTCAGCGGTTACAGTCTGAGAACTGGCTGCAGTCTAAGGTCACACACTCAAGTGATGCAATGAACCAGACGTCTCTTACTGGATCACAGTGTTCATTTCTTTTTTTGGGGTTTGTTTCTGTGGCCAGACTGACCCGCTTTCTCTGTTTGTCCTTCTGTACATGAGTCCCCCCCTCTCACTTCTGGCTCTCTCTTGGCCTCATGATCCAGAAATCAGAAGCTCCATAAACAGGTCATGAGAAGCCCAGAGCCAGTTTTTTGCAGTTTTCCCACTGGAAAGCAGGACCTACGTTAATGGTCAGGTCACCTCCAAGCTTGACAGCGTGAGCCCAGTAATTTCAGAGAGGTGGTTGGTCAAACTGGTAAAATTATCGCAGTGTGCAGTGTGAGAATTAGGCAGTTGTACAGTGCAGGGATTGACTGGAGGGCACAAAGGCAGGTTTCTGCTTCTAATGAAGGCTTAAATGTTACTATCCAATGATAGAGTTTAGGAATCTGTTTCTGTATTGGGAACTATTGGCATCAGACCTTTTGCTTTAACGGCCAGTTTACCTAATTTATACTTTACCTTTCATTTTGTTTGTAGCAAACCATGAAAATAGCTGTTACAAGCACTGGAGTCCTGAAATGCTCTGAAGTTATTCCAGAGCGGTGACATTAACACACACAAATGTACCCGTATTTCTGACTAAATTTCAATCCATCCCCTTGGTGAAAACAGAACCAGTTGTACTAAAAAGACAGATGGAAGAGGGTGTGAGCTGGTATTTTGACTGGTGTAAAATGGGCTTTACCAAAAGGACCCAGGATCAAGGGACAAACTCTGCTGGAAAAGAGAAAAGCCTAAAAGTTAAGTTAAATAATGTTAGTTCTTTCTTCATCCACGAGTGGCTGGCTCCAAAACAAATCCCCATAGACTCCCATGCTAAAAATGCCAACTTCACAGCAGAAACAAACATGTTTACAGCCTAGTTCAAAAATCATTTTAGGTTTAATAGGTCAAGTTTACCTATTTAAATGGTATTTAATCTTGAAATTGCACATTATTAGGGGCGTACCCTTTTGATTGACAGGCAGCAGACCGGGTGCTGATTTTAGCTGTGGAGGCTAATCTTTAGCTCCCTACTTGCTCCCAGGAAGGCCTCAGCCTGCAGCTTGGAGCGGCCTCTTCTTTGCACATTTTAGTATTTTCCAGGAATGGCAACACATGCGACACGGCAAGATGGCGACGGTGGGAAACGCCAAACTGGCTTCACCTTCAGCTCTGCAGACGTGACCAGATACTACGTCCATTTTTTTTTTAACAGTCTTTGCCCAGGACCCAAATATCAGACACATTTGGGTCTAATTTAGGCACTTTTGTCAGTAATGGCTCTGCAAATACTACAGATACTGTATAAGTTGTCAGCCGAGATGCAGATTACGGTGAGACAGAAATGCTTCACACATGAGGGCTACTGTACATTTCTTTGAGAGCCACGTGTGGTGGTCATGTAGCTAAGTTTTAGTAGCGGCACTCACAGTCAGTGCTCAAATATGGGCCAAACAAAACTGCAGATGTGGACTGAGCGTGTTTTGCTATCTGCGTACGACGGTTCATGAACGTTGCAGCAGTTATTATGTAGCATTTGAGTTGGTTGCTTGCGCTTCATTCTTTCCTTTCTCCTGACTTGTTCGCTGCTCTTTTCAGGATTTATGCTTTTGTGTTTACTCTCAGATACACGTGTGATTCATATCAAAAGTCATTTTAAAGGGAAAAACAGCAATTTCCAGTGTTTTTTTTTGCATCACTCTGCTACACCAGATCAGACTATCTGCACCTTCTCTTGGGCATCATCAGTGTTCATGTGTGAAAATGAGAGAGCTCTGCAATTTATAAAACAGAAGCACACTGTATGTCTTTAAATGGATTTAAATGGATTTGCATGAGGACTGTCATTCTACATATCACCTGGAATTTCCACATTGAATAATGGGGCAATCGTTATTCTCATTTACTTCAGTTTATTGTGTATGTTTATATGTCAGCAGTAATTATGCTTTGTCAATTTAATTTCTCTTAAAATAGAAATGTAGAGTGGTGGAAAGCAAGTCTGTGCACATGACTAAAAATATGAAAAACATGAAAAGAATAATTACTTTTAATGATAAGCCAGCTAATAATAGATCCACAAAACATCTGCTGTGAATACAATGCTTCTTTTTGTGCTTTTGTATTTTGTCTGGAAATAGAAACTTTTTTAAACAAAACATCTGAAGTAGAAATATTCCTTTTTAACATGTTTATTAGCAAAATCATAAATCCCAAGGCTCAAACAGACACTTCTAGAAATAATACCTCCACTTCAACTCTGCTGTTTTTGTTTTAATCACCACATGCAGATCAGTACATCTGTGTAGGGAGATTGTAAAGTCTGAGTTTTTACCACTAAGAAAAACAACTACTGAATAAAACCTCTCTCTTAACAAACTATAACAATAGTTTTAAGTTTGTGCATTTTTTGCATCATCCTTCTTTCTGTATGCACTCTACACATCGGTCATTGTACATGAGAAAGAAGCAAGTAAAAATATTCTGATCCTTTACTCCATTGGTTTAAAAACATCAAAGGCTGTTCGCTCATCACTGGGATCCCAGTGATCCCAGTTCAATCATTGATCACCATGAGAGCAGTTTCATAAGGTGTTTTAAGCCTGAAAATGTTCTCCAGTGAGATCACCTTTTTAATCTCAGTCATAGTGAAGAGACTAAATTCTCTGCAGACTGTGTTCCACCTGAAATGGAAACTAGGAAATTGATTTATCAGGCAGACAAAGTCTGTACCTTTTTTGTAAGATGACCAATAACAGACTAAAAATAACGATTTTTTTTCCCTTTGTGCAGCATTGATTTCAAGTTCTTACAGTTTCTCCTTCGTAAGAGCGAGGCTCCGTAGATGGCAACGTTTCTCAAAACAAGTTTGATGAACTCACTCGACTGAAAAATATTTACATCTGCAGCCTTCTGACGGTGAAGATCAATGATTTAGTCACTGTTCCTGCTGCAGTTTTCTGTTCCTGCAGCTGTGCTACGTTTTGCCAGATCTGTCAACACACAATGGTGTGATATATACTTAAATACAGGCTGTAAACTTATCAATAAATACATAAAAGCACTGCATTCATTCAGTGAAGTTCAAATCAATGTCACTGGGTAAAGTTATTTAACCATGTGGATTAGGGATGCAACTAAAACAGTTGGTGACTAATTTCATAATCGTCTAATCTTTTACTGCTAATAATCTTTGTTTTTCCTCTCAAAATTGCAACTGTCCCTTCGACTGCCTTGCCTGACTTTATGTCTGGTCAGCTTTTCTTGAGTAGTTTATTGACATAAATAAACACACACACTACCAGTCAAAAGTTTGGACATGTTTTTTGTGTCCAAACTTTTGACTGATACTGTAAATGTGCTACAATTTTCGCACGGTATGATTCGTCGACTAATCGCCAAAATAATCGGTGACTAATCGATTATCAAAATAATTGCTTGTGACACCCCTTGTGTGGATGCCCTCCAACATGTGCAGTACAACGTTACATTTTTGGTAATGCATTATGTACCAGTGTTGCCAGATTTAAGATAATTATTGTATTTGTATAAAAATTTGGCCATTTGTACAATGCATAATCAATAACTCCAAAAATCTTAAAGTATAAAATAATTAAAGGTTGAATATGGAACATTTTTATTAAAAGGTATATTTTAAAAAAAATAATACCTCCACAGGTTGTTTGGGGGTGTACAGAATGAAAGTACAACATTTCCCAGAAAAATTATATTTATCCTAAAAATAATTATAAAATAAATTTTTACGGGTTCGATAATGGCATTTTATTTACATCTATAAGCCAATACACACCGCAGTTGCAGGTTGCCAAATACGATCTCTGTGTGGAAACAATATTTCGGTCATAGTCAGGCTTGTACAGGGGAAAAACGTAGACAACGAATGAAGCAGCTGCTTCAGAGCCCTGGAGATATTGTTATCTGTTTCTGAGGAGGAGTGACCTGAGAAGAGCAAAACCTGGAGTAAATTTTGGTGAAGACTTCACTAAATGGACCCACATAAACGTTTTCCACGGAGTAAAACACGGAAATGGCAACTTTCCTCCTGGATCGGTAAGCTAGCTTGTTTGCTAACGTGGCTAACGTTAGCTGTCGGTTATAAACTCCTCTGCGTTACTTGTTGGACATGCTGCAGACTGTTGGTCACTTGCGTATCGGCAGCGAGCCTGGCAACCCAGCGGCTGGAGTTGTTTTTCTGCCGTTGCAACTACAACCTAGACACACGTGATGTCGCTGTTCTGTCCGTATTACATATTCAACCTTTAAATCCTTTCATTGTATAACTGAGTTACTTCCCTATCAGGATACAGATGCTGCGCAGTGTGGTGGTGATGCACAACGTAGCATGTGATGACACGTGTGGTAATACGGCTGTTTAGCAGAGCCTGTTTCAATGAGAGCCTCAGACCATTAAGTAGATGTTTTAGTTCAAATACTTTGAGCTTCTGTGTGGGTGTTATTTTCCTTTCTTTTTGTCTTTAGTTTTTTTTTTGTTTTTTTACATTTAAATGCATTTACAAACATTGAATTTCCCTCCTGGGATAAATGAAGTATTTTTCATTTCATTTCATTTCATCAGTGCAAAATGTTTTAATGTCCTCAGCACAGGTTTTTTTTTTAGGTCATTTACTACAATGGGTAAATATAAGGCGTTATGTTGTTATATTTGTACTTTATGTTCAGATACAGCCATGCAAAAATGTGAAGATATACATTTCATTAGCAGTTTTAGCTCAGGCCAGATATAGCTATGAACAGACAGAAGGTTTACATGGTTGTTTATGAAGAATGAACCAGAATCCTTCATTAATCCCAGAAAGAAATAAAAGTGTTTGAGCACTTGAAATTCATCCTAATGTATAAACCAAATACATCTAAAGCCATTAATGAAGTGGGACCTTATACATGATGGTGGAAGAGAATTCATGTAGGAAATAGTTAAGTATGACTGATACCTGCTGTTCATTGCAGCCCTTCAGCAGTCTACAGAAATGCTGCTCTGTGAGAAGTGCTTCTTTTCAGCCATTCTGTTAAAAGCTAAAACTACTTTATCGGCTATAAAATCCACAGTCTTTGTTAATGTGTTGTTGGAGCTGATGGTCCTGATCCATATCTGGATTCAAATTGAGTCTGCATGATAGCTTTCCTTAAAATGCAATCATTTTAAGCTCCTGGGAGGATACACTTCCAATCTGGCAACAGCGTTGTGTACAGTGTCTTAATGTTGCAGCATGTTGACACCACCGGTTTAAACTAGTTTAAAGTGATACAGTAAAGAGAATCTATTTCCAGGATTTGCCATGGAGCATTGTCTAGTGCTTTGTCGGTAATTCACTGTGAAGAAGTAGAACATCAACTCAATGGACAACATCAAGGGATGATGTTAAAGACAACAAGGTGGCTTTTTTGGACGACGTGGTGTACACTTAATAACAGCTGAGTGGATAACTTGTTAGCTTTCTAGTAAACAACTGAGGAACCACGTTTCTAAAAGTCATAATTCACTCACCTCCAACTCCTTCCTTAAGATTAAAAGTACAATTAAAGTTAGACTCAAAATTAGCCTTTTTATTTTTGTTTTAATTTGAATGTTTTAACTTTTAATTTTTTGTTTTTGATTTTCCTCATTGCATTTACAAAAACTGTAAATGCTTTGGCAATATTGTAAATATACATTCATGCCAATAAAAAAAAAAAAAAAAGTGAGCTTTTACAATACTGAATTTCCCTTCGGGGATGAATAAAGTATTTTTCATTTCATTTCATTCATAAAGCTTATTAAATTGAGGTGAAAATTGTTTGAATTTTTGTGTCAGAGCATTTAATTATTTGGCTTCAATCGGGGTGTGAAGGAGATTTAAAGCAACATAGTAAAAATTGTCCTGGAAAATGTGGCATTTGACGGTCCTGTCACTAAGTGATTATAGTTATTATATTAGGATTTTCATAATAACCATAGTAATAATTATATGTCTAAATATTATATGTGTTTGGCCTAATATTTATATGATTATTTATTTATTATAAGCATCTTTGATTTTTGTCATAATCTCTCATAATCTCATAATTTCATTGACTTTTATTCATTATTTTTAATTGGTTTAATTGTACTTTAACTGGTACAGCTTGATAAGGGAAAAAAAATGGACCAAGACCGAAGGGTGCAGAAATGTCTTTCAAAAAGGAACACCCCCAGCGACAAGCATTTTCACCCTTTTAAGTACAAACTGGTAACTCTATTTTTGAGTGTGTACGCAGCCTTGACTCTCCTTCCCTGGAGGTCTTTTGTGACCAGAACAGTTTTGGCCAGGCAGGTAAACAACTGACAGCTGAGTTACGACCGTAACTCCCCACTGCCTCGTTAGAAGTGAAAAAGCCTTCAGATAAGAAGTGAAACATCTTCAAGAACCAAGAACCAAGCAAAAGAAATAATAAGTCCAGTTGCCTTGATTCAAGTTTTAGGAGGAGATCGTAAAAAGACATCTGCATGCGAAATGTTCTTTCCTTTGTATGGTTGACCGATGCTGGTCTTTCCACTGAAGGGGAGGTGCGGCACAAAGCTTCCCCCCACGGGAAGAGAAGTGCGTGTGCAGCCACCATGTCCACCATCTTCCTGTCACATTACCATACGCTCCGAACAGAAAGACTGCTAATTATGCCTGTGTATGACAGCCGCTCTGCCAAGGTGGTGGGAACAAGATGGCTGGGAAGAGGCGGATAAGACAAGGGGAGGGCAAACTCTGTCTCTTCATGTGAGTGTGTTACTGTGAGATTTAGACATAGAAAAGAAGGTCAGAAAAGAGTGGAGGTCCTGCTGTACGTTCGATTTAGACTTTAATTAGGCGGTGTTAAAATGCTGACTGGACTAAAGGGTTCACTGCTTTAAAGGTTTGTTTAATAGGTGGGACACAACTAATTGGATTTTAATGGCCAATCAAATGATCCATCTCAGCACTTCTCTGGCATATCAGCTGAAGTGGGGCAATATTTGTTAACCGGGACTACCAATCCCTGACCATATTTTATTTATTAAGTAACAGCCTGGCATGGTTGTCCACTGCTATTTTTACAGTTATTTTGGTGTGTAGCCCAGTCAGTGGTCTGGTGGCACTCCAGCTCTGGAGGTGAGCCTCAAACAAGCTCAGACAGAGATAAAACTGGTAAAACTGAGCGAGTAAGAGTCTCGCTGTGATATTCTAGTGGTAGTCCTCAGACTGCGGAGCTCTCTTGGGCTTTGCGAAGGCTCTGAACTGTGGGAGAGGAAAGATCAACAGAAGGGAGAGATGACAGGTAGTCACCTCTGAGACAAGAACAGGCTAGAAAGATCTGAGATTTGGCCCCGAGTGGTACCTGATGGTTTAACTCTGTTCTCTCTTTTCCTTTCTGCCTTCCTCTCATGCATGACTTGTCACATATACGTGCGTGCCATTTTATTTTAAGATTCCACTATACATTGCTGTCTTCAGTTTGTAGGAGGATCCTCTGTGGAGATGAAAAACTAAACAGTTTTAGCCGACACCTTCTGCCATCAGCTGTGTGTTAAATTCAGAGTTTTCCTCTCCTTCTAAAATTCATCTGTCATCTAAGTCAGTTATCTCAGTAACAATCAGGCTGTAAAATTTTAAAATTTTGTAACTTCGCCTTCAGTCACGAGCCTGCTGGACCTTTAAACTGAGTGGTTTGAAAAAAGCTTCTTTTTCTTTTTTTCTAAATGAATGCCGTTTGGCCATTTGGAAGGATGTTTTTCAAAATAAATGGCCAAATTTTCTACAAAATTCTCTGAAGCAATCATTTTCTCCTCAGGTTTTTCTGTTTGTACCAGTTTGCCGCTCATCATCCATTTAGTGCCGTGATATTTGCATTTGTGCATTTGGACCAAAGACTGTAAAAAAAATAAAAAATGTGCCTAGCATCCGGTCACGTCTGAAGAGGGGAAAGTGAAGCCAGTTGGGCGTGTCCCACCGTCGCCATCTTAGTGTGTCGTGTGTGTCGTCACTTCCGGAAAATACTAAAATGGGCAAAGTGCAGCCCCAGGGCAAATGATTGACAGCGAACGTACTCTGGGCTAAATGCTAACCGAGCTAACTCGAAAAACTAACAAGAGCTAACAAAGATTAGCCTCCTAAGCGGCGGGCTAAAGATAAGGCATGTTTGGACTTGCTGTTTGCTGCTAAAAACCACCATTTTGCTACTCTGCTGCAGACTGAGACCTTACCGAGTGCAAACAAGGAGCTAACTGTTAGCCACCTGCTGGCAGGCCGGCATCTGGTCTGCCGCCTGTCAATCAAAAGTACACGCCCCAAATTATGTGTAAATTCAAGATTAAATGACATCTAAACGGATGAGTTATAAAAAAAATTCACCCCCCTCACAGTTGACATAAAGGTAAACTTGACCTATTGAACCTAAAATGATTTTTTGAACCAGACTGTAAACATGTTTAATTCCGATGTGAATTTGACCTTTTTAACATGGAAATATGGGGATTTGCTCTGTTTTAGAGCCAGACCCTAGCGGATGAAGAAAGAATTACAATTATCAAACCTAACTTTTGGGCTTCACTCTTTTCCAGCAGAGTTTGCTCCTTGATTTGGACACCAGGGTTGTGATTTTCAATGACAGGGGTAAAGATTCAATTCTTTAGTGGACGGCCAGTCCACCAAAGTGTCCGGGCGGCAGCCACAGATTCTACTGCCACACTTTGCAGTTTTTGGGTCATTAAATTAGCATGAAAATAATTTCTTTTGGACATTTCAAAATAGTTATCGATTGGGCGCACCATTGTGATTGATTTTATAATGAATATAATGAATTGGTACACCCTGTTTGTAATAGCTCTTGTTGTTATTACAACCTCGGCAAACAGTTACACAGGTGTGGGACTTTTTAAATATGGCGGGGTGAAGAAGCGGAGATCATGCAAGGGGCGCGGCTTGCCAGTTCTACAAATCACCAAACATCTACGTATTTCAGTTCCTATGGAATCCCGAAAAGACTCTGCCTCGGAGTCGGAGCTAAAAAGGTTATAGGAACTGAGGGCAGAGGTCCTTAGTTCCTATATGTCCGAATGCCCCCCAAAAACAGCCTGGTTCCTGAAAAGGTTGTAGGAACTCTAAAAGGTTCCCACAATCCGAAATGATAGGGCCATTCATTTTAACCCCTTCACTCCCATTATATGGTTATACGCTGATGGCGACTCATCAGAAGGAGTCAAAAGTAAAACAGAAATTTTACCGGTGAGTAAATGCACAAATGAATAAGGACCAGGTTGAACAAAAAACCCCCCCTGAGTTATCCAGTGTTACATCCATGAAGAATGGGAAAAACTTCCTAAGGAAGGGTGTCCTACCTTTATTTCCAAAGGATTGGGTGGCTTCATTTCATTGTCATATAAGATGATATACTGGAGAAAAAAAACTACAACCTATTCATATTCAAGAGAACACTGATACACAAAGCCTAAAACATTTTGTCAGCTCCGCATGTATTTGAGCTTTACTCTATATATTAACAAAATTCTTCTTCAAGTCAATACATGTAGATGGCATTTAAATGACAGTTCAAACTTATAGTTAGGAACTGCTTCACTATGAAAACAAAGCTGATGAAAAACAATTACACATGACCTACATTTCTTAAGAAAAAAAAAATCCATTTCCTACTAAATGTGTCCCAGTTTTGTCATAGCTGTCCAGACATCATTTGACCTGCAAATCACCAAATTATTGCTCTGTGTAAATGTTGTACTCCTGATACACATTTGTTTCATCATTAGTCTCATGTCATTAATCTTTAACTAGATCAAGCGTCTTTAAGATAATGCTTTTGACTGCTTTGGGATGTGAATACCCACCTGAAATTGAAAGAGAGCATCATTGATCTTTGTCTCTGTTCTGTCCTTGTTACTCTTCCACAATGTCCAATATTCCTCCTCCTCTTGCTCTTGTTGCCTACTTTGTCTGAAAGCTAGTTGAATAGGTTCAACAACCTCTTTGCTGTCAACACACACAGCCGTGAGTGGATATGCAAATGTATGCAAACACACACCGACATACAACAGTAGACCACCCCTTCTGACAGAAAGAGAGCAGCAGGACTGAGTGTTTGCTCTTCAGAGACACTTGTACCGGAGTGAGGCTGAAAATGGAGAATCAAAGCTCTCTTGTAAAATGAAAGCATCAATAAAGGTGCAGAATGTGATATTAATATTCATGGAAACAGTTTCTTATACAACACACTGCTGTAGATTTGCATCCTTATTACAGCAGGATGCAAATTTATGTTTGACAGTTGAGAAATATCAAGTCTGAAGGGGTTAATTCTCATTTGTTTGCTTTAATACAAGTGGATTTAATAATTTTATTATGTGATCACGCTTTACTAAGTCATGGATTACGAATGTACGAGATCATGATTAAGTTGTGACTGTGCGTTAATAAGATGCAGGAATCAGTAATGGAGTTGTGACCAGCTTCATTATCATCAAGAGTGGTCCAAGATAAAACAACATGAAACTGACAGGTGGATATCAGTTTTATCATTACATTAAATAAAAATACTTGTTTTGTATGCTTATATGCTTAAACTGTATGTATTCTGGGATCTGCAATCTGCAGTGACAAAATCCTGTCTAGCTTGCAGGCTTTCCACATGAGGGTCCACAGTTGCGAGAATGAAATGTACAGCATCCTTTGTTTCTTTTGCATGCACCTATTGTCATGTAGTTTCCCAGATACTTTCAGCTCCTGCTTGAATTCAACAATTTGTTCATTTTGCCCATATTGGTTGTGTTTTTTGTGCATTTTATACAGCAACATGAAGAATCTTTTATTCAATTATTGCACTAACTGTAAGCAATTGCAGGATATTGTTATACTACATCCACATTGAGATGACTTCATTCATTCATTCATTCATTCATTCATTCATTCATTCATTCATTCATTCATTCATTCATTCATTCATCATCATTCATTCATTCATTCATTCATTCATTCATTCTTCTTCATTCATTCATTCATCCATTCATTCATTCACTACTGCTTATCCAAAGTCAAGGAGGGGGCAAAAACATCCATCTCCCTAGCGACACTCCTCCTGTGGGATTCCAAGGCGTGTCCAGGACCGAATCGTGTCTAATCCCTCCACTAGGTCCTGTGTTGTGAAAAACCTCCAAGAGGAAGTGACCAAGAGGCACCTCAGCTGCCTCCTGCCGGATATATGGGAGCAGCATCTCTACTCCAAGCTCCTAATGAATGCTCAAGCTCCTTAGCCAATCCCTGAGGCTGAGCATGACCACCTTCCCAAAAAAGCTAATTTCAGCCGCTTGTATCCACGATGTTATCCTTTCACCCACCCAGATCTCATGGAACAAAGATGGACCAGAAAATGGAGAGATTTGCCTTTTGACTCAACGTTTTCTTCCCCACAACGGACCCGGGGAGCGGCCTCATTACTGCTGATGAAACCCCAATCTGTCGCTCCACCTCACACCCCATCCTAGCATCGCTTGGCAACAAGATCCCGAGATACTTGAACTTGTCTGACGGAAGCGAAAGCTCATTCCCAACCTGGAGGGAGCACTCCACCCTTTTCTGGTTCAGAACTATGACCAACTTAGTTGAGCTGGCTTTCATCCTGACAGCTTAACACTAAATTGTGAACCACTCCAGCGCATTAAGCTAAAAGAACTATGTCCTCTGCAGTAAGCAGAAATGCAACACTGAGGCTAAGATCAAACTAAATGTGTCCATGCCTTATTTGTTCTAACCATACAAAAGTAAATTTATTATTATGTGGCCACACTTTAGGTTTCATGTCCCCATGCATTAATTGGACCATGGAAATAACGTATCCACGGATAAGGGATAAGTGAACATTTCCCACCTGTGTAATCGTTGGAGTTGTGCGGTTCTGTATTTTATGTATGTTTGCTAATTTTCTGATGGTGTATGTGGAGCCATTTTTCTTGCAAAGGAAGCATGTTTGTGAAGCAAGGAACACAGAACCCATTCAGAAATGACTTTCAGGAGTGCACATTCAATAATTTTGAATCCTTGAAACTGCAAATATTCATTTAGCTCAACTGGTCGTTTTGTTATTCAACTTTCCACCCATGACAACCTGAGTCATTGAATACTGTAAGACTCTCTTTTTCTTCACAGGCTGAGGGATCCTCGTTTTTACAGATGGGGGCGTCACTGGAGCAGCAGGTCATCTGCATGTTCAAGGTAAAGAAGTACAACCAACAATCAAACCTCACTGGAACACAGGCAAAATGTAGGTTTCAAAAACAAATGGTTTAGAGGCTCAATCTTGACAACTGGGACCTCTCCGGCTGATAAACACCATTAAGGGGTAACCCAGGAGTCAGTGGGGGAATCCCTGATTTGAAGTTCTGGCCCAGTTTCCACAAACTAATACGATCTGGATTTATGATGTGGATTGTAGGCTGCAAATTCTCATGAGGCTCGATGGCGTCATTGTCACAAATGTTTGGACATTGATGGGATAATCCCTGTAAAGTCTGTGATACCCTAATTTTTACAACAGTTATAACTCTGATGTGGTAATTTGGTGTATGATGTGAAAAGTTCTCATATTTATTCTTGTCTTATGCTGCAAGAGCACTCTCCTAAGAGTATTATTGATATTCTCATCAGAATCTCATCAAGACTCATAGCCATAATTAATTCTCTTGATCATCTTGATAACTGTTTTTCAAAACCTTGTTATTTTGAACATTATCAATTTTCCATGTCTCTGTCTCAGGTTTTGGAGGAGTATGACTGGGGCGAGTTTGCTGTGATCACCAGTTTGCTGCCAGGCTACGACACTTTTGTGGATATTGTTCAGTCATACACAGACACTTCCTACTTCCTGTGGAATCTACAGGATATTATGTCTCTGGAAATGTCTGTTGGGGCTAATGACTTGAAGATCAAACGCATGCTGCAGCAGGTAAGATTAAATATCCGTTTACTTAAAGTTACTGTAGCATGAAAACTCCCCCTCAGAGGCGTAATTTTTTAAAAAGTGTTCGAGATTCCTTTTCTTTCTTTGTAATTAAAGGTACAGTATGTAAGAATTACGTCTAGTGGTAAAGATAGGTATTGCAAGAGAAAATGTTTTCTTTCAAATGACTTCATATTTTAAGCACTGTTGTGAATGTATGGTGGCTGTTAGCTGCCAAAATTCTCCCAGACATAAGGATGTTTTTATCTGTGAGTGGATCCAGTGGTCTCAGGTGTAGCTATGACTGTATGATGAATAACTACTTTTAATGCCTTTTAAGGCATTACTGATCCCAAACAGTCTCTAACTCCCATTAAACAAAGCAGTTTTAAAGTTCAGAGGGTTCTTACTACACACAGATTGTTTTGTCCATTCAGGGACACCATAGTAAAAATGGTGGAACAAATATGGCAGTCTCCATATGTGCACCGCCCAGCAAGTAGATATAAATGACTCATTTAAAGAAAATAAACATATAACAGCTGTTCTAGTGCAGCGATTACACATCAATAGAAACAATTTTGAATTATACATCACATTTTTCTGCCATTGACCTTTTTGGTTTTTTACATACTGTACCTTTAAGTTTAGGTCAGCTAGTAATGTACAGTAAAATTTATTGAAACATGATATATGATCTGGTACAAAGTTTTTCCACCTTGGACACTACAGCACCATGCTTGGGAAAAGCTGGAACTGTTTCTATGCTGATGACTTTTAAAGAAGAGCTGTAATTGTAACGGCATTCATCAGCATATCAATCTCAAAACAAAGCTTCCAAACAAGAAGAGAGATGGTCTGACTTAACTTATCAAAATCAAACTATAATCTGATTTTGAAGAGGTGAAAAAAAATGTTTTAACTTGAAATTTGATCTGTCTTGTTAAATCAAAGCTTAAGAAATTTAGTGACGTATTTTATCATTAAACAATATAAATCTTGTTGAAGGCCTAAAGGTGTTCATAAATACCTTAAGCTACAGCAAACTTAAAATTATTTGAGAGACAATAGTAAGTTTTATTGTGTCAAAAAGCAAAGATGTGCATCTTTTCTAGGGGGCTCAGCTCTGGAACAATGTTAGTCAAGAAATGAAAACCTGACTAACAATATCTCAATCTAATTTTGAGAAATTTGTGAAAAAATGAATCTGCTTTGTTTTTTGTTTCTTTTTTTCCTTGTATATATATATATAAGGTCACAAAATGCATATATTTTCATGCATTATTATATGTCAAATGTAACTTTATTGATGTATAAATATGGTTATATCCACATACAAGCTATCTGCTTTTGCATGTTTTGTTTTTTCATATTACTTCATTTATGAAATGCAAATAATTCATTTGTGTCACTGAAAAAAAAAAACAACAATGAAACTCTATAAGGTGATGCATCTTGCTAATTGTTTATGTGCTTGCCTTAAAACAATATTTTTTGTCTCAGGTGATTTTTTAAGAGGACTTAAAGCTGCCATCATTTAAATGCAAAGACAAAGACTGTCTGAATAAGCTAGTTAGATTTTAAATTCTCAAAAAAAATCTGAGCAGAAACTGGTAAACTATTTTCAGCAGTGACATGAAAGATGGTGCATGAACTTGATACATATTCCCAAGTTTGTCCAAGATACATAAAAAAATCCCTACAAATGGGTACAGCAACAAGCAAAAGCATGAAAAACTTGCTTTGTTGTGTTTCTTGCTAAACTGCTGAGGCCCCCCTTCTCATGAATTTCTACCACATCATTTAAAAACGTTTCACCTTTAAAAAAAAGTAAAAAAGATTGCAGACTTTCACAAGCAATAACAACAATGCAAAAAAAAAAGTATGAACAGGCCAAATTCTCAATATCATGAAACGGTCAAGTTCTGTAACTGTAGATGCAACTCTGCTTTATTTAGCCAGATCATATATGATAACTATAAATGACACTCCACTCGTGAACACCTACTATCTGGTGCTCTGCTGCAGCCCAGTTTAAACTTTGAATAGCTGGTGTTATTGGCTTCATCTGACCCCAATCAAAACTCTGTTCTGTGAATTCAACCAACAGATTTCCATCTCTGTCTGCAGGTGGACTCCCAGGTCCTGCTGACGTACTGCTCCCACGAGGAAGCGCAGTACTTGTTTCGTCAGGCAGCCGAGGTGGGTCTGTTGGGGCCAGGCTACATCTGGATCCTCCCCAGCCTGGCCGTGGGCAACCCCGACAGCCCCCCACCTGCCACCTTCCCTGTAGGTGTGATCGGTGTGATTACCGACCAGTGGAGGAAAAGCTTGCGGCAGAGGGTGAGGGAGGGTGTCGCCATTGTAGCTAAAGGGGCGGAGAGTTTCAAGAGGGATTATGGCTTCATTCCTGAAGGATACGGTGACTGCAACAAGCCGACTAAACAGTCGGGCAACAGCACTCTGTTCAGGTGAGATGTACTGAAAAAAATCACTTCTTTCCAACATTTACAGATTTATATAGTGCTCTCAACATTTTGCATTTGCAGACTTTTGTTGTTATCGTTTGCGTGTTGCTTTGGCAAAGTAATATTAAGTATGATTTAGGAATGCACGATATTGGAATTTTGGCCGATATTCGATATGGCGAAGTTTTAAAAACTCATGTGGCCGATAACCAATTTCGATACTGATATTAAAGCTTAAATGAATTATGTAATATTCATTCTAGAGGTGGGAAAATAATATCGATATACTGAAATATCGTGATATTTTCATATGCAGATTTCATATTGATATTCAAAAACAAGATATTGATCTATTTTACCAACAAAATCTCGTGAGAGTTTTTCTCATCTGAAAGCTCACAAAATTTCACGAAAACCAGCTACTCGTCGTTGTTATTTGTTCAGCCAAATAACAGAACAGAAAAATCGCGTGAGATTTTGTCAGTAAAATAGATTGATACTGCATTTTTAAATATTGATGTATCGGTATATGAAAATATCATGATATTTCAGTGTTTCAATATTTTTTCGTACCCCTAATTCATTCCTTTTGCAAAATTAGAAAAAATAACTCAACTTGTGTTATGTATAACAAGTCAAACTTAATGTCAGTTGTTCAAACAAAACTAATAGGATATGTGCGTTATATCCTAGAACCACCTGGATTTTCTTCTCCCTGAGAAGAAAAAAAACACAATACCTAAAAACAGGATATTTGTATTTACACAAATGAGCATATATAAACTCTGTTCACACAGGACATCCTAAAATAAACTGTCTTTAGAAGTTTTAAAGTCTGTAGAAAAGAGGTTTTTGAAGAAGAATTTTTTTTAAAGACTCTAAAAACAGCAGCCTGATCACCTAAATATCGGTGGCCGATGTCTGATATTCAGTTTTAAGGCCGATATAGGCCGATACCAATAGGGGGCCGACTATATGTTGCATCCCTAGTATTATTTCTAACAAACATTAGTAATCATAGACCAAATATAAAATATGGAAGTTGTCACTACCCAAAGTAAAGACCTTGTAAATGTTTCTTTAAGAGCTCTTAAGGTGGATTTATAATATTTTTGCTTTCAATAGACTTTCATTTAAAAATCTTTGACTTCTGTTATACAAATGGTACAATTTTCCCCTCAAGTAAAACTAGCTTCACATTTTCTGATCTGGTGGAGGTTCGCTCCGCCCTCTCGTCCAAACATGGTCACATCCACTGTAGCTACATAACACCCAGGATGTCAACAGCCAAGAGCCAGGCTTCATAAACTGGGGTTGAGAAGTGACATTTTCAGCTTCCACTACAGTCAATAAATGTATTTTGTTACTATTGCCATCATGCGTGCTTCCCTTCAAGTTTAGGATGAGATTCAAATAAATTACATTCAAGGCACCACAGAATTTCCCTCTATCATCAACTGAACAAAGACTTTTTTTTTTTACTCAGCTTGAGTCATGCTGATCATGCTTTTAATCCCGAGTTTAAATCTTTATAACCAGACTGTCCATTATCACTTCTATTTGAAATTAAGAAATAAGCGAGTTAGGTACATATGAACTGTCTGGTGGACTTGTCGCAACATCAAAGAAAATTTCTCATTGTAAAATGATCCATTTGAACTACTATGATATTTTTCAAGCCCTAAGTAATTTTGGTACCTTCCTGTTAAAACTTCAGTTAAGTCAATTACTGTTGGCCCTTCAGTCTATCTAAAGCTAAAGTGAAACTTCAGTCCAAAACTATTATGAAATGAAACCTAAATAAAAAGATAAATGTCCCTCAGTGGTTGCAGGTGTCCTGATTTAGGCCGAAGGCACCAGACGTCCCACACCTACACATTATACACCGTTGGAAAACTAAAACTCTTGAGATTTTAATGATACTGTAGCAGATGATACTGAAACAATGAACCTGTTAAATCAGAAATGGTCCAGTAAAACTCGTCCACCAATTCTCAATGTTATCCATATAAAAACCAGTTTTAGGTGAAAATGTAAGGATTTTAAGGGGCTGAAAACCTGCAGCTATGAAACCATCGACCCTCCAACCTCTTTATTAGAAATACTGGAAAGGGTCATGTTAGAAATTGTCATATTAACTATGCACTGGTGGAGCAAAAAGCATAGCTCCGAGAAAATACTGTAGTTTAGATAAATGTCCACTGGAAACGCACTTCAGCAGTTAGTGTATTTCAAAAGGAAACAGCTTCCATTTCTGAAACCACCATGTGTTATGACACATCTTTTGATTGTGGAAGATGATGTTTCATTTTTATAAAGGTTTATGTTGTTGGTTTGCATCAACAAAACAACTAAAGAAAGTGTTGTCAAATTCGGTGAAATCTATCTATAGCATTATTTAAAAAAAAAAATCTTATCTGAATGGTTATCAAGATACCACCTGGCTATATTATATTCACATTACAATAACATCTGCTCTTCAATATCTGATTACTTCCATTATTTTAGCTGATTGCTAATGTCCAATTTATTGCATGTGTTTCTTTGTAATGTTTATTGTGTTGTTATCATATTATCTAACTGCAGCTTTTTATTGCAGCAAATGGAGATCCTTTAAAGATCCTGATGAAAATTTAATGTAAATCTAGAAGGAAATAAATGCTGATTAATCTTAGGGAAACAATGCCACAAAAGCAAAAGCCATTTTGGCTATGCTGTATATCAATAATCATAATGTTGTGAAAATAATATCTTTGTGATTATAATAACTTGGGTAATTGTTACTGAGACACGAGAGACGACACAACTTTAGATTTTACCTTTGAACTCACCGGATCATGGCGTGAAGTAAAGACAGAAAATAAAGAGTGCCTCTTTTGCATATGTTCTAAAATGCAAATTAGTCTGGATTCATTATTCACAGCAGGTCCATTATGAATTTATACCTTAACAGACAGCAAAACCACTCAGTAGGAACATCCTGCCGTCCAACCAATCACCTGCCGCCATCATCCCCTAATGAGCTTCTTCCAGTCCCTGACATTAAATTAGACCCTCCCGGGGGAAACTTTAGTCTTAATTAGGAACTGATCATTGTGTGTGCGTGCATTAGCATAAATCAATATGCTGAATCTCGAGAAAGTATCAGTCAAGTTCTTGGATTGCATATTTTATACTTTTTTCCGTTTGTCACATAGACACATGCTGAATGTAACGTGGGAAAAGAGAGATCTGTCGTTCAACAACCAAGGCTTCCTCTCCAACCCCTCCATGGTTATCATTGCTTTGGACCGGGAGAGACTGTGGGACAAGGTACGGAGAATAATGAGCTAAATTATGGTTACTCAATTTGTACAAAGTCTGCAGTCCTGCAAGTTTTTAATGCATCCCTGCTCCAACACACCTGATTCAAATTAAATGGATCCAACAAGCCATGAAGTTCAGCACACAGTCCTGATGTGCTGGAGGAAGGATGCATTGCATATAGGGATGTTCAATATTGGCTTTTTTTTTTTTTTTTTTTTTTTTTTACTGATATCCGATATCTGGTATTGTCTAACTCTTAAATTCCGATATCTGATATCAACCTATACCGATCTATGCAGGCAACTGTGAGGTTGTATATCATATTACGACATTATACAATATTCTGCTCTGAGAGCAAAGATCCCAAAATAACCTTTAAAGACACACAACGGAACTTTCAGCAGTTTTCTCAGTGACACGCCCCCTATCGGCGGCTAAACTAGCATCCATCTTGTTCGTACCTGTACTGTAAGCTCACTCCAGCCAGTAAAAGACAGTCTTATCTTGACTCTTGTTCTGTCCCTTCCTCTGTTTCTTTTCCTCTCTTCCTCCGGTGATGTTTTCCTGCGTTTCTTTACCGAATTCGACATGATGTGCATTCAAAACACCCGCGATGTTGATACCTGGTTTACATCTGGTTGCTAGGGAGTGACGCGGTGCTGCAACCAATAGTCAGCTGCAACGTCACGGTCGCATCCCGGATGGGAATCTTACATAGTGCTGTTTCCGAGCCCCGGGACGCCTCTGGGCACTGACAGCTCGAAAATGCGCATAATGAATGTTGGTGTGACATCAAAACGAGTCAGAAACACAGATTTTTAAGGTCTAAAAGTTACGTTGTGTGTCTTTAAGGATAAGTTTCTCTTTTTTCAAACTGGACCTTATTTCTAGGAGTATATACGTGCATTTACTCACCGGTGATATTTCTGCATCACTTTGACTCCTTTAAAAGATATTACGTTAAGTCGCCCTTCGATGTACATCCATATAATGGCGGAGACGGGACAGTCACTATAAAAGACATTATCTGCAGTAAAACTCTGTCATTTTGTCAGTGCTTTAAGTATGCTTCTTAGCTGCATCGTGAACGCGCAGCCCTGAAAAGTGTGTAGAACACCCTAATAACTAACGGAAATCTAAATTTGGACTGACGGGATAATAGCACTCGTTCGTTCGTTGGTTAATTCTACTGAAAACTTTGGCGAAAATCAAGGAGTTTTGCTTCAGATAATGCCTTACATTATATAGAGGCTGCCATTTTACTGTATGTACACCAAAGGGCAACTCAACGCAATATCTTCCAAAGGAGTCAAAGTGATGCAGAAAATTTACCTGTGAGTAAAGGCCAAATATGAAGGTGACAAGATGTTCGGACACCCTGAGCCAAATGCTTCTTTGAGCATGACTCTGCACTCCGCACATCCAGATGGTTCATCGACTGCTGTGCATCACTTTTCCATCAAAAACACTTGACCTGTTTAAACCTGCTCCTGTTGGGATCATCGTTTATGAATGAGTGCAGTGCTGATGCAGGTAAAACCTTCATGCAGTAAATGCATCATTTCATATATAAAATGTCAGCTTTCGATATCGTAATATCAGATTTAAAATGAAAACTCAGGAAGGATCAGGAATTAAAGGGCCTTTCTGTGATCTAATTCCAGGGGAACTCATTTAAAGTATATTTACAATATACAGTAGAAGATAAGACTGAGATGAAACTTGTAAAATAATAATAATAATAATAATGATAATAATAATAATACATTTTATTTGAAAGCGCCAAAGATATCTGAGGTTGTGAAGTGAATTTTACTTCAATTCTGTGCATCCTTGTGCTTTCCAGCGCAATATCCTCACCCTGTTTCCTCAAAACTATGCCCAGCAATCTAGTCCTTTAACTCCTTTAACACACACACACACCCTTCAAAGCCTGAGGGGGTAAAGAAAACCGTGACATAACAGAGAGGCCTGAACCTAATCTCACAGCTACAGTTGAACTCATTTATTTCTGTCCTGAAAAGACCAACCCATTTTATCAATGTCACTTAATGTCAGGCTCCTATTTATTTGTGTTTGCAGGAACATGGTCATGTGATCATGCTGAGAGGGGTCATACATGTGCAACAGCCTCACACCATCGCCATTTATTTCACGTCTTTATGTTCCCATCACTTATTGATGCTGACAACACACAAAGATAAGACATCTTAAAACAAGATGCCGTACAAATGTCTGCCTTCTCCGAGTCCTCTCTCCTCTCCGTCTCATTACATTCTGATCGTACACTTGTACCTCCTCTTCATGTCATGTCATGTATCTCATCTGTTATAACAGCGCGGCACGGTGCTCTTGTCAAGCTTCTCTCCTTCAGTGTGACAATCTGACAGTTTAACATGATGTTGTTCCTTCTCATCATCTGAAGGGTGCTGCTGGGTGACATTTTAAGTCCACATTTATTGCCAGGATTCTCTCCGGATCCCGTTTCTTTTGCTTTTTACTTTTGCACCTGCAGAGCTGACATAATGATTATTTTTATATGAACCGTAGATCAAATAACATCAGGTAATTGGGTGATGTGAAAGAGAAAGTTCAAGGAAAGCGCTTTGACCAAAAGAGGGCTTTTTTTGTGGTTGTGTTTTAGCACGAGTGTGGTTCAGGAGCCACACAGCCAATCACAGCATGGTATATCTACAGCACCAGTTTTAGACCTAAAAAGGGTTAAGATTCGACAAAGTGGAAACTGTAGCAAGATTTCACAAGGAAACTAAATGAACACGGTTTATATCGATGGACAACACATACACCGTAAGGGTAATGAGGACATGGGTGATATCCATGATAACGAGCAGAGGAATCCTGGGAATTGTGGAGTAAAGATCAGTATGGTGACACTGAACACAGAAGTGGAGGAGGAGCAGGCATGACAGTCCTGTGCTTTATATAAATGATTCAGGGTGAAAGTGGAACTTTACAACCAAGGTCATTGTTTTCCTCTCACAAGGAAACCAGGAGCTTTGGATGAAAGTGTGGTGCAGAATACGAAATGATAATTGTCATTTCATGAATATACTGTAAAAAGTGTTCAGGTTTACCCTTAACTGTCTGTCACAGACCAGGATAGTTTTTCTGAAATCCTTCAGAAACTCAGCACATCACCGTCTCCTGCTACACTGAGACAATCATGTGGAAATGTAAAATTTGTTCCTGTTGTTTACAGATCTGATTGGATCTGTGCTGTTTACATAAACCTGAAATGAACCAGTCATGATCTGTGTTTACATGCATCACATGTTTGAATGGAACAAACAGCAGAAAGAAAAGCTGTGATGTCTGATGTAAACACACACCACTGTTTGTGCATATTTATTAGTCTCCTACTAGTTTCAGTTTCTCCCCCTTTAATAACCTTAAATTCCTTTAAAAATCTCAAGAAATGTATTTTTATGTTGCACTGATCAATTCAGCTCGGTCCTGACACATCATATAACTAAAGAAAAAATAAAAATAAATCTTTTACTGAATGAAGCAAACAGTGCAATAGATGCCATTAAGTGTGGTATTACTTTGATTTATGACTGACATAACAGCATACAGTAGGGATCATTTCCATCTTACAGTTGGAATGTGTGCTTTGGTGCATGGTGATCTGAATAATCGGCATAATCCAGGGGTTCTCAACCTTTTCTTAGGATGGGGCCCAATTTTCAGTACAAACTGGTCCAGGGTCCATTCATATTTTAACACTGTATTAGTGTAATGATCTCATTTTTGGTTTATTTATTTAATAACTAAACCAAATCCACCTGCCTTTAATAGACTGAACCTAGTAAAATGTGGCGTGATAAAATGAATTACATAATATAAAAATACATTATGAGATCATCACAAACACATTTTAAATCAAACGTATAATTCATGGAATAAAATCAGACTTAGGCTATAAACACAAAATCTACAACATTTTACTACAAAAAGAGGGAAAACAGAAAAAACTGATGGAAACTGATAAAAAAAGAAGATAAAATGTGCAGTAATCAATCACATTGAAAATAAAAAGGCTCAATTTAATTAAAGCACAAAATTTTAATAAACAATTTATTTATTTAAACTTTTCATAGAATTTTTTTAAAGAACGTCCAAACATAAGACATTTTCTGCATCAATAGCTGATTTTTCTCTTTTTTTTCTTAAAAATCCTTTCTTTCCAACGAGTGTTATGCTTGTTTTCTAGATGAAGCTTGCAGATAGCATTAGCATTAGCGTTAGCATTAACACTAGCATTAGTTGGTGCTCCATCTAGACTTCTCAGCTCTCAGCTACAGTATTTGGCGCCCCTAAAGAGGCCCACATGTGTAAAAGGAAAGGTTTTTTTTTTTTTTTTTTTTTTTTTTTTTTTTTGCGGCCCTCTAGGTGGCGCTCACGGCCCAAGCTTGTGCCCCATAATTTAATCTACGTAAATACTTGTGTCTAGGTAAACATGGCCATCCTGGTAAAATGATATCAGATCGGTTTAATCTGACTGAAGACATTTTTTTCTGATTGGACTGCTAATCTGACTGAATTTGACATTGAAAAGTAACGGTAGCTGTTGTTTAGTCTCAGTCCACCATGTTGGTATTTGTACAGATAGTGTCTGACCGATATGGATTTTTTAGGACCGTTACCAATATTTTTTCATCACCCAAGGCCAATGGCTGGTATGGGCAACTGTTTTTTTTTTTTGAGCTGATGTTTGGAGCTGATGCTGTTATTTGTTCCCTCAGTTAACATAATAAAAAATTATGTGATGAAAGCTAATGTTACATTTTCTGAACTTAATGTAATTAAGTTATAGTTATAAGTTATATTTAAAAAATAACTCAATAACATGCCAGTGGATTTCTGTTAATCACGATGGGGAAATATCAGCCATTGCACCCCGTGTATCAGCCAATGCCAATACCAGAAACAAATGCAAATATCGGCCCGATATATTTGCCAGACGATATATCAGTATAGATACAAAAAGCGATCATGTCTGTTGGAAGAACGCAGCTCTAAAATAATCTTTATGGGTAGTTTCCAAGGTTCTTGCAAACCCAATTTGTAATCATCTGTAAGTTCTGGTTACTGCTTGTACTAGAATGACAAGCAAATAAAAAAGCCTCTATAAAAAGTAATGATGAATAACTTTGACATAAAGGGCAGACTGAAAGGCTCATCTTCAGAAGTAAAATCTTGATTCTGTCACACACAGATGGCAGAAACAAATTCCCATCATGTACATCATGATGCGTGTTCATTCAGATCTGGAGGTCATCCATGTACAATAAAGGAAAACATTTGCTTGAGTGAGCTGAAGAACAAAAAAGATTTGGTATGAAAAAGAGGCTCATTAAATCTATGAGTAAGACCATTTCACATGTAGTAAATCAGAGCAGGGCGAGCTCATACGGCTCATTAGGTTTTCAAGATGTGACAAAGCGTCATGGCTTTCTCTGAGAGGGTTTCATTGAGCTTAGTGCTGACATCTAATGGGTTATTCACTGTGTAATGTGACATTTTAATGCAATTCTAGTACAAAGTTGCATCATTTGACATTAAAAACAAATAGAACAAAATCTTACTTTTTGTGTTTTTGGTGTAATTATCTTGTGTTTTCTAGAGTCTGCGTTAATGGGTTTATTTTCAGTTCAGTGAGCTTTATCAAGCACAAAAACATTTTTTTCAGTTTAAAAAAGCACGGCAAATATTCTTTTAATATGCACAAAAACTCATAACAAATAGGAGTAATCACTGGAACGGTTCACATTCACCAATTATGACATTTAAATTTGCTTGTTAGTTGAAAAAAGAAAATGAATAATTGAATAATCAGTCTATAAAGTGAACATAGATCCAAGGCAACACATGCTGGGATGTATTATTAATGTCATGCAGTTGCTTTGCCCTTTGTATTAGTTTGTGATTTTCTCGCTCCCTTGCTCAAAGACTTTTAAAGCCTCTTTAGTGTGTGTTAATGAACTCTGCTCTCCTTTTATCTTTTAATCCTATTCCTCCAGGTCAGTACATGCATTTTTTTTTCTTTTAGATAAAATGAAAATAAAGAAAAAATTCTCATCCTGCAGGAACTGACAGGTGAAAAGAAAAAAGGTTGACATGAAGGTCGCAGCTCAGATTCAAACATGCATGTTCATGATACCAATGAGCTCTTTCTCTCCTGCGCTCCCTGTGCAGGTAGGTACGTTCGCTCGGGGCGTCCTTCAAGTTCGCTACCCCATCTGGCCACGGTACGGCAGCTTCCTGGAGCATGTGTCTGATGACCGTCACCTGACTGTTGCCACCCTGGAGGAGCATCCCTTTGTCATGGTCGAGAATGTGGATCCAGGAACTGGCACATGTGTTCGTAACACTGTACCCTGCAGGCGTCAGTCCAACTACACAGAGAGGTACGCAAAGAAATGCAAACACATCTGCAGTCTGCTCTGAAAGTAAAAGCGAGCTTCCTCGCATCCCACACAAACAAAGTCTCCAGTTTTCATGCAGTGAAACATCAAAGGGGTCAGCTGTAGCCAGACGAAAGAGGGCAGGATAAAATGCCGGTTTTTTTTCAAAGCAGATCTGGGATTAAACCACCGGCTGGTTCTACACACCTCAACCTGGACCAGGTGGACAAGCCTGACAGTACTCACAAGCCACAGGCTTTAAGGTTGTTTTTTTTTTAACAAACACACTTAACACATACAGACACATACCAACACACAATTACACTTAACATCATATCATCATATAAGTATGCAGATACATTATCGATAAAAAAAAGAGAAATATCTCGACCAGCCAAAAACTACTCTGAAGACTAACTTTAATCAGACCGATCCTGACTTGCCAAGTAAAACCACATCAAGAGTACAAGGTTTTATACCTTTCATACAAAATTTGAGAAGCACTGTGTACTAGTGTGTCCCAAAACCATGTCTTAGGTTAGATAATGAAAAGGAAGTTTTGCTCACTTGTCTTGGAGATTTTGATTCTATCACATTTCCCTCATCTGCATTTACTTACTTAAGTTTCCTCTGAGCTGCAGTTCCAGTGACAAATTTCTGGGTTAAAAAATGCCAAAAATCGCAACCAGTTAAAGGCAGGGTGGATGATGTTTTCTAGGAGCATTTTTTTACTATATTGCTTAAAGTCTTCTTCACACCCCGACTGCAGCCAAAAAAAATAATCACCTGTGGAACGGACAGGACTGGAAAAACACATCCAATGAAATGAATTTAACTGGATATGGCTGCTAACGGCCCGTGCTTATTGATTGAATGATTACATGTCCATCAAACTCGACTGCCATTTGACCCCCCCTCCCAACCCCCTGTGCGCACGTGCGTGCGCTGGCAACTCACCATGAGCGTCAGACAAACATGGCTGCTCGCTGCTGTTATCTTTGCCGCTGTTTGCTCTTAAAAAGAAAAAAACGGATGTGGATCGATTCATGGAGGTTTTGGTGTTTGCAGTGAGGATGTTTTACACCGCAGAAGGAGTTGGAGGAGAGATAATTATCACTTTTAGGAAACATGGTTTCTCTGCTGTTTACTGGGAAGCTAACAAGCTAGCCACTCGGCTGTTCTTGGTTATGTTCGCCGACAATCATCGGCGCACATACTCATGTGCTCTAGATGCGTGGTTTTGCCTCCATAGCACAGTTTGAACCGTTTTTCCAGGATCCCCTACCCTGCCTTTAAAGTTCGCACCAAAATGAGCTCAAACCCGATGAACTCTATTAAAATGCCTTATTTTACAGCAGAAATAAACATTTTTACAACCTTGTAGTTAACAGATTTGTCTTTTATAGCTTATTTATCAGTTCAGCCTCATAAGGTTGTAATAAGTATGAGAAGGGTTGCTTTGAGTGACTGATAGTGTTGGACCCAATATTCAAACATGTCCAGCTTCAGTCAGATCATCTCTTTGCATGTAACAAAGGACATGAGCGGTGTAATGGAGTAAAGCTAGAGCTATGAGAAAGTAAGGGCATGTGTGAACCAGAACAAGCATTCATGTGCATCAGAGAGAACCAGAGAGCAGCAGAGAGGTGTTAGGAGTAGCTATTAGGCTTCTCTGCTTGCAGTACTAAAAGCAGTATTTCAGTCGTACTGAAACCTGTGTGCGGTTGTTGGAAGAAAAGGTGAAAACATGCAATCGTAATGATCTTGAGCTCAGCTGCTGTTATATCATCTCCTCTTATCATATTTATTGAAAATACATATACATACACACTATAGTAAATGTAACAAGGAACCTCAGAAAAGATATCTTTGGATTTTTACTCCTTTCTTCTCCTTTTCAAACATGTAGGTTGCTTTTTTCTTTGTATTATGATCCTTTTATTTCCATTTGTCTCTCTGTATTGTTTCGTTTTGGCTGGTTTACTATTTTAACCATTTGTCCACCATACAGACATCATTCATTCATTCATTCATTCATTCATTTGCCATTTACAGTTCTCCTGTCTCCTGCGCAGTTCTTCAGGATTGCAGATATGTATGCAGTTCTCATATCAACACAATAGGGAGCCTCATATGCCATTCTGAATGCGATGTAAAGATTTTCACAGGCAATTTCTACATCATGTGCTGCTTCTTTTGTGCTGTTAACAGCTTTTCCCACCAGAACGTTCTTGTTTGAAAGCATTTACAGAAAGATCAAACCAAATTGTCTTAGCTTTGTCCTGAAAATAAACAGTGTTGATGTGTGAAACCGCTTTAACAAAGAAAATCCATAACTGACGTGATTTGTTGTTTATTATTGATAAAAAAAAAAGCTTCTAAATTGTTTTGTTGCTGCATTCAACAGATAGAGTGCATACATGACAAAGTCAGGCTAACTCTGTCACAGTTTTGACAAAACTATTACACCTGCATCCTCTCTGTTCTTCTGCTCCAGTTTAGTTTCATGCAGACTTCCACACTTCAGTAAACAGAGTCATCATGTCTGCTGAGGGTCTAAGTGTTTTAAAAACACACATTTGGTGTGAAATAGATTAGAGCATAGCAAAAAGAAAATATTAAACAGCTTCATCTACCTACACCTCATCAAGAATGCACAGCTTCTTTATAATGTTCACATAAGCATAAACAATGCTTATGTGAGCACAAGTCTAGCGTGAGTTTAGTGGTGGATTTGTTGTGTTATCTATCCAATAGAAGCACTCTGATGCATACATATTCAGAGCCAGCGGAGGACATTTATTATCTCTCTCTGTTTTCAACCAGCCTTTACCCAGTAAATGTAATTGCTGTCATGTTATTTGAATATCAGTAATTTCCTTCACTGTTTGTGGTTGCAGCTGTGCAAATCTTATGAATTTTAGCTAAAGATATCACTTAACACTGACAAAATCTCATTTAAGACCACAATTTAGAAACATCAGGAAACAGGCCTTCAGAACAATCATACTGCAATTTTTAAATATGATGCATTTTATGTTGCATTACACGTTACATTAAATGAAATTACATTTTGATATGATACAATACAAGACAATAAAAGACAGTAAGATATGATACAAGACATTATAAGACAATGCATTACATTACAAAACAGTACATATACAGTACAATATGACACGATATGATATAATGTGATATATGATTCAGTAGGATACAATATAATATGATATTTGCAATATGTTGTGATATGATACAATATGAAACTATTGATATGATACAATATGATACTATATGATATGATACAGTATGATGCGTTTCATTGTACAACATAATCTGATATGATACAATATGATGTAGTATGCTGTGATATGATATGATGTAATACAGTATGATAAAACATGATACAAAATGATGCAATATGATACGATATGGGCTGCACGGTGGCGTGGTAGTTAGCACCGCAGCCTCACAGTAAGAAGATCGCTAGTTCGATTCCTGGCTGGGGAGGGGGTTTGAACAATTCCAACAGTGGCCTTCCTGTGTGGAGTTTGCATGTTCTCCCCCGTGTATGCGTGGGTTTTCTCCGAGTACTCCGGCTTCCTCTCACCATCCAAAGACATGCGTGTTAGGTTAATTGGACATTCTAAATTGCCCCTAGGTATGAATGTGAGTGTGAATGGTTGCCTGTCTCTCTGTGTTGGCCCTGCGACAGACTGGCGACCTGTCCAGGGTGTACCTGCCTCTCGCCTGATAATAGCTGGGATAGGCTCCAGCAACCCCTGCGACCCTGAACTGGATAAGCGGTACATAAAATGACTGACTAATGATACAATATGTTGCAATACATTGTGATGCATTGTACAATATAATGTGATATGATGCGATGTGATGTAATATGGTATGGTGGAATATGATGTGATATGATATGATATTATATGATATGATATATGCCGTGGAAGTACAGGTAAATCATAGGCGAAACACCGTGTAGCAAAGGCAGCACGCATGCGCAGCAGCCGGTGGCAACCCTGTTTACGGATGTTGGGGATGCTGCGTATGCTGCGTATGCGTGCTGCCTTTGCTACTATCTGGGGTGCTCCGCCTCTGTACTTCCGCGGCATACAGTTCCCCTATTGAATGCTGCCTAGTCAGTCTTTCGATGTGAAATCAGCTTCTCATTTGTACTCGATCAGAATGTGTGGGTCACGAAACATATTTGGAAAAATTAGTTTATTAGTTTATAAAATTAATTTAAAATGAGTTTATTAGTTCACTTTCGCCAAGTGATACTATTGGAAACACCCGATTACAGCAACTATGCTAAGCTAAGCTAAAGTCAGTGCTGCCAGATTCAGAGAATGACTGGGTTGGCTAGAAAATGCTTCTGCTCACTTGTCCAACTCAGGGGACTGCGGGGACAGGCTCAGTTTCACCCAGAGGTGGCATATGCCTTTAAATTCAACACTAATTAATTATTTTTCATGAACAATTCATAAGTTGATGTGTATTATTGATTGTGGATCCAATTGGAGATACAGTATTATTTTCCTTTTTAATCCTCCAAGATTGTATTAACTACAGTAACACTGGCTGTGCTTTATTTGAAAGGATTGCATAGTTTCTTTGACATTGCGTTGCATGCTTTATAGTCAGTGCGTTACCTGCAGTAGATCACAGCAAGCCAGCAAACCAACAATCCAACAAGGGAGAATATCAAGAGATTGTCCCTTCAGCTACAAGCTTTAGGGACTTCATCTAAAACCTGTCAGACTGCTCTGAGTGTTGAAAAATTATGCTAACACTTTATCCTGTGTGTTACAACCTGATGCCAAGGGATCCTTTCCAAGCAACGTTCTCCTGGGGATGTCTGAGCAGCTCAATGTACTTCTCTTCCGAGAAGCATCATTTCAGACTGTCTGTAATACTGATGGCCACCAATTTGACTTTTCCAAGTGTCTTTCCTTAATGGAAACAAACAGACCAGAAGTGAAGCATTCTTTATATATATAAAAAGAAACAAAAAAAAAAACTGTTGGCCTTGTCAGATTGTAGATATTTTGGTTAGAAAAAAAAACATTAAACAGGGATCACTGTGGGAATCGACCTCATTTAGCATTTCTACTGCCTGTTTTGCACCTTTTAGTTCTGGCAGGATACTAAGTCAGACATCATGCTGAGATGAGTCACCTGAAAGCTAACCTGCCTCAGTCACTGCATTTCATGGCTCATATTTGAGGCATTAAAGCAGACATTTACACATTTTGTTGATCTTTCCTCACTTGTCTTCTCACAAAGTTTTCAACCTCGAATAAAAAAAAAAAAAATGGTAATGTCGCCTGATTTCCTATTTAATCCGTGTTGGATACTTTTATTGTTTCCGTTCATAATAATAAGCTGATTATCTATTTGTCAGCCCCCTCAAAAATGAGTGTAATTGTCAAAATAAACAGTTGACCTGCTGAAATTTTATGTGTATATGTATGTGCCTGCAACATTTTAATCACCCGATCAACATAAAAAAAACATTCAGCCTATAAATGCTGTATTCCTGTTCGCTATATTGACTCCACATGTGTGTATGTGGGTATATCGGTTATGCAGATTGCAGAGCTAACCATGTCTGGCACATTAATTATAGAAAGAGATATGTAGCGGCTGTTCTTGGGCTCAATGGCACATTGATTGCCAGTAAAGAAGATTTATCTGCCCAACACAGGGACATCTGTCAAAGCATGGGACAATGTTATCCCATCGTAGCCTCTTTCTGGTTCTTTTTCACATTGCTCTCTGGCTGGCATGTCCCATTTGGACATGACCCAACAAACAGGAAGCAGGGAAGAGGGGCAGAGTGAGGACTGCTGCTATTTCAATCCCATAATCTTGCAGTGTGGTCTGAGAAGCTTCACCGTAGAGCAGATGTTTAGCATGATTAAAACTTTTTGTCTTGCTCATTAAAAAAAACGTTTCTTTGGACAGATGATAGCTTCTTTTTGCCAGAGGGCTGTGCCCACCTCTCTGCACTGATTAAAAGCAGGAATTCTTCACTGAAATCCAGTTTCCTAACTTTCTTATATAATACGGTGCTGAACAGCATGTACTGACTAGAAGCTAAAGAAAAGCGGGTCTGAAACAGTTTGTCCAGATTTCTGTTGGCTCTTTGACAGCGGATTAATTACCAAGAATTTCCATCACTGATGAGTGGATTGTTGGTTTTAAAACTGTCGTTTGCCCATATTGTTTGCGTTTCGGACTATGTTTAAAGAAAAGGAGAAAACCTCAGATATGGCTTGTATAATATAGAAATGTAAAGAATAAAGATTAACAGCTGGATTATGATGGAGACTGAGTTGATTTCCTGTTCATGGTCCTCTCTTCCACCTTTCACATCAAAATACGTTCTACATCCTGAATTTGCATTGGTCACTGTTGTACAACAGATTTATCTGATGTAAATCCAATTTGGAGGTAAGGATCAGTTTGTACTTTTCTTTATTTTTCCTATGGGGAGCAACTTTCAGTTATAGCTCTGGTAAGTTTAACATTCAAGATCATTAAAGAGAGGGGAACCGCTCCTCTTTCTTTTCCTTCTTCCCTCGGATCCGCGGACAGACGGCAGCCGCGCATGCACTTATCTGTCTTCTTCTGATCTCTTATCGGGCGGTCTCGGTGTTTTTACTTTTTTTTTTTATTTTGTTTTTTGTATTTTTTTTTTTTTTTTTTTCCCTTTTTCTCCCTTTTCTTCTTTTTTTATTTAAATATATTTTTTTTTTTTTTTTTTTTTCCCCCCCCCCCCTGCGAAACCCAGCGTCAGTGGAAGTTATTTTCTCCCCCCCCCCCGTTGTTTTTATTAAATTTTTTTACTTAACTAAAAACTCCGGTGTGTCCGTGTGTTTTTTTTTTTTTTTTTCTCTCCTCCTCCCCAAACAAAAAAATATCGTGACATCATATCGCCTCTTCTCTCCCCCCCCCCTTTTTATTAAATAATAATAAAAGAAATTTAAATTTTAAAGGAGACTTCAGTTTTTTTTTTGGAGTGATTTATTATTTAATAAAAAAAAATTTTTAATCAAATAATTAATTTTTTTTAATAAAACACAAAAAAACTTACACAACATCCCTTTAAAGAATTAAAGAAAGAATTTTCTGAGTTCGATATGCACAGCTCCACTACTTAAGGTAGATCCTTTGTTTCCTGTCTTTCATGGCCGAACTGATTATTCCATTATTCCAGTAACTGACCAGACACACCTGGATTAATCAGTTTGTCCAGTAATGAGAGACAGGAAACAAAGGAGCTACCCAGGAAGTAGCAGAGTCGTGCTGAACTTGCTTCCTTGTGACTCCAGCGTAATGGATTGCGCTGTATTGTGGACAGTAAGCCAGCATCATTGTTGGACCTCACTAATGCTCTTGTGGCAAAATGGGAGCAATTCCCTGCAGGCAAGTACTATACCAACAAATCTGGTGGAAAACCTAAAACCAGATGATTAAAGTCTGATCTAATAAACTGATATGATCCATACTGATACTTGACTGGCTCCTGTAACTGTTCAGTCTGTCATTCAGCAGTTCTTCCTCTCTGAAAAAATATCCACATTTTCATAATATAAATCAGTGTTGTAGCCATGTTGTAGCTCCCTGAATTTTCCTGGTTCATAGCAGCTCACGCAGCTCAAGCTGATACCAGCTTGATTAAAGTCTCATGTGTGGGATGATTGACATTAAGCAGCACAAATTGCAGAATGCAACTAACTGAATATCCTCACATATTCCCAATTTAGGTCTGTGTGGAGTTTGCATTTTCTCCACTGTAGAGGAAAGATGGGTATCCACAGTCCAAAAACATGCTTACAGTTTATTAGTGTCTTTAAATTGTTTTAAAAGTGAGAGTGAGTGATTGTCTCTCTGTGCTGACCTTTCAGCGGACTGGTGACCTGTCCAGGTTGTACCCTTACTTTTGCTTATAGGGATAGGCTGCTGACATATTCTGACAGTGGATCAGTGGATGTTACACATTTAAACTGCACACAGTTGAAATGGAAGTGATGTATCAGACAAAACCAGTATGAAGTAACTGAAGTCACACACATCATATGTACTCATGTTTAGCTTTGACTGCTGAGTATTTAGACTTTTTTGGAGCAATGGAAAAAAAGTGCTCAGTTTACATTTGCTATTGGAGATGGTGACCGTTATGAGTTTTTCACAGTTATTTAAGCCTGGTCTATTGCACATCAATTCAGCCTCATTGCTTTTTATTTAAAAAAAAAAAAAGACGAAGGGTAGGGGATGCATGCATACCTATTTTACAGCACCAATGAAAGGCTGGATTAGCAGGACATTAGAAAAAATGCTGCATATCAGGATGCAGTTTTAAAATCCAAACAGTAGCATTATGCAGGTTTCAAGTTATAACTATTGCAGCTTCTCAATATCGTGCAGACATTACTTGTTTAGTGTTGATCTTTGTCTTGTGATAACTACTGGTGTTCTGTCACTTTTTCCTTTACAGTTTCTGAGTTACATACCTTATAAGCCCAAAGAATATACTATTTTTTTCATTATCATTATTGTAGATACACCGCTTTCAGGTCAGATTTTAATTGCCAATATCCCCTTGTGGCTCTGTGATGGACTGGTTACCTGTCCAAGGTGCACCCCACCTCTAGCCTGTTAGCACCTGGATAGTCTCCAACCTCCCAGTGTTTATGTAGTTGGCTAAAAAGAAATGGATGGAAGGACGTTCCATTGTTAAAAAAGAGAGAGAAAAAAAAACATCTAAACTGAGCTTCAACACAGACTTTGTCCAGAAGCCAGATTGCTGCTAATTTCTGTTTTCTGTTGCAGCAAATTAATGTGGACGATTTTGGAAAAAGATGCAGAGCAGATGAACAAGACAAACAAGATTTAAGCATCCATATCTTCGTTGTTATGCACATTGCTTCTGGATTTGGTCACATAAAAGAAACAAAGACGTTACGTTGACATCTGGGAAATCCAATATATTCCTTTTTTACAAGTTTGTTTTTCTAGTTAGAAAAATTCATTCTATTAAATGATTGACATTTTTCATGAGACATGAAACGTATGAAAAACTTTTTGGTAAATAATTTCTATTTAAACACGCACCCTGTAACTATCTTGTGTTTTTGTTAGTCTGTTTTATATTAATTGTTTTTTATGCTTTTTTCACAACTTTTTTTCCAACTTCTATAGAGAAAACTGTTTTCCTTTATCTTTGACTTGTTTCCAGTCTCAATGCAGGGCTACTAGTGGACATTTGGCAAACACAGATGTTTGACTCAGAGGTGGCCATGTTGATCTTGGCCTTTGTGATTTGTCTGTCATTGCACAAGTATATATTATCTCTGCTGCCTCCAGGCCAATTTTCCTTCACAATACAATACATCGATACAGTGGATAGGTGATTCAATGTCTGCCAATATCTCACATTCAGTCACGAGTCGACTCGATTCGATTTAGGATACACCGATCGATATAAAACAATATAAAAAGATATTACAAGTAAAAAAACAAGGTTGCAGTATAATCTTCCTGTGTCACATCTATTCACTGCGTGACTATAAACGTGTATTTTGTTATGGAAACCCGGCCTGCCGACCGGTGGCCCCTAGTTAGCTCCTTTTTTGCTCTCAGTAAGGTCTCCATTTGTAGCAGAGTAGCACAACGGCGGTTTTTAGTCAGCTAATAGTTAGTCTAACCGTGTCTTACCTTTACACCGCCGCTTAGGGGGCTAATCTTCGTTAGCTCCTGTTAGTTTCGAGTTAGCTCGGTTAGCGTTTAGCCCAGAGCATACGTCAGCTGTCAATCATTTGCCCCGCAGCTCGAAGCAACCTTGCCTTTGCCCATTTTAGTATTTTCCGGGAGAGACGACATAGGTGACACGGCAAAATGGTGATAGTGGAACACGCCCAACTGGCTTCACTTTTAGCTCTTCAGAAACCAACAGGTCACGTGAGTGGAAGGTTTGTCCCTCTCTATTAACGGTCTATGGTTTGATATAATTTCTGGTCAATATTGGAATCTTGGATCTATTTACGATCGATACAGCGATCTATAGTGATAAAGATCGATGTATTGTTACACCCCATATATATATATATTTGTATATATATATATATATACATATATATCTATATATATATGTATACACACACATACAGTATATAACCAATATATATATATAAGCAACATATATATACATATTGGTTAAAGCAGTGCAAACCTCAAAAGAAATTCTTATTTAACTTTGGAAATATAATGTTTATAGGGGGAATGAATGTCTCATAATGGCCACCGTCTCCTAACTGTCCTCTTTTCTGAACTGAAGTCTCTGCCCTGTCACGACTCGTCTGCCCGTTCACCGTGTGTTTTCTGTCAGTCGTTCATCTGAGAATTTACCTTTCCCTCCCTCTTTCTGGTCCAGCTGCCTCATCCTCTCCTCCACGCTGCACCAGTTTCTGGGCATTTTGTGGACACTTCACACACGCACACACACCGCAACACATGCTGTGAATCCTCAGAGAACGCTGCACTGCATGTGAACATGTGTTTGCGTGTGAGACGGAGAGATGCGTCCCAGTTTGAGCGCGCTTGTGTGTGCGCTGGTGGATTTTTAGTTGAGTGTGGATAATGACGACAGGTGGCCGGCTCCTGCAGCAATTAATTAACACTGCGTTTATCAGAGTTAGGGTCCCATGAAAGAAGCGAGCCCTTCAAATAAACCTAATCTTTTCTTAACACCATTAACTATTACAGATTTGAAAACAATCAACTGGAATTTTAATTAATCGCTACTTTTTTGATGCAGTTTTGCTCACTTATCCACCGACTTGCTCTTCATTGGTCTCCGGCACTTATGCCGACTCATTGACATGCTCAAGTTATCACTTACACTCTCACAGCATGACTCATCCCTTGTAGATTTTAGGTCTCTATTTTTTAGCAGCTGGATGTAGCATAGACTTTACTATAAAATAAATGAAAAAAATAACTCACCTTTTTCTTTTCCTCACCTCTTTCTAATACATTTTGCCCTCCTGTTATTCCTCTTCTACACCCCATTAAGTAGCAAGGCCACATAGAGGAAGTGAGTGTGTCCCACAATTGCTTTCCACCTTAATGGGCTTTGATTAGAGGCCATAAGAGTCACCCCACCATTCACTGTGGCCTCTGTCTCACTGCACGAAAGTGTATTTGTGCATGTTTGCGATGTTCAGGCATCTCCTCCCTCTCTCTGAAAGATGCCTTGTTAACTGACATTGATTTTAGCTAATGAACCAGCGAGCGCTTGCCCTTCGGTTTGCTGCTGTAGACGACGGTCGCTGTCAGCATGTGAGCCTGCGAGTATTTAACACTCGCTCTGTGAAACAAAAGCAAAACAGCAGCTTTTGTCCCTGAAGCTAAAGATAGTAACACCTCCAGCTGCCTGAGAGGGTCTTTGATCAGATCAGGTTGAGACATAAAACACTTGACATTTTGTCTAACTCTTTTCTATTCTCATCCTTCTCACAGTATTATCGGCCACTCTGAGTCCTACACCAAGTTGTGCTGCAAGGGCTTCTGCATAGACATCCTCAAGAAGCTGTCCCGAACCATCAAGTTCTCCTTTGACCTTTATCTGGTAACCAATGGAAAGCACGGCAAGCTGGTCCATGGGATCTGGAACGGGATGATTGGGGAGGTGAGAACGCAGCATTTGGTTTATTTATACTGAATTTGCTGTTCTACAAACTTGTGTACGACAGCAGTTTTAGGGTGTTCATTCATAGAACTAATGTAGCCTCAGGTTGCTAGAAGAGATGTTGGATATATGTTGGATATTACCCCAAAGCAGAATTGGATGTTGACTGGATATTTTATAAATGCCACTTAGAATAATAATTATCCTTTATTTGTAATATTTCTTTTTTTTTTTTTTTTTTTTTTTCTGCCCGAGAGGGGATCTTCGGTTTTCCCTTTTCCCCTCCTCTGTTTTGAGTATCGGAGAGCGCTGGTTTTTTCCTCCCCGGCCATTTGTGGTTTTGGGGCTTTCTCTCGGTCTCCAGTGTTCTCCTTTATCCTTTTGTCGTTCTTCCACCTCTCCTCCCCCCCCCCCCCCCCCCCACCCCCCCCCCCACTTTATTATCTTTTATCTTTTACTTTATATTAGTAAAACCTTAAAACCAAAGAACTGGAAAAAAAGGATTTTAAAATATTAAAAAATTATATTTTATAAAAAATTAAATTTTTATCTTCCCCCCTCTCTTCTTGAAGCTTCTTGATGTTTTTTTTTTTTTTTATATTTATTTATTTACATTTTTTTTTCTCTCGGTTGGTTCTATTTTCTCTTTTTTATTAAACAACATAATAAATAAATTTTTTTTAAAAAAGACGAACTAACACAAATAAATTATTTTAAATTTTCTTGAGCTCAGTTTGCTATTTTCATATTGTTTGAACCAAAAATAATCCTGTGAAAATGATTTGAAAGCTGAATATAAAGAGAAATAAAAAAAAAACCCAAGTCAACAGAATTTTGATCTTGCTGCTACACAGACATTAAAATGCAACCTAAATTTAAAAAAATGAAACGAAACAACTAATTTTATTGTAAAAAAAAAAAAAAAAAAAATATAAATATATATATATATATATATATATATATATATATATATAAAACGAGTATATAAAGAAAATGCTTTAATTCGTCAATGGACAAAATTGGGTCTTTTTTAGGGACGCACGTTATAATCAGCCCGCTATCCGTATCGGCCATTATTGGCCTTAAAATTGACTAATTGCCCGCTGTTTCTAAAGTGAGAAAAAAAAAAAAAATCTTCAAAAACTTATTTTTTTACAGATTTTAAAACTTCTAAAGACTAGGGGTGGGAAAAAAATATACACTGAAATATTGCCATATTTTCATATGCTGAAATCATATTGACATTTAAAAACGTGGTATCCATCTATTTTACTATTAAAATCTTGTTTTATTTCATCGTTCTGTTACGAAATCTTTCAGGAATTCCTGAAATCTTTTTTACTTACAAAATCTTGTGAGATTTCATCACTCTGTTACAAAATCTCACAAGATTTTGTAAGTAAAAAAGATGGATACCACATTTTTAGATATCGATTTGATTTTGGCAAATGAAAAAAATGCAATACCTCAGTGTATCGATGTTTTTTCCCACCCCTATTTTTCAAAGTGTCAGAAACAGATAACAAAACTGCTATTTGCAATGATTGCTTATTTTTCAACTTTCATATCGGTAACGATATCGGTTATCGGCCACATAAGTTTGAAAATATTGGTATATCAGATATCGGCCAAAATTCCAATATCGTGAATCCCTAGTCTTTTTAGCAGATTACTGTATTTTATGTTCAAGGTCTGCAGAAGGAAAATGCAGTTCTCCTTAACTTTCTTAAATCCTGAGTTACACTTCAAGGATAAAGACTTACTGATAACCATTTACCGTATATATTTTGCAGTAAGTATTTTCCTCCAGAAGCTGGACCTGTGATAAAGTTCCTTTGTCTCAGCCTGAGCAGTAAGTGGTTATCAGCTAATTCTTCTAGTATAACTCACGTAAAAATTCAACAAAAAAAAGATATTTTTATGTATACTGTACTTTGGCAATGTGGCATAACTATTAGCACAAAAGACCTCAGTGTATGTTGATTGTACATGTTACTTGCTCACAATGGCAACCTACATACTCTGGACATTTTTTAGGTACACCTGTTCAATTACTTGCTATCATAACTAGCTAATCAACTGAATACATGGCAACAAGTCAATGCATTTATAAAAAAAGAAAAAGAAACAGATGATCTGTGGGAATAACGCACCATGTCACAAAGCTCAAACTCTAAAATTTGTTTCTTCATCATAAAAATGTGTTTACTGTAGCGCAACGACCACAGTCACCAGATCTCAGTCCAATAGAGAAGCTTTAGGATGTGGTGGAACGAGAGATTCTCATCATGGATGTGCAGTCGACAAATCTGCAGCGACTGATGCTATCATGTCAAAATTGACCCAAATATCTGAGGAATATTTATAACACCTTGTTGAGCTATATGCTATGAAGCATTAAGGTAATTCTGAAGGGGGGAAGGTTTTTAACCAAGTACTAGTACGGTGCACCTAAGTTCAAATGGAAGTAAAATGGCTCGATATTATTGTTGAAAGAGTAAACAAAACACCAATTCTACATTTTAAAGATTTCATAAAAATGTCAAGATAATCTTGACGTTATCACAGGCTGAGGTTTTATGTCACACTTCCATTTCCATGCAGAAATAATGAATTGAAATGTTATTTTCCAAGGACTTCCCCAGTCTGGACTTGGAAATGTTTTGGATCAATGTGCCTTCTGATGGCCTTTGCGGTTTCTGACCTTAGCACTGCATGCTGAGGTAGTTTGTTTCATGAGTTTTTGTGTAGGTAAGTGGTGCACAGTCAGTTGTAAACACGTTTCTCTATGAGCCAGACCCTCTCAAACACAGCTGCAGCTGAAAATGAAACACCCTGAACAGGTGTTCTTCAGAAGAGCCTCCTTGCCTGTGTTTCTGTGCCTGAGGGCGCTCTGCTGTAGCTGTATAATTGTGTTTGTGTACAACATTTAGAAAGCTACCTCGGATGAGAGATCTTTAGATGCATCATTCCCTGATCCTGCATGCTCAAATGATGAGAAGAATATTTTTTTTTTTCCCCTGCAGACATCCATTATTACAATCATAACGCTCTATGAAGTGCTTCCCTGTTCATGAAATAATGAATTTCCCTTTTTTGGGGCGAAAAAGATTATGTTCTGCTAAAATAAACCAGTTAAAGCAGCTTAAAGTGCTGTTAGAATAAAGGTGTATGCTGCAGTATTTCCATGTTGGGTGATTGTAATTTGTTTTCTCAGGTTGTGTACAGACGGGCTGACATGGCCATTGGCTCTCTCACCATCAACGAGGAGCGGTCCGAAATCATCGACTTCTCCGTGCCGTTTGTTGAGACGGGCATCAGCGTCATGGTAGCGCGCAGCAATGGAACAGTATCCCCTTCTGCCTTTCTTGGTAAGTAATAATTCTTCCATGTTCATCTTGATCTTTTCCTGTAGGCTCAAACTGTCACAGCATCTGTTATCTCAGAGTGAGTCCTGCACACTCGCCGTGTTGCCGCCACCTTCTTTCCCACCACTTTCTTACATCATGGCCTACTTACACGAGTTCTGTCTCTGCAGATGCTTCAGGAAACTTCCCATTAAGCTTTTATCCCAACAACAACTGTTGCCTACAACTAAATCCCCTTACACACCACACAGATACCTAAATCCCTTTTCCAAACCCCAAACAACAATATTCAGCATAAAATCCTCAACAGAGTATTTGCCTTCTTTCATTTTCACATTTTATAGTTCTTTATTCTCCCTCCTGCTATCCTCCTACTACATATGGCAACCCACATCAATACCTTATGTTTAGGAGCAGGAAGTCCCAAAAAAAGGAGGCTAAATCCATGTTTGTATCTTATCGTGTCCTCTTCATGCAGAGCCCTACAGCCCGGCGGTTTGGGTCATGATGTTTGTGATGTGTCTGACGGTGGTGGCTGTGACCGTGTTTGTGTTTGAATACTGCAGCCCAGTCGGCTACAACCGCAGTCTGGTCAGCGCAAAAGGTGGGTTCCACTCTTTATTTAGTTTGATTTCAGTGGCGTATTATGCTGAATGACAGAGAAGCGACTTATTTCTTCAGCCCAATGAAATGAAAAGAGAAGAAAAACATAGTCTAATAAAACTGGCTAAATAGATTAAGATTGGTGTTTTCTACCTTTTCTTGAAGTTCTAAAAATATTCTTCCAGTACCTTAAAGCCACTCAGTTTGCATCCTGCTGAGTATTTCACTGTAATCCTGCCTAGATCCAGTCTGTCCTGCATGTCCTGCAACGGTTTAAGTTCCTCAACAAGAGTTTGCAGAGAGGGCTAATCAATCCCAGAATGCAGCACTGACAGAGCGTGCCCGTATCCAGGTCCGAAAGGTCATTTCCCTGTTTTAATTAGCATTGGTGGCTGCACTAATCGAAGTGTGATTGATGGTGGTGGCGCCCTCCGTTGCTGCACATGAGCAATGATGGCAGACAGCGATGGAAACGGGCTGAGGCAGTGAAAATGTTCTGCTGTTTGGAAGTTTGCACAAGGGCATGACATGGGCTAGGGTTGCATACCCTGTGATAGGCAAAACAATAAAATGTTATGACTTTGACAGCCAAAATATACTGTACATAGCACGAATTTGTTGGTTGTATTTAAAGGGTTTACTGAATTAAAACTGTTTTCAAATTGAATTCAGTGTGTAATGTAAGTTGTAAAAGCCCAAACTCTAAACCAATGAAAGCTAATACTGAACGCAAACAAGCGGCTCCTAAGCCTAAGAACCAAGCTGGCATTCATCAAAGCTTATTTTCAGCACGCAAGTTTAGTTTGAGAAAGTGCTTTTCTGTTACAAAGTTGATTTTGTAAAGTAAATACACAAAAAAGGGGAAAGGAGAAAAATGCTTTAGGATGAGAGGCCAGTTGGCAGGTTTCCCTGACACCTGGTGAGTCAGACTATTCTCACAGAGGCAACACATTCTCATTCCCACCTCGTCACTTATTTTGCTTGGTCAAGAGCCCCTGATGTCAGCAGGCCGTCAGCACGATGCACAGAGAGAGTGCATCTTTTTCATCAGTCTCTGACGTAACTGCTTTACAGCTGCATGTTAGTGTCCTGCAGTGGTAAGTCATGCACCGGGTGCTCCGATAGTAAACTGGGTTATGGGCTATGCAAGGAGATAAGCAGAGAGGAGGGGACAAATACCTGACTCACAAGCATGAAATATTTGTGTCATGTCCTATGTTTTTTTTTTAACTTCATTTTCATCCTTAATTTGGCTTGTAGCCTAGATTTTAACAAATGTACTCAAAACCGTTATACTTTATTAGGCATCAAAAGAGCTTGAGTAAGGTTAGAAAAACATAATGGTTTGGTGTTAAAATGTCCAATTAAATAGATCTTTTTTTGCAGAAAAATGTCAGCAGCATCTTTCATGTGGCAACAGTGACACATAGGGTGACCAGATTCCATCTAACCAAATGTGGGACGAAGACTACATAAGTGTGGGACCAAAACATTAGTATCAATTTATATATACATCCAATTTGTCTGGGACAGTTTTGCTTGTTTGTTTGTTTGAAATATTATTTTCAACCACAATTCAAAAGCAATATTTGATTTAATTAAATTATAACTTTGTAAATGTTTATTTATTATTAGTGTCTTTTGTCTCTTTTGTTATTCGAATAACTATTGACAATTTAGCCTTTTCTTTAATGGGAGGGTATGAATAGTTTTGAGGGTGACTGTAGACTACACACATTTGAATTCAACTTTGTCAAGTTCTCTGACATCAGCAAACAGCAAAAGCTTTTATAGGCCAACTTGTTTCGCAGTTTCTCTCGAGTTTAACTCTGTACAATCAAACAACTGGTCAAGGCCTCCATTGTTCTTTCTACAACCCCGCTATCTGAGAGTCTGGAATCAAGACCGATGCTTCCTTATTTCCACAGTTATCCGACCTGTCTCAGAGTGTTGCACGGTGTGACTGGCAGCAGCTGTTCCCTGTCTGTTACAATCTTGTTTGGGCTTTAGCAGGAACCTGTCCATGTCTGGGAAGCCTTCTTTCGTGTTTTGTCACTGTTGGATTTTTCATGTGGTTTCATGTTGCGCTCCCCGCCATGCGACATGTAAAGATTACTCTGACAATCATGGACCTGCATTAAAGTCCCGCCTCCGAGGCTGATTGACTTTTAAATCATTCAAATCAGCCGTCGGGCTCATGACAGCTCTCACTGCTTTCACCATCGCCACACAGTCAGTTCATATTCATAAATAACAGACTTCAACACTAAACAGCTGCATTGCGGGACAACGTCTTCATATGCGGGACGTGCGAAAAGTCATGAAAATGCGGGACTGTCCTGCACAATGCGGGACGTCTGGTCACGCTAGTGACACATCCTCTACCAAGTTCCGAACTAGGCATTGATATTTAATGACTTGGAAATAAAAATGGATTGATGAAAGAAGAAAAAAGCTGGAATATGGAAGTGTTGGTTGCTGAACTAAATATTGGAGATTTCTTTCTACAGATGCAGGCATGAAAAAGTTCTGCCTTTTTCTGCCAGAAGTGGTGCAGTAATAGTGCACTATGACAGCACGATCACTGGCTGAGCGATTTTTCCTGCTAATACATCATCACGCACGGTGTCCAAACTTGGCGTGTGGAAACGTCCTTGTTCCGGGCGTTTATTTATGCTCTGAAATCGTTTCCCCTGGGCACACAGGCGTTTCTCTGTGCGATTGAATTAGCAGACAAGTCGCTGGTAAGTGGCTGGCAGTTGTCAGAAAGGGGAACTTTTTCATGCCCGCATCTGTATATGTCAGCGAATTTTACCTTAAATTTTCCATGTTGTTTTTTTTAAACCCAGACTATCATCTGTTACTTAACCTGGCAAAGGTGTGTTTCTGCCTCAGCCCAACCAAAACCTCAACACACAGTCTTTGGCGCCAACAAAAAAAGTGTTATTTCCTGTTTGAATCTCTACTGGATCCTCTGTGTGGTGTTTGTATGCATGGGGAGGCTCTATCTTGGTATTGGGATTTATGGCATTGATTAATTGACATGACGAGTGTGAACATGTGCTGGCCCTGGAGTGGACAGTCAACCCGTCCAAGGTGCCCCTGTAGCGGCTGTGTAGGACTCTCTTTGCATTGAGTTGTTACAAATCACTCATGGAGCATCTTCAGTTGGCATCTCTTTCGCCATTTATTTCAGCATCTGGCAATTAAACAAAACACCACAGCTTTCTTTCACAGCTCTAGTGGCAAGAAGCTCCAAATACTATAAATGAAACAAGAGGAAGGGTTAGCTTAACAAGCTACACTCCACATATACAGATAGAGTATTATACTAGCTCCAGCATCTTGCAGCTCGGTGTCTCAGTAACAACCACTTTAGAAAAACATTTTATCACACAGTTAGATTGTTCAATGTCTTAAAAAGTGACCAGGATTGAAGGTGACTTTATTTTGATTTGTTAGCAAAAAACGAACTTTATGCTAGCTTTCTTGCAGCACGACTTACCATGAGGACAGCTCTCAACAAAGTGAGGAGAGAAAGGAATTTCCCCTCCCCTCATCTAAGCCCGCGAAGGCTTTTTGTATCACTCCCAAATCTGTCCCCATGGAAACTCACAATGAAGTGGAACCATTGACATTGTTGTAAAATAAAACATGAATGGCAAGTGGAATCTTTATCTTTGTCCACCCATTATTGGAATTGGATGGGGTGCAGTTCCTCCTTTCTTCTATTCTATGGGTGTGGTGGGTGTAAAGGGAGAGAGTAGGTTTGCTTATCTCCATTCTATTCTATGTCGGTTAGGGAGTAGAAAATATCTAGGAAGTTATTCTTCCCCCACGGTGACACCCAATTTTGGATGGATTTGAGGAAAGCCTTGGTATCAGTTCACGAAGGAGCATATGGGGGTTTATTGTGTCATCAAGGCGAAACAAGATTTTAGAGAGTTCAGGCTCATACAGAAACAACACCTGAACCTGTAATAAGGCTTGTTGATATTTTGGCATTGAAATGAGGATATTACAACACAAACTTTGAATCTCTTTCTCTCCTCAGCTCCTGGCGGTCCAACGTTTACTATCGGGAAGTCAGTGTGGCTGCTGTGGGGCATCGTCTTCAACAACTCTGTCCCCATTGAAAATCCCAAAGGAACTACCAGCAAAATCATGGTTCTGGTCTGGGCCTTTTTTGCTGTCATCTTCCTGGCTTCCTACACTGCCAATCTGGCTGCTTTCATGATACAGGAGCAGTACATCGACACCGTGTCTGGCCTCTCCGACAAGAAGGTAAGGGACTGAATAAACAGAAGTTCAAACGTAGCCTCAGAGTGGTTATGAAACGTGACAGTTGTTGAAAGTTCACAGAACCAGAACACAAGCGGGCTGTGTTTGTGGAGCTTGGAGATACGAAATACATCACATTTTTTCACTTAAATGCAGCTCATGCTACACGATCTTCTCCTCTCTGTTCTTCACATGGCATTGACTAATAAACCATGAGTCAAAAGACCAGCAGAAAGCCTGTGATGAAACCCCGCTAATGGATTTTGTTGAATGTCTCTGTCCTTTTCCTATCAGCGGGAAGCCCAGCGGTATGAATGACTAATCAATTACTGCCATCTGTCAATACAGTTGGTGTCTGAGTCCTAACTTGTCCTGTCAGTATTTTGTCTATCAATATCCCCCCTGCGCCGTCTCCATCTCTCGTCTCTTTCACACTGTTTGAACAAGAGCACGAAATGTCAAAATTTTGAAGAGAAAAAACACACACACAAAAAACAAGTAAAACCACAGCGGAAAACAACACCTGCACACACTCTTTACCACTTAAATGTGTGCGCACGCACATTCAGTCTCAGAGGAGCTTCACAAGATAATATTTTTTTTCCAAGACAAAGCAGCAGTAATCCCCGTAGTTTTATAAACACTCTTCACTCATCCAACTCAGACAGCTGAAGCCTTTAAGATAAATATAAAAATTGATTTTGCATCTCTGAAGGTAAAATATTACCAAGCAGGATCTCCGTGGATATTCTGATAAGAGGAATAATGAGAGCCTGTAATGGCTCTTGTGGGGAGTATGTGTGTGTTACATTAAGATCTAAAGAAGTGTATGAACCCATCCTGTATAATTTCCAGTCCCTGACACACTTCTGTACCCACTCGTATGTTGATTGGCTCATTCATTTGCACTCATCTGGAAAAGGTCAGTGCTGTAACCGAGATGAAAAGGTCCTCTCTGTTTATCGTCTAATTGAGCACTAATGGATGTGTTTGTGCTTCACTGTGGTGAAACGTGAATTTCAGGCACAGATTGAACTGGATTAGGATCATCTCTGTAGAATAATATAATTCAAATGCATGTTGACTGGTGTCAGATGTAATCTAATTGAGGTGAGTGAGTGGTCGGCAGCCCACTTATCCAGCTTTGGGTTTAGCTGCTGATTAAATTATATTTTGGATCCAAAATTAAATCTAATTAAATGGTGTAGTCCCACTTCCTCTTTTAGTACTTTCATTTTCTCATTTTGGTCCCTCATTTTTTTCTCTTTTCACCTTCCTTTTTTGTTTTTCCTCTTTGTTTTTCTTTCACTTTGGCTCTTTGTCCTCCATCATAACTTTTGCTCTGATCTTTTCTTTGTCCATATCTCTTTCACAATTCCTATCTCTCCCTCCTTCCTTCTTTGCCCACTGTTTTTACTGCCTGTCTTCTCTTTTCCACCCTCTTTCCCTTTTTTCTTCTTCTCTTAATCACTTTCTTCTCCTTTTATTATTGCTTTTTTCTTATCTACCTCCCTCTGCTCTCCTTTCCCTTTGTTTTTTCCCCTCAAACAATCTCCGTCCCTTCTCCCTTTGCCTTTTTATTCTCTCTCGATATCTTCACTTTCTTCTCTTCTATTTTTTGTTTTCCCATCTTTTCTCCCTCTCTTCAGTTTCTTTCTTCCTTCTATTTTATCCTTACGTTTCTCTCTCAATTTACTCACCTTCCCAAACCTCTCCTTGCCTCCCTCCATTGTCAACCTCCCCACAATTTCCTCCCCTCTCACCATCTTTCCACCATCTCTCTCTGCAGTTTCAGAAACCACAGGAGCACTACCCTCCTTTTCGCTTCGGGACGGTCCCAAATGGGAGCACAGAGAGGAACATCCGCAGCAACTACCCCGACATGCACACACACATGATGAAATACAACCAGAAGGGGGTGGAGGAAGCCCTGGAGAGCCTGAAAACTGGGTACAGATTTGCTCACATTTTAACTGCAAAGCACAATTACAGTTAGGACGTTATATTTAACTGATCCTCATGCGAGTGCAGATATGACACAGTAATGATTATCACAATTTGGGTAACACAGCAGCAAATTGATGCTTTTTGTGCTGCACACCTATTTTTGAGGCCAGTGTGATGGGTGTATTTTTAGATGTAAAGTCACATTTAGTGCTGCTTAATTTGTATAAGAAAGTGCTGTCAAACATCCCATCCCCTCAAAGACATAACTTATGTGGTAAGCACTTAAAAGAGCATTCAGGAGCACAAACTGCATGTCTAAATATTGTGTTTTTTTCTATTGATTTCCTTGTGTTGGTGCAGAAAGGAAATAATCAGAAACCTGAAAGAGGTCTTAAAAATTTTCATTTTTGGCCACAGCATCCAGCAGGTTTGGAGTTCAGCAATGAATTATGTCTGTGACAATTAAATTAAACACAATTAAAAATATTTATGATTGTCAGATGATGAAGTAAACTAGTACTAAAGGTGCAGTGGGAGCAATACTGATTAATAGCACAGTGACTGGTGACCACTAAACAGCTGAAATGGTAAACCACAGGGTAATTATCCACAGCACAGTAAAATTTATCACATTGCCTCCATTTAGAAGTTGCTTCTTTGTATCTGTCTTTCTCAATATGGGTCAGGCTGCAAAGATTTTATTGCTTATCTGTATTTTACTCCCAAATACAAGATACTTACTATAGGGCTCTGATTGGGAACGCTTATAATTTCCCCTTTAACAGAGACTGCACGAACAAAATATTTTGGCACAAACATTTATGGCCGAGAGATAAACAAAAGCACATGATAAAATCAGCATTAGCATCTTTCTCAAAGCAATGCAGCGATTAAGTTTAGCATCACGCTGCTCCCTGACTCTTGTCTGAGTTACGCTGTCCTATACAAGTATGATCTTGCAGAGTATTTAAAAGCTCTTCGGTCAAAGTCATGTATAGCTGTGCCACTTTTGAACCAAGTCTTTACACAACAACCCTTTCCAAAGAGCTGACTTGGATCAGTTGATGGATTGCCAGTCTCAAACAAGTTTCAAGTGAGCTGATTATCCAGGAAATTAAATGAAAGCAGTGGCAGCCTGGAAGGTAGAAAAGTCTAAAAACTAATTTGCTTTGACAGTTGACGGGAGCAGTTTGATATACGCAACATTTAATGGGCTCAAACAAGCAAAACCAAAGATAGCTTTGGATCGTGTTATTTTTATAGCAGGTGATAATCTTCAGGAACTAACAGAAACAATCTACTTGTGTGCAGGAAGCTTGACGCCTTCATTTATGACGCTGCTGTTTTGAACTACATGGCTGGGAAGGATGAGGGCTGCAAACTGGTGACCATTGGCAGTGGGAAAGTGTTTGCCACCACAGGATATGGCATTGCTCTGGAGAAAGACTCTCGCTGGAAACGGCCTATAGACCTGGCGTTGCTGCAGTTCCTTGGAGACGGTGAGCACAGATCTGAGTTGCTCAAGATGTAATCAAAAGGTTCAAATGCTGGTTTTAAAATTTAGCTACTATCCATTTTTAAGTGCTTATCTCGTGGAGCAATATGAGCTTTTGATCTTAGTGTACTGTTAGGAAAACAAGGTGACCAGTAAAATAGCATCGTCAGACCTCAAAGAGAGCAAATGTCCACCGAATAACCTTCTTGAAGACCTCTAGTGGTAAGAGTTTGGTTTGCTATGTCCCAGAGACAAAGAAGTCTTTGGTGAAGGACTAAAGAATTGACCCTCAGCTATGTCCCGCCCCCCATGGTTACAGTTGCTATGTCTGACAAGCTTTCTTTTTTAGCTAATTTCTGCCTAGATCAACATGGACTGTTCAGTGATTTCAGTGAACAAATTCTGAAGGAAATTGTGTTAAATTTCTGGAGTATTAGTTGGGAAATATCAGAGACAGAGAGGACTGCAGGATGGATCTGAGGAATACATCATCATTTGTTGGCGGAGTAATCCTGATGAAGAGGATATTGAAATCGAAGCGAAGGCTCAGCGTTCATACAGAAAGACTCAGAAACTCCATGTCTTGACTTGAGATTTAACTCCAGAAGGAATAACGTTCTTGCATCGCAGAATAAGTCAACATGTTGTTTTATTTTAAGCTAACTCTCATGTATGACTCCAAATAATTTTAGGTGTCAGACGTGTTTTAGCCTTTCGGTAGATGTTTTCCCTTTGGGTTCTAGCGGACCAGGATGTTGTTCCCACATTGAGGGTTTGGTCAATACATTGGATCTGATCAGGATAGCAGCTACTGGATCTGATCGTGATAGATCTACCTGATCTGAGAAACTTGCAGAGAGGACCATGTTAATTCGTCTCTATGTTTGGCAACCAACGAGACTTACTAGTGTTTTTCTGGTATATTTGTTTAGCCTCTTGCAACACACAGCTGCCTTACTTCACGTTAAAACAGTAGCTTTTACTTAATATTATACCGATGTCTTGTTGCTAGCAACTGTGCTAGCTGGCGTTAGTGTCTTACAAAGTGAACAAAGTTTGTTCAGCTCCGTGTTCAACCTAATGCAGCTGCAAGTGAGGTCTTCCATGCGCTTAATCCATATTCCACACTGTTAAATCCATGTTCCACTCTGTTTAATCAATATTCCACACTGTTAAATCCATGTTCCACTCTGTTTAATCCATATTCCACACTGTTAAATCCATGTTCCACTCTGTTTAATCCATATTCCACACTGTTAAATCCATGCTCCACACCATTTAATCCATATTCCACACTGTTAAAGGTTGAATATGGAATACGGACAGAACAGCGACATCACGTGTGTCTAGGTTGTAGTTGCAAAGGCAGAAAAACAACCCCAGCCGCTGGGATGCCAGGCTCGCTGCGATACGCAAGTGACCAACAGTCTGCAGCATGTCCAGCAAGTAACGCAGAGGAGTTTATAACCGACAGCTAACGTTAGCCATGTTAGCAAACAAGCTAGCTTACTGATCCAGCAGGAAAGTCGCCATTTCAGTGTTTTCTCCGTGGAAAACGTTTATGTGGGTCCGTTTAGTGAAGTCTTCACCTAAATTTACTCCAGGTTTTGCTCTTCTCAGGTCACTCCTCCTCAGAAACAGATAACAACATCTCCAGGGCTCTGAAGCAGCTGCTTCACTCGTCGTCTCTACGGTTTTCCCCTGTACAAGCCTGACTATGACCAAAATATTGTTTCCACACAGAGATCGTATTTGGCAACCTGCAATGGCAGCGTGTATTGGCTTATAGACGTAAATAAAATGCCATTATCGAACCCGTAAAAAATTATTTTATAATTATTTTTAGGCTAAATATAATTTTTCTGGGAAATGTTGTACTTTCATTCTGTACACCCCCAAACGACCTTGGAGGTATTATTTTTGAAAAATATAGCTTTTAATAAAAATGTTCCATATTCAACCTTTAAATCCATATTCCACACTGTTAAATCCATATTCCACACTGTTAAATCCATATTCCACACTGTTAAATCCATGCTCCACACCATTTAATCCATATTCCACACTGTTAAATCCATATTCCACACTGTTAAATCCATGCTCCACACCATTTAATCCATATTCCACACTGTTAAATCCATGTTCCACACTGTTTAATCTATATTCCACATTGTTTAATCCATATTCCACATCTCTCCACTTGTGTTTTTTTTGGTTTTGAGAAGACAAAAAATACAACATCACCCAAATGTTCTGGATATCTGTCATCAGACTTGAAAATCCTGTTGATGCCCCGTCTATAGAAGTGAAGTTTGCCAGAAAGTCCTTTCCTTAGTTACTGTTGCTAACGTATGATTGGTCAGCGGTGGTTCTAGGGCGGTGTTGGCATAGGGTCAATTTGCATCAAGTCCGTAGTGCTACAAATTTTTGAGCATTCTGATGTCAAAATTTTAATCAGGTACAAACTATATTTGCTTCAGGTGTAGAGGTATAGAGTGAATTCCAATTCCCCTCTTTGCCCTAGCCCTTGGCCATAGGCCTTTGTTTTGCACGTACATGTAAAGGGGTAGTGGTGTCCAGATTCTGGTTCAGCCCGGGGGGGGGGGGGGGGGGGCGACTTGAAATGGAGATTTGGTACTACTCACAATTTCATGTGAAATACAGACAAAATGCGGAGGAAATCAGCAGCGACAACCAAAGAAACATACAAATGTGAGATTTTTTTTTGTTGTAAATGAAATATGAAAATTGCTATTTTAAAAAGGCTTTAATTACAGACATTTTTATTTCAAATGTGAAAAAAATAGCTTGTTTCTTAACATTACGTGCATCTACTCATGTCTGTAACATCACGTTAATGTTAAGGTTGAGTCGAAGGCGTCTTCTTTTCCTTTCATTTTTACGTTTTTCAGCCCAAAGCTGAAAAATAATCCAGTCGCCCAGGAAAGAGAGATTATTGCTGCAGACGGCATTGCAAACTCTTATGGAAACAGCCGTGATGTCAGTTTACTGTGCCACAGACCACTGTTGTTCACGCATGAGGATTTCCTATTTCTTAGGGGAATAATTCAATGCCTAGCACTTTCATGTGCACTTTCAAGCACTTTCAAGTGCTTGGACCAAGGGGAAAGGCTAGGGGTAGGGGTGAAAATGGGAATTGGAATTGGACCTTAGTCTCATAACTTTTCTGATCACACTTTGCTTACAGTATATCATTAACACAACTCCTTTCAAACATAGTTAAATTGTCCTAAGAGTTTATTTCTGTCCCACTGCTACAGTGTTTGTTCACCAACGAACTGGTGTCAATCCAGATCAATGTCTGCCGTGTCAGCAGGGAAGTGGGCTTACAGGGAAGAGTTAATATCCTGCAGAACAACAGGGAGTGTTAGGGACATGATCACCTCCTTCACACACTTACAGACCTGGTGTGGAGTTAATATCCTCTCCCCTCTGAGAGCTTAAGAGTGCCCCATACATATGCTACATAACTATTTATTTGATCATAATTGAGAGCTCAGAGTGTTGGGACAGCATACGGCAACTGAGTAATGAACCAGACCACGCTCCCTGGAGAACAGTGAGAAGAGTTCGGCTAAAGTTGAAGCGTTGTCACATGAGTATTATTTTTATGGCTGCAGCCTCAAATACAAATATTCCAGATGGCTTGTTTTATTCCCACAAACCAGCTAATCATAGCACTATCTTGAGTAACTTTGGTTTGTCTTTTTGATAGTATGATTGGCGATGAAATTAAGTTCTGATTTTCTTTTTGATTTGAGGGTTTTAATTGCCATTTCTCATTAGATATGATATTAAGACAAAGCAAACTATTAGACAGTGCACTTCAAGACAGAGCATGAGCCAAACAAAGATCCGAAATGTACAAACAAGGAAATCAAGGAGGTCTTTTGAGGCCGACCAGTGAAACGCTCTTGACTGTCAAAGTCAAGTCTGAGCATGTGTTTTAATGATGAGGAGCAGATTAATCACTTGGGCTGGATTACAAACCAAGGAAACTGCCAGCTGATGATCTGGAGCCAGAAGTTCACGTTGTGTCAGTTGCTTAATGGCTATAGGTCTGCTCAGGGTTAGAGATCGGGGTAGTAATATAAAGCTGGACTCTTCCCATCACATGGTACAACTCAAATTGACTCTGCTTTATTGTTTACTATAGATGTCATCCCTTCATGGTGGGCACGCTCATCTACTTATCATGGTTACGCAATATGAAACTGCAGTGACACAGAAGCAATACAAAAACAAATAAATGAATGAATTTAAAAAAAAAAAATGAAAAAATGCCATGTGTTTCAAGAGGTCAATGCAATGCACTATGTGATGTTTACGGTTGAACATAATTGTGTGAAACAGAGTTTGTCTTATTAAGTGGAGAGAATGAAAGATGAAAAACTCTTTGTTTATACAGTGCTCTTGGATTTATGCACCTTAACGTGCTGCCCATGCAGAAGATGGGATATCTATGTCCTATGTTTTGCAATCAATGCCCTACTGTGTGCCCAGAATAGCAAATGACTTCTTTAGAGAAAAAGTCACGATTGTTCACATGTGAGCACTGTAACTGACCAGGCAGAGGTCTTATGTTTTTGCATCACTGTTAAGTGTTGGCTTAGCTGGCTGGGAACCTGTACCTGAAACCAGTTACTACCCATCGTGAACAACCTAGAAACAAAACCCCACCCGAGGCAGGATGAGATACACTGTTTAAAGGAAACATACATAGGACAAGGCCGATGTCATAATGAAAACCTCCATATACTGTATGTATATTGAGATACAGCAGGGGAAAAAAGTATTGAACACGTCAACATCTTTCTCAGAAAATATATTTCTAGTAGAGCTATTTACATGAAATTTTCACCAGATGTTGGCAACAACCCAAGTAATGCACACATACAAAGAAATCCTAACATTTATGTCTATAAATGAATGTAGTGAAATGACACAGGGAATAAGTATTGAATACTCTTACTGAAATTTATTTAATACTGAGTGCAAAAACCTTTGTTGGTGATTCCAGCCTCCAGACGCTTCCTGTATAGAGAAACCAGTGGAATACGTTGCTCAGGTGTGATTTTGGTCTATTCGTCCACACAAACTGCATTCAAATCTTCAAGGTTTCGGGGGTCTCTTCTATGAATTCAAATCTTCAGTTCTTTCCAAAGATTCTCAGTTGGATTTAATTGGCTGAGCCATTCTAGCAGCTTTATTTCTTCTTCTTCAAGCAGTTGAGTGTTTCTTTGGCTGTGTGCTTGGGATGGTTGTCTTGCTGAAAGATCCAGCCTCTTTACATCTCCAGCAGATTCTGGTCCAGAATGTCTTTCTACTTTTGTCCATTCATTCTTCCCCCAGAGATATGAAGTCTGCCAGTACCACATGCTGAAGAACAGCCACCACCATGATGTTCCCACCTCCAAACTTTACTGTAGCTATGGTGTTTAGGGGCTCAAGTGAGGTGCCATTTCTCCTCCAAATATCTTGTGTCTTATGACATCCAAAGAGTTCGGTTTTGGTCTCATCTGACCAGACTATGTTTTCCCAGAATGTCATGGGTTTGTGCAGATTTTGTGTTGCAAACTTCAAACGAACATTAACATACTTTTTCTTCAGAAATGGAGTCTTGCGTGGTGTGCGTGCATAAAGGCCATGGCGGTTGAGTGCATTACGTCTTGTTTTCTCTGAAACAAACCTGCTGATTCCAGTTCTTTCTGAAGCTCTCCACGAGGAGGTTGCGTAGGTCTTTAGACAGCTCTTTGCTTTTATCCATTATGGAATGCTTCTTGTCTGACACCTTGGTGATGAGAAACCTTTTTAAAGGCATCAATCAGGACTAGACCAGCTGATATTACTTTGCCCTGATAGGGGACAGGATTACTTTCTAAATACTCACAGACTCCAGCTTCTATCTTGGCTTTCTAAATGTTTTTGTCATTTCTTCATATGTTCAATTATTCTCTCTGTCATTTCACTATATTACCCATAACTTAATTTATGGACATAAATGTTTGGATTTCTTTGTAGGTGTGCATTACTTGGATTGAAGCCAACATCTGGTGAAAATTTTACGTCAATAGCTCTAGAGAAAAATGTTGACGTGTTCAGTACTTTTTTCCTCTGCTGTATATAGTGAGATAACTCATTTTTGCAGTGTAAACTGTTGCTCCAAAACCCCAGCAGGTTAATCAAATACAAAAAAAAAAGAAAAGAAAAAAAAAACTATTCATGTTAGGCAAAAAATGTTCGATGTTCAGACTAAATGCCCAGATCATAGACCTTAAGGTAGCCTATACTGTAACTGGCTGTGAAGTCACAGTCATGGAGGATCGGACAACAAATAAGCATCACACATCCAGCCCAGCTGAGATCAGAGAAATTCTCAATCTGATTATAATAAATGAAGGTTTTTTTTTTTTTTCTCAGCTAAAATATTCCATTCCATGTTCCCCCTCCATCTCCATAGGAGACACTGAGCGCTTGGAGACAGTCTGGTTATCGGGCATCTGCCAGAATGAGAAGAACGAAGTAATGAGCAGCAAGTTGGACATAGACAACATGGCAGGTGTCTTCTACATGCTTTTGGTGGCTATGGGTCTCAGCTTACTGGTCTTTGCCTGGGAACACCTGCTCTACTGGAAGCTACGACACTCCCTGCACAAGTCTGACAAGCTTGACTTCCTGTTGGCCATCAGTAGGGTGAGATTTTATAATTTCTCAGTTAACTGTCAAATGTTTCAGTAAAACAGTTGAGTTTATTAATCCTCAGTTACTTTGATAGAAGCAGCACGAGAAACTTAACTGACATCTGTTATTAAGTTATTTGACTGTTTAGCCGTCTAATTGGATTAGTTGTGTAACAGCTTGGCTGAGAGATTGTACGCTTGGCTGGTTGATAATTTTGTTTCTAAGTGGCTGTTTGGCTTTTTTTCTGTTTAATATGCTGTTTTACATGAAGTGGCTCTTATGTGATGAGAAATTAATGCAAATGGATGAGTATTCACATCTAATTACATGCTTTCCTTAGAGGACCTTGTTTTGATAGTAACTAAAATCAACAGCATTCTTATGAAGAATGAGAGGAGAGATAAAAACAGAAAAGAAGCCCCACTTCTGTTGATTACTCAGCATTTAACTTTGGGTAGAAATTTAGGCTAATTGCAATAACAAAATCAGTTTGCTGATGCTGTTTGGCAACGTAGTTATGGAGGCAGACAGCACTGGCTCAAGTTACAGCCAGTGAAATGTCTCTGGACTCCAGCCTCTTCTACTGTGTAATTATACCATTGTGCCTGGATCTGGGTTTTATCAGATTAACGGCTAAATGACTATCTGATCATTAATCCTTATGGGGCGGCCCCAAGGACCAAATTAAATTTGGCTCTTTCAGGATCTCTCAACCAACTGTAAGCAGAGGGAAGTCATGGGATTTGACTCTTTGTCCGTGCAGTTGGAGACAGTGTGTTCTGAAAAGAGACATTAGGTTTGTTTTGTGTACGTTTATTAGGGCAATCCTCTCAGCTTGAATGGTTTTTATTCGAGTCCCAGGAGGATAAATAATGAATAAGTGTGGAAGACTTGCCTCAATAATGAAATGAGACATTAATGAAATCAAGTTTTTACGTTACTGCCAGTGGGGATTTTACTCGTCGAGAGGCGGGTCACCACTTAAAGATTGCTTAAGACTAAATGAAATTGCTTCAGATAATTTCTGTGCAATTGTCCCCTTCGGACTGCTTGGTTAATTTAAGGTTAATTAAAATTAGTGAATTTGTTTCTCGTTCTCTTTCCTAATCTTGATTGTTTTCATGTCTCTCTCCATCTATCAGGGTATTTACAGTTGCTTTAAAGGAGTTGAAGATCCTGGGCGTTCATCTGGTTTGGCCAAACCTGACCTTACCTCCAGTTACGCTCAAGCAAACATGCTTAAGATGCTTCGCACTGCCAAGGACCTGGTATCCACAGCTAATGTTGAGAGCTCCCTGGACAACGCTACGAAGACCATAGAGCAATTAAGTCGCCATGGCGGCAGCTTGCCTGTTCGAGTTCCACAAGTTGCTGCAGAGGCTGTGCCGGGAGGCTTTGCTTACATCACGGAAAACCATTGTGCTCTTCCTCAGCGCTCCCTCACTCCGCCACTAACTGGTGTTACCTCTCTGAAACAGCAGAGGGGAGTAACCAGGCCCACACCACTACGCTACACACTTCCAACTCGTTCTTCATCATGTTTGTATGACAGACCACTTCCTGTGTCCAGCCTGAGCAGCCCCCACCTGGCTGTGGGAGAGCCGCTGCCTCATCAGCACCCACACCACTACCAAACCACTGGGAGAATCTATATAGATTCCCATTCTCATTCACCTTTCATACCATACACTGATCTCCAGCTTCCTGACATATATGCGTCTCATCCTGTCTCCCTTTCCCCAAACCAGCAGGTCCAAATGGGCTTCACTCAACGGAAAAGGAGGTCCAAGAGTTTTCAATGTGAGGATGGGGATATAGAGAGGAGAAAACATGGGGAGATAAAAAGTGACAAAAGTCCCATCAGTCTGAGTGAGCTCAAAGCCAACCACCTCCAAGACAACCACATTCCCTCCCCACCTGTTGACAGCATTTATTCAGGGGAAGGGATTTGTCCTCGGGTCGAGAACTACAGCTCTTGGCCCCCCGAGGACCTTGTGCTGAGAGGGAGACGCAGGCACCGCCGCCCTTCTTTTCTCAAAGCAACTTGGGGTACTGAGCAAGTTCGTCAGCTTGATGAATCCCAGTCGTCTCTGTCCAGCCAATCACCTTCAACCCTACCAGACCTGTTTCCATGCATTCTAACCCCAGCCACAGCTGCCAAGGCTTATAACCCTGCCCATCTTCGAAACAACCTGTGCCTCCCAAGGAGCCAGGCCTACCTCCACATTAGGGAGGACCAGAGAAAGCCTAATGGGCGTAAGGGCCAGAGGCTGCGCTACTCCCACTCCACCCACCTGCCTACATATGGAGAAGCAGTGAGACATGGCACTGGGATAGGGCGGGGTGTGATGCGGAGGGCCACCAGCTTGCTCAGCCGCCAATACGCACACTATCTGAACTCATACCCTGGACTCCCCCTTTACCACGGTCCACTCGACCTTCAGCACCACAGCCAGGCTTCCAGCCCAGTGTGCCAACTGCTGGCATGTGGTGGTGGGCAATGTGGGGGACAGGGGCCCCTGTTATACCAGGACAGTGTTTATGGGGCCTATGGCATCTATCAGGGGTCTCAAACTGGATCAGAGGCTCAGGCAGGGCATGGAGCAGGGGGCCAGCCTATGGGAAGCCCCTGTGTACTTCGGCCCTGGCGACGAGTGTCCAGTCTGGAATCTGAAGTTTAACTGGAAACAATAAAAGACCTTCTTAATAGGAAACCGTGGAGGTACAGAAGAAGAGACTCTTTAACATATCCACTGTGGAAGAGGTTTTTTTTGGTTCGGTTTAATTAAAAAGGGGTAAACCTATTATTAAAAGTATCTGTTAAATTTTGAATGTGACTTTGAGTGGAATAGACTATAATTTTGGGTCTTCAAACTTTACAGACAGAAAGGACTGATACAGTGCAAGAAGACTGCACTCTCACCGATCTATCCTCAAGAAAGCTGGAATAAGTTGGTTTAACTCACTTGCTGCTTTCCCATGAACAATATTTGTGTTTTCTGCACTTTAACGTGCACTACGATTTACTACAGTTTGTGGTATTAACGCATGGTTATTCATGCTGTGTGTGTTGTTTATGTTACCTTGTGAGTGGTTGGGATTCAGTCTTGGGTGTCGTCTAGTACTGTAGATGAACTGTTTACAGCTGGAAAGAAAAAAATGGGGTGAAAAGAGGTTGTCTCTTTAAATACAGCCACCAAAAACAAGCAGCCACTGTAGCAAGATAATCTGAAGACAACTGCTATGCAGATGTGAGGAGTTTAACTCTGACACAAGGCATACAACATTAAATCACTTTGACATCAGACACAGCATTGCAGGTGTTTTCTAGAGTGAAATAATCATTTTTGAGACAACCATTAATTAATTTTAGCAGAATTTGTTAAAATGCCTATGATTTGGAGTTAAACCCCTCATGTCTTCACTGAGAGGTAAGTGAGAGGAAGCATCTGCTTTGTGAAGGCAGTCCATATGAACACAATCTGCAAAATGATTGCCAGATTGAGACAGTATTGACCAGCACTAGGTGTCTTAAACCATGGACTCTTCATCCTATCTTGGTCTCATTATGAGGCCACAGTACAGCACAACACAGCACACACAGGGCCTCACATCAAACAAATTCCTTATTCTACGTACTATATCGATATAGATGAATGTGTTATTTGAGGTTGGTTAGTGTCATATTCATGTATTCTACATATGATAGAAATTTATATTCACACTTTTTCTAAACACACCTCTGGCACATTCTGAGTTTTTTCATTTCAAAAACTATTGCTAATTTAATGGGACATTTGCCATTACTATATTATCTATCTGTTGGCAGATGAAGATTTTTCATCACTCCCCTTTTTCCACTGTTTTATATTCATCCCTCTTTGTCCCCATCTTCTCTAACTGTTTAATTATCAAATTTAAATGAGGTAATTGAAAGCTATTCTAGTATCTCTATTACCAGGCTCCTTCACCCTGTAATTAATCACTTAGACCAATTAAAGAGCCTTTTTGGATGAACATGCATGTGTGTTTTATCTGTGTAGTCTTATGAATATGTGTACTATGAAGAGAAAAAAAGGAGTTTTCCTTCAAGGTTAACACTTTACAGGTTTGGTTTGATTAAGCTAAAACAAAATAAATGGTTCTGTTAGTGTAGTTTATCTGAACAAAAATATTTACAAAACCTGTGTGTGCACCAAAGACTGTCAAAAAAATGGATGCAGTTTCTGGTCACGTCTGAAGAGCTAAAGGTGAAGCCAGTTGGGCGTTTCCCACCGTCACCATCTTGCCGTGTCGCATCTGTCGTCACTCCCAGAAAATACTAAAATGAGTAGGGTCTCTCGCAAGACAGAGGCGTGTCATAAAGTGGGTGTGTCGCTGAGTGACGTCACTCGGCGACACACCCACCAGACCTACTGTATGAGAGCACAGTAAAATCTAACCCTACCCCGACCCTTCCCCTAAACCTAACAAGACCCACCCACTATGTGACACGCCTACAATACGACACGCCCACGATAGGACACGCCCCTAGGTTGCAAGCCGCAGATAGATACATTTGACTAAAATGGGCAAAGACCGCTCTGAGCCGCGGAGCAAATAATTTACAGCCAAGCTAAATGCTAATGGAGCTAATCCGAAGTGAACAGGAACAAGCTAAGATAGGCAGTTTAAAGGTAAGACACACTCAGACTTGCTGTTAACCAGCCAAAAGCCGCTGTTGTGCAACTCTGCTACAGGCTGAGGCCTTCCTGCGAACATGCAGGGAGCTAAATATTAGCCTCCATGGCTAAATCAGGACCCGGCCTGTCACCTGTCAATCAAAAGAACACACCCCTAATTATGTTTAAAGGCCTTGTACCTGATTTTATTTTTCTCTCTAAGAAAAATGTTTTCTACATGGTAAAATATGTGTTAAAAGAGGTAATTACATGAAAATAAATCACTCGTTAATTACGTATATGCATGAATCCATGCCTTTTTAGTTTAGGTTTCTAACGCTGTCATGGCGCTCTTCTCATGCCAATGCAGTTCATTCTACAGAAGTTTTGGTTTCCAATCAGCCTCACAGTGTTTCCTAACAAGGAACGCCCTCCCCTAGCGCGTGCACGGCAGCACTTGTAAACAGAACCGCATGGCGTCTACCGAAGGAAAACTCGATACTTCAGTAAAACAGCCTAAAAGCATCAAAACTGAGGAGGAGAGACTTGAAACGCAGGAAAAACCAAAGAAGGAATAAAGTTCATGTAAATCTCAGTGGATTGTACTGAAGGTAGAGAGCAGCTGGACACCTCGGACTTAATGTGGACTGGAAGTCCCCCTGGACAGGTATTTTTCAATAACTTTCTTCTTAGTAACATTTTATATGTCCTCGGGTGCTGGCGCTGCCTCTGCTGGTCTGTATAATACATAATGATATTTACACCGCAGCGCGAAGAAGCTTTACATCACTTCCTCTCTAAGTGGCTGGTTAGATACTTCATTAGGTTATCATGTTGTAACATCACCTATAACATCATAACACATCATAATTGTGCATCTGTGTACATAACTGTAGTTACGGTAAACTACCAGTTTATGACAGAAAATGTCATTTAGCTGATCCGCAGCCGTTGACTGCAATCAAAACAGTAAATTCACTGGAACATGCAAGTTTCTCTGGAGAGTTCCTTTGTGCACAAGTATGTTATTGTGTACGTTATTTCATGCATGTTGAGTGGGAGGAGGGAAAAAGAAGAGAAGGAGCGTTTCTCACTGGGAGAAACAGTTAGGGGCGGGGCTTACAGTTCAAACTACACTGTTCACCTCGCTCTGGTTCGAAAATGAGCAAAATCAGGTACAGTTCCTTTAAATAACATGTAAATGGATGAGTTATAAAAAAATTCACCCCCCTCACAGTTGTCATGAACGTAAACTTGACCTATTAAACCTAAAATGATTTTTAGAACCAGGCTGTAAACATGTTTATTTCTGCTGTGAAGTTGGCCTTTTTAACATGGGAGTATGGGGATTTGCTCTGTTTTGGACCCAGCCCCTAGCAGATGAAGAAAGAATTAAAATTTTTGCACAACAAGGAAGTAGCTTCACTGTCCTCCTGCAGAGTTTGTCCCTTGGTGTCCACCAAACAATGCTCTGGTGAAGTTCACCAAATATGAGTGAGGCAGGGACAAGAAGTATCTACACATACAAATAAAACATATGTGTTAGATTTCAGCCTTGAAAAAGTTTTCTTGCAAAAATAATTTTCAATGTGCAGTGGAGAAAGTCCTCTTTCTTAGTTCCTATTGAAGCTGGGAAGTCACAGGCAGGACCTCATAAATACACCGTTTATTAAATGTGCAACTGTGAAAATCAAAGAAACCAGGGCGAACTTGGCTGTAAAAAAAGGAGAAGAAGGCTAGACTTAAAGTAGAAGTACTTTTTTTTTTTTAGCTGTGAGAAAATTGACACTGCTCTTACATCTGTACACCAAAAGGCTATACAGCGGTTTGTTTCCTTAAAGTAATGACTGAAGGAGTGAGCCATATTTACCTACAGTCTGTTTCTTCTTTTTTCTTTTTTTTAAAAGATGAGTAAAAATAAATGGAAAAACTTCAACAAACAAAATGGTTTGTTGACTTTTTAATTCTAGCAGAGTTAAATGGTGGAATGGCGGGCTGTGCTAGATCAGGCCTGTGGAGCTGACTAGCTGGATAGTGGACGTTTTTAGTTTGGGGCATCCTCCAACAGAAACTGTAAATATTTAGTAACGAATCACAAATTTATGAGGAGTTTAAGGTTAGAAAAAAAAAGGAAAAAGGGTAGAGGATGAGTTTAAAGGGAAAGAAAAATATTGAACAGCAAATGAAGAAAATGATCTGGTAGCCGATCAAAGCCTCCTTCTCTGATGTTGTCATATGGAGGTCAGTCATCTGCTGCAGCCTCCTGAAGGAATATCTTTCTGGCATTTGGGTCACATGTTGGCCTGTGACTGAAAAACATACTGCAGAAAATAAATAAATAAATAAATAAAACTCTGTGCCAACTGGCACTTATGTTGTTCTTTCACTTCACATTCACCGTCAAGTTCAGCTTTTGACAAGATTTCTTTAGGGGGCTGGTGAATTAGACCAAGTAGTAGTCATGACATGGTGTAAATTTTAAACCAATGCCTGCCTGAAGCAAATGTACTCAAAGATAAGTTACCCAAGGTGACCTGTTGCCATGGCAATAACTCTGCGCTGCTCTTGTGACGAGATAAGACTCCATTCAGGACACCAAATGAATGATGTTACGGAGTCTGAACATTGACCACTTTAATTTTTCCATTACTCTCTGGTTTGTTACTAGGGCATGCTTTAGACTGGGCCATAGTATTGATCTAATCCTCTACTTTGTTAGAGATCCTATATTTTCAGAGTCCGAAGTAAAAGCACTTATCCATGAAAAACACAAAAAGAACTCAGCAGCTTTATTTAACAAAAAGCCTGAATTTGAACTTGAAGAGTTGTATTCTATCTTTTTTGGTACAAGCACTAAATATGTACTCAAGGAAAATATAGCAAAAAAAAAAAGCAGTCTCCATCGACACAATTGTTTTATGAAGGTAACTTCATTACTTTATTCATAATACTTCTATGTATTCTTCATTTATTTGTCAAACAAATGGATTATTTTGTTCATATAGGGCAGCTAATTGGTTAATAACTTAAGTAGTGATACTTCAGCAAATTTTGCAGCTTTTTTTTTTCTTTAATTTTCCAATCTAGTTACTGTGGTATCAATGTTTGGTTAGGATATAAATAAATAAAAAGATTTTTTTTAAAAAAGCACCCATCAATATATAAGTAAATGAAGGAGATAAAGTGTTGGGGAAAGTCTTGGAAAGACAAATCTGTTTAAAAAGTAACAATAAACTAGATTTGGCAGCCTATCATTGCTTAAAATGAGTTGAAAAGTGGCACAAGCCCTCCATCCCATTTTTAATGTTCAGTAGAATTGTTTCATTGTTAATGAGATAAATGCATAGTATTAAACTGCACCCTGACACTGCAGCAATAAAGTAATCCAGTTTATTTGTCATCCAGACCCTCTAAACATGTCAAGGCCAGCTGAGGCTCTCCATCCATATTTAACTGCTAGACATCTGTGCAACTACAACTATCCCCCCCCCCCCCTTCTTGTTTTTAAAACCATTTAGACAGCTATTATATCCTGGTTCTCCCTGCAATCTAGTTTTGATTTACTTACTACTGTTCCCCTGCCACTGAACCAACAGAACTGAGTCAGTTAAACCATTAATAAATTAAGCATTCAACCACTCTGGCAGAGATAAACATTATGCTATGTACTATTTCTTAAGTCACATCGTATGCTTTTATTGAAAACCAAACAACTTAAAAACAAATAAAACAACAAACACACATTTACGTAGGAATACAGTACCAAGTCCAATGTAAAGTTTAACAAGGCAAAAAGACAGGGTCTCAATCCATCATACCCTGCGGTAAACTGCAGTGTGACATCATGTTTGTAAGCTTTACTTTATTAGTCAAATGAAATGAATGAAAGTACAACATTTCCTAGAAAAAAATATATTTAGTCTAAAAGTAATTATAAAATCAATTTTAACGGGTTCGATAATGGCATTATATTTACGTTTGTAAGCCAATACACGCCGGCATTGCAGGTTGCCAAATATGATCTCTGTGTGGGAACAATATTTTGGGCACAGTTAGGCTGGTACAGGCGCAAACAGTGGAGATGACGAGTGAAGCAGCTGCTTCAGAGCCCTGGAGATGTTGTTTTCTGTTTCTGTAGAGGAGTGACCTGAGAAGAGCAAAACCTGGAGTAAATTTAGGTGAAGACTTTGCTAAATGGACCCACATAAACGTTTTCCACGGAACACGGAAATGGCGACTTTCGTCTTGGATTGGTAAGCTAACTTGTTTGCTAACATGGCTAACGTTAGCTGTCAGTTATAAACTCCTCTGCGTTACTTGTTGGTCATGCTGAAGGCTGTTGGTCACTTGCATATCAGCAGTGAGCCTGGCATCCAAATGGCTGGAGTTGTTTTTCTGCTGTTGCAACTACAACCTAGACACACGTGATGTCGCTGTTCTGTCCGTTTTCCATATTCAACCTTTAAGTTGCCAGTTGAAAATGAGTCATTTTGCCAGCACAATGATATTAATTAATGTGCACTGTCTCTACAAACATACAGACGCTTTGCACAGACGGGAAATGTAGCCATGTAAACTCGGCAGGTGGGGTTAAATATAAATGTCTTGTATTGCAGATGGAGTTTGGCGCACAGGTTAATCAGTCTAAACAAATCCAAAGGGGAATCCTAAAGACTGTGCACAGACAGTCAGATTAACTTTACTGTAGCTGCCAAGTCAAACGGGGGCTTGGCAGAATGCAAAACAAGCAGGACTAAAACACAAGGAAAAGGAAGGATTGGGACAATCACAGGGGAAGCTGGACTGCTAACATGGCTGCAACAATCTGGCACTGGGATGGAAAAGTCAGACAGCCAAAGGAAATGCAGCTGGGGGTGGGGTTCATTGATGAAGGTAAAGAAAGAAAAAAAACATACATCTGTACATTGAGGGCCTTGAGCACTCTGATTACCTCTGGCACCACTGTTGCCTTCACTTCCCACATCTTCACCGTCCTGCTTCAGACCTTAAGCTTCCTTCATTTCTTCCTCTTGATGTTACTGTCACTTGGGATCACCCCACCTATCCCTATAGGGATGTATACCGAGTACCGGTATCGTTTGGTACCGGTTCCTAATCTTAACGATACCAGGGTACCGTTAAGATTCTGGACAAACGATACTCTTATTGATACTTTTTGAACATCTACCTAACCATCGAGTTATCATTATGCAGTCAAATAATCACAGTGATGGAATAAGACAGACACAATTCCCTTATTTTCCCAGCTGTCCTTCACCCACTTTTATGTCCAGGCTTCTTCAACATCATCTGAACAAATATTCTTCACCACTGGATCTTGTAACATCTTGTAATGTCTTTATTATTTACTCTAAATTATGTTATAGTATCAATAAGAGAATCGATAAATACCGGTATTGATAAGGAGTATCGATATTGGTACCGGTATCGATAAAATCCTAACGATATACATCCCTAATCCCTATTGCTTTCTTCTTTTGGGGATTCACATCTAAATTAATCAAATTGTTTTGAATTGCTCTTTGGATTTTTTTTCCCTTCATCTTAGATTTTCATCCAAAGCCAGATGGCATCATTGGCTAATCACTTAAACAAGATAACGACAGAAGAAATCATTTCTAACCAGGACGTAATTTCCTTCTAAATGTTTTCTTAAAGGTACAGTGTGTTAGAATTACTGACATCTAGTGGTAAAGACGGGTATTTGACAGAGAGGCTGTTTTTTTTTTGTTTTGTTTTGTTTTTTTCAAATGACTTCATATTCCAAGCACTGTTATGGATCTACGGTTATCTGTTAGTGATCAAAATTCTCCCAGACATAAAAATGTTTTAATCTGTGAGTGGATCCAGCGGTCTCAGGTGTATCTATGACTGTACTATAAGTATTGTTGATGTCTTTTAAGGCATTACTTACCCCAAACAGTGCTCTAAGTCCCATTAAACAAAGTTGGTACAGCAGTTTTAAAGTTCAGAGGGTTCTCACTTCACTCTGTTTTGTCCATTTAGAGACACTGCAGCAAAACAAATGGCAGCACAAATACAGCAGCCCCCATGTATGTGCACCCCCATGAAGTAGATATAAATGTCTCCTTCTAAGGAAATAAACATATAACAGCTATTCTAGTGAAGCAATCACACTTCAATAGAAACACGTTTTTTTTGATTATATATTAAGTTTGTCTTCCCTTGACCTTTGTTTTTTAACGTACCTTTAAGTTCGTAGTGATAATGAAACCCAGTAATTAAGACTTTGCACACTATCTTCACAGAGTGCCTGAAAGCTTGTGCAGATTGGTGCATGTGTGTCTGTCTAACATCAGGACTGATGAAGGACCTGTCTTGCCTTTGAAAGATGTGAGTCATGCATATGAAAGCATCAGTGGAGCACCTGGGACAGGCAGGCTGCAGACGTCGATACGATAACACTTACAGTTATATCACAAATAAGGTTCCGATAAAAGTTCCTCTGGAAACAAAGCAAATGGACAAATAAAGAACAATAAGGTGCTTTTAACAGTGTGGATTTTTAATATTCATGACAGGAGGACTCAGGAATGTAAATGGACCACACTTGAAGCTTAAATATTATTCATTTATTCAGTTGCTCATCACTTAGACACACGTCACTTTATAATTTTCCACCAGGGACGCTCAACTCTTTCATCCACTGTAGCTTCTTGGTTTCTTGCTTTTGAACTCTTTAAAAAAGATTATTGCCAAAAAGTACAAACTGAATTCAGCAATGCAGTTAGCTTCTCAATATGCAGATTAAGTGCAAGTGGCAACCTTGACAGGGTCGCCGGCCACAACGTCTGGAGTCACCAGAGAGCAGGAGTCCGGTCTCCTCACACCTCCAGCCTGCGATTAAATTGCTTCATATATCCCAGCAACAGCTCCAGATGCTCTGGGTCACCTTGAGACCATAGTCTATCCCACACACCCTGATAGGTGAGGAAAATGAAAAAAGAAAAAGAAAATGAGAGAACAAAAAAAAAAGAAAAAAAGGACACCTGGACAAAGGATGAATGTATATTTGAGTTGGTTTGAGTTTGCAAAACAGACAGTAAGGGAAAAGAGATGGATTAAGTGACATGAGAAAAAATAGAAAATAGAGCAAGTAAGGAAGGGGATGAGGAAAGATGGAGGAGGAGAAATGAGAGATATTAGGACAGCTGATATAAGAACAGCTGAGATGTGAGCAGGAGAGCAGAGAAAGGGGAAAGGGGGTTTGTTATTCTGTCTGAGACAGAAACGATTATATTTTAGATTGTAGGAAGATGGGAAAAAAAAAAAAACTCTCACGAGATCCAAAAAAGATTTCACACATCTTCTTTCTCCATATTAGAAAACAACAATTTTGTAACGCTAGCCTCATTAGAGAGAAATACACGCAAAGTTTATATCAGCGACATACAAGCTTGAATTAAATGACAGACGCTCCGGCTGTTTTGACTTCCACTTTCAGATTAACTAAATCATCAAAGCGGCACAGCATTCTGACTGTGACAGCTGTCTGTGCATACCAGGACACATTTTTTATCGTGCTTCAGTATGCAATTAAACTTTGAATATGGGCGTGTGTTGTGTGTATATGCATGCGTGCAGCAGCTCCTCCCGCATCCGAGACAAGACGATTGGATCTGCCAGCCAGTACTGATGCTAATTACTTCAGCAATCTTCAGGCTCACTTCTCACAATCACTCCCATCTCTGAGAAGGGAATGAGTTTGGCCATTCAGGAAGGCCAGCTCCAGATCGAAGCTCTGATTCAAATCTGTTTGGAGAGAGAAGGAATTCAAATACAGTAAAACAACATAAGAAAGGAGTTCAGAGCATCTTGGCTGTGGAAAAGTCTCTTCATCCATATCCTTTCCACATATGTGTATCCATTTCCCAATAAGTAAAAAAAATATCGTTTTTCATGTATTGTCTAAACAGAAACTGACAGAATGGAGCAGATTGTTTCTCAGTCATGATGTAAATGATGCATTTTAAAGAAACTGCAAAAATCCATTTTCAAGTCATCTGATGTAATTTTTCCCCCCATATCAGGCTGATTGTCATTTTTCTGCAAGCTATGTTAAAACGAACAAGACTCAAGAATGAAATTACATCATCTCCTTGTAATTCACTACTGCAAATATGCTTTTGAGGAAAAAGAGTGCTCCACAAAATAGTTCTATCAACACATTCTCCAAATCTTATCTGACAGGCTGCATAATGTTGATAACAGACATGGTCAAATTTCTCATGAATTTGTGTATTTTATTAGTTGCAGATAGAGCTTTTTGTGGTAAACTTTCGGCCCTCGGTGCCTGGCTGGCAAAGAATAATGACCTTGGACTTAATCTACGATTACCATGTCATGTTTATATGCCTCCACCAACCAGTCAAGCTTTTTAGTTACAATACCATCCACATTGCAATGCTCACGTTTATATTCATGTATATATATATATATATATATATATATATATATATATATATATATATGTATACTAGAGATGCACAATATTGGAAGTTTGGCCAATATCCGATATGCCAATATTTTAAAACTCATGTGGCTGATAACCCAATCCTTAAATAAAACAAAAAAAAAGAAAGCATTGCAAATAGCAGTATTGTTATCCATTTCCAACACTTTGAAAAATCTCACAAGATTTCATTAGTAAAATAGATTGATACTGTGTGTTTTTTAAATGTCAATATGATATCAGCAAATGAAAATATCGCAATATTTGAGTGTATCAATGTTTTTTACCACCCCTAGTCTTTTAAGAAGTTTTAAAGCCTGTCAAAAAAGAAGTTTTTTAAAGAAGAGGTAGTTTTTTTTTTTTTTTGTTTTTAGACTTTAGAAACAGCGGGCCGATCGGTTAAATATCGGTTAAGTATCAGTGGGGTGGCTGATGTCCAATACTCAGTTTTAAGGCTGATTTAGGCCGATACAGAGAGGGACGATTATATCATGCATCCCTAATATATATATATATATATATATAGTAAGAAATGTGAAAGTTTAAGATGAAGATGTCTGTAAGACAGACTGTGATGCTTTGAGAGGCTAATATTAATTTGTGTTACACATCTTGATATATAAAAGTAAATTCTTTGGTTTGATTGTTACGCTTTCTATTCTTCTTCTGATGTGTGCTTTGTTCATTATCATATATTTTTTCAACAAGAGACAAACTGAGAGAGACGGTCAAACTCCTTGCATGTGTTTACCTTGTTGCACAATACGTTCTGATAGAAAATAAAGTTTCCATTAAAGAAGACAACACTTAAAAAACAAAAATATATCAAAAGCATATGCTTTGTACATATTATACCTGGCAACACACAGAAATCTGTACAGAGCCATCCATCCATCCATCCATCCATCCATCCATCCATCCATCCATCCATCCATCCATCCATCCATCCATCCATCCATCCATCCCCCCCCTCTCTCTCATTTCCCAAATTAAATGAATTGCTGTAGATATTACAACAGCATGTCCAGTAAAACCAGACACACCATTGAGCTTTGGCAGAATTTCTCATTCAGTGTGTCCATCTTGCAGCATCTTGTCTCTTTTCTAAGCTCTCTGACACCAGTGAAGCCAGTCTGATGTTGACTCTTGTCTTATCTCTTGTTCTGTCACTTTCTCTCTCTTTTCTTCACCTCCTCCATGAATGTGCGCTTGGATTTTTCTTTGCTGAGTCAGCTATGTTGTGCGCCGTAAAGCAAACCACAGCTGTAAGGTGATGCTCTGGGCTGGAACGCAAAGTTATGAAATGTGGTTTCTCAACCTCAGGAAACTGCAGGGTGATGACATCTCCAGGAATGTACATAATGAATGTCAGTGTGCTATCAAAAACAGCCAGATGCACGTTTTAAAGTCAACAACTCCTGTGGTGGCTTTAATGTGTCCTAAAATGGGACACATCAAAGGGAGCAATTCAAATGTCTTAAAAAGAACATTTCTTATCAGCTTGTCTGGTCAGATGCTTCCGCTGCAGTATGCCATGTTTATGGATTTTAGTTGCGAGGCTGTCTCTTCACAGCAAATTTTGCAGTGTTAAATCAACACTTATAGAGTTAAATTTAACACTGTATCTGAGTGTATTTGGTCCTTATCAAAATAGTGTTGAATTAACTCTTTCCATAGTGTTGAAATTTCAGAGTAAAATTTACTCATTATTGAGTTAAAATTTAACACTGGCTTACACTGTAAAGTGTTAATAGAACTTAACACTGTAGGTTAACAACACTGGATAGAGTTAATCTGATTCTTAGCAGTGTTAAAGAGTTACTCAATTGTGGTGATAAATCAACTCAAACGTAAATACTTTTGCACCTGCATTGAGTTCTTGGAGGTGTACACTATCGCACAACAAAGTTTTGTTAATAACATCCATCCCATCATAACTGAGCTATGGACTGAGCCACCACTCACACTCAAACAGCATCATGGGATTTGTGACAGTTGAGAAAAATAGCTTATTGCTATGACAGTTGTCAGGTGTGTGCTGGTGCACAGAATGACTATCAACTCCAACAACATATGCTTATAAACACATACTACACACCAAGCACCCGAAGGGATCACATATCTACTTAACTCGTGGTGCAGGATCATACAGAGAGTCACAAAGCATGATGGGAAATATTCAACTAAAGAGGGCGGAGTCTTCCTGGGTGCACTTAGACACTTATAGAGCAATATACCTGAAGAGGAAACTTGTTTTAACTGAAAATTTCACCAGCCTGGTGGTTATTTTACCTCAATGGTGTTAGAATTACTCTAAAGAGTAATATAACAACCAAATTTAACCTGAGGTTTACTGTGTTCCTCTCTTTCTTTTCCTTTCTTCCTCTGGTAATGTTTCCTTGCGTTTCTTTGCTGAATCGGGCATGATGTGCGTTCAAAACACCCGCTGTGTTCATATCTGGTTCATGTCTGTTTGCTAGCACATGACGCGGTGCAACGTCATGTCCCCATTCTGGACGCAAAACTTACATGTAGTGCAGTTTCTGAGCCCCGGGACGCTGCTGGACAGTGACAGCTTGAAAATGTGCATAATGATTGTCGGTGTGCCATCAAAACGAGTCAGAAACGCATATTTTAAAGGTCTAAAAGTTACGTTGTTGGTGTTTAATATCTGCTGTCAGACTTATTACCATGGTAACACTCATAGTGGGAGCCTCATTTGTCTCCACCATAAACAGAACTTTAGGAAGCTGATTTTCCACAAATTTTAGGAAGAACTAAAAAAAATCTTCTCAAGGTGTTATTTGGCCAAGATGTCAGAGACTAGAAAAGGGTGGATGGACAAACTGAAAACATTTTTCTGCAAATATTTCCTTAGCAAGTTACTTTTCAGTTAACTATACATGCATACTTATCAGTCTTTAATTGACTACCTTGCTGGAAGATCTATTGTAACTAAGGATGCACGATAAAAAAATTTTTTAAGTCCGATACATAATAACCGATAAATTTCAGCTCCTAAAGGCCGATATTGATTACTGATACCGATTACACACATACATACCTAATTATACCAAATCAAAAATACCAACTGTATGGGGTAGTTCGTGTCTAAAATAAGATGGAAGCAGCTTTGGGCCTCCCGTGTGAGGCAGCAGCTTTTTTTCCCCAATCGCAATATCTCAGTGAGAAAAGCATAAAAGTGGGATTTTCAACTTCTGCTTGTCCAATCTTAAAAATTCCAACTTTATGGGACATAAGTTTTTGGGGTAAGTCATCATGATATCGGACTTATCGGAATGACGTCATAATTGCCTGTTATCGGTCTGATAATTATCGTGCATCCCTAACTGTTATATCACCACAATGCCGCTGCCTTGGCCGTATGGTAAACATACAACTACTATGTGCGCAAAAGTCCTGCAGAACACAAAAAGGTAGCACTGTGAAAACAATTTATCCAGCAATTATGTCTCACAACAAGATTTTTTTAAGGAAACAAATGAATACTGTATAAAAGTAATTTTTTAGGAGAGAGTATTGAAAAATGATGATGTGGTTCTATGTCCTGCACCTGATGTGCTATTTTCCCTAGCTTCCTATTGATAAGCCTGATTTTTCATCCCTTCCAAACTGTCACCAATCTCTATTAGACCACAGGCTCCAATCCTGAGGCACACTGGCTGCTCAATGAGATTTTTGGAGAGCAATTTCAGTGTGGCCCATCTTGGTCTGGCTTGTACACATGCTATATATCATTAGATGCAACCTTGGCCAGAAGAAAAAAAAAAGAGAGGTGCGGCAGGTCTTTTAATACTCAGCTCCTTTTCATCTGAGGTACAAATCAGTTCTTTAAAAGATTTCTGGGCGAGAAGATCCTGTGGGTGAACAGCCGACAGCCATGGCTGTGATTAGCGGGTGTTACACTGCTGACGTCCTGTGAACAACACTATAAAGCACACTCTGTCGCCTCTCCTCTTGTCCTTCTGAGGTGACAGCTCCTGGGGTGTTTTGGCAACAATTACTTCAGCAAATTAACTAAACCCCATGAATGAACGCCAAATGCACAGCCAAAGAACCCAGCCACACATCCTGTGGTAGAGTCGCGCACATACACCCACATTCACACTGCAGGCTACAGAAGCCAGAACCACAGCCCTCTAATTAACCAGTCCCACCCTCCTGACCTAGTAGCCAAGAGCAGTCTTATTATCAGCTACATCTTTTCCTCTCTCAGTCTTCTCCTCCTCTGCTAATACAAGGCTCAGCCCCGCGCTCTCCTGAAGGAGGGGGCTAAACGAGGGGAGAATGATACTTGCTAGGATGTTATTAATAGAGATTTGAGGTTTTCGGAGTTATAACCCCTTTTTGACAAACTGTGTGAAGGTTTCCCAGCTTGAGATGGATCACAAGAGTTTACAAACCATCTTTTTAGTAGCAGGAAATAGGTTTGCTGACTCAGTCCCATAATCTCTGCTTTAAGGTCTTAGAATATTATGACCTAGATAAACTGGACAAACCCAATCATTATAAGTGCAGAGAAAACATTCTTGATTTTCTTTAAGTTAATTAAGCATGAATTTGCAAGTACAAAGAAGATCCATCTGCAGCCTGCAGGATTTTAACGATGTGAGAAGATACTTGTTTATACTTAAATATGATGCTCTGGAAGCTTCTCATTTGGTGGAAAATTTGGAGAATGATTTTCATTTATTACAAAATAAATTAATAATGAGCTATTATGTTTTAATGAACTTGTTTGTGAGCAGATTTTACTAGGGATGCACAATATAATCAACCCGTTATCGGTATCGGCCTATATCGGCCTTAAAACTGAGTATCGGACATCGGCCACCACACCGATATTTAACCAATATTTAACCGATCAGCCCACTGTTTCTAAAGGCTAAAAAAAAACCTTCTTCAAAAACTTTTTTTTTTACAGACTTTCAAACTTCTAAAGTCTAGGGTGGGAAAAAAGTATCGATACACTGAAATATTTTCATATGCTGATATCATATTGACATTTAAAAAGGTGGTATCAATCTATTTTACTTAAGAAATCTTGCGATATTTTATCGTTCTGTTACAAAATCTCGTGAGAATTCACAAACATTTTGCGATATTTTCAAATGCTGATATCAAATTGACATTTAAAAATGCGGTATCGATCTATTTTATTACAGAAATCTAGAGATACTTTATCACTTTGTTACGAAATCTTGTGAGAATTCAAGAAATATCCTGAGATTTGTAACAGAACCATGAAATCTTGCAAGATTTTGTAAGTAAAATAGATTGATACCGCTTTTGCAAATATCGATTTGATATTGGCATATGAAAATATTGCGATATTGAAGTGTATCAATATTTTTTCCCACCCCTATTTTTCAAAGAGTCAGAAACGGATAACAAAACTGCTATTTGCAATGACTGCTTATTTTTTTCAGCTATAATATCGGTGTCGATATTGGTTATTGGCCACATGAGTTCTAAAATATCAGCATATTGGATATCAGCCAAAATTCCAATATCGTGCATCCCTAGAATTTACAGCGTGCAACGTGGACAATTAGGAAGAGTATGTTACATCTGCATATATGTGTCAAGTTCTAACAATAAATTATAATTTTGTGTGTTGTGTTTCACATATTTATAATAAAACTATCACTTTACATCATGATAAGGTCCAATATGCGGCAATATGTTTCCTGAATAAACTTATTGGGAAACTTTAACCCCTTTTTATGGACATGTATGTAAGACAGTTTTGTCATACTTAAACATCAAACTAGCAAGATGGGGGGATGGCAAATGATATACCGACAGTTGATTCTATTTTGGTTTGTTCCCCTCAGGAAATCAGCAAGGATGCTGCAGCTATTAAAAATTTGGAAAGATGATTCCAACCCGGTGGGCACATTGGATGCAGCGACCCCCATCAAGACCACATACATAGTCTGAGAGCATGTAAACTCATTCTGTCGCTCATGTGTGTTGTTGATAGAAAATGTTTTTAGGCGTGAGTCAGTAAATAGCTGGGGGAATTTGTGTGATTGTTTTGTAAGTGAAATGAACCCAGTCCTGTTCCCAAACTCACTGTCTCACTGGGCTGCCACAGAGCCCCTAATGTATGCCGAAACATTTGAGTAGCAGTTTTCGCTTCTGGGTTTGACGTCGGTTTTCTGCAACACAATGACTGACACAGTTGTCAACATCTTTAACTACTACGCAATCCATAGTTGAGAAATTCTGACCCCTTGTATCACTCTCATGTTCATGCAGCTCACCACACGGATCTGCAATAAGAGCAAAACACAGCGGACTGATTCTCTGCTGCAGGAACGGTAGTAGTTCCCTTCCACTTAGAATATCACCCAGCAGCTTCTATAATATGTTGATTTGTCATATGAAACCTAAATGTGTCAAACAGCTCTACAGAGATGATGGATCGGCCTCATATTCACTCCATTTCATTATCAGATATTATAGATAATGGCTTGGCGCACATTCAGAAGATCCTTGTTTCACCCGTGGGACTCAAACATTATTCTGACCTGTTGAAATTCAGTGTAGCAAGGCCTAAATCATGATGCAGTGCAGAATGAATGCATGTGTATCTTAATTGTGATTCTTGCATGAAAATTTTCATTTTGAATATTTTGACTGATTTCTTATCCTCCCAGCAGGGAGCTGATATTGTGCTCTCTATTTTATTTCCAGCTGCTGAGGTTATGTTAGAGATGAGAGCTATCGGTGGATAAGAAAAGCTTGTGGAAGGTCATGTCTTACACGAGTGTGTGTGGATGTGTGTGAGATATCACAGCTGAACAGAGCAGATATGGAGGACAAGTTTGCAGTTATTGGAGACGATAAGATGCACGCACCTTGTCTGAGTCAGCACAAACAAATCTTGACAGCATACGTGTGTGTGCTGTATGGGCTATATTTGTGGTTTATGATTATTTCTAGACATATTCAGAAGAAAATTTGAACGCTTACTAGATTTGCCTCTAACTAAAGTGACCTAGGGTGACTCCACAAGCAGATGCATCCGCATTTCTGCATTTACTGTATCTGTTTTATACATGAACATCAAGATACTTAAAATTCATCAGAACAAACAAACAAACAAAAACATGTTTTACTGCATTGTCTACTGATTATCATTTTCACTGTGACAAAAATATCTTCTGTTTTTTTTTTTGAACAGTGTTGTAGAAATGAAGGTTTAACCTCTAAACCTTCTTGCTGCACCTGTATACTCCATTTTACAGTTTTTAACTGTTTTCTATTTTTTTTACTGTTTTCAACTGTTATTTTTAATTTCTTACTTCACTCGTGGTTATTATTTGTTATGTAAAGTGACCTAGAGTTTCTTGAAAGGTGCTTTAAATAAAATGTATTAAATGTATGATTATTATTGAATATCATACTGTTGCTTAGACTTGTAGTTCTCCAGACCTGTCTTGGTCTCGAGACCACTTTTTTCGTGGTTTTGGTCTTGTCTCAGGTCTCTCGGTCTAGCAATTTCTCAGACTGGCCGATTGGATTTGTAACTTCATCCAGGCAGATACAGTTTTTTTCTCTTTAAATATCATTATATGCCCCCTTCAAGTACCAATCAAGTACCAAATAATACAATCTTGTATTCATACTATGCAGCTGAACACAGTATGGGGCTTAGGTTCTACAACTCATGCAAAATGGCAAATAACTAGTTTGTTTCTTTGGTCTTGGTCTTGACTTAGGCCCAATCCCAATGTTCCCCCTACTTTCAACCACTAGCCCTCGCCTACTATCACTACACCCTCAAGTTGAAGCCAACAGGGGTAGGGCTTTGTAAACTTCACTATGAATTAGGACACCACTTGCTGCATTTACATTCAGGCATGTAAGTGACTGCGTAGTGACATTTGCACATACATCTCACCATAACAACACAGCAACAACACAGACTTAACAGTTGTGGTCGTTTTTCTTTTTTCATCATTTATCGTGCTTCGGTTAATGAATAAACAAAACAACCACACGGGGAAGAAGTCGTCATGACGACTGTTGTCCCTTGTAAACTGCCGAAAAGCCTTCGCAAGCTTTTCATCAGTATTTTAGCCTAGCTCGTGTGGCTAGTTTGGCTAACGTTACGAACAGCTGTGTAATATGTACATTAGTGAGTTTTCTTCTCCGAGTACTGTCGCTCTCCGGAGGTTGCTGTTGTTTAGTTTTTCTCTGGCCCTTCCTCAGCAAGTCAGCATCAGACATCCCTCACTCTGAAGGGCTAGATTCATACCCACTACCTATTTATGCCCACTACCACGAAGGGTAGGGCTTAAAAAGAAGGGCTAGTGGGGGGTATTGGGATGCACCCCTTGGTCTTGTCTTAGACTGGTCTTATTTTGGCCTGACTCTCTGGTCTTGGTCGTGTCTTGGTCTCAGTTTAGGCGGTCTTAACTACAAGTTGCTTTAGAATGATGATATTCTGACCCATGCTTTCTCAAAATAACTTGAAAATCTCTGTTCTGACAAAGCTGTGATCTCATCTATACTAAATGACGTTGTTTCAAGTAAATTCTGGACGCTACCCACTCAGGACACTTGTATTACATTGGACAAGCAGTATGGAGGAATATTGACAAGTTTTTGTGGACTTTTATGGATTTTTTTGGCTCGGACCCCGGCGAACTCCATTATATGAAAGTTGGGGGAAAAAGAAAAACCTTCCTGATTGCAGGCTGCATTTGAGATATTAAAAAAAAGTGCTCCAGAGTCTTGCTCACCATGAGGGTAAGTGGAAAATAAAGTTACATCATTCTGTGGGTGAACTATTCCTTTAACATGAAAAAGTGGGATTTCCAGGTAATGACTCCTTTAATGACGTTTTTGATAACTGAACAACTTTTAGCAGAGTCAACCTCAGCCATTTTACACCTTTTACTCTTTGTGTGGTCGGTCTCTGGAACTTTTTCAAAATACAAGTTCTGTGCAGTTCTTGTCCTCATGGAGCCGCCATACTTCAATGAGGCAACGGTGTTCAGCTTGTTTCAGTCTAGAATTTCACCTTCAGGTGCAACTAAATCCTGCATAGCCTACTAGTCTTTTAATATATAGTAAAGAAAAAGATGTATTTTAGCCAATGGACTGAATGCACAACTTCACTACTTCCTGAACTTAGTAGTGCTCCTTTGTTTCCTGTTTTTCTTTATTGGACATATTGATTAATCCAGGTGTGTCTGACATCAGTAACCACAACGACAATGGCCAGTTCAGGAAGTAATGGAGTTGTGCACACAGTTTATTTCTTTCTTTTAAAGCTTGGTAAATCAGAATTCTGCACATCATCCAACAATCAAGCAGCTGGATTTTTGGTGTTTGTAATTTATATAAAAAGTCATCAAAATTATTCAGACTATTAAATAAAGAAAAAAAATCAGTTGTCAGTAAAATAAACTGAAATTGAAAAAAAATTATAATATATAAGAATTGTATGAAAATCATGACATTAATTTTGAATTGTGGTTTATCATAAATATTAAAAACAAACAAACACAAAATTTAAAAAAAGGAAGTAAAATGGGCCACTGAACTAAAATTTTGTTGATTTACCCTTTAAGGCAGTTGCTGTAATCACGTGTTTCTTCTAACGTTCAATCAAACTTGCACCTATTGACAGGTATGTTGATCCACTGTTCATGAGCAAGATGCTCTAATTTGTCTGGGACAGTTTTATTTGTTTTATTGTTATTATTATTATTGTTGTTTTCAGCTACAGTTCAAAAACAATTTTTCATTTCAATGAATTACAATTAATTTTATTACTTTTTAAATTTTTGAATCACTTTTGTGAATTTAGCCTTTTCTTTAATTGGAGGGTATGATTAATTTTGAGGATACATAAAGAAACTCAGAAATCAACGGGCACAGGTCTCCAGTGTTTTTTCAGGTGTGTGTGTTGCGTCTTTTCAGAACAGTTGCTGCAGTTTCTTATATTGGCTGTAATCTGTTTGGCAGGTAGACAAAGCGGATTTGTCCACTGTCACAAGCTGCAATCACATCTGGCTGACCCGGCTGAGATTAGGGTCATCAAAGTTCCCCGCAGCTTTACGCCGTAGCTGCAGACACTTTGTTGTGGAATGATTGACATTCATTTACTGGCTACGTGCTTCCAGCCTCAACCAGTCTTAAACAGCAGCTCTGTTTCTTTGTGGTCCGGTCAAATGTGGTACAAACATGTGAGGAACATTTTGTTTTGTGTTTTTTTTTTTATTCCCGCGGTTGGCACAGTTCAGATTGCCAGCACACTTGAGGAGTGAGGAGCTAAACTTCATGACAAAATCTGGTTTGTGTTGTTGCAAGAGGAAAAGAAGGAATACCATTTAATCTGTGACCTCACCTGCAGGAAAAAAGTGAATCAATGTTTATACAAATTACAATAAACTTCATTTACAGTTACTGTACTGGAGCACTTGTTGACTCTACCCTTACCAAAAAGAGGTATTCCTTAAGTACATGTAATCAAGTATAGTAAAATATATCCCCCAAGTGTACTTTTATTTACCAAGTACACTGATACCAATGACAAGTATACTTCTTGGGACTAAATTTGCCCACACGGTAAAATCAGCAGTGTTGGAGTAACACAGTCAATTTTAACACTAAGACAGGTTACATATGGTCCTGCCCTGTACTAAAGTTACACTGGACCTATAGTTTTAAAATTTATTTGTCAATTTAACACTGGTATAAGTTGATTTTCATTATAGAGTTAAACTTGATCAACACTGACATTGTTAATAAGCTTTTACTCTTTGAGATAAGTAACACTCCATAGTGTTAATTTGAAATGTCATAACACAAGCATTCAAGACATCTAATTCATTAACATTGTCACAAAGTAAAATATTTCAGTTGATATTGACTTGGTGTCCATTCAAAATTTATATCAGGATTTCTGATCTTAATTACCTTAATGGTAATTGGGGATTGTGGACAAAGGCATCATTTATCCTCTCCAACAACACTGATTGTTTACATTCTTATAACACACCAAGGAGACATAAGCTGAGCACATATACACTTAACTCATGGTGCAGGATTGAACAGTGGAGTCATACGGCATGATGGGAAATATTTAAACTGAAAAGGGCGGAGTCTCCCTGAGTAACTCTGTTAGGAGTATTTTTTCTTTGACACTGAAAAGAAAAAAATAGTTTTAACTCTGAAAATTATCACCAGCATTGCTGGTTTTACTCTCACTGGTGTTGGAATTACTCTAAAAGAGTAAATGTGATTTAACAATAAAATTTTACACTGGGGATTTTGCTGTGCACTTTAAGTATGTAAAAGTACACTTTCAAGTATACTGAAAGTAATCTTCTTGCTATACTGTTAGTTTACTCCTACAAAAACTTCAAGCTTACTTTTACTTTTAGAAAGGACACTTTTAAGTATTCTAGAGTACACTTTTAAGTAGGCTAAAAGTAATATAAGATATAAACCGGGGGGTTTTCAGACTGTGAGTGAGCTAGCACCTAAATCTTACAAGACAGGATTTAAAAACGTGAAAGAATGTACATCTTGCAGTATGCCACAAAGAAACCAGTATGTGTGAAAATGTACTATGAATGTACTACTATTTAAGCATTTCATTCAAAAGTTTAAATATAAGTATAGGCGAAATATACTTAAAATTCCAGTATATTTATTAGTAAATGGAAAGTAAACTTTAAGTATATTTCTGATAAGTACATAAACAGTAAACTGAAAGTACACTGTTTTATTTAAAGTTTAAAATTAGTATATTTTAAGCATACTTGTATACACAACTTTTTTGGTAAGGGTAATCCCTCTAACTAAGCGTACAGTGTTACTTTTCTTTCGTGTCTCTCCATCTTTACCTGTGCTCACCTGTTCTGTTTCTCATCTTCGTATATCTGAGTCTATTTATTTCACAGAGGAACGAGCATTGCACTTTCTGATCACTCTTACCTGAGTCATCGGGCGCCGAGCCGGGGATGTGAAGCCCATCGTGCTTGTCAGCGCTCAGGAAGAGAGCTCATCATCAGCCAGAGATCAAACCAGACTCACTGGTTTGGATGCAATGAGATGAGAGGAGAGGAAAAGAAAGCTGGAGAGGAAAGAAAAAGCAGCGTAAAGAAAATGAGAAGAGAGGATATAAGACGAGAAAAAATGGAACGGAGGTGAGGAGAACGTGAGAGAACCAAAAGAGTAAGAGGATGTGGTGATGGTTAAAGGTCAAAGAAAGAGATAAGGGCCGAAAATGATATGAGAAAAGGAAGATAGGGGGATGAGAAAGACAGGTAAGGAAGGAGAAGAGGAAAAGAGGAGTGGAAGTTGAGACAGCTGTACACACTTGATCAGTTTCCCCTGAAGCACTGACAGGTGAACATGCACATGCCTGAGTGGAGACTTGCACACTTCCCAGCCCTCTTTCTTTCTTTCTTTTTTTTTTATCTGTCTGTGTGGAGGTTTAGATGAGCGCGACTGTCTGCTCTGTCCAATCAGCCACGCTTCATTAATTTCTTTGTGTGCTTTTGAATCTGTTTATGCCCGAATTAGCACCGGCAGTGATCCATGTGCCAAGCGCCGGTTTAGCCTGCAGAGCCGAGCCAGGGCTTCATTCATCTTTACCTGCATGCTGTCACCCCCGCGCCGCTGACTGCTAACCTGATGCAGCAGCACAGCGATGACGATGACTGAACATCAGCTATGATAAAGAGAAAGGGGAGTGTTAGAAGACACATAAAGGAGGTCATTAAATGGGTCAGGCAAGAAAAGAAAGGAATTTCAGATAATTGTTAAAAAAAACTGTCATTGAAATTCAGAGACTAGATGCCAAACACTTGTCAAGCAGGATTTTTAGCAGGAACACTCAGGAAAAACAAATTCGCTCTTGTTAAACAACACCAGGTCAACATGGAAACCGATTACAACCCAGCAAGTGGTGCATCTCATGAACACAGAGCCTGGCTGGTCTTGTTTGTTTACTTACTTATTTATGCTGATTTCATTTCTGATGTGAATTAGCCTTGCTGCATTTAAATAAACCCTGATGTGTTCATCTGTTTCAAACACTTGCCCAGCAAGGGAGTAATTGCACCATGGTGCTTAATACTCTTTAATTCACTGTAATCACATTAGACTCTGTCACTGTGTCTGTGTGGCTTTGAGGGTTCTTCCCTGTTTATAACTTTATTTCTTTGCTAAACTTCAGCTGAGAGTAAACAGCTTAATTCAAAACTCTTTTAATAGATGTTATCTGAAAAAGTTTTTGTTTTAAAATAAGTAAGCACCAAGTATCAGTTCCCAAGTAAGTGATTTATAATCTACTTAATTTTGCATCAACTTCTGTCCTTGCATGGCTTTTGTTGCTTTAAGTTTATGTAATTAAGGGTAAGTTCTGACCCAGCTACTCACTTTCAAACACCTTTATGTAAACATAGTGTGTGCCAGGTCTTTCCTTTCTGAGAGGGATGGCTTGTTATCAGCACTGAGTTGAAAGACCTAAATCTCTGAAAGGTATAGAGATGCATTACACGAGGCTATGTGAAAATGTCAGGATCCAGGCGTGAGAAATCTCTGTTCACAGTTGGAGGTAAATCCGTATGTAAGCAGTAAGGATAGACCGATACATTTGCTGGTGTCGGCATCAGTTATTACATCAGGTATGTGGACTCTGCATAATTTACAGACTATATATACTGTGTGTATATATATATATATACATATATATATATATATATATATATATATAATTCATTTGGAGGCAGCAATGTGCAAAAATCTGCCCGAGCTGAGTAAAGCCACTTTAAAGGGATACTGTGTAACTTTAGACCCAAATATTATATTAAATCAGAATATTATTATTAACTCACTGGCTGCCATTCACGTGTAAACACGTTAATTCAAATCCGAATGTTAACTGCCATTCACGTGTTTACACGTTATTTGCGGGTTTTAATCGGGGGAGCTGTTTTAATTTCTGGCAGAGCTTGTCAGAGAGAACCAAGTGCTGATCGTCTTTATTTCTGTAATTTTCATCCGATCCAGTAGATGGCGGTGTTAGACAAGCTTAAAAAAAACCTACCAGGAAGTGGTGTGCCTCTATGGTGTATGTGTAGTCGGCTTCGGAAGTGTGCTCCATTCTGTCGCGGTGGGGAAGAATATGGTAACTGCTCGTAATCGAAGCAGTTTAGGCGGCGGACGTGAGAGGAAAGTTTGTGGAAAAAATGATCAGTGACAGACAGTCACACGATCGATCAAAGACATGATCCATAGATTGAAATACAGCGGCAAAGTGCGCCAGCTGAAAGTGAAAGTATGTGTGACATGTGACATATGTGACAGCGGGGTGCGCACCAGCAGAAGTGGTGGATGAGTAGAAGGAAGGAGAAAGGGACAGAAAGACAGACCTTTCTGTCAAATGTTATATTGTGAAACAGACTTCTTGTGGCTTATTTAGCTTGTGAATGATTATTTTGCCACCAACACTCTTTTCTCAGTGTTGTATTTGTTGTTTCATAGAAGTACACAGCTGTTCAGATGATGTAGGTGTCATTAAAGTAAAAAAAATATTGGCAACAAAGACACTTTTCCACGTGAAGTGCATTGCAGCATTTAAGGCTTGTTTTCTCAGCTTTTTGGTCAGAAACAGGCATTTTTGCTGCAACAAGCCCATGTTCTACTGCAGATTACTAAATAATGGAAAAAGCTTGAAACAAATGTTTTTTTCTGATAAAAGAAGAGAGTCTGAGCTTTCCTTTGGTATATTCAGTGTTTGCATATTGGTACACAATATTCTGTGGCTCTCCAAAAATCAGTGAAAATGCTTAAAAATTCTGGCAATATGGAGTACTATGCTCGGAAAAAGTCTGGCAGTCAATGAGTTAATGTAATGTAATAATGGACAATTTCAGGGGTCAATATACAGCACTTGATGCATGTCGGTGCTCTGAGCAGGCTGCCATCTTCAAAAAACAGAAATTATAACTTTGCAGGAGCGGGTCCGTCTCTCATTGGATCATGTGACCTGGAGCGCTTTGCTTTATGGCTTGATGACTTCAAATCAACTGGTCAAAACAGTCTGCAAACATAGTTCCAAAAGCAGATATAGACTGCTTAATTTTGCAGCAGTTTGTTGCCTGTTAAAAGTTACAGGTTTGGTGACCTTAGTGGCCAAAAGTTACATGGTATACTTTTAAGCTCAACTTGAATTTAATTGTTGCAACTTTGGGCTGGTTTTAAGCTTCATGGGTCATCAGCATATGGATCTGTTATGTGCTTTAGGACTTCTTTGTTAAATCACACTGTCCACCAAATCTAATTAAGTGGCATTGTGTATTATATATTGAATTTTAAATCACATTGTTTGTGCGGCATTGTCATGCTTGTGTGGAACATATTGTCTTTTGGCTAGTGCTGTTGAGAAATTTATGTTGAATCACAATCGTATAAACCATTAATTTGTGGGTGCCTTTTGTTTTTTCAAGTTTCAGACAAAAATATTTAAATATGTAAACCATCGTTAGTGTTTGGTTTGGAATGCGTTTTGCTTTTATTTTTCCTTGTTTTGGCTTTATGACCCATGACTTTCGTTGCAGCGTCAGAGAAAACGATATGATTTTTGCCTACACATGAAAATAGAAAATCTACCACAACATATCGGACGTGGAGCTCATGAGGTGATTATTGTTTGCTATGGCGTTATTTTCAGTTTCTCCTTCTGTTTTCAAGTTCTTGAACTGGAAAAGCAGTGAAATGACACCAATCTACAAGAAAGTAGGTTGAAGCATGATGAGTTTAAAGGTTGAAGCAGAGTTCAAATGTCAACACTTTCCTCACAAAATGTTAAAAAAAAAAACAACTCCAGAACTCTTCAAGTACTTTTAAAAAGCTGTTGTATAATATTTTGGAAATTTACCTACAGTACAGTGGAACTGTGTTGAACACATAGCATGACGCTGTACAATCATGAGCAGCGGTGTGTGTTTTCCAGTAAAGCGTAGGTGGAAACAGAAGTAATGAACATCTCTGCCGGGTTTGTACACCGTCAGTGTGACTTCCCACTTAAATGTCTTCACGCTCTACATCCTTCCCCATCTCTTGCGCCCTGCAACCTCTCCAGTGAAAAAATGGGTCTCTGCAATAGCTAGAAAATGAAAGTCAAACTAAAGTCTCCCCAAGGGAGGTTTCCCTTTGATATACTGTACCTGGACATTGTGTGTGCAGTTACAGGGGTAATTTTGACCAGAAGACTGGGGACACCATGTCTAATTTGGGACAAAATTGTGCCCCATTAGATTTTTTTTATTTGAATGCATTTAGCAGAAACGTATAAAGAACTTTTCATCTTAATTGTTAGGCCCAGGTTGGTAATTGGGGTGAGGGTGAGGTCAACCCTGCAGGGACAATCTTTAAAAATATGCCTTACAAAAATATGTGGGTTTCTCCAGCACACTTTACTGTTTCACCTGAGAAATCTTGTTCACATTGTGCCTTCAGTGATGGTAGTTTGACCACAGAAAAGAAACCTTACAAACAAAACCTACATTTTATGAACATATTCTGAAAAACAGCTGTCATATTGTCAGATTTTTATGCACAACTTTTATATACAAAAGAAATCACAATAATGTCACTGTGATAATAACAGATAACTGTAGAAAAGAAACAATTAATCACTTCATCTTTACGTTTAAGGGAACTTTTTGTTCTTATGTTTAGCAACTTTATTACACACAAACCATGAGTGTAGAGAGAGGACAGTCATTAAGCAACCCTCCAACAGTATATGAGGACAATATGCAGCTCAAATATTTAGCGACTTCATCCCGACAAGTGCTATCCTTGTCTGCTTTTCTTATTCTGTTTTAGATGCTGCTAACCAATCTAAATTCCCAGTTCCCTCTCCCGTCTTGGATGCTGCCCAATAAAAAGCAATGGGGGAAAGAAAATGATGTGAAATCCATGTACAGTAGCAATAACTCAGCTTTAACAATACAAGTAAGTTCTAATGAAAGGATAAGTTTATTTTTTCCAACCTGGATGTTATTTTTAGGAGTATACGTGCATTTACTCGCCGGTAATGTTTCTGCATCACTTTGAGTCGTTAGGAAGATATTACGTTTAGTCGCTCTTGGTGTTCAAAATGGGAGATACGGGGCAATAAGACATTATCTGCATCAGAACTCCTCCATTTCATCAATGCTTTAAGTAGAATGAACAAATGAACAAGTACTATTGTCCCGTGAGTTCAGATTTAGCTTTCCGTTAGTTATCAGGGTGTACTACACACTTTTCGGGGCCGCTTGTTCACGATGCGTGCTTCCGTAGTACAGCTGAGAAAAGCAGCTTGCTATCCAGACAACAACAACAACACAATTTGCGAAACTCTGAACTCAAAGTATTCATTCGTTCGTTCATTCTACTTAAAGCATTGATGAAATGAAGGAGTTTTGCTGCAGATAATGTCTTATATAGTGGCTGTCCCGTTCACCGAAGAGCAACTCGATGTAATATCTTCTGAAGGACTCAAAGTGATGCAGAAACTTTACCAGTGAGTAAATGCGCGTATATACTCCTAGAAATAAGGTCCAGGTTAAAAAAAAAAAGACACTTATTCTTTAATGTTCAGTGATAAATGTGGATACATGTACAGCTGCGTTCACAAGTGTATTTCAGAGAGCTTTTGTACCCCGAAGGTGCAAATAGAGCAGTACTTCTGGAAACTATGGGGGCAATCTTGAGCAATATAGCTTACATACAACCAGCGAAAGGAACAAAGACGGAGTCACTATGTTTTTAAGGACCATACAGACCAATCTGTCAATTGCACTGTTCGTTTTTATCTCGGCCATTGCATATGTAACATCGTGATTTTGCCCATTGCCGCCATGTTTGCTGCTGTAGATCGCTAATGACATCAGAACTCAGAGGTGAACTCTGCACTGCCCTCTAGTGGATGTAGTACCTAACAACCATACATGCAGCACCCACTAAAGTTTGTTGGCAAACATCCATGTAAATGTCTGAAAAGGCAGCAAAAATTAGCCCTAAAACCTTGCTCTACTGTCGTGAAAGCTGCAGAATGATGGACGGAAATGTGACTTTCTGAGTTGTATTTGGTTTATACTTCCATTTGCAAATCGTGGCATGTCTCAAAATCAATATCGATGATTGAATAATGGTGAAAGCTGGCATTTCAAGTGCTTTGGAATTGTTTTGAGTGGTTGTTCACCACTTTTTGTAACCTGGCATGTTTCACAAGTGGCACATTTGAAAAACAGGAGATCGAGAACAGGTACAGGGAGACGAAGAACAGGTATCTACTTTATTCCCTCTGATAACCAGCTCGGATGGTTATGGAGCGTAATTGGTGCTAAAATTATATTTGCATGGCTGCTCAATTGAAAAAGGTTAAATTCATAGCTTAAAAAAGAAAGTCTTGTCCCATTTCTTTCATGTTTTGGCCAAAACATGTCTCAGACCTTCAACTAGGAAGGTGTTTGAACTCGTTTTTTTTTGTTTCTTTTTAAATAAAAAAGGAAAGGAGGGCACAGTATGCCTAATTTAAGGATAATATATTGAAAACAGGATTATTTAGCTGTGCGACTTGTCTTTCATTAGATAATAGCACATTTTCTAAATCCTTCATTGTATCCACATAAGCTTCATTTTGTGATAGCTGATCAACCATTTTAAGCTATTTCTGATGAATATCTTTTGGTCTGCTTTAATCTTAATTTCTTCTTTGACAAGGCCATGAAAGGCGGCCATTCAACAGCTCCGCTCACTAAAAATGGGAATAAACATATCTGCATAATTGCCTCTAAAAATAATCAACCGTTTGAAACTATATGACCTCGAAACCCCTTGCTTTGAAAGTGCCGTCGTCTCCTCTGGCTGACTGACATAAAATGTCTTCCACATCCTTTTTCATGGAAAGCACTCAGCGAACGCCGCTGCACGCGGCCCCAGATGAGCCATGTGTCAAACCAATCAGAGGGTCTGACAGTATCTCTTGAATCGTCGTCCTTCAAGTAGCCTTTCATCTGTCTTCCACTGCACAATCAGAGATGTGAGGAGAAGGAAATTAATTTTTCACCTGCAGGGGATTTAGATCACACTGATGCCACAAGCGTGATGTTAAAACGACACATTTACACGAAGCATGTGCAAATTGTAACCTCATGTTCCTTTTCCTCTGGGTGGATCCGCCTTAATAACAACCGCGCTACTTGTATATCGTCCAAAGGTGTACAGTGTGGATTACAACCCCTCGTCTCTTTCTCCTCCCTCTCCTGAATACTGATGAATGAGCAGAGCTGGATGGAGACATAAGTTGTCCTTTCTTTCCGCTTCTGTTCACCGTTGTTCTTTTGTTCCACTGAACGAGGGACTGAAAAGCGAGAGGTTAATAATGATACGAGGCGGTCTGCACAGTGAATCAAAGTTATGAAAACAAGCATAATTACAAAAAGTACTGGAGATGAGCATGCGCGGGGAGCAGTGACTCAGACTTTGCGGAACCTGTAAATCAAACAATGAGACATTTGTGTCAAAAAGCTGAGAAACTTTTAATGGAAGAGGCGTCTACAAAGATACTGTACTTAATCACAATAGATTACAAAATATCATTGTAACAGATTGTCTTGTTCTTTAATAGTTTGGGTTTGAGAGTGGGTCACAGCATTGATTAGAAATTTCTGAAATTTATTTACATAGAATGATTAAAGTGCTGATGACATGATTTTGACATTTTTCACCATGTTTTATAGACCAAAATGTTCCTCATGATGATCTACAGTATGTAACAAAAACAGGTGCGCCTGCATGAATGACTGTTTTTTAGGAAAACATTGCAGCATTTCAGCACATCTGACCAAAATCTCCAGCAAGTAAAAGCCAGTCCAATGCCGACTCGTCTCATGTCTCTTGGTCTGTCACTTTCTCTTTCTTTTTTTTTTCCCTTCCCCAGATAATATCTTCTTGGGTTTCTTTGCAGGCTCGGCCATGGTGCACAAGCAAACCTGCTGGTATGCAGATATCCAGCTCCTGGCTTGTGATGTGGTGTCTTAAAGCAAAACACAGCTGTGATGATGCCTTTGGCTGGAAATAGAAGTTATGAAATGCAGTGTTTTAACCCCAGAATGCTGCATGGAAACAGTGGTGTTGATGTACCATCAATATGAGTCAGATGAACTGAGTTTCAAGGTGGAATCTTATCTGGCATTGATTTAATAGGAGTTTCTCAGGGAGTAGGAAGGGAGGTGTTGCACAGCTCTGGCTGTAATAAACAGGGCTGTAAAATCAGTTACGGTCATGAGAAATGAAATAAAATCAAATTCAAAATAAACACTTTATCAGTACCTGAAGGGAAACTTGTTTGAGATGACGTTTTCATCATTTATTTTTCGCATTAATTCATAATTTGATTGATGTAACTTTCAATATTTGACTTCATAATTTGATGTATAACATTTTGTTTAACCGATAATGCAAAACTAGATCAATTTATTTTAGTTAAAGGTCATGGCAACAACTTTTTCACCAAAACAGTTCAAAAGTAATACATCCATCAAACGTCTAGAGGGGTGCAGAATAAAAGTATTGATTTCACTAAAAAAATTGTATATAAATAATTGTTTTATCAATTTTGACGGGTCCCAAATGTATAAATATTTACATCTGATTGCAATGCCAATGTCTACTACATTAAAGGATTTTGCGCTATTAGCATTAGCTAAGGAGTTGCTAGCTCAATTGCTCTGTGTATTAATTACTCAAATTCAAGCAGATAAAAACAAAGCAGGATTAGAGTGAAAATAGCAAATGGGCTCAAAAGCCCAGCAGAGATTTCTACTTTCCTCCTGGACAAGTCAGTTAAATATCTGCAATGCTAATTAACAGTTTGCTGGTTCTGTAATGTTGCTAATGCTAACTGAGGACGCCACCTACTGGTGGGGAGGAATAAAACTTGTAGCATTCAACTTTAAGACACCATTCAGAAGAGGCAACATCACAGCTTAAGAAAACAATGGTCTTTGATTTCATTCAATCATGTTGCACTCTGGACTGGATACATTTATCCCTACTAACAAGTTTGACTGAAAAAGATTATTGAATAATGACTGGAGGGTAAAAATGCCATTAAATGTTACATTTTTATTTAGAGGACTTGAACATGTTTTGTTTTTGTCACAGCTCTGTCAACGTTAGCGTTTGTAAGTTTGTGTTGCCATTGGTCAGTACTTATGCAGCTCTGTCATACACATTTATTTCCTCTTTAATTTTTCACACAGCATATGTGCTCAGGTTTTTGTGTGAAACAGAAATGTTGGATATTGTGCATGAAGTCTTACGCTGAAGAAAGAGACAGAGATTTACTTGATCTTTCTCTGTCTGTCTCCTCTGGTGGAACAGGACAATCAGATTTACTGCATCTATTGTGATGCCTGCTGCTATTGGATCACATTTTACGGTTGGGTTCCTTGTTAGTAAAGGACACAAAATGGGAGGACCAAAGTTTTGAGAGGAGGGATGAAAGTGAAGAGGATACAGAGCAACTGTTTAGATTGGAAAGATGAAAAAGATACTTTTATTGAGCCTTGAGCCAACAACACAGCACGAGGATGCCAAAGAAAGTCCAACAAGGCGGTCCGGACAAACATCTTTAAATGACTGAACATTCATGTCACATTTTTCATGTGGAATCTCTTAACATTGCCTTAAAAGTTGGGGGAAAAGCTGTTAGATTAAATATTTTCTGACTTCAAACTAAGCTCAAATCCTTAATGTAACTGTCAGAAGGGACACCAGAATTTCACTATTTATAAAAAGTACTGTATAATCTTAACAGTATATTGCTGTATTTTGAATTGCAGTTCAAATTCAGTCCTTTTAGTAGATTTTCCATTATGACATTATAACTTTAGCATTGCACAGTCATACTGAAGTAATTTGCAATTTAATTATATTTGCACAGTTAATATTTGTTTTATGAGGACAAACTTGGATATTTTTTCATAATAATATAAGAATTACAAAAATAAACTAACTAGTATTCTGATAAATGAAAAGAATCAGTATTAGAGAAATATACTAGAAAATAGTATTAATAACATGAATAACACATGGAAGGTGATAAATGAGATTATACAAACAAATCAAATTCTAAAATGATCCCTTATTTATATTCAGATACAGACAGTAATATAATTTCTAATAAATTTAATGAGTATTTTGTTAGTGTGGAGGAAAAAATTTCCATAACAGCTTCAACTGAGGGAATTACGAATATTGCTAAAATTAATGCGCATTCAATGTTTATCAAAGAGACAGATGAAAATGAAATGATTGATATAGTAGATAAATTCAAAAATAAGAAATCAATTGATTGTAATGGGCACAGTATGTTTCTGATTAAACATATTATTAATTGTATTGCTCTGGCTTATATCTTTAACTTGTTTCAACTGTTGGGAAATTTCTAAAAAAACATGAAAATAGCTCAAGTTGTTCCTTTACATAAAACATCTGCTGTCAACATCTGCTGCTATATCATTATTATCACAATTATCAAAAATACTGGAAAAAAATATTTTCTATACGGTTGAATAACTTCATTGAAAAGCACAACATACTGTATTTTGTGAGCAACAATATGGCTTCAGAAAAAAACGGACCACTTCACTGGCTTTCGTGGACTTTATTGAACAGATTACAGATGCAATAGACAGAAAAGAATACAATGCAGGCCCGGATTTAGACAGCCCCACTAGAAGGTGCAGGTAGCATAAAGGGGGGGGGGGGGCAAAGGCGGCGGAAAATTTTGGGGGTATCAAATCCCCCGAACCCCTAAAATGCATAGAAAACTATACTAACTAACTATGCTATCATCATGTCAGTACATCTATCCATATCTCTGAATGGATGAACTCAGAGGAAAATGTATGTTTAGTAAATCCGAGGTCTGGACAAACAAAGATTCACTGTATTTCTGTCACTGGTGTCAAGCTGTGGAACTGGTGTCTGGACCACATTAAAACGAGCTGTACTTTGAAAGTGTTTAAAAGAAAGTATAAACATTTAAAAATAATGCAGTATTATGATAAATGAGACATTTGTTTAGTTAGTTTATAAGTGTTTTATCACGATTGGTGGTAATGTTATTGTTGCAAATTTTTTTCTGATTTTAAAATTTACTCCAGTTTATTTTATTTTCTATTTTATTGTTGCGTGTCAGTGATGAGTAGGCACTATATAAGCTTTAGCTTCTGCCTACACCCTTTCGTTATTCTTTTACTTTTTTATCTGTGATTTTTTTTTTTTTTCATATTTGCTTTTGTTAATGAATAAATTTGATTACAAACATGATTACAAACAAACAAACTTGGATAAATATAAATGTATGCAGGTTACTATTCAGTGAGAATGTTTATTTAATCTCAAATTATTTTTGCACAGATACATTAATGAAAATTTGGGTTAGAGTAGGTTGCTAATTTTCATGTAACCAGTATTCAAAATACCATCTGGTATTACTGGCGTAAAATCATGAATTCAGACAGGTGTGGGGTCACTGTTACATGAAGAACCTCCTTCTGGCTTCCCATCTGTCAATGGGAAGGAATTATCTGTCCCATAATCTGTAAACATATTTAAAATGAGTTGTCCCAGTTTGCAAATACTCCAGGCACTAACTTGTCCTGCTCATTTGTCCACAAATTTAACTGGATAAACCTACAATGGAAATGCCATTTTTACTGCATAAATGGGAAAAAGCCATTAATTACCAAAAGAACTGGGTAAAATTAAAAGAAAAAAAAATATATATATATATATATATATAAAGAGGCAAATGGATGATATATTCTAGTCTGAACTAACAAAAGAGTGGAGACATGAACAGGATGTCAGGGTATGTGGCAACAGGAGATGAAGGTGAAAGGAACCAGAATACAGACTGACTAGTCAAGGGAACAGGAGGTAAAATGAAACCAAATATACGGGGAGATTAAAAAAATTAAGCAAATTAAGTTCCTTGTTTTCATGTAGGTCGCTTCACCTAGTTCCCACATCGGGGCTAAGGCTTTGTGGCCACAACTTTTCCATGAAGACCACTTCTAGTGAGACTTATCCAGACAGTAGATGTGTGTACGTGGATCCCACTGGTGTCTTCCAGTTCCAAGCTAAAATGCAACTACTGGACCCCCAAATACTTAAAATTCCAGTCAGGCAAAATGCAATAAATTGAATTGTGCCTGTTGAACTACATGTGTATTTCTATTAAGACATTTTAACAGTAATATCAGCTCCTCCCACTGACTGCAGTTGACTTTATTCATATGGGAGTCAAATCATACAATGATTGTGCTCAATTATTAGTTTGTGTACACCCTTGAAAATATAAAACATTTGTAGAAACTTCGTCATTCTCAGTCTTATCTCTCAATCTGTTTTTTTCTGTTTTGGTCTCACACCTTCACAGCAGTTTGCGATCATATCATGATCTTGCTTAAATGCTGTTAATGTAAATTAAGCCACTCTGTGAACTTCATCCACATGTTACAAATGAGTTTGACCCTCAGTGGAACCTGAAACATCATCCTTCTTATTATTGGTGCTTTTTTTTCTTTTGGAAACATATTTTAAGAGATGCCGTTTTTTTGTTTTTTTTTTTTTTCTTATTTTTCTTTATTTTCTTTTATTTTTCCTTCTCTGATTTTGGGATCTTTTTGCAATTGAAGAGTTAATTTGCAAAGCCAGACAAACACCATTGTGGAAAAACAGACTTAACTGCTTTTGTCGCTGTCAGGTACAAACCTCCTATCTCCATTTTGCATCATTAAAACTCTTCAAGTGAGATTGATTTGGTAAAAATATTCAAAAGTAAATTAAGAGTGTATTTGCAAAAGCACTTAACTCTGTTCTGTCTAAATGGTGTTTGTCTGTTTTTGCAAACGAACTCTTTAATTTTAAAAATCAAATGCGGCAGATACACAAGGAAAGCCCGGGCTGGAATCAGTCCCCCGACTACAGGGGGAGAGTCATGCGCACTAACTATTCAACCAAAGGAATATCCCTCAGAGGCATAGTGGCAGGACCCCACACTCACACAAAGATCATTTTCATGCTATGTTGTTCTCAGGGTAGAGAGAAGAGTGAGCCCTAAGTACAATCTCAGTTGTTCAGTACAGTAGTGAGGCTGCTCACAAGCTGTTGTCTGCAACTGAAACAACTCATTAACAGAAATGAGCAGTGATTATACCACTTATTATCATTGAGATAAAAGTTCCTTCCTGTAATGTCACAAAACCACTTAAAAAATCAGCATAACTAAAATGTTACCCCCTCTACATGTCATATCCCTTCATACAAATGCACACATTCTAGCGGCATAAACACACAAATGCACATCCACAATTAACATTCAGAAACAACACAACTGCAGCAACACAACATTATCTGCTGCATAGTGAAGCTGATCTTGGTCACCGACCAAGGTTATTGTAGTTAACTAAAAAAAACTAAAAAAAATTTAAAAAACATTTTCGATAACTGAAATAGAAATAGAAATGACACTTTAAAAAAAAAAAAACTAAAACTGTATTTTGTCATGACAAAACTAACTAAAATTAACTAAAATTATTGCAAAAACATCCTTAGTTTTAGTCTTTGTAAAATTGTTTAATACACAGGCCTATTTAATGTATTTACTTTGCTGTACCGATTTTACTGTGAGGGACTTTCAGATGATTTTGAATGTCACACCAGATAAATACATATAATAAACAAAACCAAAAAAACAAACAAAAAAAAATTAAAACTTAACTAAAACTAAGCATTTTCCAAAAAATAAAAACTAATAACAATTAACAAATCTAAAAAAAAGCTAACTAAAACTAACTGAATTGAAAAGCAAAAAGTACAAACCAAAAAAAAAACTGAAACTAATTGAAAATCCAAAACTATTAAAACCTCGTCAACATGTTTCTTTACTCCTTAATCTCTCACTCTTCCTGTTTTTCTTACTTTGTCATTTTTTTATTCTATTTAGCCCATTTTATTCCTTTTGTAACCTATAATAAGATTCTACAATCATGCAACCACCTCTGAGGAGTAACAGTTACAGTTCGTTTCCTGCTATATTATTGGATGCTAAAACATTCACACAATTACAGCAAACGTTGCTCTAATATTACACCCACCATGTTTACCGTCTAGCTTTGGAATATTGGCATGACTTGATAACATGTCATGAGCATCTTACCAGTTTTGTCACAATCGTCATAACACAGATTTTTTTTACCCTCAATTACCTTTAAGAACATGTATTGGTTTTAACAGAAACACAACAGAGGTCACACAGAAAACCCAGTCACGCATGTTCCTCCCACCGGTAACAACAGGCCCCATTAACTAAGCCCCAGGCTGACTGCGCTTCCCTCAATCTATTCTCAATTAGCTCAGACATGCCTCTCATTTAGTTTCAAGGACCTTATTTTCAGGGTGATGTCAGATCCTGCTGATGTGAATTTCGCTGGTCGCACCACTCATACATAAAAAATCTTTTAGTTCCCTTTATAATAATGCATGCATCAGTGCATAACTAATTACATCCCAGTAACATTCCTCTTATTTTAAGATAAATTTTATTTTTATTAATTAAATATATTTCTAATGTGAACACAATATTTACTTGGTAATCCTCTAAACAGTGTTTTGCCCTCTGTGACCTGTTGATTCGAACTCTTAACACCAACTTTGATTTGATGGAAAAGCATTTACAGCCTCTGAGTTACAGCATACCAAACATAGCAAGGGCTCTTGCACCCTTAATTCTCAAGGTTATAAGAATACATCAATCATGAATACATCAATTTAATGATTAGCAAGCTGATAATGTTGATTCACATATGAAGTACTGATTTAGTAATTATCTCAAAGATGTGCTCAGGAAAAACTACAAGGAATCATTTTAATATTATTTGTAATAACAGCTGAACTGAACATGTGGTGCCTAACTATGATAAATTCGGACTGTACTCACTAGTTGTAACTACATTTTTTTTAAAAAGCTTTTGACATTAAAAAGGAATAAGGTTTACATCATACACTGATTTAATGTTTTCTTTTACTTATCAGTTATGAAAAATTTTAAACTACTTATATAAATAAATTCTGTTTGATCTGGCCAAATACCAAAATCTCCTTTATACATTTGGATTATGAAGTATTATTTTCTGTTAAAACACTACATATGTTTCCAACCTTAAAGATGTGTGCTTCCAACTTGTTTTGATTACTCACTGATTGACACATTCTGGCTGAAAAAACATATTTTACAACTTTTTTTTTTCTGTTACATGACAGCTGTGTTTTACTACGCTACCATATCACGCACCAGCAACTGGATATCAGCATACTGGCTGTTTTGGGTGTGCACCATGGCTGATTCAGTAAAGAAACTCCAGAGGACATTCATGGAGGACGCAAAGAAAAAAAGAGATAAAGTGACAGAGCAAGAGATGAAACAAGAGACATGTGAATAGAAACGGAACGTGAGATGGATGCTAATTAGCCTTTGTTAGGAGGCACCAGTGGTGTTGCTTATAAAGAAGAAATATTCTTTATTTCAACAAAAACAATCTGTTTACAGAATGGAAACGTGCCTCATCGATCATTGGCTCCTTAGTCAAATAAATAACAGTTGCTAGATGGCAGAATTTCCAGTATTAGCAAATTCTGAATCATCATCATTGAGGCAACATGAATCAAATTTTACATTTTCAAAATTACCAATCGTATTGTTAATTCTTTGTTTCCCTGAGTCCAAACATCTTTGAGCAAAGCATGTTGCTCCAGTGTGATCATCGGCATGTGATGGGATATGCACTGAACAAATGTGTATTTGTAAATGGGCTGCACAGAAAAGGCGTTTGAGTGGTCAACATGAGAAAAACGTTGCAGGAACATAATCTGTTAGAGTTAAATATCCAAACAATTGGGATGAAAAAAAAACTGACCAGTGCTGCAGTGTGGGGACCAAATAGCATGTTTTTGACCAAGAAAAAAACACTAAATTAACAACATTAAAGGAGTACAGCGCAAGTTCCAGCTTTTTTCCAGAAGTTCGCCCCCTCTGGCGACAAGTGGAAGTGACGCTAATGCCGTGCACATGCATGAGCTGCTTCGACTGCGTGGCTTTGTAATTTAATCCACATTACACTCAGTCTGAGCCCAGAGTTAAAGCCACGATGTCTACTGAAGTAATAGCTATAAATCTGCAAGTTGTTTGATCGTTAAGTAAAGTGACGGACTGTATGCTAACGGTAACAACAGGCTAACGCTGGCTTGTAGTTCAAATATCTAAATTCACAGGCTGAGACCATGATTACCATGTAAAACTACCGCATCAACTAAATTTAACAAGTTGACAAGAGTGCATCTCTTCCCCGGGAACAGTCATATGGCTATCATATTGCCACATTTCCATGCTAAAAACTTAGCATTGCAATATTATGCATCCTTATTTCCGTCATACATCACATTTACCTTGTTGGTAAGAAGAAAACCAAATGCAGGTCCCGTTTTATTTCCAGACGGGATCGGAGCTCCCTCCAATTAAAAAAAGAAAGGAAAAAAAGCTGCTCAGTTGTTTACTCCCGTCTCACTCCGGTGCCGCCGGTGTTGTGCCAAAAAACGTCCCCCTGCCGTGGGGACGGGTCAGACTCCAGTTTGGCTCTCTTTGTCTCAAAAGACAAAACATTTCTTTTCCTCACTGGAGTCTGAGTTGGGGTTTGAGAGGCTCCTGTTCTCCATCTTTTAGTAGCAGTCAGTGTTGTCTGAACATGCGCGGATCTGCGGTGGCGGAATACACAACACCAGCACGGCCAGACGAACGAGAACACGCAGCTCGTCTCCTCCGCAAGCGCCCCCTTGAGGCTTCGTACCAGAATTTCTTACATTGAGCATTCAGAAACAGTATCAGAGACCACCGCAGTGCAGACGGATCGGCTCATTCTACACATCTGGCATTTGTAAGAGCATGTGGAGGAAAGAAAAGAATAAAATTTAACATTTAAACTTGCGCAATGCACCTTTAAAGTATAATGTTTGAAAAAACTCAAACCCTGTTGCTATTATTCTCATCAGAATTTCCATTTGCAACAGTCGTTTGATTGATTTACAATATCTAATCAAAGGTGTTTTATCAGCAGAGAGGTTATTCCTGCATACCCATAAATATCCACACACCTCATCTCTTAAAAGGTAAATGTAGCAGTTACACTTTAAACTGAATACAGACAAAAAATATTTAATTTAAAATGATACTATAACATGATGACATTAAAATCTGTGATCTTGCCTTCCATAAAACCTGCCTCGTGCAAAACATTTCCTAGTTTTTAGTAAATGCTAATTCAGTTGTATTTTGGGTTGGAAGATATCTGGTTATTACCAATCTAATGGAAAAAAAAAAAAAACAAGCATCACATATGTTTGTGCACCCTGAGGTCCTGTGAGGTGATGAAAGGGTTGTCTTCATTAAAATGGCACCATCCACGCAGGAATGGCCATATGCCTCTGTGACATACAGTGCCATATTAATGTATGAGGGCAATGTGTCCTGCTAATGAAGGTTGATATGAAGGAGACATGGTTCATGTGGCCACACAGACAGCAAAAACCACCCCAACATGCTACAGTAGGGCTTATGGAGGCCAAGATGGCTGGGAAAAGAAAAACTAACCGTACTCTACTTTGTTTTATTCCTACCTCTAAGAGAGGTAATTATATTTCTGCCTCAGTGAAGTAAATGTATAATATACCATTTCCTTTATATTGCAATTATACAGCCATTAAATATCTTTGATGGTTGGGGGATTAAAGGATATTTTGTCTGGGACCGAGGGCAGAGCTACTCGTCTTAAATTTCAGGTATTAGTAATTCTGTAATTATCATTTGTGTCATTACGGCCCATCCTCTCTTCCTCCTCTCATCCCTCCTGCTCTTCCTCCGTCTCCCATTGGCAAAGTGTAATCATCTGAGTTATCAGTCATGGCGGGCTGCCCAAGGCACAGCCTTGTAATACCTGCAATGACAGAAGTGATTCATACCCATAGTTTGCTCATTAAATCAACACAGACACAACGGTTATTCCCTCAGTCAAACCTGGACTTTGATTAAGTGCACAAATATTTCTTCCCCTTTTTTGTTTCTTTTGAAAAAAAACAAACAAAAAAACAAAAACAGACACTCATGAGGGAAAATGAAATACTTGTGGTGCAAGTCTGGTTTAATGATGCGTATCTATACTCCAATCATTATTTTCTGTCATTTTTCTTATTAAACAAACACATTTTTCACACATTTTTTTTAAAGGAAAAACTCTTCACTTTAAGGTTATTAGTCATTTCCTTGAAAATCTCCAATACTGAGTTGATTAGTTTGAAAAGGACTAATTTCATGCGCAGATCACAAAACTTCAGAGTAACTTTTATGTAATGTAAAACATTTATAATAAAGACACTACTCCAAACTCTCCCTCTGTTTTTAAAGCTGCTCAACACAAAACAGCAGCTCACCTGCGGCAGGTGCAACTCGCCAGCAGAAGCGCATTATTAATAAAGTGAGATTATATTCCTGTGTGCAGTCTGAAGCATATGTTAGTGTAGAATATTCATGTGCGACAAATACTTTATGTTGCACTTATCACAAATCTCATGCCCTGAAGTGCTGTAAGAGCCAAATACAGAACACCGGTGGCTACAAACTGTTGTCACGGCAACACCTTGAGGGTGTCAGCAATTCAGCTAAGATCCAGATGAAAAGTAACACCACTGCTGATAAAGTTTTACACAGAGAGGGAATCTCTGTGACATAAGGTGGGAGATAAATTCAGTGTGTTCACTTCCATCTAAATTTAATAGTGAACAACAAACTCAAATACACATTTAATCACTTTATAAAGCTGATAAAACTGCTTCCTATTTACATGTTTATAGGAAAACTCAAAGCAGAGTTAGCTTTTATTTGCAGCCTCATTTTTGTCAAACTTCACCCCCTTTTCAGTTCAGTCTTTGTCTAAAGAGGGAACTAAAAGGAGCTTATTAATCTGAGAGAGAAGCGTTTTATCTTAGATGCTGAACAGTCCTAATGCTCCTCTGTGGGAAATAAAGTCAAACCAGTAAAAAGATGCTAAAATCTGACCTGGAAACATGCAGATCAAGCCTGAAAAAGGTTTAGGGATAATTCCTGTGTTTCAGATTCTATCAAAATAAAGAAAAGATGTATTTACAATTGAATTACGGAGATAATGAGAATGGTTTTGAAGAGGAGAGATTATATTTCTTCAATTATGACTTCCGTTCACTGGCTTCCTAAATCCAGGATACAGTTTTAAATTCAGGCTCAGAGTTATGGAGCTTTTTGAACCTGTTTGTGCTGGATTTTTTTCCTTCCTGCTAAGTGTTTTTTCTTTTCCACTGTCACCCACCACCCCGTGCAAACTCAAGATGAGCGACTGAATCAAAAAGAGATTCAAGAATCCATTGGTTTGTTATGCCAGGTAATTATTTCTGTAGACTGGCTTACATTAATTTTTCTTTTTTCTTTTTTTTTGTTTATATTTTTTTTCTTTATTTTTTTTTTTTTTTCTTTTTTTTTTTTTTAATTAAAAATATAAGGGGGCCTTTTTCTATTTTTTTACTTTTTTCTCTTTTAATAAATAAAAAAGATTAAATTGATAATATTTTCATCTATGATTTATTTTATTCGTGCCCCCTCTCCCCCCCCCTCCTTCTTCCCTTCTCCCCCTCTCTTTTTTCTTTCCCCCCTTTATTTTTTTCTCTTTCTTCTTCTCCCCTTCTTTATTCCCCGCCCCCCCTCCTTTTTTTTTTTTTCCCCCTTTCTTTTTTTTTTTTCTCCCTTTTTTTTCCTTTTTTTTCCTTTCTCCCCCCCCCCTCCTCCTTTTTTTTTTTGTTTTCCGTTTTCTCCCTCCTTTCTTTTTTTCCTTTGTTCTCCCTCCTTACCCCCCCCCCTCTTTTTTAATAGCTTTTTCCCCCCTTTTTTTTTCTCTCCCCCCTCCCTTTTTCTTTTTTTTTGGGTTCCCTCCAACCCCCCTCTATTTCTTTTTTTGCTTCCCTTTTCCTCTCCTCTCCTTTTTTCTTTCCCGGGCCCTACTGTAAAGGACCCCCTTTTCAGATAATTGGTTTCTGCTATCATAAATTGGATAATTCATGGCTCATTTAATAGATTACTATTAATTACATTATAATTGAACTACAATGCATTGAATTTAACTGTGTCTGTAAAAGTGCCTTGAGCTTGGTTTGTTGTTGATCCGCACTAAACAAATAAGGCAAATTAAATCATGTCAAGGGTTAGATGATGTTTATACATACAGTCGTCCTTAATATGATTCCCACCCTCCATTACTGACAAAAAAATTCAGCTGTCAGTGAAATAAGTTGAAATTGACGAAATTGATAATAAATAAAAATTCTATAAAATTAATGACACCGATTTTGAATGTGATTCAACAGAAATATAAAAAAAAAAAAACACACAAAAAACAAAACAAGTAAACAAGCATGATGGGGCTCCGAAGCTAAAATTTTGTTGAGCAACACTTTGACATAATCACAGCAATCAGGTGTTTTCTCTAATGTTCAGGAAGACGTCTGCACCTGTTGGCAGGCATGTTGGCCCACTGTTCATGGGAAAGGTGCTCTGATGTGTCTGGGACAGTTTTGTTTGTTTGGTATTTTAAAATTAACATTTTCAACCACAGTTCAAAAGCAATATTTTAATTCACTAAAAGATAATTTTGTAATTTTTTATTTTTTATTAGTTTCTTTAGTTTCCTGTTTGAATAACTGTTGTAAATATAACCTTTTTTTTCTTTAATTGGAGGGTTTGAATAATTTTGAGGATGACCATATGTATATATATATATATATATATATATTAGGTCATCAGGCATGTAAAGCTGCAGTTTTTCATGACTGCTCATAAACACAAAGCTAAACTTGTTCCTTCCTTTCAGCACAAAGGGACATCCCTGTGGCCATGTAGCCAGGGCGCATGATCAATCAGAGGCATAGTGACAGGACCCCACACTGTCACATACACAACCTGTTGTTGTTTTATGCGACTTCGTCCAGCTTGTCTCTTGTCATTGTGGGTTCTGGCTTTCTTCAGCCTCTCAGCGTTGTTACTTTGCAATTTCATGTCTGCCCTTTTTGAGCATTTTGCTGATGCAATTGGCTGGAAGTGTTAAGTAGTCATTAAGATTGTTTAAAGCAGCTCAGTCTTCCTCATATGAACACATCCAGGGAATCCGTGGACTGATGACAGATGACTTTTCAGTACACGACCTGAACAGTTCCATCATCTAACAAAGTCAGGGAGTTTAATTCACCACGGAGGAGTTCAGATCAAGTGCCAGGTATCTTCCTGTGGCGGGTTAAACCAAAACTTCAAAAAGCAAGAGAATGCAGCTGACACGGCTAAGAAACTCAACTGCAAGTCCACCTCTGATGGATGTGTTTACTGACACCTTGTCCCTAACACGACTTTATAAGCCCAGACAAAATCTGTTCCTGTCAGCCTCTTGATACGGTTCGTGGCAAAAATTTAATAATGCAACTTCAAAATTCAGAGCTCCTGCTTCCATGACAACTGCAACGAAGTTTCCGATTAGCCTCTTAAGCAAGTTTCAGGTCAAGCTAAGTTTATTTCTTGCAGCATGAACTGAAGCCGCTCGCTGCCAGCAGGCACAATGATGGCCGGAAACAACCTCACTGACTTCCAGCCCTTCCTCCGTCCCTCTGAGAGGCCTCTGATTGTCAGTCAGCAGCCATGTGGTGAGCTCAATGCTGGAGGTCATGTAGCACGAAGGGCAGGGGGAGCTGGATGGTGGTGTTTCTGTAAGACTCCCCCTTTGGGTTCCATCTGTCTGACAGTGGGGTCGAACTGATCAGCTCCATAATCTGTGTGTGCAGAATGCAAAAGCAGAAGGCGACTCTTATTAAGATCACCTGGGTGGGTGCTTATGGGTAATTGCACGCTGAGTGTTAATATAGAGACTGTCTGTAGCAGGAAGCTGACAGCTCAAGTTTCGTGTTCAGATGCTAAAAAATGAGCGGTTTTCCCGACTTGTTTTCTTTAAAAGCTGTTCAGTCTACACTCCCGGCATCAGACGCTAAAAATTTAGCTGAGTTTATTCAACGAATTGACAGCTGGCCATCGGGAACGACTGGAGCGTTGCTGAATGTCTGTAATGAACTGTTGCCTCAGTCTGACCCCATTGAAGCCTTTTTTTTTAAAGCAGACACTGCATGTTGAAGGGTGTTGGTTCAGCCGGTGAGAGGGATCACCCTCCACTAGCTGTTGAGAGTAGTGATGTTAACAGACCATGTGGTGCCCTGGTTTAAACTTAGACACTGGTTTTTAAGCCTGAACACATCTTATAAAAATGAAACAAATAACGACCTGATTTTACACAAATGAAGTTAACTAGTTAACTTAAGATGCTCAACCACTCCATCCATCCTTTTCCTGCATTCATCCTTTCTCTGCACCCGTTCTTTCTTCTTCCATTCAGACACTCACCCTCCCTGATCTATTCATGTTTCTATTCCTTCTTTCAACCATCCATCCATCTTCATTGTCCTTCATCTTTCCATTTTTCCTTCCATCCTCCCTCACATCTTTTCCTCCTTCACCCCTCCTCCTTCCTCAGTCATTCATTCTATTATTCTCCCTCCCTCCTGCTTACCTATCCACTCCTTTATCTATCCTTCTATCCTTACTTCCTCTCCTATCCACCTCCCGCACCCTTCTTTCCTTCATTTATTCTCCCTCTCCTCCCTCCCTTCCTCTCTTCCTCATCTATCTGTCCATCATCATCTTCATCCCTCAACCCAATAACATTTTCTTGCATGTCTTCATATCACTTATTCATATTTGGGGGGCATCCTGACATGGACCTCCTGAGTCTCCTCCCAGTTAGGGCTGGGCGATATGGACCAAAAGTCATATCTCGATATATTTAGGCTGAATATCGATACACGATATTTATCTCGATATTTCTATCACAAAGTGAGAGCAAATATTTTGTTCCAGTCGGAGCCAAATATGACATTACAAGTAGTTTAATTTAAACAGTCCGGATGAAATAATGCTCAGCTGTTCAAAGAAATATAAAATGTAAACAGAAATACTGTAAAATACTGTATGTAATTATACTCGCACATGCAAGTAAGGAACATTACACAGAATTAAATGTAACAAACCCTAGTAAGGTCAGCATTTATATACAAAGACAAAACAAACACACATTAAACTCTATATCTCGATATGGGCGATATGGTCCAATTCCATATCTCATTTGAAAATATATCGATATATTTTTCATATCGATATATCGCCCAGCCCTACTCCCAGTACCGAATCACACGAAACAGCAAATGAACCAATCAGTGAACTTTCATGTTCAACCATAATCATACGAACCTCAAATTAAACCAGTAAACACATTTTTTAACTGTGGCCCTTTTTTATAGACCATTGTTTTGTTTACTTTTTAACCTTATTGGAAAAGGGGTTAACAAAAACCAAACAAACCAAACACTACATATCCAGGCTTTTAGTGCAACTCAGAATACAGCACTGCACTGACCAAACTTGCTCCATTTTTCAGTGTAAATTTATGTCCTTAGGAGTCAATTGTTCAGATTTTTTTAAAAAAATTAAATCTGACAATGTAAGCAGAGTAGAGTATTGGAACTCTGAGGGTCAGACCAGAGACATTTTCAGGCAACTGACAAATCCATAACACTACATCCATCCTGGATTTGAAACCATAAATACTTTGTCCTTTTCATTTTTCTCACCTGAAAGTGTCTGTGAAATAATAAGACCTGGAAGTATAAAAGTTAATCATGCACTCTCTAATCACTTCTCTCCACTGAAGCTTTAAAGCCCATTCATGCCCTGCTGTAAATACGGATATGGATGCTTTCATCCGTATCTGAAGGTCGTTTTGTCTGTCAATATGTCCGTTTTGAGAGAGCTTATGAATCCGGAGTGCTTCGGACGAAACGGAGCAATACCACTGGAAATCGTGGTGGCCATATAGAGTCAGAATTTACAGACTCTACCCATTTGTGAAAATCGACGAAGAAGAGGAGGAGGAGGGCATTTGGAAATGTCAAAAGTTTAATTGACACGCCACCACTGCGTACGTACACTTATTTTTTTCTTGCCTTTTCTGGAGTAGTCGTAGCAAAACTACCTTCACTACCGACGCCATGTTCGCGATTGTCGATGGTGGTAATTTCAACGCAACACTGCCCCCTAGAGGGTGTACGAAGCAACATTTATAACAATGGTGAAAAGGACGGAGGTATGTAGGTCAGGTGCGAAGACAACGTTTGGTACAGACGGGCCAATTTCGTCCGTATCCGTGGTATGAAGCTCCCTTTAGAACCTCTATGCTGAGTTGTACCTTTCAAGTGTTGCTTTTATAACAAAGAATATCATTCATCAATGAGCTAAAACACTATTTTATTCTTTTTCACTCACAAGTTTCTAGAAATGTGCTTTCAGAAAAAATGTTTTAGACTATGACGGTATACTTTTTGTGGTTGCATTCCCCTTAAGTCAGAATGCTGAAGTGACATATCAGCCAATCAGCGGCTGGCTGACAAGTCAAAATTAAATAATCCATCAAACGCAGGTTCTGTAAATCCTGGACTTCAGTTTTTGGGAACAGTTAGGTCTGCTTCCACAGATGACGCAATTGGTTTAGAGCAGTGTGACCTCACGCCTGAACTCTGGTTTTGCTAGAAAAGTTTACTGAAGTGAACCCTGGTGCAGTTTGCTCACACTGTGAAAGCAAACGGACCATCCAGTGAACCAAAGAAAAGAAGTGACGTGCTCGTTGACTCGCTGCCTCTCCTGCTGCCAAACAGAATCTTGAGAAAACCGCAAAAAGAAAAAAAAAAGGTTGGTTGTTGTTTAACTTCTCTTCTGTTAACTCCAGTTCATTTAAATACAGATGTCCATCAAAGTAAAATTACCTACGATTGATTGTCTTCTGGCTGCTTTTTATTGCAATAACACTTACTTTTGGTCTCACATACCCAAACCAAGTAGTTGAGATGACTAAGCCATGTTTACTGCCACATTTTTAATAAGATTTATTACAGTCACTGAAAAATGTTACTCCACTAAATGGTAGAACAGGCAGTTAAAGGGTTAAGACTGTTAACCATGGTTACAACAAAGAAATAATCCACCAAACACAAATTTCCCTACTTTTGTTACAGTTCTGTGGAAAACTCCACTCAGTCCTGCATGATTATAACAAACAAATGAATTTTCCCTGCATCACTTTGCAGGTCAGCTGATGCTGCAGAGCAGCTTGATAATAACTGGACAGATGTCTCATCCTCCCAAATTACACCTGACATCCTTTGTGGCTGAGTCTGTAGCGTCCAGGCAGACAAATGAAAAAAAAAAAAAGGGAAACCTGCGACCAAAAAATAAGAAGCTTGCAGCTGCCATGAAGATGTTCTGTAAAAGTTGGACCTGCACACGGACAGAGCGGGTCACAGGAAGCAGACCAACATGTGAGTGTGTGTTCACACATTAGGCGTTTGTGTTGTGTCTGCCATCTGAGTTTGTTATGGACTCTGGGCATCTGCTCGTGCTCGCTGTTACTCCGTGTTTATCGTTGTGTGAATGATTCGCTGCTTCCTGATGAGAATGTCTGTCAGTCACACTCCAGCAGTGACAGGCTGATAATCACCTCCCAATTAGCTGATCTGGGGTCAGTTGACACTTGGGATCCAACTTCTTCTAGACAGCTTATTCCAGACTGTGGTGTCCACCCACCAGCACGACCTGTAGCATTATCTCCACGCTTTAATTTGTTCTACAGGTGTCAAACCTGCAGAGCTGGAAGCTGCAGTGAAAGCAGATTAACATTTGGGGTTTGTAAAACAACAACTACAGTCATTTTGTTTTTTTCCCCTCTTCAGACGAGATAAATCAATAAGAATATTATGTTAATCCACCGACCCGTTTCAGAGAGGGTGTCGATGCATAAAGGGAGTGACTGATGGGATATATAAAGGCATCCAATACAAAAATAAAGCAGAATTTGGAGCAAGTCATGAGCAAAAATAGATTTCAGCTCAGAATATATATTTTTCATTTTAAATAGTAAGTAGACTCATCTGTTTGAGGTGAGAAGGCGAGGCTTCACAAGAAAGCAGCATAACTCATCGTTCCCAAAAACAGGGGATGGAAAGAAAAGAATCAGACGGCACAATAAGGGCAGCAAAGGAATGAATAACTGGGTGAATGTGTAGCAGGATGACGAAGAGGAAGAAAAGAGCCATGTTAAAGGGAAGTGGAAAGGTGAGGGGAGCTGTGCTGCCCATGCCAGAGTTGCTGAGACCAGTCCCTCGGTTTTGGCTGGCAGATGGGTCCTGTCGTGGCGCCGCCTGAAGGATGGCGTGCCACGCTGACACCTTCTCCAGGAACACACACATACACACACTTTACTCTGTTGCAATTTCACTCCCTTTCTTGCCAGTATGGCTTCAGCACTGACAGATTGAGAGCAAACAGGCAGGCAGGCAATCAGCTCAGACACCTGAGAGTGCCCTAAGGATCCTGCTCTGGCTGGCAGGCGGAAGGGACTGCTGGCTACGCTGCAAAACACCAATTAGGTCCTCCAAAAAAAGAAAGAAAAAAAAAAAAAAGCTCCATTAAAGGACCAATTAAAGAGCCATTACAGAGTAATGAGACGACTGATACGTGTTAGGTCTGAACCAAACTGAACCAACGCAGATAAAGAACACCCAGCACCTCACAAATATGGTTTTACCGGAGCAGCCACATGGTCAGACGTCACAATCAGCCGATGAGGCCGTGCTGACGGCACACACTGATGTCACACACTATAATCCCCATCTTCAAGTTCTTTTTTCTGTGAATGCTGATGAAAAACTAATGAAGCGGAGCTTTAGAATAAACTCCTGCTGAGAATTCACTTCAAACAAGCCATTATGACATAAATTGATCCCTATCTGAGGTAGACCACAAAGAGAGACGGTTTTCTAGTCGTGATGAAGAGAGCTGTTAGTGAATTCCCTTCTCAGTCGTTAAAACACGGTGGACTTTACAAGGGCAAGGTAAAGAATGGCTTGTAGACTGGAGGCTGAAATTGTTGTGTAATCACTTAACTATGTGATTACTTTCTATTTCTATCCACTGATGCAGTCTCTCCAGACGAGTTTCTGAATCAGTGTGTGTACTTTAGAGTCTGTGCAGGTGTGTCTGTTTGCCAAAGAAAAAGAGTGAGTGAGAAAGCCAGAGATGGGCAGAGACAAGTGTCCTTCTACTTGATATCTCAGCCTCCATCAGGACCAATCAATACAATCCCTCAGAATTACTGTCACAACAGAATGAATTGGCCTGTCATGCAGCGAATGCACAAACACACACACACAAACAGTCAAACTTTGTATGCTGCTCATTTGTCCCTGCACGCATTGACATTTAGAATGTTTACCAAAGCAAGCAGCATGCACTAAACATTTTGTGGTGATGTATGTTCAATAGATTCAGGAAAGTGATTGCATGACCAACGCGATCAAACAGGAAGACATGGGTCATTAAACAGCGAGTCAACCGTAGACTCGGTGCAAAGATGGACAGCACAGCACCACTGTGTTTGCACACACACGGGGAGTTGTTGCATCATGATGCTACGACAATTTTATGTACTCTGGAATTCTCAAACTCCTTTATGATCTCACACCAGTCAGGCTAAAAAGCTGTGATGTGATAGGAGTCATAACTTCAGAAAAACAGAAGAATAAGAGCAGGACCTGTTTTCAATGATAAAGCCACTGAGGATGTCTTTGACCTGCTGTCTGTCTGATGGGCAACAGGGGGTGACTCCAGTGTTTGGTAAATGGAAAAAAAACAACAACATCTTATTACTGTATATAGACAACTACAAGAAAATTAGCACTTTACTTGGTTCACCTACTAGTACTGTACCAGTGACTTTGCTCCATATTAAGAGAAGATAAGAAAATCTTTATTGTCCCAGAGGGGCAATTTGTTTTGCAGCTGTAGTCCATATATACACAGAACCGAGCAAACAACAAGAAAAACATACTAACTTGTGGATTACATTACATCATGGACAGTTAGATGAAAAAAGAAAGAAAAAAAGTAAGAATAAATACAATAAAACAACGCAAAATAGTAAAAAAAAAAACAACATGCAAGAGACAGCAATTGTCTATGATTTATTCAAAAAGCCCAACAATGCAATTTATGCATTGGCATCAAGTGCCTATAACTTATTTAAAAAACCAACAGCTGATGGGAGAAATGACCTTAGGTATCTATTAGATTTGGCCTTCCTAACATAAGCAAATCTCCTCCCTCTTGACAAGAGTCTAAACTCTGCGTGTAGGGGGTGCTGTGGGTCCTCAAGGATAGTTTTTGCCTTCTTAGCAGCTCTAACTTGAAAAACATGGTTAAGATCAATCAAGTCTTTGCCAACAATCTTCCTGCAAAGCTTGACAATATTTCCCAGCCTGTTTTTGTTCGCAATGCTAAGGTTACCAAAGCAGCAGATCATTACAAAAGTTAAAATGGACCCAATAAAGCATGAATAAAACATTTTTAAAAGAGATTTGTCAACATTGAATCCTCTTAAGTTCCTCAGTTAATAGGATTTAACTGTTGACATGACATGATGGCATCACACAGTCGTTGCAAATTTGTTGGTTGCACAGCCATGATGAGACCTTGTTCCACCATCCTAAAGATGCTCTGGACTGAGATCTGGTGACTTTGGAGGCCATCGGAGTAGAGTGAACTCATTGTCATGTTCAAGAAAGCAGTTGGAGATGATCTGAGCTTTGTGACATGGTGCATTATCCTGCTGGAAGTTGCCATCATAAAGAGATGGACATGTTACTCAGGTGGTGTTTAAATGATTCTCAATTGGTACTACAGTCGGGTCCAAACTGTGTTAAGAAAATAGCACCACTCGCAGCAGCCAGAGTCATTGATAGAAGACAGGAAGGATTCATGCTTCTTGTTGTTAATGACAAATTCAGACCCTAGAGTCTGAGTGTGGAGCTGAAATCAAGACTCAGACCAAGTTCTGTTTCTTTATCTTCTATTGTCCAATTTGCTGAGCCTGTGTGAACTGAAGCCTCAGTTTCCTGTTCATATCTGGCACTGGTGTGGTCAGCTGTTGTTGTAGCCCATCTGCTTCAGAGCTGGATATGTTCTGCATATGCAGTAGTTGGAAATAGTGGTTATTTGCGTTCCTGTCGCTTTTCTATCGTCAGTCTGCCAGTTCTCCTCTTCACTCGCACATCAACAAGGCATTTTTATCCAAACAACAGTTTCTCTATTCCAGATTTCTTTAAATCCTAGAGATGGTTCCTTATGAAAATCCCAGTAAAACAGCAGTTTCTGAAATACCAGCAACCAAGTCATGTTTAAAATCACTTACATGTAAATTGTTGTTCTTCCTCATTCTGATCCTCAGTTTGAACTTCAGCGAGCATCTTGCTGAAATGCACTGAGATGCTGCCATGTCATTGGTTGATTAGCTATTTGGGTTAATAATTTTCACCACAACTCATTGTGAAATGCATGAGGCAACAATTTGATCAAGCTCTTTTCTGTGTGTGTGTGTAGCTCTGATGTGTTCATTATTGCCACCAAAAGTAAGAGCCAAGAATGGATCAGTTCATCAGTTCAGGACAAATGCACCGATTGTTCCCTTGTATTATGAGCAACGTACTGTACATGTACCAGTCTAAAAAGAAAAAAGCAGACTTTCTCTCCTCCTCCCTGTTTTTTATGTCACTCTCTTTCTCCATCTATAAGGATCTGCCCTTGTTACATGGGGGTGTATTGACTGAGGCTGGATAATAGATATCATGTATCCATAGGGTCACATTTATCTTCATAGACACCATGTTGAGACAGAGGTAGAGGGTGAGAGAAACAGGTAGAGACACATAAATGGTCAATAAGTAATAAATGGAGAGGACAACAAGATGGAAAAAGAGTGAAGGACGTTGGAAGAAAGACACAGATGGGGAAGTAGGACAAAGAGGGGCGAGAGAAAACTTGGTGAATGTGAAAACCAGAGAGATTAAAAAAAAATGATCTTCTAATGCTGGCCGGCTGCTTTGGGCATCTGGGGTGGGAGGATGAAACAGAGGAGAGGTGTGAGGTGATTAAAGTATTGTGCTGGCCCCATGAGGACCAGCAGCCATCTCTGTACATACTGTCTTCACCCAGGAAATGCCATCCCACCCTTCCTCTTGTCTTAACCACACGAGATTGTGTTGAAACAGCTGGCCTCAATGTCAATGCAGGACTGCCGCGCTGAGATCTGATGAAAGATGCAGCAAGGAGACAGATGCTGATAACTAATGGCCATCACTGCAAAGACGCCCTCCACGCGAGGCTTCGTGTGCTTGGTGAAACAGTCACTCATGCCCTTTTACTTGTTTGCATTGATTTCGATTCACATAATGCTGGGAAACCTGTATATCCTTCATCTTCTTGTGTCAGTGTTCATTACACGGTCAGCATCTCTGCAACCTTAGTCTCAGAAGCAGAGCACCACATTTAAAGGTGCCATGATATCAAATTTCACTTTTCTTGGGTTTTGGGGATGTAAAATGATCTGTTGTGCACTGATGAGGCCATGTGAATGTCCAAAGTGAGTATCAAAGTCCCTGTTTATGGTCCGTCAGTTTTGTTTCTTTGTTCAAAAATGGTTGAATCAGACGGCAGCTTATCATTCTACGTAATTCAATTGCTCCAATCAGAGCACACCAGTGAGCGGAGGGTGGAAGTAGGGAGGAGGGCCCCTCCTCTCTCCTTCCACCCTTCGCTCAGCCCTCACCCCCTCCCTGGCTGATTCAACTGCGTAAGTGGAGCTGAGTAACTGCTCAGCAGTCAGGTCTGGGTTTTCAAACAAATGGATTTAAAAGAAAGCAACACTGAGGGAGGCGACCGCAATCTTGTCATTACCTGTGGTTTATTTATTTTCTAAATGCTGTGTTGTCTGATAAACATAGCTCACTGTCTGAAGTGCACATGTTGCTAACAGTTAGCCTTTAGCAAACTCCGACCGCTAGGGCAGCTTTACCCAGTTTCTCTAAATAAGGTTATAGCCAAATAAGGTGTAGCCAATCAAAATGGGGTCAACGTGGTCTCTGGGTAAAGCTGCATATCATTACCACACTCAACTCTTTTACTGAGGAAGGGAAGTCTGGCGTTTAAAAAAAAATCCTCCGCTGTAAAAAGTGCCGTTTTTTTCGTTGGAGTATTTACATATGCAGTAATGCCAACAACATGAAATAGTTTTTACTGCTATGTCATTATACCTTTAACAAATAATGACAAAATGTGAGTAGGCTAATCGGTAGGCACGCTGTAGAGATTCATTTGACCAAAAAATGATAAAGGTGGAATATTTTGAAAACAAGACGCAGCTTGCTTGGTTCAGGAGAGACAACCCCCACCCCACCCCCCTCTGCCATCTATAATAGCACTGCTGTCCTTTTTCCTAGTAATCTCAGAATGAACCAGATGCCAACTTAATCTGTTGCCCGATTCAGTAAATCTATCCAGGTGATTTTTCTAAAATGCCCCCTTAAGGCTCATTTATGCTCGACGCAGAAGATGGAAACACAGACGGGCGGATAGTTTCGTCAGTCGTCTGCATCGGTTACGCACACACTGTAATTTAGTGTGTATTCGAGGGGCTTGTTGGTCCGTCACTCGACGCAGAAGACGGAGCAATACCACCGGAAACCGCGGGGTCAGTGTTGAGCTCTGTAGCTGATATGAAGCCAGCCAAAGGAACAAACCAGAGAAGAAGAACAGGAACCGAAACATAAACAACACAAAAACCGCCAAGGCCAAATAGCCCAATAAAAGCACAGGAGAAAGAAGACGCCAAATAAACAGAGAGCATCGGAAGACATGGCTGGAGGAGAGGCCGTGCGAGTGTGTCTGAAAATACACTCAAATCTACGACATCATATCGCCAGGACACAGGGACAGGCAGCACTGCCACCTAGTGGACAAACTGATTTACGATCCATGGGAACACAAAAGACGCATAGAAGCATGAAGGCAGCCACACAGGGTGACGCATGTAATGGAAGTTGTCATTTACATACATAAGGGAGCATAAATGGGCCTTAATGGGGCAGCCCCCAGGGGGTCCTAAAAGAGCACAGGGGGATCCGCAGAGCTTTGACTATTTAAAGCATGTCTGATTCAAATTAAGGTCACGTCTGAGATGAGTTGAGGCGTATCAGCTTAAGGTTTTTGTCATTTTGGTTTGGTTCTATCTTGATTGTGGTTGGTCATTTGTGGTGAAAACCCAGCAAATGAAAAGATAAAACCAAGCATGTTTCAGCAAAGAATGGCAAAAGGAGTCTACAACTTTTCTTTGCATGAAGGAGGTCATCAGGAAAAATAGCTTGGGAACCACCACCCTAAATATGTAGATAATTATAGTCTAATAGTCAGTTGCAAACATGAATGCAAGCTTAAAAAACAAGTACACAGTCAGCCTTGGAGTGATCCAAATGGAGACAGTGGTAAAATATTGGACGGCTTGAAATGTAAAAACTGAGTGTTTAAATATTTAGACTTTTAGGGATGTACTGTATATACACAAGAGGAACAGCTATAAGTCAGGCAAGTCTCATGACACACTAGAAACTCTTGGGTCAAACTGTTGGGTTAAAAAGGGACCGACTAATTTCTGGGTTATTTCAACCCAGACATTTGTGTTGTTGGGTTATTGACCCAACTTCTGGGTTAAAATAACCCAACATTGCAGTCAATATAACCCAACTTCTGGGTCAAATATTCAACCAGAAAGTTGGGTCAGAAAAACAACCCAATTTTCTGGGTCAACATAACCCAGAAATTAGTTGGTCCCTTTATAACCCAGCAGTGGGTCAAAAAAGACCCATTATGGATTATTTTTGACCCAGGAGTTTTTAGTGCGTAGTCTTAATTTTAGTGGGGGAAGACGTCTCCATATTCAGAAGGCGAGAGCAGCTGTGCTTTAACATTTAAATGTTATGTTCAGATAAGGAAGAAAGCTTCATTATTTTCGAAAACTGTTATAAAAACAGATGTTTTTGTAAAAGGTCAGGAAAACAATTTAAATGACCCGAGTGCTTATTCCTGAGCACACTTTGATTATCTCGTGATCAAGGTCACAAGAGCTTATGACCGGTTGTGCATATTGCTATTGAGAAACAGCAGATTTCTTGAGATAATGAGAAAATGAAACTCAGCATCATGCGAAAATAAACTTTGAGATAACAGCATCACAAATAACAGCGGGAATTGCTTCTATGTGAGGTTGGAAGAGCCAGGACCCAAAAACAGATTGTTAATAAAAAAAAGGATTTATTGAGTAGATTGAACCAAAGTTGTTGCAGAGGCTGTGGATGCTCACACAGGAGAAGGGGATTCTAGCAATGACCGCTGGAGGAGGTGAAACGGGCGAGTATTGGGAAATTGATCCGCAGTGGAATGAGAGTTTTGACCGTGAGGGTTTTCCTGAAGCGCCTGACACAAAACCTTCCAGGCAGGGGATGGTGCAGTGTGGCAAAAGGATGGAAGAGCTTACGGGACTGATTGATGGTTATGGATTATTTCCAGTGACCTTGGAGGTACGAAAATCTAAACGGAAAGTCTGGAACAGGTAAAGGGAGAAAAACAAGATTGGCAACAAAAACTCACTTAAGAAGCTCAAACTCAGAAGATTTGGTCATGCAGTACCACAGGAAAGCAGGCAAACTGGCACCAGCTAAAGAGCAGATCAGGCTTTAATTAAAGACACACAACAGAACTTTTAGCAGTTTTCTCAGCGACGCGCCCCCTTTTGACGGCTAAACTAGCATCCATCTTGCATCGTACCTGTACTGTGAGCTCACTCCAGCCAGTTAAAGACAGTCATGATTCTTGTCCTGTCCCTTCCTCTCTTTCTTTTCCTCTTTTTTCGGTAATGTTTCCTAGCGTTTCTTTGCCAAATCCAACATGATCTGCGTTCAAAACACCGGCGGTGTTCAAGTCTGGTTCATATTTTTTTTGCTAGCACATGACGCGGTGCACAGCCAATAGTCGGCTTCAAGGTCACTGCCCTGTACCGCACGCTAAAGTTACATAGTGCAGTTCCTGAGCTTCAGGATGCCTCTGAGCAGTGATGGCTCAAAAATGTGCATAGCGAATGTTGCTGTGTCATCAAAACAAGTTAGAAAAGCATATTTTTAAGGTCTAAAAGTTACGTTGTGGGTCTTTAAAGAGAAAGCAATCAGCCGTCACAGCTGAGCTGCATGAAGTGACAATCAGCACCTGGAAGCCACACCCAGGAAAGAGACAAGCCATGTCTCAAACCGTGCACTTGCCCGAGTGCACTGGAATTCAGTGCGTAGTGCACACCGTGTACTTCATCTGTACAGGACAGAATTGTAGCTGAATGCTGACCCGAATAGAGCGCTGCACTTACCGGAAGTGATGGACTATCATTGATCGCTACTGGAGCTAACTCTACTAAGCCCGTATAACTGCGGCTCAAACAAATGACCAGATCAAAACACATTATGATCCAACTTTTAAAAGATAAAATATGCTGTTGTAGGACACATTTAGAGCTGTTGCTGATAAAAACTAAAATTACTTTTCTATGTATGTCAGTTTTGTTAATTAAAGTTTCACATAAACCACAAAGCTTGATTAGATGGTTACTTTATTTAGGTGCAACCCCAGCCAATAAAATAAACTGCAGTTTAATGGAAGTTTCATATTATTGAAACAGATTATAAGCTAATAAGTTGAGGATGTTTTACATTACATCACAGGTGTGATGCAGCTTAATACAAATAAATAAACAGCTTCATTAAATCTACAATTCATCATCTCCCAACATCCACATCCTCCTCTCTGCCCTGTAAGTGCACAGAATACCTACCTCTTAACGACAAAACTCTCTCTCTACACACACACATACACACAAGCGTCATCATCTGTGGATGCACACACAGAACAAGGTCACTTTGTGCATCTGTGTGACCAGCGGTGTTAAATATTTGGAATGGAAACTGCGCACGATGCCACTTCAAATAACAGCTCGCACCAAACGGTTGTCGACAGGATTTGGTGGGTTGCAGTTATTTATATTCATTCAGTCACTTGCAGTCAGAGGAGTTCACTTTATTGGCCGAGAACACAAACCAGAGAAGCAGCCAGTGGTGTGTTGCTTTAGTTTATTTGATGACGGTGAAAACAGTTATTGACAAAACACACAGTGGTAAGAGGATATAATTCAGTGCAACAGATGGAGGAGGAACTAGACAGGAAATGATAAGAGAATGGACATAAAAGCAGCACAAGGCAGCAAAATATCTTCTGAATCATTTCATATAAGAAGAGACATGTCCTGATGATGCATTCTAATTCTGTCTGACTGTGCAGCAACTATTTAAACTACTGCTTTCAAATGCATTCAGATTTCATGACACTGGGATTTGCATTCAATTTGCACTTTGTTTCCCTATTCTGATTTATTCTTTATCTTCATCCAGTTATTCTATAGGCAAAAGCATTGAAGTACGTATGATGAATACATGAGAACAGTAAACTGGAAATGAGGAAAGGGGCAAAAAAAAGAAAATGTGGATATGTTTGGTAAATGAAAACGCTTGCTTATTCACAGCCATTAACACTTGCACAAACACATTTGCTCTCTCTCTCTCACACACACACACACACACACTCACACACAAACAAGCCTGTCCCATCCTTTAGCTGACCATCAATCTTCACTGACACATTATTAAGCATGATTGCTCTGGTGGGTATATCTATATCGAGAATGGCTGCCTGTTTATTTACACAAACACACTGACATATTCTGAGACGTGCACGCATGCACACCTCCCTTGTACTGTTGTGTTTTTCAAGTGTCATACGGCTATCTGTCATGCTTTTAGGGGAATACATTTATAACTTCACATCTCCATCGCGCTGCCTCAGTCTAAATGGAAGCCGCCTTGGAGGGACACAACACCGGCATGACCAAAGATGTAACGTGACAAACTCTGCCAGCCTGCAAGCTCAAGGAACAAACAGCATTTTTCAAAATTTGGAAACAAAACATCGCAGGAAAGTCATTTCAACACAAATATGGTTCATACAGTGGAAGTTAAACCACATTTTGAGGAGGCACAGCAAGTTTTGGTTTAATGACTGAAAGAAATATGACATGTTCATTGACTGTACTGGTTTAAAAATCTACTTTTAAAACCTTTAATATCCCAGTTTACCACCTTTTTTTCAGTTTTGCAATTCTTGGCAAACTGCTGTAATGCTGTCGGTAAACATGTGATCATACAGCTGCAGATGATGCAGAACTCTGCTGCAAGAAGAGCCACAACCACCAGCAAAGTGGAATCACATTGGCGGGTCATCAAAAACTACTTCCTAGCTCTTCAACTTGAAGACAATTACAAATTTTGTCACAGAAAACATAATTTTTTGTCCACCTCTGCATCTATTGCTGCCTTCATGTGGTATTTCCACTCTTTAAATGGAAATTACCGGTGTGTTCTTCTCAAGTGATTTGTTGTTGTAATGAAGTGAAACACGGGAGGCTATCCTCGACTGACTAGCTGGCTAGCTAGCTGCTAGCTAGCATCTGCTCTGAGGAGGTAAACCAAACAATAACCATATTCTTAAAAGCAAAAATAAGTTTAGCAATGGGAAGTTCTGTATGTTACAGAATTATGCAGACAGACTACAAACTAACCAAATGCAGAAAACTTAAAACATAACAAATGTATCCTATTCAGGATATTTTTGTTGCTCTCTGCCATGTTGAAAGGTCAAAGTTTACTTTATCTCGGCAACTCGGGTATCATAAAATTTTATCAGCTTTTCAGTGGAAATTACGATGTAAGTAGGTGTTCAAGTGCAATTTTGACGTTATACTGGTATTTACTATTAATGCGATACCACATGAAGGCAGCATTTGTTCAAGCATTTTGCACAACTTGAAGGTCTGTTCTTATTCTGATATTAAAATTGACTTAATATCCACAGTATGCTAATAACCACATGAGAAAGCAGTTGTTAATCAGTGTGCATAGTATTCTCATGCTTCCCCACAAATTTGGTGGCAAGGGGCCTTTCTTCATTTGCAGTTTGACGGCTTTGTTGCAGGGGGTGTCCCTGCCGGCTGTCGCTGACGGCTACGGAGAGGCAGTGGAGTGACTGACGACTCTTAGACCATCCGTCTGTCAGACAGAGTGATGGCTGCGAGACACTCGCTGACAGATCGGGCGAGACGAGAGGAAATAACAGAGGAGGAGGTTGAGGACAAGGAGGGAAGCCTGGCAGCTTTGTCTTTCACTCGGGGAAGATTTGGGAAATGGGGACAGCAGAAAAGACTTGTAAGTGCTCGAGTGGGCGCTCTGTTGCTTGCGGATGATCAGCAGACACCTATACTTGTTGACAATGTTTTCAAGATGGATAAAGGCTGAAAAGGTGCCCCATTATGCTTCATTAAGCTTCCATCCACCTGATGTTGTTGAATGACATCAATGATTGTCTACAGCCAGTGTGAAAGCTCTCAACCTGGGACATAATGAACAGCTCTAATCAGGCAAGTCTGCAATCAGCAAGTATCTTAATTATGCCAGGGAGGGTTGCTGAAGAGTGGTACTCTGCCACGCTTCAATCAGTCAAACCTCAACCGACCACATTTTCAAAGAAAGATGTATTGACATTACCTCCTGATTAAAAGCAGGGGCCCTGATGGGCACTTTGAAGACACTTTGAAATGGGAGCATATTTCACAAAGTAAACATGTATTGAGGCTCGAAGCCACCAACTGAGATTATAAACTCGTTCCTAAAATGTTTACAGAGAAGATCAAATGAGACTAAGGATAATTTTCTAATAAACAATCTCACTTATTTGAACTACAAGAAGTGGTGCCTGCTCGCGGACATAAAACAGAATGCAGATTGAACACACTTCTAGGGGTCTTTGCATTTCTATGGAAGAATATTAGGTCCATTAAAGATAAGAAAAAATAAAATTTTTGCTTTCTTCAGAAACAAAAAAAAAAACTTCCTAAAAAAAGTCAGGATTCTGAATTTTTTCCGAGACCTAAAAGGAAAAAAAAATAGGGGGTATTTTTTTTCATATCTTAAAAAAAGGTAAGAATTCTGACTTTCATTTGAACACTTTTTTGTAAACATATTATTTATTTTATTTATTTTATTTTATTTCATTTTTTTAGGTTTTGGCTTTTTAGGTTCTGGGAAAAAATAAATTCTAAGATTAAAATGTATAATTCTGACTTTATATATATATATATATATATATATATATATATATATATATATATATATATATATATATACATAAATGAAAGAAATCTGCCTGAAAAAACATTTTTCAAGTTTTTTTTTTTTTTTTTTTTACATGATCCCAGAATTCTGGGATCATGTAGGGCTGGGCAATATAGAATAAAATATTTATTATAATATAATAAATATATATAATATTATTTCTGGCATTTGGCTCCATAACGATAACAATGACGATAAATGAATACCAGTGTGTGTGTGCGTGTTTGTGGGCATGTGTCTGCCTCTTCAAACTGGGGATCCCACTGAAATTTCAGGGGGTTGCCAAATCATTGTAAAAGTAATTAAATAAATAATAATATGAGGGATGTCTAAATCAATGTGCAAGTAAATTCATTTGTGAAGTTGACCACTTAATTTTCTAAACAACTAAATAATTACTAATCCCATTTCAAAAATCTGTATTTGGCATTTTCTACTTGAAAATAGACGATTTTGAGATTGATTCAATGGTGAACCGAATCTACTAAAAAACACTTAATCATCCTTAAAAATAAAGTTTTTATAGCCTAATGGCCGATCCACAACAGGCTTGTGAGCACGGTGTGATGGTCCTGCCGCGGTTTAGTTCTGACCTCTACAGCGCGTCAACCAGAGACCATAAAAAAAGGAGACAAACCCTCCGCTCACGTGACCCATTGCTTTCTGAAGAGCTAAAAATGAAGCCAGTTGGGCATTACCATCGTCGCCATCTTAGCCCAGTCGCGCGTATTGTCATTTCCGGAAACTGCAAAAATGGGCAAAGAGCGGCCAAAGAGAGCAAACAAGGAGCTAACTAGGAGCCACCAGTCATTAGGCCAGCATCCCGTCTGCTGCCTGTCAATCAAAAGGACACGCCCTCAACTATGCGTAATTTCAAGATTAAATAACATCTAAAAGGATGAGTTATAAAAAATTCATCCCCTCACAGTTGACATGAAGGTAAACTTGACCTATTTAAGGTGCTATGGAAGATGTTTTCGGCAGAACGCAGACTGTTAGCGAGTTTTTGAATGATGCGCATGCGCAAGACCAACCTGCTAGATTCACAGCTCCCTGCACAACGTTCACGAGCCACTCTGGTGTTTCGCAGACAGCAGGTGCAAATTCTCCTATCATGTCACAAACACAAGTAAAACAGATGTCGTTGTCTGAACGCTTCTAACCGCTAGCAGAGTGATGTTAGCTACCTGCTGTAACATCAGATGAGAGTAAGCCGCTTCCGGCACACAGTATTACACTCACCAATCAATCACTCATTGATCAGTCTCGCCTATTACCCGTTGAATTGACCGTCAATTACTCTTACTACGGTAGTAAGAGTGATTGACAAGCCAATAATGAAAATGTAAGGAATGCAGAGATGATTGGCAGATGTTTTTTCAGCCCCATTACTTTCACAGCTGATAATACTGATATACAAAGTTTTTAATTAATCATAGCGTATGTGGTAGTGAACCCAATTTCATTGAGTAAAAATTGGTGAAAGAAACATCTTCTATACTGCCTTTAAACCTGAAATGATTCTTTGAACCAGTCTGTAAACATGTTTATTTCTTTCAATGGGGATTTGCTCTGTTTTGGAGCCGACCCCTAGTGGATGAAGGGAGAACTACAAATATTTCCTTCTTCTGCTTTGCGTCATAGTTGGCCACCGGAGGTTTCCGCTTGGCGTCAACTCACACTAGGGGGGTTTCAATGTTGACTCGCATCTCTGCATGTGCTGTTCAGGGGTGGTAAACAGCTGCGCTTCTGAAGGTGGTATTGTACGTATGGTCGTGTGACTCTACCCAACACAGTCTTTAAGGGTTGTGAACATAGCCAGTTACCTACAGATGCGGGCATGAAAAAGTTCCCCTCTCTGCCGACTGCCAGCCACTTACCAGCGACTTGTCTGCTAATTCAATCGCACAGAGAAACGCCTGTGTGCCCAGGGGAATGATTTCAGAGCATAAACAAATGCCCAGAACAAGGACGTTTCCACACGCCAAGTTTGGACACCGTGCATGATGACATGTTTGCGGGACAAATCGTTCAGCCAGTGATAGTGCAGTAACAGTGCACTATTACTGCACCACTTTTGGCAGAAAAAGGCGGAACTTTTTCATGCCCGCATCTGTACATACAGCTGAAGTGACAAACCCTTTTTTTTTCTTTCTTTTTTTTTTTTTTTTAAATACCAAACGGCGATGGGCGGCCCGTCCCCCGCGCACCCGCATACTGACGTGGGCAAAAATGACTTTGGTGATTGTTGTAAATTTCAGTAACAGTTAGTTTTCAGTGTATCTCCCAGGCCAAGATCAAAGTAAAAATGATGAGATTCTAGTCAGAATTTCTACTTTTTCTCAGCATTGTATTTTTTCTCTCTTCAGTGACTCTTCCATATCTTTCAGAGCCTGAGGCTACATGCTCTTTTCTTCAATCCCCCTCACCTTTCCGCCTTGTGCCAAAGTTCATACCCCTCTCGTTCTTGAGTGGCAATCTGAGTATCCACATGGGGGAAAATAATTAAGTGGGATGCAGTGGTATGCTTGCTCAGTTTGACTAAAGGGAATGGTTTCATTAAGTATTCACAGGATGGATTTCAATTACATTTTGCATCTAGTCAGAATTTGACTTGAATTTTATGCTACTTAATACCAAAATACCCACAAAATTTACATTCACATCAGCCGTGGCAATACTAAATTTAGTAGTAAGTTACAAATGTCAGCATGCAAAGAACGAGCAGGCCTGACATTAGCATGGTGGTGTTGTTATTCTCTTCATTTTATATTCATTTATATCTATTATTCCCAGTCTTTCAAAGCTGCGTCTGACTTGATGCAAGGTTAAGACTTATCCAAAGCTAAATTTGCACCTTGCACTGTGGAAAATTTTAATTTATTTGCATATCCTTGGCTTCAGAGCAGTCAATAATCCAAGTGTCAGGCAAAGTGCTTCTCCAGGGGTCATATGTGGTTTTCACTCTCAGGTTTGCCTCCTCCAGGCCCAACAAATCCAGGACAAGGAGCACCACTGAGACACATTAGCATAAACCCTTCCTTTTCCATGCTTCTTTTCCTCCCTTCCCCTGCCCTTCACACATCCACTGACAAGTCCTATTTCCTCCATGTCGAAACTAATTGGCCTGCCTCAGAACTGAGCTTTTACAACTCGATTACTTTCTTCTTCTTGTTTGGGCTCAAGGCAGTTCAATCATGAGTTTGAGTAGCATTTGTATTCAGCCCCATTGTACGTGAAAGCTCCTTCGGTTTGAATAAAACACAGTGTGAGTTTTGTGTGGAAAATAGCCTTTGGCTTCGCTGCAAAAGCTGCACTTCATACCAAGTATTTCAATCTTAAAGTTGGTCTCAATTTTAGTGTAAATGGATAATCTTGTGGTGTCCAAAGAAACATTCTGATTAATTTCCAACTAATATGTGACTTGTCAACCCTGGTTAAACAACACCGAGCTGATCGTTGCGACATGCAAATGATTTTTATCAACAGGTCCTTTTTGCATTATTTAGACGTGACTCAATTATTTAACATTTGTCTTTCTGATTTTGTTTTAAGATTTTTATGTGCTACTGTGCAATGAAACTCCAACAGCCTGACTTACCAGGTTTAATTCATTTTCTGCTCTTTGTCTGCTGTTTGCAGGAGTTTTCACTGAAACATCAAAATTTTCACACCTGAGAAGAAGAGTTATCCTGTAGTCACTTTTTAAAAGAAAATGAAAATTGAGCCCACTATTTCTCATCATTATTCAGCAGGATCACTGACACAGACTGAGGCAAATGGTGAGGAGACTTTTAAAGTCCCATTCTGTGGTTAACAATCCTTTAAAACCTCATTTTTGTTCCTCAAAGTTTTTGCTAGAAAAAAAAAAAGCTTCTCCACACTTTAAAATGACTCGGGGCATAAGTCTGTACTTTTATTCACACTCATGGAATATAAATGTGTTAATCTGGATCTTCCCACACTTCTGCCTGTCAGCATCTGATGACGATTGTCTTATTTACTTTATAATGGCCAGTACCAACGTACAGTAAGGGTAATTCGGTTACATGCTACATGTTTGAAATAGAGAGCATTGTTCAAGAAGAAAGGGCTGAATCAGTGGTGGGGAACTCTGGTCCTGATGAGCTGCAGTATTTCAGGTTTTCTATTGGGCCTTTTCCACTGCAGCTGCACAGAGCACGGTACAGCAGTACAGCAGCGCACACTAAAGACGACAGGACGGTTTTTGTTTCCACACAGGAGAAGCAGTAGTCCACTACCTGGAAGTGGGTGGAGTAGGCACAATTGAGACTGCAGTAACGTCACTGCCGTGCTACGCGATGGTCAAACAACAATGGAGGCATTGGATGATATCGACGTGTTACTGCTGTTGTTTTCTTTGTGGCTTGTAGTCATTGAAAACAGAGCCAGATATTTTTAGAAGAAGGGAAGGGACACACGTATTACGCGTATGACGACAATTTCCTTTGACCAATCAGTGCAGAGCCGTCAGGTACGTCACATTTTGTGTAGATTCAGCACAGTTAGAGCTAGCTCTGAAACGGGTGCGGAAAATCGCAACGGGTTTTCCCAGAAGAAACACAAATAAAGCGCGCTGTGCCGTGTGGAAGGGTTACGAAAATGTGCAGAGGAAAAGGCCCATATGTGTCCCCACTCCAGCACACCTGATTCAAATTAAATGGATCCAACAGCCAATCAAGTTCTGCACAGTAACTCATTCATTTGAACCAGGTGTGTAGGGCCAAGGACATGTGGAAAACCTGCAGGACGGGGGCCAAGGTTCCCCACCACTGGGCTGAATTATACGAGGTAAAATGCAAGCGGAAGTATAACAACTGTTTGCAGGATAATCCTAAAGAAACATGAGACTAGTATAAGTGTTTCGTTGTTGTTGTTTTGTTTTTTGCTTTGAGTAATTTTGCTTCACTTTTTACATTAGATGACCGCTTAATATTGATAATAACTTAATTATTTCTTGAAGGTCTTAATACATGTGAGTTGTGCGCAAGATAAAAGATGTGCAGCAGAATAAATAAATGACCATTCATCCATCTTTCTGGTCACTGAGATACTGTATCTTCAAAATAAACTGCAATGCATAAAATCAAAATCTGCTTAGGGCGCCATGAAGGCTTGGGCCAGCCCAGGTTCATCCAGTTACTTAATAATATGTTAAAAGGCTAAATAGACTTTTAAAGGGGACAGTCATTGCAACAGCAGTTGCTAAGCTGGTGAAAGTATAGCTGCTACTGCTAGCAGCTGTGTAGCAGCATGAAGGTCCGAGCCTATCCTAGCATGGATAAAAATGCACAACTCATCTGACCAACCAATCAGCCGCATGTTTCTAATGTTTTCATGTCTTTGAATGTAATACTGTATTATTCTAATATACTTTTTCTGCTACTATAGCAGCTACTCAGAGCAGCCACCTGTAGCTAACCGTTCTTTGTCACTACTAGCATCATTCAATTGACTTCCAACAATGCATCCATATTAACTCTGCAGTACCATGTCAAAGTAGTCGGGATTGCCTCTTCTAATGTTCTATGTGTAATATAAAAGATGTCCATGTAAATTTTTGTGAAGCGAAACATGTTACTTTGCAGATTAAACGCAGAAATGTGCAGCCTTGCAGCGCCAGTGGCTGATTTTGCTCATGATGTGTTGATGTGTTTGAAAAGTCAAATCTAGACATAGAAAAGAATGTCTTGTTGAAAAAGGAGAGAAAACAGTAAGGTGAAAGAGAAAGTTTCATTTTCATCATCTTTGCCTTTCTCTGCCAGCCTTCCTTCACCATCTGCACCACACAGACACACCAACACTACCCGTTCCTCTCCCTTTACCAATAATTAAAAGAACTTCCCAGAGGTCTCAGCCATAATAACCTGCTAAAACAGTTCATTAAGTCTGTGGCTCGGAGCTGACAGACTTCACTGCACATCTCAACAGGTCCGGACAAATAGACACAAACATCTTCACACACCAATAATCTCACTCAAAAGCCAATTTGTGGAAACCTGTTTCTAGAAAATGAACACTCTTCTTTTAGCTTTTCCCAGTAATCACCTTCATGTTTACACTGAAACTGAAAGATAAATTATGAAGAATTTTGATTGGTCCTCTGACCATCTGCGTGTCACTGTCCCCTCCCCTAATTGACTTCCTGGTGTTTCCTCCCACAGTGATAATCTCCAATCAGCCATCTGCCGTGTCATCTCTGTGCGCCACCGCTCTGCCCTTCCCTCCATCCCCTCTCCATGTCACCACTTCCTCCCAATGGTGATGTCAAGATGCGATATTCTCTCAAAGCAGCCATTAAACAAAACACCGTATGAAAACAAAGCCCTCAGTCAGTCTCACCCCGTCCTTTCTTACACAATTTATGTGTCACAACATCTTTGAGGTTGTGTATTGTGTGGAAAAGCCCTCCTGTGATGGAGGTAATAGGCCAGGACAGATGGCCACCCCTCCCACCAGTCCCACCATAGCACACACATATTTGCATGCACAGACACACGCCTGAAGCGCAGCCCGAGCGTTTGGTCGTGGTTGTTGTTTCCTGTTCCAGGACTAGCCTTATTCTGTCGCTCAGAGCAGCAGGAGAGAGCTACATCTGTGCTGTGTTTGCTTGTGATGTGGGTACAGAAATAGAAGTGAATGAGTTTGTGTTTGAAGCGACCATTCTGCTCTCTAACATTCCTTAATAATAAAAAAAAAGTCTTCTGGATGAGCTAGGCCTTTTGGTGTTGGGTTTAACAAAAGCGGTACACTGTTATATGTCGATAGGGCAACCACAGGTGTTAACATATTTACTTAGAGTAGATGAAATATCAGTTTGCCCTTTTAACTGTTACAGAAAGCTGAGTTCAGTGGAATTTTCCTGATATGCAACAAGTTTATTATTTGATTAAAATGTAGATGGTCCATGGTTTTATGTGAGGCAATGCAAGTTTATTTATGTAGCCCGTTTCATACTTAAAAGCAATTCTATGTGCTTTACAGAGTAGAAAATGAAATTGACACATTGCAGAAATAATTCAAATCCTTTTAAAAACATGGTGAAATGGATGTGCAAAAATAATGATGAAAAATATAGAATCATTTATAATAATTTCATAATAATAATTAAACATAAACAGCTAGGGCTGGGAAAAAATATCGATACACTGAAACATCGCGATATTTTCATATGCTGATATCAAATCGGTATTTAAAAATGTGATATCGATCTATGTCACCAACAAAATCTCGCGAGATTTCGTGGTTCGGTCATGAAATCTCCCGGTCACAAAGTCTCCAGGTTTTTCGTGAAATCTTGCAAGATTTAATGAGATAATGATGAAATCTCACAATATTTCATTAGTAAAATAGGTCAATATCGCATTTCTAAATATCTATATGATATCTGCATATGAAGTATCACGATATTTCAGTGTATCAATATTTTTTCCTAGCCCTACTAACAGCAGTCTACATAAATTAAAAGGTTTCATGGAATGAATAAGTGAATAAATATTGGATTTAGAGGAACCTGCCTTTAATAGCCTAAATTGTGCTTTTATTATTATTATTATTATTTTTTTTATTTTAAATGGTGAAAAGTCAGAAGAGGAGCAGATATGAGGTGAAGGAAAAACACGCTGGGGAAGAAAACCATAGTAACACTGAAGTGTGAAACAAAGACAGGAGGCAAAGCTAAACTAAAAGCACAAATATCACAAAATAAATCAAGAATTAAGCCAAAACACTGACTGAAAATCAATCAGGAAAAACTAAAGATTTGAAAAACTTTCCGAAAAACTAGCATGAGAAACCATAAAGGCCAAGGCTACTCAATTCATCCCTATAGGGCCACAATTTTGCAGGTTTTCAATGTATCCCTGCTCTACACAGCTGACTCAGGCGTGTTGGTGTTATGAATATCATATATTTAAATATAGATAATAACAGCTCATAAACAATAATTCTTTGGTGAAAAATTTAAGTTTGAAAGTCTCCCTGCGATCAGGCTGAAAACACATTGCATCATATGAGCATGATTGCACCAATGACAAGGAGTCGCTGCTAACAGTCATCACACAGAAGCTTTGGTCATGTTAATTAGATATTCACAAATATTCTTTGAAATATGAGCCAGTAAAGCTCAGACGTTTCCCAGATTAATGATGTGTGACAACTTATTCCCCAGTTATTATTCATTACACTGGCAACCACACTGAAATGTGAAGTCAACTTTCTTTAATTAGTCTTTTTTAAAAATTTATCATTACTTTTTTTTCTTTTTTTTTTTTTTTTACAATTTAACATCACAAAATTCTTTCAAAGAAAACAATCTTTATTTCTTTTCTTTCCCTTATCGATGCTGGACTCTTTTTTTTAAACACATTTTTCTGAAGATGCTTCATCAGAGAGTCAATAGTATACACACAAACACTTCACTGTTGCTTGGAAATCTGTCAGGTAGCCTCATTAGAGGAAATAAAGCAACATCTCCACTCATCCATTTATACAGTATCTTTTATCACTTCTCTGAAAATATGAGCAGAAAAAGGGAGCTTTCTTGGGACACATGAGATTGGTTATTGATGATTTCTCTCAAGGTTTAAACTCTTATTTTGTAAAGCTGGAGGCCACAACTGTCTAAAATCCATTACAATACAGGTCAGTGGATCTGTTTGAAAGCTCGCATTTATTTGACAGAGAAATCTGTTTGTTGATGCAAATCCTTGGTTTCATTAGTCAGAATTTTGTTTTCTATGCAGGCCATTGAAGTTGAAGATGAGCTCTCGTGCAGAGACAACAAGCCAACTGAGAAGGAAATATCAATGTTATTCCATTTATTTGGTGGGGAAAGATAAGACAAGACACCTTTATTCGTCCCACAGTGGGGAAATTCCAGTTTTCACTGCAGCAATAACTACAATATATTTATATTTATATATATATATATATATATATGACAAAAAAAAAGCTGTTTTGTCAAAATGAAGCCTCTGCTACGTCTGTGCATGTGATTGTTGATTTCACAACAAAACTTGTGTTGCTGCATTTGACATCATATTTTGTAGTTTGTTAAATAATAAAAGAGTTTTTGGGATTCAAAAACAAGGTTGATCAGTATCTGTTACTGGAGGCTGCTGCAGGTTAAAAGTAGCCAACGCCAAAATAAAGAAATGACAAAAGCTATAATTAGAAGCATGGTGAAATAATAATGCAATTACACGGAGCTGTGTCTACTGAAAACAAGAGGATTAAAGTTTAAATGACTAATTTGCAAAGACAAGCAATAAAACAGTCTTCAGCTATGTTATCTGGGTCCGAGGGCATAGTATGCAAAATCCATCATGCATTATTAATATGTTTTATATTAAAAGTAATATATGCGTGCTCCCTGCATCTCCCATTACAGAGGGAAAGTGGAACTATTGATTAAACACTTCATGTGTCTGAGAAAGCACGTGTTGGTGCAAAGACTAAGGCAACAACTATAAAATGAAAGTACATCTTAATAGCAGTGAAGCAATTAGGTAACTTTTTATGGTGTGCATTGTGTGTTTTATGGAACCCTGCTATGCTTTAAAATAAAATAAACAAAAGTTTTATTTGGCACAAGCCAGATTTAATTTCATGTCACCTTCAGTCAACACAAGGCAACATGAAAATGCATTAAATTCACATATTCACAAACATAAAATATAATAAAAGATGGTGCAACTGAAATGGAAACCTCCAACAGCTTTGATTCAAACACATGCAGCCAGCTTACACACTGTACGTTAGCCAAACCTGTTGTAACAGCATTGTACTACAAACACTACTAAAAGTAAAGTGAAAAACCCGTTTCCACCAAGGAGAAGGCTGTTTGGTATGGACTGGTTCAGCCAGCTGTACCATTACCCGGTATTGACGTACAGTATGAGCCAAATACAGTAGCAGTACATCAGCAACACAACAGCGTGATGTCATAGTCGTGTAATGGCTTCCTGGAATTATAACAAACACAAAAAAACAAAGCTGTTTGTTTGCTTTCTTCTTTACATGCAGCTTTAACCAACATAAAATCAGCAGTATATTCAAACATGCAGATCTCTGATTTTTTTCTGAGTCTCATGCAAACTGACGATTCATCGACCAATCAGCAGATTGCAGTGTGTCAAATTCCACCCTTTAGGTCCTTAGTGGTAAGTTTGCGACCCCAACGGGAGGGTTAAAAAGACCTAGGATGGGTTGGATCAGATATTTTGACACCCTCCCCAGTTTTTGCCCCCTGCAAATGCAAATGCAAAGAAAACATCCTGACCTGTACCCGACCTACCCAGACCTGTTGGTGAACATGGGCCTTAACTGTCATAAAACCCTCCTTTGCTATTCTGTGTTGCCACCAGATAACACAGTAACTGCACAGAAAGTGTTCAGTCTGACTCCACAACATAACAAAATAATCTTTTGACCCAGCTGATGTGTGTGGTGGTGTTTTTCTCAGCAGAGAATGTCTCCCGTTAGTAATTCCTTTGCTTCTTGTTTCTCTGTCTCTAACATTGCATTTTGAAAAGATGGTTAGTTGTACATCCATGTATGGGACTACCTTCCTGATTTTGCTCCCACTTTATTTCTGACCATTACAACCAGTTCCTGCTACCTTGTCCGTTTATCCAACACTGTACACTAGCTAGAAATTCTTTTAAGCAACCATTTATTTCATGCCTACTACTCTTAGTTAACCTATTACATATTTTCAGAGCAGATGCATTTTCTCAGATGTGCTGTAAGGCATGCCTTACCTTTTTAAATCTCCCTTTAAAATGATTTTGTTGCCCCAATCTTTGTTAGTAATAGTTTGTGCGTATTCTGCAAGAGCCGGGAAATATAATTTGTTACCTCAAAAGAACAAGGTTTGCTCTGGCCAGGTTATTTGATACTTTTATACTTTTACTTTCACAGCCATTTGCCTTATGCGAAGTGCTGTATAGTTTTTCCATTTCCTACTTCCTCATCGGTGTTTCTCAGGACAATCCATTTGATCACAGTGAGCCTTTTGCGTTAACAGAAGAGTGGAAAAGACAACCGTTCACTCTTCTGCATTGACCGTGTGACGGTGTGCGGTCATGTCACTATGTCTCTGACTGATCATGTGCCCTGACTCGGCCACAGGGGAATACTGTTCTCCTGTTCTATATACAGAGACTTTAAGTTTTTCTGTTAGAATAATGTCAAATAACTAGAATTACTGCATGAAAAGCATGATTAAACTCCAAAAATGCGTGTAAGTCTGAAATTACTGGTAATGTTAGCTGCTGCTTTTAATCCTGAATCTTCGCTTTGATGTGAACGAGTTTGTACCTCTCAACCACTTGCTAAAATATACTGTAAATTCAGCAGTCTTTGTAAAGGCTAGATGGAAGTTAACAGAAATTTCCACTCTTTTTTACTGTTTTACTTTAGCTGGCATGACTGGGCAAAAATACCTTTAAAAGCGGCATGCTTTGATGACAAAACTCTGCTTCCAGAAAGTAAAATCCTCTCTGACCCGACTATTTCACCAGTTTGTTCATCTAGGGGCAGGGGCACAGGAGAAGGGTGCCATACTGTGCTGTATGTAAATTGGACTGTTCTTTTCTTTCTTTTTTCTTTTTTTAACAGAGTTTAGATTTTAGAGGACATTGATGTGATTATTAAGTGGTCGTCTCGTAAAAAAAAAAAAAAAGAAAAAAAAAAAGATTGGCAGCAAAACATGTAGACAGAACTAACCCATGATATTTTTTTAGTCAACATTTGTTTTCTTAGGATGAAAAAGGTACGGTGGCCCAGAAGGGTCCTTGTCTGAGTGATCAGTGTTTCTCAGAAAGTAATAGCTCTTGCGAGTTTCCTCCATCTATTTATTTATTCTTTTTCAATTTGAAGTGGTCGCGCTTTCTCTAAGAATGGGCCCATAGCACAAGTGGGGGGGCCTAGACCCAGCAGGCCCACCCATAACACTGCGAGGACAAGGACAGAGAAATGTTATCTAGACCGAATTAGGAAGAATTGACCCATATGAGCATGAGGAATTGTCCAGAAATATGGGATGTGCAGCTCAGTAATGCAGTAAAAGGCAGGTGATAAGATGCAGCTGCGCCTCGTCTACATGCTGCTCCACCTTCCAAACAACACACCCCGCCACATTTACGTTTTCCCAATGATCAGTTTAATATCGCACAAAATATTGATAATCAGAATTTGAAAAGCATCACATCAATGTAGATTTGTCTAACAATGAAGCAATTCAATGGTAAAATTCTTATGATTGGTTTGACAACAGCACCGGAACACATTCAGTATATGGCAGTTATCGTAGGTAATGGGGCAGGTTTGTTTGAATATTTCCCATCATGCCTTGTGTCTTCTCCTTTTCCATCTGGCACCATGAGTTAAGTGTATATGTGATCACCTTACTGTAAGTTTTACAAGGTTTCAACAAGTTGTGTGTGGATGACAAACTCAGATATGCAGTTGTGTGTGTGAGTTGTGTTATTATATGCTTTGTTGGTGACAGTAGGTAGGGTGAGTATGGGTCAACTGGGACACTTTCTGAAAATGAAAATGTAACTTCAACATAATTTCTGATTATGAACCAAACATCCACATCATCCACACAGAAACCTTTTGTTTTAATCTCATGCTGCCCTATGATGAGCTCAATGGTGATATTTAGTAACAGAAGTAAACATATGTAAAGATTAAGCTTAACTGTCCCAGTTTGCCCATACTCACCCTATTTGGCCAACCCAAAACCCTCCTATCCCGTCCTGAATGGCAGTTTTGCCCCAAATATTTCTGACAATCGTTGGCTTTTCATCTGTTTGGATTGAAAGTCGGCCGCTTCCTGTGGCACGATGTCATTTCCAGCGGTGAAATCTAAAGAAAAACAACTTCCATTGCAGCTTTTGTGTTGTAGCTTATGTTGTTGTGCTGTGGCTACTCATGTGTGTTGCTTTTAATTTAGCAGTGTTTTGGTTAATTGTGTTGTGACCCTTCTGGGCCACCGTAAAAAGGTATTTTTAGTTTAGAATCTGACTATTGTTGTGGTGCCACCTATAGCACAAGTCAAATTTTAGGGCTGGCCTATGACCCCCCTTGTCACCCCTCTGGCCCCTTCTAGAGGGGTGAAAAAATAAATAATCTTTCCAAAGCAAACGTTTTTAGATTTAAAACTCATTTTGTATTATTGGATTAAACACTAATGCCAGTGATCTCAATATTCATGACTTGGTCTTCCTATAATTTTCTCTCCTTATGTAAATGTTTTCCTTCCACCTGTAGAGTTAATCAGGAACCAGTTTCACAGCAGAAAACAATCAAGTTAGTCGTGCATAGGTTTGTGGACTTCTTGTCTACCTGTAGATAATTCCAAAGCCCCATCTCATCTCACATGAAATATTTAAGTGGTAATAAAGTTAGGATTGATTAGAGGACGTGCCCCTGCGTTTGGACGCCTGAGGCGGGGTGGAACCAATAAGAAAGGTAATTAGATGAAGAAGAATGGGAGAACGCTTGAGACGGAGACTGTTTATGTCACTGCATTGCCTTTAACAGAAATTTCAAGTGGCAACTGCTTTAACTTAGAGATTATCAATCAAAGCTTTCAAATCAACTGAGAAAACAGATAAATCAAGTTTGTGTAAATATATCTGAGTACATCCAATGAGATGTGTAGAAATCGAAGCATTAGATCCAGTCTGTGTGACAGACGTGTACAAAGACACAAACTGGTAACCCAATTATCTGATATTTTAGCTGTACAATTATAAACACTCCTGTAAAGTACATGTATGCCATCTAGTGGTAAACTACAATATAATCAGTCTGATCCTGAGCGGCATCACACGGCTCACCCAGACTACTTTGAAGTGTGAAACAGTGCGTGGAAGATAAGACAAATTAGGCCATATTTGTATGCACTATGGTACACATCTTGGCTGCTACTGATCACAAGCTCTCCCTCGGGTCGTGGCACTTTTTCTCAAACCGTTAATGCCTTTGCCATCTTGTAAGCCAAGGTTGGGTACAGTAAACATGAGACCAGGGCAGCTAGTGTCCTTGCAAGTCATTTCCCCTTGAGGCAAAACACATTTAAAGGTGAGAAAATCCAAATAATGTGACCTTTTAGTTTGCTCCCTTGTGCTTCAACTTCCAACACTGTGAAGTGCCAAACATGCAACATTTAGAAGTGAACTCTGATGTCAACAACTTTTTATCTGATTGGAGTTAATGTAGCTCAAAAGTCAACATCATCATTCATGGAGGGACTGATCTAACCTGTCTCACCCACCTGTTTTAGCACCGTGGATGCACTGCACTCATATTTTCAACAGGATCAAGATTCAAGAGGCAGCTGGTTGAAATAACCTGCTTGTTGCATTATACGCCAGCAGAGTAAAAATCTGTGAGAGCAGAACAGATGTCTCATGGGAACGAGGAAGAGGTTGATTACAGCTCAACACTGGATCGTAGTAAAAATGTTCTGAGCACAACAAAAGAATAAAACAGGAAATTCCCAACAAATCAAGGTTGTTATGTCGAGTAACGCCATCACACACTTCAACTGGATCATGAAACAACTGAGAAAAATGCTTTGAAATCTATCTGATATATTTTTCAGGTTTATATTTATTCTGCTCTCTATCATGAGAATTTTCCAATTAGAACCTTTAAAGGTATCACTGAAGTAATAATCGCTGAATTTTAATTACAGGGAAAAGTGGGAAATGTTAAGTATCACTTACAGCAGAAGTGTTTCATCTAAGAGGAAGGGATTTTTTAAAATGGAAACACTAATGGGTTTTAACAATAGAAAAGTTTTCTATTCTCTAGACTTGCTTGAACTGATGAGTTAACTCTTAACAGGTATTATTTCATTCTGTTTTTTCATTAGAAATAAGTATTTTTTAAAAATTGATTCCCAGATCTGATCTCAAGTAAACCCTACAAACAGATTGGTTGAAACAACCAAAAAAATGATTGAATTTGACCAGTCTGGTTGGTACTGATGTATCCAACCAATTTTTGGGGATAAAACGTCCCAAATATCAGTTAGATTAACCAATGTTTTAGTCAAAGTGATCTTTTTTTTTCTATCCAAATAAAGTATCCAGTACATGGACAGAAAGAAATTTTTGAAACAGAAGACGACTCAATGCCACGATATATGTTAATTTTCTGCAGATACTGGCCAACAGACATAACTGAAAGGAAATATGTGGATTTTTAACATATCTATGATACATAATTAATGTTTTGTCACCTGCAACGTGACCTTAGATAAGTCTTTAGGGGTTTTGTTGTTCCATTAATTCAAAACTTTCTGTAATCAACGCTATCTATGAAAGAACTTGTCATAACACATTTTCAAAATATTGGTTAATCTAACCAATATTGCTCTAACCAGCTAGATTGGTTGTTTTTCTAACCAGTCCTTTCTTACACAGGATGAAGCTCTTGTTCTTTGAATAATATTTAGTGTTGGGGCCACTATACAGTAAGTACACCTTCCTTCCAGATTATTTTACATGGCAGAGTTGTATTGTTTCATGTGTGGTGATTAGCACATGGTTATTAGCATAATGATATAGAGGCAAATTAGGGAGTTAATTTCTCATTATTTATGGGGTTTTATTTTTCTCTTTTCTGTTTTTGTAAAAACATATTTTTATAAACATTGTAATTCTTGTACAGCAACACTACGCTTTTACAATACAACTCAGTGCCTCTGACTCATTTTGATGGCACTCTAGCTTTCATTAGAAATATTCCTGAAGCCATCACTGATGGCCCCAAGGCTGAGAAACCACTCTTTATTACCGTTCTTTTGTCCAACATGGGGCATCATGTGACAGCTCTGTTTTCTTTTATGGAACCATGTCACCCACCAGCAAATGGATATCAACAAAGTGGTTGATTTGCACGTGCACCATGGCTGCATCAGCAAAGAAACACAATAGGTCAACATCACATTGACTTTTACTGTCTGGAGAGAGCTTAGAGAAGAGGCAGGATGCAATTTGGATACCAAAGGGGGTGCTGTTAGGGGGCGCCAATGTGCAAAAACCTGCCAAAGTTCAACAGTGCTGCTTTAATATAATTTTGTTTGAAAATATCATAAAATTTGTGCGCTAGTTTTTAGAATTGAGTTTTAATACAAAAAAACATTATGTGTGACAGAGGCTCTGTTACTGTCCACCTCTAAAACTCATTTTCATTCTCAGGGAGAAAAAAAAATCTCAGGTCCCACTTACCTGGCAAACTTTTTTTTGTGTGCCAAATTTTGAGTAAATTTTCCATCTTCAAACCAAAATTTGTTGTGATGGGTTAACAAAAGTTTTGACTTCATATTCTTTGATATGTCACAGATACCTGTTAACAAATAATTTAAAAAAAAAATAAAATTATAGATACACACAGGTTGAAGATAAAATGCATTTTATTAATTAAAGTTAATGACAAATACATAACCAGATGAGTAAAGGGTAACACTGAATGAGGCCATAATCAAAAATAAAATGTATGTGCTGCAGAAAAGAGCATCCTCAACATTTCAAGCACTTGTGAACAAATCGCCAGCATTGGCGTCATCATTACATCATATTTAAATATATAATTTTTTTTTGTTATTCTCATTTTCCTGATAAATGAACCATATTTTGTACCAAACTGTTACTAAATATTTTACCTCCATCTGCTTGATTTCTTTAACCTTTGAATTTAAAAGAACAGAGCAGGTTGGCATGTTTGCATTTTAGAATGATGTGAACTGGTAAGCCAGAATATCTGAGTTCCCATTGGGAAATGCTAACTGGAAGATTACATTTTGGACACATGGAAACATATCGTAGCACTTATTGTAAATGTTCATTAGCACTTCTGACTACTCACATATCATTAAGTCAGTCACACATATAACTAGTACAGTCCAACTACTTTTTGTGAACTTCAAGAACATATTAATTAGTGTGTTTGAGATAAATTCCAGCGTATGTGTTGGAACCAACATGTAGCTTATTGCTAAACTGACTAGGGCTGGGCGATATGGACCAAATATCACATCACAATATATTTATTTTACTGTTGATGACAATATACGATATATACTGGTATTTTTACCCTAATTTCTCTGAAAGTTTCACTTCATATCAAACACCTCTTTTTTAGTATTGAAATATGTTTAGTGTAAAGGAATCGCTCCACTGCAGTGATGGAACTGACAAAACACAGGTTAGAAATGTTTGTTAAATCAAAGTAATTAAAGATAGTTGGCTGCTTTTATGATTTCTTTGTAAAAGTGTAGGGGAGGACCATCTTCCAGACAGTTTAGATAATAGGGGTGGGGAAAAATATCGATACACTGAAATATCGTGATATTTTCATATGCCGATACCACATCTATATTTAAAAACACGGCATCAATCTATTTTACTAATGAAATCTCGCGAGATATCATCGTTTTGTTACAAAATCTTGCAGTGTATTGTGAAATCTCATGAGATTTCATAAAATATGGCGGTATTTCGTGAAAACCGTGAGATTTCATCGTTCTGTTACGAAATCTCGCAGTATTTCATGAAATCTCATGAGATTTTGTAACAAAACGATATCTTGCGAGATTTCATTAGTAAAATAGATCGATACCGCGTTTTTAAATATGGTATCGGCACATGAAAATATCACAATATTTCAGTGTGTCAATATTTTTTCCCACCCTTATTAAATAATCAGGTGACCCCTTTGTAGTCAGTCGAGGGGCAGCCTGGTGATTACGAAAAAATAAAACAAAAAAATTTGCACAACTAATACCGGGATATAACGATATGTGTAAATATCATATCTCTCTCATGTGAATATCATATTGTGACATTATATCAGTATATCACACAGCCTTAAAACTGACCACTGTTTACTAAACAGACTAGTATAACAGTTGTACTAGAACACAGAGTTAGTGATGCTGAGCCCATTCTGACATTTGCCTTCTGGGATTAATAAATCCCATCGTTAAAGCAGTCGCTGATTCTTTTTTTTTTTTTTTTGTCTAATTAGTTTTGGCCACCATTTTTTACAGTTTTTAAGCCATCACAAGAATGTGTGGAACACTCTGGTCTTCAGATTCTTTGTCCGGGGAACGTTTCTCGTTGAGAACTTGATCACCTTAAAAAAATTTGAACAGCTGCCCAAACTGAAGAATGGGAACCAACGAGTCGCCCGTTTGTTCCCGTGAAGGTTCCAGAAAGAGGAGGAGCAGCGCTGGAAGTCCTCGATGCTGACCATGTACTGACCCGGACCCCACTGAGACACACGAACCAACGTTACAGAGGAGGCAAAGCCACACGTGTGAGGAGAAACGCCATGAAACACGGACTCTCCGGGCCTCACGGACGCTCCTCTCTCCCAGATCATTCCGGCCTCCTCCGCCACTGCCATGCCACTAAGGTTACAGAGGGCCTGAAGGCACACCTCCTCCAAGATTTCCCTATCAGGAAATCGAAGGAGAATGGCAACAAGACGAGGCACCGCACCTCGCCGTAGTAGCAGTTCCTGATGCTTAGCTGGAAAGGAGAAAAGAAACACTTTTATCATCTTCACATCCATCATTAAAGTTCAATATGAAGGAAAAAGGGGAACAAAATAACTTCAAACTTCCTCTTTTACAGCCACATTAGCATTGTTTTGGCACATCAAATATTTGGTCTGTGCTCAGGGATTGTAAAAGGTAGTTTTCTACTTTTAAGTGAATAAACTAGGCTTTTTTGTGTTGCTATTGCCAGAAAAAAAAAAAAAAGTAGATGCCATATTTAAAAACAAACTGTAAAGAGTTTCAAAAACATTCACAACAGGAGCTGGGCTCTTTCAGAAATGACGTAGCTGTCATTATCTGCAATTTACGGAAGAGGATTAGGGATGAAGAAAAAAAAAAAAACACAATTCTGAGAAAAATGTCAGAATTCTGACTTTTTTCCCAGAAGTTAAAAAAAGAAATCTGGAGATTTTTTTATTTATTCATTTTTTCCTCAGATTTTTTTTAAAAATTAAGAATTCTGAGATTAAAGTCAGAATTCTTACATTTCTTTCAGATTTGTGATGTTTTTTTCAGAAATTGGAAAAAAAAAAAATCTCCCGATTTTTTCCCAAGTGTTCCTGAAAAAAGTCCGAATTCTGACTTTTTTCAGAATTAAAAAAAAAAAAAATCCCCAATTTTTATTTCCATTTTTTTTTTTTTTTTTTTTTTTGTGTGTTCTGGAAAAAAACTTTTCTCAGACATTTTCTTCCATAGCAATTTTATAGTTTCTTAAAAGATTTTTTGTTTTTTGTTTTCCAGCTCAGACTGGTAGACAAACATTTTAATCTGATTAGGATTCCCAGTCCTTTCCATTCCCTGCTAACACGTATCAGGCCCGTTTTAAAACAAGCATAAACCTCAGTTAAGAAGTTAGATTCTGTCTGATAAGCAAGTTTACTCTACCTTTACTGTTTGCCACTTATGAGACAACAGAATCCTGACTAAAGGTTTGCCATCTTTTCGACAACTATGTCCTGTAACGCCTGTCGGCTGGTATTTTTAATCTTTTACTTGACTTACAGCTGTCGTGAGACATGCGTGAGATGGCTCTCACGGCGTGAATGAGCAGCTCTTCGTTTGTACTGGTCAGCACTGAAAGCAGAGCCGTAACCAAGCCTGCGTCTCCGAAACCTTTGCGGACCACAGCTGATATGAAAGAGAAATGACGAAACACGTGAAATAAAGTACGTTTCTAAAAATAAACAGCGAAGAATTAAGAAGCAAACTAAAAACTCTTGTAGCAAACGACTGTTCAGTTCCAACAATCATCCCTCAGATGACTGTTAATGAACTTCATCAATGAATAATAAATGGAGTCTATATCTGTGAGAATAACCCACATTCCTTGGCAAGCTCGGCCACCAGTTTTGCAGTCAGCAGAGTCAGAGGCCCTCTACTCCGCAGAGACAAGGCCAGGATTGGCAGGATCCCGCTGATCACTACCTGCTCAGCAGCGCCTTTCTCTGAACACAAAACAACATATAAAAACAATTAGAACGACTAATTACACAAACTTTATAAGGGGAAAGCCTGCAAGCATTTTGTCCTGTGTGAGTTGTATGTTAATAAAACTGCGGTTGCTGTGCACCTTTAATCTTTGAGCAGAATTGACCTGAATTGAATCCTCTAGTCAGTTTTAGCAACACTCTTGTATGTGACCTCCCTGCGCCTTCTTTATCTCTCTGCTTGTTGCTCTCATGCTGGTAGACACACACACACACGCACACACACACACAGCTTAGCATCAGCTGTCATGTTCTTGATCCTTCTGCATTCTCACACAAGATATGATGTGATGTAGCAACAGGTTTTAGCTTTAGATTCTGAGCTGTTGTTTGTATTTGATGAGACAAATATAATGTCTGCGTGATGCACAAATCTAAACCTTGATTACACAACAAATCTATTCTGAGCTTTGATATATTTTTGTGCTTCCAAGCATAGTGTGATAGCTGATGCTTGAAGAACAGCATGAGATCAAATAAACTCTTCTTAGAGATATTCTTAGGTCTATAAGAGCAATTAATGAACTCACTTCTCTCCTTAATGTTAGCCAGCACCGTGTTTAGGTGGGGTTTCAGCTCATCTTCAATCAGCTCCATGCCAAGTACTCTGATAGCACCCAGCGCGTTGTTCAGGTTGTCTGTGGAGAAACAGAAAACAACAGTTAAGAAATGGGCTGCAAGTAAAAGAAGATTTGGAGCAGATGAAGCCTGAAAGACTAAGATCCATGTCTTGGATAGTGACATGAGCTGCTGCCCTCAGGATTGAGATATAAAGTCTCTCGTTGCAGGTTTAATAGATTTAAAACCTCATTCGTCTTTGTGCCAGTTAAACAGATAAAGCAGGAAAAGATCAATGATCCTGTGTTAATGACTGCTGTTTATTTATGTTCAGGTTATTATTATTTCTTTATTTTTCATATTTTCTGTTAATTGATTTTTTTTTCTTAGCACTGGTGTAAAGGTTTCACTAGCCACACATTTTTATGTATTACAATTTATTTAATTTGTCTCACCTGTAAAGTTTTTATGCTTGTGTGAGTTTTAGTTGTATGTGTGAATTTTATTATAAACCACTCACTCTGTGGCTGCAACTGGGGGAAAAGCCCAAGGTAAATTTCCCTAAGTGGGGCCTTTGATCTTAATCTTGAAACATCAATGTAAATTTTAATTTTAAAGGTAGAGTATGTAAAAAATCAAAGGTCAGTGGCAGAAAAATGTTATATAAAATTCAAAACTGTGTTTCTATTGATGTGTAATCGCTGCACCAGAGTAACTGTTATATGCCTATTGTCCAAGAATGAGTCATTTATATCTACTTGTTGGGGGGTGCACATATTTGTTCCACCATTTTTACTACGGTGTCCCTGAATGGACAAAAGAATCTGTGTGACAAAACCCTCTGAACTTTCAAACTGTTGGATCAGGTTTGTTTAATGGGAGTTAGAGCACTGTTTGGATAAGTAATGCCTTAAAATACATTAAGAATAATTACTCAGAGTACAGTCATAGCTACACTGCGACCACTGGATCCACTCACACACGAAAACATCTTTATGTCTCAGAGAATTTTGGCCACAAATGGCCACCATACAAGTCATTTGAAAGAAAACATCTTTTCTTCCAAATACCCATCTTTACCAGTAGATGTCAGTAATTCTTACACACTGTACCTTTAAGGCAGCACATATGACATCAAAGCATGCGTACATAATCACTAAAAGATTTACACCATTAAAACAGTAAAAAGGCTGTTAAAGGGTTAATGCAAGTATTTTGAGATAAAGAGGCGATTATTTTATCTTCCAAACCTTGTTTTCTCATAGTAGTGGGTAAATTTACTTTGGTGTCTAGAGAAAAGCTACTTTTGGTTTATCATGCAATTGATGGAGAACTCAAAAAAAGGAGGGTTTTTGTCGATTTTATTACACCGATGCAACAATAACAATATTGTTATTGTTTTACCATGCAGTCCTGTTTGAATCAGTATTTGCATCACTCATCACTCAAGAATAAAAAAAAGTCAGTTTAATAAAACCTGGTCTCCATTTCTGTACCACATCAAAAGTTGATCCCTCTTATTACAGTAACCATAGATAAACATCATGTGTATGAAAATATTGAAAACCACTCAATATGTTCGATTCCTAACTCAAATGAATAACCAATCGTCAGGATTGTAAGTTTTAAGTTACCCCCCCCCAATTTAATTTAATTTAAGAATATGTTTTCAGCCACACACATATGACACTATGAGAAAATTAGTCCGTTTGCTCTCTTGTAATTACACGACAATTCATTTGATAACAAGAAAAGCTTTGTTACCCAAAGATAATGAAATGATTAACATGAGTCTCCAGCTTGTATCCTTATACAGTCATTTTAATCATGGCCATTCTTGTTTTCTTCAGCAAGTTTCTCTTTTACAGCCAGATAATCTGGACATTTCTTTGTGGTTCTGCGAGAAGAAATTTAAACTCTAAAGTCATGCTAGCAGCTGTGTAAAGATGAACTTAAGCCTATATACATATATATATATATATATATATATATATATATATATATATATATATATATATATCTTTTAAACTTTTGCAAAAAGAAGATAGATAATGTATTTGCCGCTATGTGATGTTGCTATTATTTGCTGTTATTATGCTATTGAGAGTGATCTTGGAAGGTCCACAGAACCACTTGTGGCTCTGAGGCTGCAGGCAGACCGATACTAACTTAATCTGATCTGAACAAATATTTTGTCTGTTTATAACAGCTGAGCTGAGGTGAGATACATTCAACCAACCTTTATATTCTATAAGTAAAAAAAGCTTAATTAGCCTAATGTTTGGGCAGAGTACTACAATAGGGGAAAGCACAAATGATAGCGCAAAATCTTATGAGCACGAGCATGTCCATGTTTAACGCAGTCTGGTTAGCAATTAGTATTTGCTAAAGGTGAAGCTAGTAAAGTTGACTTGACTGTGGCCCTTGGAACAAAGTTGTGATAACAAAGTTATTACATCAATTTCAAGGAGAACATAAATGTTTGGGCCAAATCTCATAGGAACATGTTGATTAACTGTTGGAGCTGTTTCTGAAAACAACGTCATGCAGGTGGAGCTATGCAGGAAAGGTTGAAAATTATCATTTTTGTCCAGAACCTGACTGAAGTCTCAACTTGCCAAACTAAAACACACAATGACATGAACATGGCGGGTTTTTAACTTAGCTGTGAAAGCTGGTTTAAAATGTGGCATCTTTTTAAACGAGGTAAAAAATCCAAAACATACATTTCATCTATTAGCATGTGCAACAAGGAGCTAACTGATAGCCACTGGCCGGCTGGCCAGCATCCAGTCTGCCACATGTCAATTAAAGGTACACGCCACTAATTATGTGTAAGTTCAAGATTAAATAACATCTAAACAGTTGAGTTATAAAAAAAAAAATCACCGCCCTCACAGTTGACATGAAGGTGACCTATTAAACCTAAAAGATTTTTTGAACCAGACTGTAAACATGTTTATTTCTGCTGTGAAGTTGGCCTTTTTAACATGGGGGGGGGGGGGTCTATGGGGATTTGCTCTGTTTTGGAGCCAGCCCCTAGCGGATGAAGAAAGAACTACAACTTTTTTGTAACACTTATCCGGATTTCCACATTGGCCACTAAGTTGGCCACTGGAGGTTACCGCTTGGTACTAGGTCAGGTTTAGCTAAAATTACCTCCACTCTTCAAAGAGTGTCTCTGGGAAAGGGGACTTTGATTTCTCTTCTCTTGACTTGTATGATGGAAATGTGTAATGATTATTGCAAATACAATGGTCTGACATGCAGTAGGGTGGGAACATTATCATCGCTAGTCCCACAATGAAGCCTTGCAGTGTGGTGCAAAAACCCTTTAAAAAATCAAGATAATCAGCAAGCAAAGCTTCATCTCTGATATCACAACTGCCTTTTCTTCACTTATGATCCATAAGAGCCCTTTAAATCACAAAAACAAACTGTTTTGCTTTGCTTCTTTTTATTGCTGCACTTCTAGTTGGTTGTGTGTCTTTAATCTCAATATTTGACATATTCTAGATCTTTTTGTCACTGTTAAGGATTTGAACCCTAAAAAACCCATCTCGGAGTGTTTGGTTTTCTTGAAACCTTCCTTTATTTGAAAAAGTACAGCTGTGCGTTCACCGGCAACAAAGCAACATGCACTGTGTGGTGATTGTGTTGTTTTCCTGTTTACTAGGAACGTAAACTGAAATTATAGAAAATATATGAGACTCTTGTTTAAATGTTGGTTTTCTTTCAGGGTTGGTGGAAGCCAAAGGATGGAAGAACGATTTAATCACCCATCCTGTAAACAGTGACGACAGCTGATGTGTTTCCAAACATGGCTTTTGACCTTTAACTCTTCGAATTAAGCAATCCTGTGGTATTTAAATGTCTTTGCAGACAAGTTGTAGGTGTGAATGCATCAAATAGTTTAGGTTACCTGAACTACTTTGATATTAAAGCCATGCAGCCATGTAATGACAGTTACCTTGACAGTCATGACGCTGTTCTACTCACCGTTTGGTGTGTAGGGTTGCAGTCGGCTGGATATGTGTTTATCTCTTTGAGCCCGTGCATGTTTGTATGTGAGAGGCACATGGGGGTGCCCCATCTTGCTCCGTCCGGCCGTCTCTTATCCACAGGTGGTGAAACGTTCAGGTCCAAAACGCAGACCACTTCATGAAACTGCTCTCATTTTCTTTTTTTTCCTTTTAGTGCAGCTCTTTGAAGGCATTAGTTGTTGCCCTAAGGACACCTATCTGACCCTGAACCTCACTTTGCTGCACTTCATCACTCCTTCCAAGTCGTTTTGTTCTTCACGTTGGTCTTGCTTCTCTTCCTTGTGCTCCAGCTGGCTCTGTTCTGTCTCAGGGTTAATGCAGAGAAAATCCTCACTAAAGCTGCGCCCTCATCCAACAGGCGTGTGTGTGTGTGAGTGTCGTTAAGGTATTAGCACTTGGCTGACTCTGCTGAGTGTATTCCGACCGCCCTAAACTCTCCCATAATGCCTTTCAGCTTCAAGAACATCTGAGCCAAAACAACATGGCCAGGTGGGGGATCTGGCATTTGTTTTTGTAAACAGGTGGATTGTTATATGGCATTTATCCAGCTCATCAGTCTTCAACCTGATGAAGAATGCGCTTTAAAATCTAACCTTGACCTTGTACTTTAAAACCAAACTGAGGTTTTAAAAACCACATATTATTACAAATGCTAAAATCTTTTTTTCCCTTAATAGTTCTGTGATGTACAGAGGAGGAGTATAAGGACCACTGACGAAAATAAGAGCAGAATTCTAGGAAAAGTCTGAATTTTGTTTTTAATCTCAGAATCCTGAAAAACATTGAAAAAAAAAATTGGGAGGTTTTTTTTTTTTCCAATTTCTGAAAAAGTCAGAATTTGAGAAAAAAAAGAGGCAGTATTTCTTTCAGAAATTGAAAAAAATAAATAAAAAATATATACTTTTTTTTTTTTCCCGGAATTTTTTTTTCAATTTCTGACTTTTTTCTTAGTTTGTCTTTCTTCAGTGGTGATTAAACTTATCTTAAAAACAAATTTTCTGTCCCAGCTTCTTTAGTTGTTCCATTTCTCTCATATACGTATGGCTAAAAGAAACGATAAAAACGTGGTAGTAGCAAAGTTAATCTAAATTTTTACTCAATTCTTGTGGTAAAAGCAGGTAATTGTTTTCAAAAGTCTCATACAGAGCTAGAAAGCTAAACAATAATTACAACAGAAACACAGGGGACACTGTACCACCATCAGATATACATATAAACCTGACATATTTGACACTGTGAGCCATTTCTGTCCACGAATGTGATAACATTTGTACAAATATAGCTTTGTTCACTGAAAATGTAGCATAACAATGATTTGATTTACTCGCACAGCATACAGAGTGGGAAAGAACAAAGATAAGTTCATATTTTGGTAAATGTGCTTCATGGTTTTGAGGATGACAAGAGGTTTAATACATGAGTCATAAACATGTTGTAGGTTTGCCTAGCTTAGCATAAAAGACTGGAAACGGGGATATAGCCCTCTCTCTCAAAGAAAAAAAAAATCCATAGAAAATAAATTCCACCAACTCAGAGTCTGAGTTTATTCTTTCGTGGAAAATAATACAAATATTGGTACCTGCTTGTTTAATCAGTGCAAAAACACAAGTACAGTATGAGCCTCACTTCAGCAGCTAACTCAGCTGCAGTAAAATCATCATTTTCACACTTTTTTGTGTATAATGTATGAAATATGAGCCATCAGGTTTGGAGAAACTGGTAGGATTGTGTTACATTTAATCAGAGCCACTTCCAGTCTTAGGGATGCTCTAGTTTCTTTTAAGTTGGGCTGTATGAGTCTTTAGTCTTAAAGCAGTATAGTGCTACAGTACACTGTTACCTAATCCTCATACAGAGGAACCCTGTCATGCTCAATACTTCCACAATTAACAAACCTCACCTTAACAACCGAACAAACACAGTCATCCTCAGAAGCATTCATACTCTCCAATTAAAGAAGAAAAAATATTAGCTGTCAGTGAAATAAGTTTAAATTGACAAAAATAATTAATAAAAAATTCTACGAAAATCATGACAGTGATTTTAGATTGTGGTTCAAAAGAAATATTAAAAGTAAGCACACAAAACAAGTAAACACGACAGGGCTCCGAAGCTAAAATTTTGTTAAACACTTTGAGGCAATTACTGCAATCAAGTGTTTTCTGTAATGTTCACAGAGACTTCTACACCTGTTGACATTTTGGTCCACTGTTCATGAGAAATGTGATCCAATTTGTACAGGAAATTTCTTTTATCATCATTTTCAACCACAATTAATTTTATTCCATTTAATTAGGATTTTGTACATCTTTATTTACGATTAGTTTCTTGTTATTTGAGTTACTGTTGTGAGTTTAGTCTTTTCTTTAATTGGATGAATAATTTTGAGGATGACTGCAGCTGAATGAGTCAGCTGTTCATTAGGGAGGGACCTCACACACCAAGCAGACGAGCCGTTGAAGGTGCGAGTTTTGTACTTTTGTTCACACCATCAGCGCTGTCAGACTCCATCAGTGTTTCAACATGTATCTGATGTTCAGTATAAGGACTTTCCAGCTCCGCTACAGTCTGGTAATGACCAACAAACTCAAATCAGGATTGGGGAATCACGCAGAGGAACCAACATGGGTCAGAACCAAGGATGGAGCGGAGGATGGAGCAGGAGTAAAGTGTATTTCAGCAACATACCGTACAAGATGTATTTAGCATGTGTTAGACTCTGACGCTATCCTCTCTTTACAGCCAAATTCTACCAACACCAACAGTCATTTTTCTTGGCAGAACATAAAAATTGTCAATCTGTTATCTGTGTTTCAACAATCCCAATAAGAACCTACTCTTTTAAAATACCATTTATCACTTTTTTATGTAAAACACTAACAAGGCCACTGGCTAAATATCATAACTTCCGGCAATAAAGGGAACAGGTATTAAACTTTTCATTTAACCTAGATTTTAAGATGTTAGGCCCAGTTCTCAGTTCTTACACAAAGCCTTACCCCCTTTTTAATTTCAGGGATTACAGAGTGGTGATCATCCAGCTCCTTTCGGACATGGAAGAACTTGGGAAAAAGGTACGGACTCAGGCTAAAAGGATGAAAACCAGAGGGAGGAATTACAATGGGATGCACAATATTGGAATTTTGGCCGATATCTGATATGCCGATATTTTAAAACTCATGTGGCCAATAACCGATATTGATACTGATATCAAACCTGAAAAAACAAGCAGTCATTGAAAAATAGTTTTGTCATTCGTTTCACTTTGAAAAATAGGGGTGCAAAAAATATTGATATAATGAAATATTCCAATATTTTCATATGCAGATATCAAATCGATATTTAAAAATGCGGCATTGATCTATTTTACTAACAAAATCTTGGGAGATTATATCATTCTGTAACAAAATCTCATGATATATAGTGAATTCCAGCGAAATTTCATAACAAAACCATGAAATGAAATATCGCAAGATTTCATGAGTAAAACAGATCGATATCACGTTTTTAAATGTCAGCATATGAAAATATTGTGAAATTTTTGTGAATTCTCGTAAGATTTCATAACAGAACAATAAAATATTGAGATTTCATTAGTAAATTTGATTGATAATATGTTTTTAAATGTCAATATGATATTAGCATATGAAAATATCGCAATACTTCAGTGAAACGATATTCTTTCCCAACCCTAGACTTAAGAAGTTTTACAGTCACTAAAAAATAAGTTTTTGAAGAAGTTTTTTTTAAAAATGTTTTTTAGACTTTAGACTTTAAATATCGGCTAAATATCGGTGGGGTGACCGATATCCAATACTCAGTGTTAAAGCCGATAAAAGCCGATACCGATAGGGGGCCGATTATACTGTGCATCCCTAGGAATTACAATGGGAAAGTGGCATGATGACTGTGAAGTCACTAGAAATCTGAATATTGTAATTAGGTCTTTAAAATGATCACGTGATCAGGTGTCAAACAGCTCCACCTGAGCTGAGTCCACTAGAAACAGTCTCGTAACCCACGGAGACCAGGGTGAGGACGTTATTCTCCACGTCTTCTGCTTTGTTCGGTTCCGCTTCGGCATCAACGGGGACAGAGGCTCCAGTTTCGGGCCTCGTCTTTTTCCTGGCTCTGACTCGGACTTTTCCTTTCGAGACGATCTTCCCGTGCTCTTTCAGACCGCCGGACATCTTGTGAAGCTTCTCGCCGTCAGTCAAACGGATTTTGCGGTGCCGCTTGCGGATCCGACGTGAAGACGGACCCGAGTCGGGCGGATCTGATGCCGCGGCGCCGGACAGGATGCGAATCTGCTGCTCGATCACCATGACGATCATGTCCAGCGCAACGTCCAACATTCCAAGACCGAGGCCGTGAGTGACGTTGTCGAACGCGCCGCTGTTGACCGGATCCTTGAAACATTTCCTCATGTCCTCGAGGTGGTTCCTGGGACAAAAAGGGAGACATTAGTGATTCTTAATCTATTAATGCACTGATTTTAATAAACATTATAAACTGAAGGACATTCATACTTAGTTTCAATAACTTTGGACCAATGTTGAACTGTATTGGTCTCTGGGAGGAGCTGTTTAGCCATGTTGCCATAGTCGATGTAATCATGTGCAAAATCTTTCATGTCTTCACACAAAGCTTTGGTGTCACCTAAAAAGACAGGAGTCCAATTAAAAACCCTGCAAACTCGTTTTGAACCTTTCACAACCCCTTCATGCCCGTCACCTTCAGTGAGTTTGGAGAACGAGGAGGATACGGAGGTAGTTGTGCTTGGCGTGAGGCCGAGGACATTAAGTGACTCCAGAAGTGTTTTCTTGCTGGCGGGGCCTCTGCTGACCCGTGTGTACGCTGCCAAGGATCGCAGGGACATCTTCTCTGGGGCCTGCAGGCGCCTTTTAATTTCATCATATGAGATGAGATATTTCCCTGAAGAGAGGAGGGGACAAATTAATGGGGTGGGGGTTTACCGGCATTTCAGAACTTGATTATGTAAGAGAGTTTATCTACCAACAAGTACCAAAATAACAAAAAAAAAAGGGAAAATATGTGATTATAATCCCAAAATATGCACAGATGGCCACTTACGAGCCTTGGATCCTTTCATGTTGGGGTCCAGGAGTGAGGACACCTCTGCAAACGGCATGTGGCTGATGGAATCTGAATTTGTGCTTGCGTTTGGGGGCAGCTCCTGATTCTGAGGCGCATCCCCAGTCTGGACCGGGGCAGAAACCTGCATCTGAGGCTGAATATGAGGCTGAATGTCGTGCATTTCCATCTGGTTCTGCTCTAGCGGAGACTGACCCTGTTCCTGAGGGAGCACTAATGTGTTTTCAGACAAACCCTGCAGGCCCATTTCCCCTTGTGAAACACCACCACCCTGCTCTGAAGACACCTGAAAAATACCCATTACAGGCTTTACCACTGTGAAGAGCATGTTCCCCTGGGCATCCAGGCCCACCATCCGAGCAGATGGGTCCATGGCTTTTCTGAAATCTTACTTCAGCTGCAGGAGGAATCTCAAATGGCAACCACCCTAACCTGACAAAAAAGCAACATAAGCTAAATGCCTCCAACTGAGTCAAGTAAAAACCTCTCACATAAAAACTGTTACAAGTTTAATCCAGTTTCATGATTTCTATTTACTCCTGGCAACACCACAGCAGAGGTTTCATCTGAAATAGAAAAAGGAGAAACAGTTAGTACCCGATAATTACATTGTTCGGTTTTCCCCTTATTTTAAAATAAACTTTATACTTATTACAGCATAAGTAGTAGATGTAATGAAGGGGAAGTTTCAATGACTGAAAACTGGTTTCTTTGGGGTAAAATTCCTCCAAACAGAAGCACTCAATCACTCTGCGCATACTGAGTAAGGTTTTCTCTCTTTGGCAAGAAAACCACACAAGCAAGTCTGCTAATTGCTAAGGAGCAGTGGAAACACTCGTAAAAATTAGTGAGAAATCTCATCACATTATATTCATTTGAAGGAGGAAATATGAACATAAACACACTAATGTCAGGGATGCATGAAATTGGAATTTTGGCCGATATCCGATATTTTAAAACCCATGTGGCCAAGTGGCCGATAACTGATATTGATATTAAAGCTGAAAAATAAATCATGTTATATTCATACCTGAAAAATATGAAAAATACCTCAACTTGTATAACAAGTCAAACTTAATGACAGTTGTTCAATAATAGGATATGTGCTTTATATCCTAGAACCACCTGGACTTTCTTCTTCCTGAGAAATAAAAAAAATCCCCAAAACAGGGGATATTTGGTAAGGGTGGGATAAAATATTGATACACTGAAATATCGTGATATTTTCATATGCCGATATCATATCGATATTTAAGAATGCGGCATCGATCTATTTTACTGACAAAATCTTATGAGATTTTGTCGTTCTGTTACAAAGTTTTGCAGGTTTTTGTGAAATCACGTGAGATTTCATAAGAGAATGATGGTATCTCACGAGATTTCGTAGGTGAAATAGATCAACATCGTGTGTTCAAATATCAATATGAAATCTGCAGATGAAAATATTGCGATATTTCAGTGTATTGATTTTTTTTCCCAGGCCTAATATTTGGTTATTTACAAAAAGTGATCATGTAGAAACTTTGTCCACACAGAACATCCAAAAAGAAACTGTCTTTAAAAGTTTTAAAGCCCCTAAAAAAGAAGTTTTGAAGAAGAAGAAGTTGTTGGTTTTTTTAGACTTTAGAAACAGCAAGCTGATTGGTTAAATATCAGTTAAATATCGGTGGGGTGGCCGATATCCGATACTCAGTTTTAAGGCCGATATCGATAGGGGGCCGATTATATCGTGCATCCTTAGTTTTCAGCTACAGAGCCTTGATTCATGCACACTCTCAGTCAAAGGTCTGGGCACACTTTCCCATTGGATTAAATGGGAAAGTGTGTCCAAACTTTTAAAAGAGCATAATTATCAGCACTTTGGTCATATGAATGACAAAAAAAAAGTAAAAATGGCAGTTTGAAGATGTCCCTGAACCACATGGTTCAAGCCTAAAGACATCCTGTAAATCACGTAGTCCACTGTGAGCATCTCGTGTTTCTGAACTGAGGCAAGCTCACTTTTTTCTAAAGCATTTCATGGTCAGATCAGTCAAATCCAGATTGTTTGTCAGATTGTCAGTAAAACTGATCAAAATAGACACAATCTTAAAGAACGCATATGCTGCTGATATCCTTAAAGCATATGTTGATGACTGAATTTAAAAAAAAAAAAAATCAATACACAGCATCTGGGATATGTGAACTTTTTTCCCCATTTGTGTTCCATATTTGTTAGTAATATTGAACTAGTTGTATTCTCCCAATTTATGTCATGTTTGTAACAAAAAATACACCAGAGTCCTGTCTGCAAAATATACCATTTGCCTTTTAAAGGAATAGTTCATCCACAGAATGATTTAACTTTATTTTCCACTTACCCTCGTGGTGAGCAAGACTCTGGAGCACTTTTTTAATATCTCAAATGCAGCCGGCGATCGGGAAGGCTTCTTGTTTTCCCCCCAACTTTCATATAATGGAGTTTGCCAGGGCCAGAGGCAAAAACGTCCATAAAAGTGCACAAAAACTTGTCAGTATTCCTCTATACTGCTCGTCCAATGTAATCCAAGTGTCCTGAGTGGGTAGTAGGGCTGGGCGATATGGACCAAATATCATATCACGATATATTTGTTTTAGAAGATGATATACGATATATATCAAACAGCTGTTTTTCAGTATTGAAACATGTTTAGCATAAAGGAATCGCTCCACTGCAGTGACGGAACTGACAAAACACTGGTTAGAAATATTTGTTAAATCGAAGTATTTAAAGATAGTCGACTGGTTTTTTATGATTTCTTTGTAAAAGTCTTGGGGAGGATTGTCTTCCAGACAGTTTAGGTAATAGGGGTGGGAAAAAAAATATCGATACACTGAAATATCGTGATATTTTTATATGCCGATACCATACCTATGTTTAAAAACGTGGTATCGATCTATTTTACCAATGAAATCTTGCGAGATTTCATGAAATACGGCAAGATTTCATCATTCTGTTACAAAATCTTGCGGTATTTCGTGAAATCTCATGAGATTTTGTAACAGAACAATGATATCTCACAATGATTTCATTTGTAAAATAGATCGATACCACATTTTTAAACATAGGTATGGTATCGGCATTTGAAAATAGAGATATTTCAATGTATCGATATTTTTTCCCACCCTTATTAGATAATCAGGTAACCCCTTTGTAGCTGGTCAAGGTGCAGCCGGGTCATAAAAAATAAAGCAAAAAGTTTTGCACAACTAATACCGCGATATAACAATATGTGTGAATATCATATCTCTCTCATGTAAATATCATATTGCGATATCATATCGGTATATCGCACAGCCCTAGTGGGTAGCGTCCATAATTTACTCGAAACGACGTCATTTAGTATATTTTTAGAGCCTAAACAGCACTACATCACATGTCTAGCAAGCACGCCGATGCACGTTCACAAAACTACGGGAGCCACGGCAGACGAGATCGCGCGCTCTTTTTCTTTGTTTGTTTATTTTAAATCAATATCCAACCCCTCTTGGACCCTCCTGTGTTTGTCCCAGTTTGTCTGCAGCTCTGGTGCTCTTAGCACAATGTAAACTTCGAATTTCTTCTTCTACGCTTGCATTATCTGCAGAGTAGGCTCTGAACGCCAAGGCTTCCGTAGTTTCGTAAACGCGCATTTGCGTGCTTCGTGGAAGTAAGATGTACTACTGTTTAGGCTCTAAAAATATACTAAATGATGTCGTTTTGAGTAAATTATGGACGCTACCCACTCAGGCGGTTGGATTACATTGGACGAGAAGTATGGAGGAATACTGACAAGTTTTTGTGCACTTTTATGGACCTTTTTTTTGCTCGGATCCCGGTGAACTCCATTATGTGAAAGTGGGGGGAAAAGAAGCCTTCCTGATCGCCGACGGCTTTGGGGATATTAAAAAAGGGCTCCAGAGTCTTGCTCACCATGAGGGTAAGTGGAAAATAAAGTAAAATACTTATGTGGGTGAACTAATCCTTTAATATCTCAGTAATATCAGGTAAAAAAAAAAGTCGGAGTTTCAACTGTACTAGCAAAAATTATTCCAGAGACATGAGTCCAACTTTATTCAACATTAACTCATTTTAAGTGAGAACTGCACTTCTGACCACCACATCCTCCATTCTGAAGAAGACTATCTAACATGATATTTTTACACCTTTGTTGATACAGACAAATCTCACTGACAAGATCTCATTTTCAAGAGCAACCTGCTTATTTCAGCTCACAGAACGTGCTGGTGAAGATGCATTAACATGCATGGTTTCTAGGAAAGGCCTTACTAGTTCTAGAAAAGATTATTTTATTTTTTATCATCTTCTATTAAATGTGTGATTTATATATTTAGTTTTATTCACGACACACTATCCCAACTTTTAAACAGGATAGCACAGGTCCTCTTTTGCAGGGCAATGATTGCAGGTTATACTAAATCAAGCTTGATTTTGAAGCATACACATAGAAATATATAAAAAACTGTCATTATAACTGAATATGACTTTGAGCAGAGGTCATAAGGAGACAACACTTCAGATAGTGTTTTTTTGGCAAAACACTAATGTTCCCAACAGTGAGTCCATCCAGAAGCACAACTCCATAGCGTAGCATGATGAATAAATAAATAAACAGCTTGGGCAAAAAAAACAAAAACAAAAACAAACACACTAACGTGCAAGATAAGACAGATAATGATGACCGCACTGTTGGGAGTCTTGCGCCAGTGCGAGACCCCATAGCTTTGATGGGCTGGCTACAAACTTTTTTTAAAATAGATATATAAAAATATATACACAACCCTAAAATGAAGCCTTATCAATTTTTTGTTTTTTGTTTAGCATTCTTGACACGAAAAGTCAGTGGTCTGTGTTCTGGTTGTGCAGAACCCCCCGGACTCTAAACTAACAATGACAATATTTCTATCAAAACGGTCGAATTCAAGGTAACTAACATTCATCATGGCCGACGGCCTTTAGTGTTGTCTGTTTTCTGTCCAGCAGGCCTGAAACGAATAAAACGGACAAAAGTGAAGCAGGCAGCGCCAGTCTACTAACTGATTCAACGAATGACACAAGCCTTAACTTTGGATGCAACTATACGGCTGTCCCACTCACCGAGGTGCCGTCAGTTTTTTCCTAAAAGGACACTGATCCTAGAACGGTCCGAGTCGAAGCAAGCGACATTTCTCCTTCTTCTCTACAGTTGCTTCGGCGGGTTGCAAATCAGCCATACATGCACTACCGCCCAGAATAGTAATCCCGTCTGTCATTGGTCGACTGACAGGTCAATCGCACTCGAAAACGGTTTATTATTGGACAAAATCCAGATGGGGGAAATAAGGAGGCGGTACTTCCGTCTCTGTCTAAACTGAATGCAGTGGTATTCTGTATGAGTATAAACGTCTTATATTATTACAAAAGAAATCTATACTATCTATACTTGTTTTAATGTTTTAGCCATCCCACAATAAAGGCTTTTTATATCCTAAGAAGAGTGCCTTGGACCTTTGCTTTTTTGAGGGTCTTATATTATTAATTTGGTTCAGTTAAACAAAATATTGACCCAAATCAACTATGTAAATAATATTCAGTCATATTTGCCCAGAGATATTTACTTAGAATTGCCTCACATGTAAGGCACATAGTAAAAATAACACAATTACCCAATCAGTGAAACCACTGAAATGAGTTTGTTGCCAGTGGTAAAAAAAAAAAAAAAAAAGAATTAGGTGCAACACCACACGTCTATCTGGAAAGTTTATCAGTTTCATCCTCTGCCTACCTGTTTCCACTGTTCCTACCAAGTGGATATTTGGAAACATGCCAGTAGTAGGTTTTCAACCTCAGTGGACAGGCTAAAATCACTTATTGTGCCTTTAATCATTTATTTGATACAACTTTGAAATCATAGAATAATTACACACATAATTACGCATTGTTCAGTAATTCGTGCAACATGCACCTACAGCTTTCTAAAATAGGTTTCAGCTTCAACTGGCCACAACTAATCTATGCAGATGCACTCCGATGCAGAAAGACAACAATACACACTTCTACACCGCTCAGAAGACTGGAAAACTTTCAGAGCTTTTTTCTGCACCCAGTTGGATTATTGAAGTTTAATAGTGCATTTGTCTTTTAGGGTTGTCAGAGTTGCATCTTCAACCCTTCAGCTGTTTTGCAGCATGTGTTGTAACTAAGCCTTCTAGGAGAAGGCATTTCTTATGCCATTATTTTTTACAAACATGAACTTTAAAGTAAGTCCACCTCCCAACTGAGGCCCAACCATAAACAGAGAGAGAGAGAGAGAGAGAACCTGAACCATCAATGAATCAACAGAAACAGAGAACCTGTGTTATGGTTACAGACTGCTGCTACAGTCAGCACGAGGAACATTTACTCAGACTAACCAGCAGAGGGCGAGCTTGTAACACTAAATATGAGCTTCTGGATTTAAAAAGAAAACAAAAAACATTTACTAATCCATTGTAAAAGCAAAGAAATGTTCTTTTTCTTGACCTGACTCATGATATTGTGCTAAAGGTAGTTTGTGTAGTTAGAATTATAACATTTTCCTTACAGCAGCACCGTTCTAGTCACAGAGAGTCTCTGCAACTGTGAAATGTCTCTCGTTGCTTGAATCTTTTGGCTCATTGCACATTTAAAGCCAAGGCAGCATTGTGCTCAATGTGCTCCCCAGATGCTGTTTCTCTTCTTCTTTCCCTTCTTTCTGAAAATGTTTTTTTTTTTTTTTGTCTGTCGTTGCACCAATGTGAGTGTTTTGGTTCGTTACTGAAGGTTGTTACTCTGCTGGCCCTGCAGCTGCACCCCTTAGGAGTCTTTGGGTGGTAAATGGACATTATTGTCCTGATTGTCTTACCGGACTGTCCCCATTGAAGATCGCAGATCTGAGCTTGACATACATCTGTAACCACACATGCATGCAAACCTATGTTTGTTTTAGCTGTGTTTATTTATTTATCTTTATTTTACTAATGAAAACTTAACAGTTTTATCTCAATAAACCCTTTTTGACTGACTGGTACCTCAGTTTAGGATCCTGACTTGACTAAATTGAGAAAAGAATCATTTGTGTATGTAACTGGTTTCTTTCCCGTTCACTAAAACACACATCTGCACAATAACTGTTATCCTGCAGGTGTAACCACCAATAGCTACAGCTGTTTTCATACCTGTTGCTGTTCTCTGCATCTTTGTCTCTATTTCTCCTCTGTTCACTCCTTCTGTTCCCCCTATCTGGTCCAGTACTATTATGCAGTTTAGCAATCACCAAATTACAAAATAAAGAACAATACTTAAATATGAAGGAGAGCCTATAAAGCTTAATTTCCTTTATATCCATAAAGCTGCTTCTTGGTGAAGCAAATTTGTTCAGATCATCATTCTGTTTGTACTGCAAAGGACTGTACGGTGATTTGGTCTTTGATGACAAAAAATTACTGCAATTTCTTTCTTTATCTTTCCTGGAAACACACAACGCAGCAGACAATAAAATGGAAAATAAGCAACACTTTACACAATTCAATTTATTTGGGTACAAAAAAAAGTACAAAATGAAAAATAGAAAGTAGTAATTATGAAAAAAATGTCAACATCATAAAAGAAAAGGCAATAGTTAAATAATCAATTAAAAACACTACCCAACTAATCTGAAAAAAAAAAAAAAAATCTTGTGCTTTACTGTCGATTTAAACAAAACATTTAAAAAGTGAATTTTTGGTGTGGAAATGCAGACCTGGTGTGAGCAGGGATAAATCCACATGCAGGGATGAATCCACAAACACACAATGAGTCAAACAGTTTCATGTTTTCCCCCAAATATCTGTCATGTTAAAACAATCTCACTACAAGAAACATTTACACTGACATATTTGACAGTAGGCCGTAGCTCAATGTACATTCACATTGCTGTTAGTATTTTTATCAGCTCGTTTTTTTCCTGATTCTTATATACATCATCACTGTGATGAGCCTGATAAGGATTCCCCAATAGATACAAACACCATAAACACTCACAAAGAGCAAACATTAGTAGTTTTTGTATTCATGTTGAGCTCGACATCATCCTGACTGACATAACGAGCAACTCGGAAAAACAGCGAGATAAAGTGAAAACACTTGACAGGAAAGATCAGGCATTTTTGGCGTCTGTAGACTTGAGGGTCTCAGAGCCCGTCGGCGCCATCATTATCCAGGACGTGTGTGTGTGTTCAGTGTTTGTCACTGAGGCCTTCAGCGTTCATATTAACGGGGAGGATTTAAGCGTGTTCAGCGTTCACGCTCAGCTGGTGCCGGACTCAGTGTCTGCGCGTGCGCTGAGCACCTGTGGTGGTGACGTACAGGAGGGGCTGGGGCTGCCGCAGCTGAGGCGCTCGCTTCAGGTTATTCATGTTGGCGGTGGAGGACTCAACGTTTGAGCCTGAGGGAGCAAAAATGAAACAAGCTCAGAGATCATGAGTGAGGAAGGAGGATCTCTCCTCTTGATGATGATGATGAAGGTTTACCTGCTTGCTGGGTGGTGTGAGGAGGCCTGACTTTGGCGAGAGGAGGGACCCCTCTGTACTGAGGACGCAGCATGGGGGCCTGGGGTTGACCATTAATGTGCAGATGAGGGTCTGATGTGCTGTCCAGAGGGCGAAACCTCTGAGCTGTGGTGGTCTTTGTCTGAGGCAGCTGTGAGTGAGATGATGAGGAAGAGTTCACACATGGCCGAGATGAAAAACATCATTTGTTGCTGAATGTAAAAGACAAAAAAACACCCACCGCTTGCCCGGTGACCTCAAATGAACGCGAGCGTCTCTTCTTGCGCCGAGCTTCAAAGTCCACCTCTCGAGGTGTTTGGGCCTTGGTGGCGACCTGGCGGTTACGAGGTCGCGTCCAGGTGACCTGCAGGCCGGGTCCTTCCCCGGTGCTGCTGGACAGGTTATCGTCTGAGGTGGCGTGTCTCAGCTCGGGGCTGGGCTGCCGGCGTCGCATCGGTAAACCTCTAGGAGGCGCCTCGCTCAAAGACAGGCTGCTTTTCTGCTTTTTGGGGTCCAGGGGAGAGGGGGCGTGGGGTAACCGCAGAACATCCACCTCCAGGGCTTTAGAGCGTCGACGAGCTGCTTTTACCACGATGTTCTGGACTCCTCTCAGGATCTGCTGCCGCTCTGCAGACACAGAGAGATAAGCATCAGCTGGCATGTATCATAAATATTTATGCAAGTTTCCCTTGCAGGAAGAAAAATTGGGATCTGAATAAATCATCCATAATGTAATGATTCAAAGGAAATCCTGCAATTATACTGCAGCAAAGAGCCTGCCTGAGCCTAATTTATGCTTAACACAGCTGTGATGATAGCTGCTGTTAAGAGGTGTTTCAGCCACTTAGAAGCATGAGAGGAAAAAACTTCTACACTCATGATGACTCATTTGAAAAGTTAAGAAAGATCATTTTGATCTGGATTCAAAATTTTGAAATACTGGGCCCAGGAGTTTAAGATGCATCCTGTATTTGGATTAGCAGCATCTTCCAGAAGGATCCAGGGGAAGGAGAACGTCACATTTTCTGCACACAGGAAATTTCTGCACACTCTGCATCTAGTCCTCTCCATTTCCAGCACCTTCTCCAAGGTTAAGCGGTCGTCCCCTCACAGCCTTTTTAGATACGTTTGAAATGGTTTAATTTCTTTTTAGTTCAGCTTCCTTTGACACAAGCTGAACTACCTTTCATAAAAAAAAACTATTCATACTGTAGGTCCATCTTAACTTTTCAGCAAACCATACTGGCACGCTACGGTGCACTTCAGCATCATGCTCGCAGAAACAGTTCAGCAGATCATTTCTGGGCTGCAGAAAAGTGCTCCTGGTGTTCTTTGTGACACATAGACTGTGTGGTCAGCTGTGGGCCCATCTGTGGCACCGATTTGGTGCCATGATCAAGAGTCACTGGTGTGACTGTTTGCTTGAGACTAGCAGTTTGTTTTTCTCTTGGCAGATTTCACATTTTGCAGATAATCTACAGGACTGGGTAATTCCTTTGTAAATTTGGCCCATGCTGATAACTAACAGCTGCAACATCTAATAAAAGATTTACAGTTATCATAAAAAAGTATAAGAATAAGGATATACTTTCTGCTTTATTCTACCCAAATACTAGCAATAAAAAGCTTGTAAAATGTGCTCACGTTGCTGCTGAAGCTGCCCAACAATTCTCTGATTCCCGACCTCTGCGAACCCACACTGAATAATGCACTCAAAGGAGCATCTTACCATTTCGTGAAAGGGGGATATCAGTCCCGGCCTCGCTGCTCTCTGGTGATGAGTCCAGGTGGCTGCTGACACTGTGGCTCAGATGGCTGTAGCTCAGGAAGCTGTCAGGAGCCAGAGGCTGCAGCTGCAGGCAGGACATGCGGAGCGAGTCATATGACCAGACATTAAGCACACTTCTTTGCTTTCAGTCTGTCAGGCTAACTTAATCAATGCTGTTCCTCCAAAATCAAATTTAAAAAGGGACATTTGGAGCCTAGAGCTGCTAATGTTCACGTAAACTTCACTCCGTTGATGCATTTTTCAAATAGGGAAAACTAGATTGATGTTATTTCATTTCACTTGTGAAACAAGGACGTAATTAACTGATCTCAACACGGTAAGTTGAGAGAAAAACCTCAACATTTAACAAGGGAAATTCTTTTAATCAGGTTTATGGGTTGATTAAAATGAAGAGGATTTGTGCTTGAAGTGAATAACAAACAAAAACATGTGTGATCACTTTGTTCATTGATGGCACAAAGCAGCTCTCAGGAAAACCACTTCAGAGCAGTTAGTAACACAGGAGAGTCCTCACCTCTCTGTTGCCCTTCCCATTTATGTGGATCGGAGGTGGGGTCATCACGGCCGAGTTCTTCATCTGCCTGGCGTGAGGGCTGCTCTTGAAAACTTTGTCTCTAAAGCGGATGAAACAGAATGATGAACAGAAATGATATATGTGTAAAAACTTGTATAAATGCAGATAATGACAAATAAAACGATGCTCTTACGGCTCGGGCTCTGGCAGAATAGGAGGCAAGGTGTGTCTCCGCATTTTGGCTTGGCCTCGTCTGTTATCGGAGCACATGTTGCGAACGCTCTCCTGGTCTGAATCCACGTCCTGCATGTTGTCGCGACCCTGACCAGGTAGGGTGATCTTCGGTAGAGATCCCTCCTGGAAATAAAAACACAGAAAGTATTTGTGTCAGTGCTCATCTTGTCTCTCTTATCTATATTTAAGTGTGTTAATTAACTGATTCGTCCTCCTGCCGTTACCTTGATGGTGTGTCTGGTGGTTGCCTTATCCAGGGCCATGGCTCTGTCCAGCTTCCTCTCATCCAGCTCTCTCATGTACATATCGTACAGCTCCTGGAGGTGTGGCGGTACAGGCAGGCTGTGATCTGGAAAACAGAAATGCATATTCAGAGCAAATGAAAGTGAGTGAACCAAAAACAACAACCAGAATGAAAACGCTGACTAACTCACCATCGATGAACTGCCTCTGCTGCTGGATGATCTCGTCACACAGGTGTCTGTGCTGCTCAAAGCGCTGCACCACAAAGTTTTTCTGCCGGATGACGTTGTCTTTGAGCAGTGCGTGGGACTGCATCTCGGCGTTCTCGATCTCCAGCTCGTGGACCTTGCAGAGGAGGCCCAGGACCTCGCGCTGCTCCTCGGAGCTCACCCTCCGAGGCAACAGCTCCTCCAGGCGTCGGGCTTGCTCCCGCAGCTGCAGAAACCTGCGCTCCAGCAACCCCTAAAGGACACAAGCCATGATTCGGTGAGTCCAGGAGCGTACCAAACGAACAAGACGCTGCAGAAACATTCAGTTATCTTCATGACGCCGACAGAAAATCCCACCTTCTGTTTTTGAATCTTTTTCTGTTCAGCCATGAGGAAGACCAGGTTTTCTCGAGCCACCGCCACCTCCTGTGTCTCTGTGCTGTCTGGGGGAGACTCCGAGGAATCTGAGTCCTTCTCACTTTCGTCCTTATTGACACTTTCCTTCCTCCTTTCTGCACGCCACTTTCTTCTGCGCCTGCTCCGCTCCTGCTCCCAACTATGACAAAAATAAAACACGTCAGTGATAATTTCCAGCTGAAAGCGTAAATCTTAAATAGTGTAAAGTGCTCTGAATTTGGAAGTCAGTTTTCAACTACTTTTTCCAGCTGACTGAAATCCTGAATGATTCGCTCAGGATTGTTAGATGGATGGTGTTATGAGTCATCTGTGCAGAAAAATTTGAAAAAGAAAAAATCCCTTAACACTGACTCTGCAATTGTTAGAAGGACTTTGGAGGTATCAATCTGGATCTCCATGTTGCTGTTCTCCAGCTCCATCAGGCTCTTCCTGATCTCCATCTGCTGGCGGAAGGCATCCAGAAGCTGCTCCCTCAGCTGATCCATCTCTGCCCGGCTCTGCTGGCTGGAGTGGGCCTGGACCTCCGCTGCGAGTGGGGAGAGTAAACAGCAAAGAGTAAGACAAAAACCAACAGGATACAGTTAAAAAATGGACAATCTTCTGGAAAATGTACCCTGAATGTTGCGGATGTCTGCGCGGTCGGAGTTTAGCTGGCGGCTCGCCTGATCTGCGATCTTCTTCTTGAGCCGCTGGATCTCGCAGCGCAGGTCTGAGATGATGTTGGTGTACTGAGCAATGTGGTACGACACATTAATCAGATTCTTCTTCACCTGAAGCACAGAGTGATGAGAAAAAGAAAGCAAAATTCAGATGCACCTGAAAACTTTATAACTGAAAGTTTATTTGCAAAACCGGATTAAAATGGCATATACAGCGGGGGAAAAAGTGTTGAACACATCAACATTTTTCTTAGAAAATATATATCTAATTGAGCTATTGACATGAAATTTTCACCAGATGTCGGCAACAACCCAAGTAATGCACACCTACAAAGAAATCCGAACATTTATGTCCATAAATTAAGTTATATGTAACATAGTGAAATGACACAGGGAATAAGTATTGAACACATGAAGAAATGGAGGTGCAAAAAGATCTGGAAAGCCAAGAAAGCAGCTGGAGTCTGCCAGTCTTTAGAAAGTAATCCTGTCCCCTGTCCCCACATCTGCACAAACCCATGACATTCTGGAAAACATAGTCTGGTCAGATGAGACCAAAACTGAACTCTTCAAATGTCATAAGACACAACATGTTTGGAGGAGAACTCGCACCACACTTAGCCCCCAAAACACCATAGCAACAGTAAAGTTTGGAGGTGGGAACATCATAGTGGGGGCTATTTTTCAGCATGTGGTACTGGCAGACTTCATATTACTGGAGGAATAATGAATGGAGAAAAGTAGAGAGACATTCTGGACCAGAATCTGCTGCCATCTGCAGCTGCTGAAGATGAAAAGAGGCTGGATCTTTCAGCAAGACAACCATCCCAAGCACACAGCCAAGAAACACTCAACTGCTTGAAGAAGAAGATAAAGCTGCTAGAATGAACCAGCCAATCACCCTACTTTGAAAATATTTGGAAAGAACTAAAGATTCGAGTTCACAGAAGAGACCCTTGAAGATTTGAAGGCAGTTTGTGTGGAAGAATGGGCCAAATCACATCTGAGCAACGTATTCCACTGGTTTCTCCATACAGGAGGCGTCTGGAGGCTGGAATCACCAACAATGGTTTTTGCACTAAGTATTAAATAAATTTCAGTAAGCGTATTCAATATTTATTCCCTGTATCATTTCACTACATTACACATAACTTAACTTATGGACATAAATGTTCGGATTTCTTTGTAGATGTGCATTACTTGCGTTGTTGCCCACATCTGGTGAAAATTTCATGTCAGTATCTCTACTAGAATATTTTCTGAGAAAAATGTTGACGTGTTCAATACTTTTTTTTCCAGGCTGTATTTACAACAGATATAGAAGTTCTGAGTTTACCCGTGTTCGAATGCTTTTGGCACGGTCTGCGTATGTCAGGGTGTTACGAGACTCCTCAAAAGCTATAGAGGCGGGGCTAATGTGGGCTATCATGACAGTCCTGCTGTTCCCACCCAGAGAGTCCTATTTTTCACAGACGAGAGGCAGGATGATGATTGAACATGCAACTGAAGCCAAGATGAAGGATCGTACAGCATCTTGCTGATAAACAGTACCTTCAGGAGGCGAGTCAACTTGCTGTCTCGATAGTTGACGTACTTGTTTCCATTTTTGTCACTCAGGGCGTTGATGCAGTTGCCCAAAGCCAGGAGAGAGCGGTTGATGTGGGCTCCTTCTTTCAACCTCTGACCTCTATTCTGAGTCTAGATGAGAAGACAGATGAGTGTGAAAACCTCTGAGTATTTTTGGATGCTTCACACCAGTGACAGCAGATATAAAAGCCCACAGGAAATGAAACATAATGGATATGGGGAGTAACAGGCAACAAAAGCAAGCAACTTTTCAATTAATGTGTCCTCGCCTTGAAGACAAAGGCGAAGGTTACAGATATTTCATCTTCTTTCGCTGAGAGATTTTCATTTAGTTTTACCTTCTCCTCTGAGGTGGAAAGAGTCAGGAAGGTTCCAAACTGCAACAGGATTTTTTTCAATTTCTGGACTTAATTACCAGCTTATTCATTTTTATTTTTTATCTTCTTATTATTTATTTATTTACTTCTAATTCTAAAGTTTAAACCTCAAGGAAATTTATAATCATGGTAAAAGATTTTTCAACTGAGTTTCAAAGTTAAGCAAAAATTATAATAATGGTGAAAATTACTTTTCAAACCCATTTTTATTTGCCTCTAAAGCCCTTTTTCCCAGAACATTTAACTGCTTGTATAAGATTAGCCAACACATGCCAGTAGATGGCGTTACCTCCTATGTTTGCCTCATTAGTGCTGAACTAAATGAAACTCCTTGGAGGCAGAAAAAAAAAATCTCCCTTTGGCTTCTCTTAATAAATTCTCAGCTCTGTTCAGTTAATATTGGAGGTCGGATGCTCTCTTCATCAGTAGCGTAGCTGTGACTACTTCAGTCGTCTGCTGCATGCTCATTTCACGGTGTGTCACGCTGCCGCTTAGGTAAACAAGAGATGAAGAGATTCCTATCACTGACAAAAGCAGCTAACTGAGAAAAATCGTCATCTGTTGACTGGTTGTATTGAACAAACTAGAAAGCATTCCCAGCAGAGGAAATTAAAAGAATTCACCTGATTGTTTTGACCTTGCATGATTTGTTTTTTCTTTTTTTAAAAAAGTTGAACACAGTAACAAGCTGGAAACATTGCAACTTACATATCCTGCTAACACAAACAACACCAGCTTTCATAAGGGGTCGTGTTGTGTTTGACGCATGCAGTACATTTGGTGCTGTCGCTATAGCTGATCAAATCAGAGGCAGTCGACTTATCAAATATCATCTGCATATTATAACAATAGACCATACTGCAATAATAACTAGTAAAACATCCAGCCACTGCAGCAGTCCAATAAATTTGGAAGAATGGAAGCATAAAGCGGTACAAAATGGAGACATTCAAATAAAGAATAAAAGAAATTTCCACCAGATTTCATCACAGCGAAGGCTTTTCTAAAGCCGCAGAGCACAGTTTTACACTAACAGTAACATGAAGCCATCTGCAAATCTGATGGTGTATTCATTTTATAAATTGGTCAGTGGTTTTTAATAACTGATATAAAAGAAGTTTAATTCAAATCATCACAGTTTTATTGAACCCTCAGTTTTACGGACTAAATATCATGATGCAAACCTCGTAGCTTTGAGGCTAAACGTGCAAAATGTATGTAATTACCCGCACGGATAAAAACACACCTGCACACACACAAGCCAAACGTAATTGTGCACATTAAACAGTTTCAGTCGGTGCGCACACTCACCTGTGCTGCTCGCTCTGAGCCGGCGAGGTCAATCATGAAAAGGCGAGCAAAGCGGACCTCCTGCAGGACATCACGACAGCGGCTCTGCTGTTTAACGGCCACCTGCAGCACAGCGTGGGAGCGAGATGACGTCTGATTGGCTGCTGTCGGCTCCTGGGTGCGCTGTTTGTTGCCCTTCATTAGTAATTCCATAATCTGAAAGCACACAGGTACAGTTATAACAATGATAATGATAATAATAATAATAATAATGGGTTGTTTAACTTCTCTCACCTCTTGGGCATTAATTGTAGACACCTCTGTGATCCCTGCAACCTGAATCACACCTTTAGAGTCTTCTCTTAGGTCTAAGAAGCCTGAGGATGGGTTCAGCAGGTCACGGATCATCTCATTGTAGATCTACAACGACACAAACAGAACATCGCTCATGACTACCGGGAGGATGTTTATCTCCACATACAAGCCTGCATTCATTGCTCAAATCTGAAACAAAAACATGGGCTGCTATATTCCCTCCATCTACTCAATTTAATTCATTTTTAAACATTTCTTCTTGTTGGGTGGCAGCTGTCTTTACAGGTAAGAAAACGCAGCTGACTCCTCTGGACTGACAGTTAATGTCCAAGTGAAAATCCATCAGCCACATAAAAGCAAAGCAGACGAAATGACATCGTGGAAAGTGACCACTGGATGGCAAGCTGTAAATAGTTTGGGGATGTAGTGACACCTTTTATTTGCCAAGCTCACTTTAGCTACAAACTTTAACAAGAGGAGTCTTTTACTCGCACTGTAAGCAGGTTATTTATTCAGCTATATTTACCCCACCTGTAGTTTCTCATTGCTGGTGGTTACACAAGACAGAGGATGCGCTGTCAGCGTAGCAGAGCTTAAAAGTTTGTTTTGCTCCATTTCTACAGAATGAACTCAACTTATGTAGAAAACAAGTCAGAAAAGCATCAGTTTCAGAGCATCATTTCATTAATGAACATTAGGGATGCACGGTATAGGAATTTTGGCCGATACCCGAAATGCCAATATTTTAAAACTCATGTGGCCCATAACCGATATCAAAACCAATATTAAGGCTGATACTACAATCACATATCAGCATATGAAAAATCGCGGAATTTTTGTGAATTCTCGCAAGATTTCATAACAGAACGCTGAAATATCGCGAAATTTCGTTATTAAAATAGATCGATACCATGTTTTTATATGTCAATGTGATATCAGCATCTGAAAATATTGTGAGATTTCGTTTGTAAAATAAATCGATACAGTGTTTTAAAATGTCAATATGATACCAGCATATGAAAATATTGCGATATGTCAGTGTATCAATATTTTTTTCCCACCCCTAGTCTTTAGACGTTTTGAGGTCAAAAAACAAGTTTTTGAAGAAGTTTTTTTTTTTTTTTTTTTTCTTTAGAAACAGCGAGCTGATCCGTTAAATATCAGTGGGGTACCCAATGTCCGATATTCAGTTTTAAGGCCTATATTGGCCGATACCGATAAGGGGCCGATTAAACTGAACATCCCTAAAGAACATGTCTGTGTGTCTGTGCGTGACACATCTGTGATTCAGCACGTGATCCTGAGATCTGAGCTAGGAAAGGAACAGATGTGTGCTCTCTACTCTATCAGGCTATAAAACTACGTTTGACCTCTCTGCGGTGAGGCGGCAACGTTAACAGATTGCTCCCTGGAAACTGCAAACACACGCGTCACACATACCCAATGGTCTAAGGATTCATCCTGATGAGATCAATACAGGCCAGAGAGCATTCAGATTCCACGCCTGCTGTTTTGATAGAAAGAAAAATTCATTCCCACCCACCCAGTGTTCAACTACAGAGCTGCTTCTCGGTAAATTGTCACTCGATGTGCATAATGACAGTGTCTGGCAGTGAAAACAAAAAGCATAATTTTCATGTCAAATCCATCCCTTCTTCCTTGAAGGTAAAATTCTGAGCCAGCGAGTGCTTATTTGTGCCACTTTCTTTTTGTTGAAGGCTGAATGTTCTTTTCATATTCACTCTTTGAAGGCATGATTCTATTCATCATCTGCCTCATTCTCTGTCACTCTTCATTTCTTTGTGACAGCCTGAACACTTTGAATAAATTCCATTTTCCTCCTGTTCCTGCGGTTTTCCAGAACATCATATTACCGTCACCACAAACTTACTGTATGACAATATAAATTTCAAGTTCCAAACTGAAGCAAAGTGAAATATGAAGGGAGATGTAAAACCACTGAGGCTCAGCTCTGCTGTTAGAGTCAGATGAAGCAACTCCATATATCCAGCGCTGTTAAGGGCTCTAAACTCCCAGATTGAGCTGTTGCTGCCTCTTTGTAATGAGGTGTGGGAGCAGGACCAGCAGGCACACAGAAACAGCCACATCATCAGCCTGCTGCTTCATCTGTGCCTGAATATCCACCGACAGAGGAAGAGATAATCGCTCTGCCAGCAGGATGATAGCTCCCTGCACATCTGAGAGTGCTAGTTAGTTAGTTGGAGTGTACGGTGGTGTTAAAGAAAGCTGCTGCAACACAGTCTGGTCTGTACACCCTTTGATGATGTAGCTGAAGTTACACAGACTTTGGAAAAATGTCTACATGTGTCTTGCCTCGAGATACGACATGGAGACGCTGTACAGCATGTCATCGCTGGTCTCCTCGATGGCACGGAAAAGGTCGTTCAGCGTCCGCACGTAGATGCCTGGCTCCTTGTCTGTTCCCAGCATGGTGTACGTCTTCCCACAACCTACCGACAAAACAGGATTAGAGCAAGTTGTCAGCACTAAAATGATGATGGTAAAAACAGATAAACGCTAAGCACCCAGAGCCAATCATTTCCTCTAACAGCTGGCGGAGATCAAACATATTTAAAATCGGTTTTGGATTGTTTTTCTTTTCAAGACTTTCACTGTTCAAAAAGGTTTAGCATGAAGTTGAATAATTATCAAATCCCAAACCCCTTTGTCAATAATGACTTAAACATAGACACTATCACAGCATTTCACAGCATTTCACAGCACAGCATTCCAGCACATTACGAAGTACACAACAATAAGAAATTTTACTTATAATAAATCATAATACACAATATAACTGCTTTCTTTAAGCGCTTCATCGTTGTTAATTACATGATCTTTTCTCATTTGTTTAAATTTTCCTATTGTCTGACATGTTTTTGTCTTTACTGCAGCTCATCCATAACTGAACTCCTCTTGTACAGTTACAGTGTACTTTTGTTTCCACAAAAGCTTAATTGATTTGAAAAATACAATAATTATAGTACTTATAATAATAATAATAATAATAACAAAAACTGATATGACTCTTGTGTTTACATCTGCACAAGATGAGACCAACACCAGTTGAACACGGTTGAACAGAAAACAGGGGGAAAGAGTCAGAAACAAAGAGAAAGATGGGTAACTTGATGAACTGACAGTTCAACTCGTCTTTGACAGTCTTCCATAAATGTTTGACATATTGGAAGAGGAGTATGACTCATTTTCTCACCATATTTTTTGCTAGAATTGGAACCTGAAACAGCTGTTGGTAAGATGTCTCATCCTCTTCCTGAAAGTGGGCTGACTAACAGCAGGTTAAGTGTCATGAAGATGACGGATGAAACTGGTGGAAGACGCCTTTATTCAGACAGGGCACCATGTATTTGGGTCACACAAAAACACAAACCTGTGGGTCCATAGGCAAACACAGTGGCATTGTAGCCTGATATGAGGCCTTCGATCAGACCTTTGGTTGTCGATCTGTAAACCTCTTCCTACACAGGAGGAAGAAAAAAACAAAACATTAGAGGAACACAAATAAGGAAGCTCTGATTCATTTAACTTTTATTTCTGACTGACCTGACTGGCTGAGAAATCGAATGCCACGTCAAACATGTAAGTCTTCTCCCTGGAGCGGTTGGCACGCAGGATGTCATCCGGATCTTCCATGGGGTCCATCAGAACCACCATCTAATGATGGAGAAGGAAAAAGAGTCAGCCAAATGAAAGAGAGAAGAAGAAATCGCGAGTCGGTGGTTAGTGTCCAAGCCCATGTTGACATTTCAGTGGCCAATTACCTTGATGATGGGTCCCTTTGACAATTACTGTAGAAAGCTGTGCTAATGAGCAAATGTGATCTCAGGTAAGTGAAGTGAGGCAAAAGTGTGGTAAAGGTGAAGGTAGAAAGGACAGTCAAAATGTCACTGAAATACAAATTAGTCTATAAACTCAACTCTGCTTGGACTGAATGATGCACGTGTCCTATTATTCTAACAGCCAAAAGCTCTATCTATTGTCTGTCTTTAAATGAAAAGGTGCATTAACATATACGTAGATGTAGTGGGCAAAAGACCCTCAAAACAAGGACAACAGCCAAAAAAAAAAAAAAAAGGGATGTTTGTTGCAGATAAATTTTTTTTTTCAAGTGAGTCATTTTGTATGTGATGCAGCTCTGGAGAGATGCCAGATGCAGTTATAACCTTCGGCACACTGAATCATTAAAATCAGTTCTTATCTCCTGGTACATATCCTGAGGCCCCTGACCATGTGATTAATGCACCCCCTCCAGTACAACAACATTAGGTCCAGCATCCAATTAATCATCATCAACCACCATTTTCTCATGGTTTTGCTGTTTGTTTATGATCAAACTGCTGAGCTGAATGTAAAGAAGCGTGGGAGACGGAACAAAGGGAATCCTTTAAACACTAGTAATGGCTTTTGTTAAAAGCTGCAAAACAGCGTATGAATCTATGTGTAAGATGTATTTCAAGTGTTCTTTTACAGTCATTTTTACACCAAAAAGTGTATCCGATATGTCGATATTTTATTTCATTTCTATTTTTTTAATATTGGTATCAATATGCCGATACTTTAAAACTCATATCGATACAGATATTAAAGCTGAAAAAAATAAGCAGTCATTGCAAATAGCAGTTTTGTTATCCGTTTCCGACACTTTGAAAAACAGGAGTGGGCAAAAATATCGATACACTGAAATATCGTGATATTTTCATATGCCGATATCAAATTGATATTTAAAATGCTGTATCGATGTATTTTACTAATAAAATCTTGTGAAATTTCATCTTTATGTTAAAAACTCTCGCAATATTTATTGAAGTATATTTATTGAGTCGATTTTTGTCGACGCCACCACAGCATCTGCATTGGATATGAGATAAAATTTACCATAGAAATGAAGCAGTATTATGTATTGCTCCCATCAATGCTGATCAAAGGTGAAGTCTGTAAAACTCCACAGTGCAACCCCCCCCAAAACTCTGTAATATTGCAGCTTTTTCTGTATTACTTCTGTTGTTTCCTGTATTCTTTAAATAGATGGAAATACAAATTCTATTATGTAAATAAACAACAAATTTACACATCTAATTAAAAAAAAAACACAAGATGTCCATTTTATGAAAGGAAATATTTCACTTTACATTAAAACTCTGTTATAATCTGAATTGATCACAATTTCACTAAAATGTAATAAAAATAATGACCTAAATTCGGGCTTATTGCCGTCTACATTTTGTTATTTTACTTTCTGTAGTATTCATGTATGCATATAGTTTTGGCCACAGATCTTAGATTACAGAGATTGGCACTTGGGGACAGGGGGATCCAGATTCAAGTCCAGCAACTAGCAGCAAAGATGAATCACAGTGAGGCCATGAGCAGGGTCCTTAACTATAATTCAATTATTATTATACATGCTGACATCTTTCATTAAACATTTAAAAGCTGAAAAAACAACAACAAAAAAAAAAAACAAAAAAACAAAAGACATCATGTAAAAGTATAGGTATAAACTGTTTTTATGATGGCATTTTATTATTAGCTTTTTGTGTTTGTTTACACTACTGCAGCCACTTAACAGAACTAAAAGCTGATTGAACAATTTACATGAACACTGAACTCAAAGTCCCAATGTTAGAGGGTGATTTCTTTTTATTATTAAAAGAAATTGAGATTTACCAGCTGATATGAAATTGTTCATATTTAGTCAGGGTTAGTCTGTTTTAGCCTTGTTCAAATTCTAGTAGCAGAAACTTGAAGTTTAAGTATCTATTGTTTTAATAAATGTAGTTTATGGTGGAGGTGAATTCTTTTCTACTGAAGCAGAGCCAAGTTTATATCTCCTTCCCTTTGGTATATCTGTAAATATCAACCTGCCACAAAACCCTGTGCTTTCTGATTTTCGATGCTCCATCTGCCTCCTTCTTCTGCTTCCCTTCTGTCTCTTTTTTCTTTTTCATACATAGGTCTTTGTAAGCCTGGGAGTTTACCATGATGCCTTCCATGCACTACAACTTATCATCTTCTGTATAACCATTAAAAAAGGATGCACAATATAATCGGCCTCCTATAGGTATCGGTCTTTATCGGCCTTAAAACTAAGTATCGGACATCGGCCACCCCACCAATATTTAACCGATATTTAACTGATATTTAACCCATCAGGCTGCTGTTTCTTAAATCTAAAAAAATACAAAAAACTTCTTCTTCAAAACTTCTTTTTTACAGACTAAAAATTTTAAAGACAGTTTCTTTTAGGATGTTCTGTGTGGACAAAGTTTCTAAATGATCATTTGTGTAAATAACCAAATATTTGGGCTGGGAAAAAATGTCAATACACTGAAATATTGCGATATTTTCCTATGCAGATTTCATATTGATATTTGAAAACACGATATCGATCTATTTTACCTACAAAATCTCATGAAATTTCAGCGTTCTCTAACGAAATCTCGCGTTTCACAAAAACCCGCGAGATTTCGTAATGACAAAATCTCATAAGATTAAGTTAGTAAAATAGATCAATGCCACATTCTTAAATATCGAAATGATATCAGCATTTGAAAATATCACAATATTTCAGTATATTGATATTTTATCCCACACTTACAAAATATCCCATTTTTGGGGATTTTTTTTTTCTAAGGGAGAAGAAAATCCAGGTGGTTCTAGGATATAACGCCCATATCCTATTAGTTTTGTTAGAACAACTGTCATTAAGTTTGACTTGTTATACATAACACAAGTTAAGGTATTTCTCTAATTTTGTACAAGGAATGAATATTACATAACTTATTTTTCAGCTTTAATATCGGTATCAATATCGGTTATCGACCACGAGTTTTAAAATATCGGCATATTGGATATCGGGCAAAATCCAATATCGTGCATCCATATCATTAAATATATTGTATAAAGTTGACCTATTTAATAAATAACTATGTTCCGATATTAAAGTTGTGAACTTATTTTTCGCATTTAATCACAACAGGTGCTATAAAAAGAACATTATGGAGACTGGTGGGGAGTTATGTAATGTAGTAATCTATAACACCTGCAGCATCAGCCTCACACCTGCAACTGCATCTGTTTACTTTGATGTAAAAGAAAAGAAAATGTGCAGAATTATTACTTAATAAAATCACAATTTCCACCTTTTCTAAACCAACTGAGCTACTGTAAACCTTATTTACAAACAACATTCAAAATGTGGTTTTTACTAAATAGAAAAGGGGGAAAAAGATATTAAAAAATAATTCAAAACAGGAAATTGAAAAGAACGGAAATGTCAAAGGAAGCTGTCTTCACTGTATAACAGGTTGTCCTTGTGACAGTCTGTATGATACAGGCACAGCATGTATGCACTCATTTATACAAATAGCCATCCCCACAGGCCATCTGAAATGTTCCGGTTCCTGCTCATAATGACTGAACAAGCAGCTCACATGTCCAACTCATTCTCAGCATGTGGAAGACAGGCACAAGCTCAAGCAAATTAAAGGGAACATTGGAAAATCTGTATAAAATGGGTTTTTTTCTGCATCTGTGCACAGTCACGTTTCACATGAATATGCAGAGACAGAAATGTCACATTGTTCCAGCGGTGCTGCCCAACTCTTATTCCCACAAGCACCAGTAAATGAAAACTCTCAAGAAGAATCTTTCAGAGACAAACAGAACAGCATGGCATCAAATAAAAGAGAAAGTGAAAACTGAGGGACCAACCACAGAGTCGGTGAGCGCAATTTACTTGAGCATGATGCAGCAGCAAAATGATCACCATCAGAATATGACGCATTTGAGTTTCCGGGGACAAGTCGAGGAGAAAGTCTATAAAACTTTGTACCCTCGACTCTTTGCTGAGGGCCAGCTGGGATTCTGTGAGGTGTGATCAGCTGGTCAACTACATTTAGCTGCGGATCTTAAGAGTCCTCTGAGGTCCGTAATGCTGAAGCACCCTGCTCGTTTGATGATGCCCTCAACCGCTGAGCCGCTCACTTTGAAGCCTCTCAATTGAAATTCAAGAGGGGAGATTTCACTTTTAATAAATTGACAACACATGAAGGTGGTAAGCATGGCGAGCTTGGACAGCCTTCAATCAGCAAAAAGGTGGACGGGAGAGATGAGGATGCAGCACTCAAGAAAAAGAGTAAAGATGGAAAGACGGGAGAGACGGAGCAACACTTGATCTCCGCACAAGGAAAACGTGAAGCAAATTAATGCCGCTGTCTTCCTGATCCCTTTTCCTCTTTTCGTCCAAGTGGCTGCAGTGACGTTCGACTTCTGATCGTGTTACAGAAAAAAGATACCGAGAACAAAGGAGTGCTTCTTTTGATATCCAAGGTCAGAAGCTCTTAAGTCACTTAGTCTCAGTCAATCTGATATCCCTCACAATCAATGTGAGAATAGTCTGAAGAATTTGTTTACTAAAAAAGACCAGGAGTCCGAGTCCTTGAGCTTGAGAGAAAAAGAAAAGCAGCACATTCATAAGACTGTTCACTCTCAGAACTGTGTGCTGTTAAACCTGTTGTACAGTCAACCATCTGCAGCTGTTAACGTGTTTGTAGATCTTTGGTGATGAGTGAAGATTACTAAGCAGTAACTAAATCTAAATAAATCAGGCTGTAGATTTCAGACTTGTCTGGGATACACTCAGAAGACTTTTCTGTCAAAGCCAAACAGCTTTCTATTCCCTCTTGTTTTAAACCTTTGGTACCCCCAGGTGCCAGTCACCTGAAAGCATGGACCCTGCTACACTGCTCAGTCGCATCATTTTAAACTCCCTGTTTGTGCCAGAGTGACCAACACAACCTGGTTGAGGAATGGGATGCCATCCCACAGCAAAATGTAGCCAGGCTGATCACAAGCTTAAGGATGAGGGGCCTGGGTGTTTTGGATGTGTGGTTCTTCCACGTGCTACAGAGGCCCCTAACACCAAACTTAAGTCAGCAGCGGAATAAGCTGTTCGGCACAAGCAGAGAAGATTTGGCAAGTATTTCATGGACACAAGCCTAATTCTTAACCCTGCTCCTCATCCCACTAATCCATTATCTTTAAAAGGTAGCGCCCCTTAAATAACAGAAAAAACAGGCTTTCCAACGGAATGAGAAATATTACCCACACGCATGGTTTCACCTTAAATAATCAACCAAACACACATTTCCTTACTAGAGATGTAACGATATGAAAATTTCATATCACAGTTATTGTGACAAAAATGATCAAGGTTATCATTGTTATCACTGTATTATTGACCGCCCCCCCAGCATCTTTAAAAATATCCCAAATCTACTATTGTCCTTTTCAAAGGGTGCCTGCCCACGTGGGCGCCCTCATTGCCTTCTGCCATGTTTTCATGAATTAAACATTACATACTGGGGCTGGTGCTGCTTTTCAAGGCAGTGAGCAGCGTCACTGTGAGTTTTTCAAAGTGCAGTAATTAATTAAGGTTTTAATGATAATTAAAATTTGAAATGGTATTACTAATCATTGGGAATTTTATCACAGTTTATCATTTTACCGGTTATCATTACATCCCTATTCCTAACTAAGGTAAGGTTTATATAAATTAATAATGATGGCTAAGCCCTATAGGCTCATTCATTAAAAAAATACCATTTATGAATTACAAAAACCAGCCAAGATTTTTTCACTGGTTAGGACTTTTATTCTAAATACTGCCTCAAAAGTAGTTTTGTTATTCTGTTGATATTTTCCCATCTCTGTTGCCACTTGTAGAGCTATTCTTCTGCTGTAGCAAAGACAGACAACCTTATACCAGCTTTTTAATTTATGCAATATTTTATTCCAAACAATATATAAAATCAGGACATACCTTTAATATCAGCAGTTATTGATGTCTGTCTGGGAAGCAAAACTGTACCAGCGCATGTATTTGTCTGCACTCACCAGGCAGCTTCTCACTTGCTTCCCTTCTGCATTTGACAGCAACAAGGTTGTGCACTGCGTTACTTCTTCTGACAGTTGCTAACTTCACAGCTACTTATTTAGGACAAGCACTTACATTTAAAACTTGCCCAAACTGACCACTGATACAGTATGAATACTAATAATTAATGGTACAGTTTACTGAGTGGTGAATTGTGTGATGTATCAAATGGACCATCCTATAAACGTGAGGCTGGAAAATGATCATCTGAATAAATCTTCATGAGTAGGGAAATACAGTGGTTTTTAGAGGATCAAACTCACAGCTGGGACAGGACACTTATGTGGCCAAATCAGCTTTTCTCACGAGGGCGTGGTGGTTAGCACCCCAGCTTCACAGTAAGAAGGTTGTTAGCTGGGGAGGGGGGTTTGAATAATTCCAACAGCAGCCTTCCTGTGTGGAGTTTGCACGTTCTCCCCGTGTATGCGTGGGTTCTCTCTGGGTACTCCGGCTTCCTCCCACCGTCCAAAGACATGCATGTTAGGTTAATTAGTCACTCTAAATTGTCCCTAGGTATGAATGTCAGCAAGTGTGGTTGTCTGACTCTCTGTGTTGGCCCTGCAACAGACTGGCAACCTGTCCAGGGTGTACCCTGCCTCTCACCTGATAATAGCAGGGATAGGCTCCAGCAACCCTGCGACCCTGAACTGGATAAGCGGTACAGACTGATGGATATATATATATATATATATATATATATATATATATATATGTTCTTATATGTTCTAAAATGTGACACTGATGTTTTATCTTTGCAGGGTTTTTTTAAACTAAAAGGACTAACGAAGGAAAAAGTACACTTTTGTAAATGTAAGCCTCTTAGAGTGGACGAGACCTGCTATTATATGCATAGTGTGTAATTGTGTAATTGTGCTCCTTGAGAAAGCTAATGGCCATGCAACAATGCTCTTACATAACTGCAAGTGTAGCAGGGATCAAATGTCCATGGATAGTTTCGACACTGCACATGCACTTGGGAAAATCATTAAAAGCTAAAGGTGATGATGACACCTATAGTCCCATCTGTTGCCTGTGTTTCTTGAGTTACAGTCCCTCCACAGCTCCACCCATGAACATCCACACAGCAGCTGCTGCTCGGGAGTTCCTAAGCTACTCGTTTTCTTAAGTCTACTGATAAGACTGAAAGGTGGTGGCTTCAGGGAGATAATGCAGCAACCTACTGTAGGACTGGGTGTCTGATCATGTGCCTCTGGGTTTGGATGCCAGAAATGACCTATAAGGAGCCATCCAGACGTTGTCAACACATTCAAGTGCCCTTCAGTGACTGTCCTCTGTGTACAATTAAGAGGCTTCCGAGAAACAAAAAATCTGGGATGAAGCACAGGTCAGTATTAGCTGTTGAGCCCTGACAGCCACTCAGAGTGCAGAACAGGTTAAGAAACATGGCAGCCTCCTGGAACATGTGAAATCTCCCACATCCTCTCTCTCTGGCAGTTGCATAGAAACATGTATGCATATACACACTCAGCAACAAAGAAAGCAGCAACAAGCAGGTCTGTGCGAGTAGTAGGAAGCACAAAGCACGACGGGGGAAAAAAATCTATGAAGATATGCCCAGCTCTTTGATATAAACTAGTTCACACAAATTACAGCATTGTTGAAAAAATAAACAAAATAGAACCGTGTTTTCAAAATTCTAGAGGCTCTGTGTGAAATGGCTGGGGATGAAAGAAGGGTGGCTTTTACAGCAAGATGATGAGAAACAGCTCAAAGCTTCAATATGGACTGCCAAGGCCCACAAGCCAAGATTTACCCATAATCCCAACACAGCCTCGACTGAAACATCATCAAAAATCTGGAGATGGATGACAAATGAGAAATGCAATGGAAGTGGTCGAAGAATCATAAAACTATAATTATTTCAGCTTTGCATGGACCAAGTATTAATTTTCCTGTAATAGTTCATATATATTTTAACCTAGTTTTTTCTTCACAATGTATTTTTTTAAAATGCACTTCCCATTTTTTTAGCACATGCTCTTGCGCATTGTGCCTGTTTCATAATTGACCAACATGTCACTATTGCTATTGCATTTACGCAACAGGAAGAATTATATTAATAATGAAAAATTTTGCTTCAAACGAGCCTGTTGCATGATGAACAGGAGATTAACAAAAGCACTCCGACAAAAACTAAAGGGCTCCCAGATGGCTGGAAGAATTTTCATGCTGTGATGAAAAGGAGAAGGCTGACTAAAGGAGGCCAAAACTTGACATTCAGGCTAATTATCTTTCCCATTTAGCAATAAGAAGAAGAAATAAATAAGTAATAATGTTTCACAATTTACCATTTCACATTTTCAAACGCATGATTCATCATTGATTAAATAATCATCATTTATTCTTTGCATCAAAATTTGTGATCATGTTATCAGATATTACTTCTATAAAAGGTACAGTATCAAAAACACCACTTTCAGCAGCACAAACTGTCAGCTGGCAAATCAACCCCATACAAACTGACCAGTTCGTCTCTCATTCTGGTGTACTTGAATCATGAGCAGGCTTCAAACAAGGATGAGTCAGTGGACAGCTGCAAGGCAACCAAACACAACAAGCTCCTGATACGAGTAATGGAAATTTCTAAGATGCTGAGGTTTCACTGTTAACAAACAACCTGAGGGGGAAAAACTCTGCCTTGTACCTACTGTAGAAAAAATCCACCATTTGAGCCCATTTATTAGTTGTTATTATTTAGAGACATGAGTAGAGTTCACTGCATGACTTCCATCCACCGTTTAGCTGTTACATTACGCCACTGCTTAAGCTTATATACCATGCTCTCTCAAAGATCAGGGAGGAAAAGAGCTTTAGACTGATTGACGCTAAAGTCTGAGGCTCTTTCTGCTGTTTCAAATCACCCCTTTTGTTGACGGCTGTCTAACTCACAGTTGCCACTAAATCAGTCATCAATTCTGAAACAAGTGGGCAAGAAACCAAAAGGATCTGAGAACCGCACAACATGAAAAGGAAACCAATTTCCTGGTTCACAGACTCTATTCATATCGTTATTTTTAGCATTTTTAATCATGCCGTGTGCTTTGTCGCCATGCATCATTTCATTTGGATGCAGGGTGTGTCTCAATTTAACCTGACCCTGGGGGTAAGCATAATAAAATGGCCAGAGCGTGGGTTTACACACTGCAGCCATGAAAAAAGAAGCTCCTAAAATATTCATATCCTCACAAGGAGCCAAAGTCAAACAACAGCTTGCTTATGCGATGACATGAAACCAATTAGTGTGATGGAGTTTTCTAAATACAATAAAAAACAGCGGGGTGCGATGGAGCACCTCACCCAAGCTTTTCTTGGCTAATCAGCAGCACCTGCCGTTCTGCTCATTAAAGCAGCAGGGATCACTTGGTTGGCCATCTTGCTGATTATAGCGCTGCCTGCTCCCACCGCAGATCCATAATTCAAAGCATGGATGTGGTGCAGTTTCACGGGCCAGACAGCTCTGGGTGGTTCAGGCTGACGCCCTCCGCTGATGCATGCCAAGCAGCAAAAGCTGCCAACACTGCCAACAAAAGTCAGCAGCTGTATACACCTTTCAAACACAGGTTCATTACACCAATACAAAGCTTTGGGTCACGAGGAAATTTTGAAGTGACAGGAGTGAAGCAGCTGTCAGTAACGCTTTGATAATATACCAGACTGAAGGCAAATTTCTCTTTGCTTTTTGTTCTTGTATGCTTGAATTTAATGTCCATTTTTATTCATAAGCAGGTTTTGACTCCTGGAAGGTAAAACTGGAGATAAACTGCTGCATCTTCTAGAAGATATGTGAAATGAACAAGGAGACTGTCAAATGAGCAGACAAGTGCAGCAGTGCCAAAACGGACTGATGAAAGAACATAAAAAAGAATCCCAAAGAGAGGAAAGATGAGACATAGCGCCAGTTTTAACAGATGGAGCACCGTTTTAGTCTGAATCGCAGCGATAGAGCCCAACCCTCCTGCCACCTGTACTCATGTCCAGTTTTATTGTGTACATTTGCGTCTAGTCTTTGTGGCTCTGGCTGCAGAGGCCATGAGGTTATATCCTTTTTATTCCCACCAGCTAAAAAGGTTGACCACGAATGGATCATAAAGATTAAGAGTAGTGTTTTGTCCATGTGTCACATCTTGAGTTGGATGTCCATCTCTGCATCTAATTGCTCCCCTGAGACACAGTCCTTGTTCAAACCTTCATCCTTTTGTGACAAAGTGGTTGCCATGGAAGCATGTTCCCAATTCATGACTGCTTTATTTTCATCCACTAAAGAAGAAAATAAATAAATTAAAAAATCCACAATTTGGACTCAAATGTGGATGTAGCTCTGGGGATGACAATACCACCAAACCCATCCAAAATAATACAGTAGTAATAATAATAAAAACAATCTCAGCAACCACTATGGTGCACTATTGGAAGAGTAAAATACTCTTTGGGTCGCATCTTCTGAGAAAAATCATGACTAAAATAAGCCATTAGACAGATGCACTATTAGTCTGTCCTGCTGACTTGCTATGAGTCATCAACACAGAGAGAAGGACCCCTCAAACTGAGTCTAACATTATTTCCTTTCATTTTCATGCAGCTATTCATCTCTAAAGCAATAACCAGCATCACAGCTTCCATCCTAAAATGACATTAGCATGTTCATCTGTGCGAGAGTCACTGTATTTCTTTCTGCGTGGCTGCACTGTAATGTAACGGCTGATGTTTGACTAGTCCATCTGGGTGCTGTGTTGAGAAAACATCAAAGAACAAAAGATCAAGATCACAAAAAAAAAAAAAAAAAAAGCAATCAAGTCCAAGCGGTGACCTTCGCGGGCGACCTTTTAGGCTGCCCTTTCAGAAATGCAACTAAAGCTTTGGAAAAATCCACCACACACAATTGCAGCTGGTTATCTGATAGAAACCCTCAGCGCTGCCCTCTGCACCCCAACAATGCCGCTGAATATCCTGTTTCAGGGGCTCTCCATGATTGAGGTGTCTGTTTGACCACTGTGTACATGATACACCGCGCTAGCGAGGGCCGCTCTACAGTTGAAGTTACATAAGACGTCTGGCTGTGGCAACTGAATGCTAAATTGGTACCGTGGGATGAGGGTCTTTGCAATTTCAACTCAGACACTCAATAATAGAAACTTCCTAACTCCCAGCTGCTGGGGCCATGCGACAAGAGATCTTGAAGGACCACAAAAAAATGACTTTTCTTCTTTCTTTTCTTTTCTATTTTCTTCCTTAATTTGTTCCTCCTCTGCTCAACACCTTTCATGCATTGTAACATGGAACAACAGATGGGAAATCAAGGTGCCATGATGTTACAAACAATAACACTCTCAACACAGAATAACACAAAAAACACAGAGCATCCACGCATCAGATGTTCTTATTTCAGAAAAATGGCAACGTTCCTGCATCAAAAGCAGAAGCTAATCAGCTTTTGTTTGTTTTGGCCGTCCATAAAGAATTTTAGTGCTCACAGATTTTTGGGACATTGTAACGCAATATAGTCCAAAACTAGGTTGATCTTCACAAACAACAAACATCCGACAGGAAAACTCAATTGCCGGACCAGAGAGGCTGGAGCAGGCAGGTGTTTAATAAGAGGTCAGAGGTAGACTTGAGGCCGGAGGTTGGCTCTAAAACACAAACTAGGGTAATCATCAATTACCAAGACAACAACATGCAGATATTCACTCCCATGGGATCTCTACGGTCGTTTAGGGTCAACATCTAACCTCAGATTGATCATCTGAGCACTAGAGGATCAATGTGAGAGTCAACTGTATGGCTGCATTTACGGTAAAGTGTGAAAGAGGAAATCTTTGGATTAAAATCAAGTCAAGCAAAAGCTTAAAGAGAGTCTGCACCTTTCATACAGACTCAGAGATGCATGAAAGGTGCCTGAGACTCAGAGATGCTTAAATGATGGTTTTATTAGTGGCAACTCCATTTGGTTTTTCACCATATCAAGTGTAATATCTCAGATTTCTCTATGAAAAATAAATACATCTCTATTAGTCAAGTCCTTACGTATGATATTTAGGAGGTTTAATTCACTGTTTCCTGTTATTTAACTTTTATGATGTCCTAAACAGATTAGATGAAATTGTATCCAGAAGAACATTTTGGTTCATGTTTCATCATGAACAGACTGACTGTTACCATATGTTGTAGGGCTGGGACAAATGCTTATCTCCCAATTTGATTCTTTACTATTTTTTTTTGGTGCCAATTCAATATGAATTGCCAATCTTCAATATTGCCAGTTTTTGTGATTTCTAGCTTGTTTTTTTTTGTTTTTTTTATAACACCAGACAAAGTTATCCGCCACTCTCCGCCTTCTGTTTAAGTTTATCCGGAAACTCATGTTACTAGTCAAAAATGTAAAAAGAAAAAAAAAAAAAAAATCCCTCTGCTAGAGAAAAGCAGTACATTTTCCCCCCACCTGGGTTATAAACATACATACAAAAATAAAGCATTTATTTTAAAAAATAAAATGATTTTTTGAAAAATAAAATTAATATAAAAATCTATAAACAAAAACAAGCAACATAAAAAAAATCCTGATTTTTCTATTTTTCTCCCACCCTTAATACCTAGAACATTTAAAAATGTCCAAACCCAGCATCTGCTCTGTTGAATTTCACTTCTTTTATAGTATTGAAGATTTCATTTATCATTATTGATATGATTCATCTGATATTCACCCCCCCCCCCCCCCCCCCCCCCCCCCCCCCTCCCTCCCTCCATAGTCAGAGACAGAAAATTGAGGGCAGAAATGTAAAAAAAATGGTGGCGTGTTGGTAAGAATTGGTCTTTAGAGGATCTGTTTTTAGATGAAGGCAGCGATGGGCTTTTCAAAGACCCATTCACTACGGTGTCAAGTTAACTTCACACCCATGTTCACATATAATAACAGTAATAGCAAAGTGGAACTCAGCAGTATGTTATTTCCAGCATTTTAGTCCATTTTGCCTCCATCAGACAGGACAGAATGGGAGAAGTCAGTGTAAAACACAAAGGCAGCCATGTCCCTGTTTCTTAGGGGCTTCGGGTCTTTTGCAGCCGTGTAATACAATAAACTTCCATTTGGTTTAGAACAGACATCATACTCTGTCTCTGAAAATGGCTTAAAGATCCCATGTCCTAGAATAAAGAGAAAGGAAGGGGAAAAAAAAATAGCCCTCAGCAAGATGATGCATTCGGAAATGCCATTCTCAAACAACTCAGCAAGAGTGCAAGAAATGGAAATTCAGGTTTCAGAGAGACGTGAAAAGATGTTCGATGAAGCAGTTTTGGCTTCGTTGTACCTGCTCGGTTAAAAAAAAAAACCTAAAAACTTAGGTCAGGAATGATGGTTTTCATGATGATCATCATCATCAGTCTTGTTTCTTTACGTGCATTTCTTCCACACAAAATGTATTGATTTTACCGTCAAGAAAAATCATACGATTTTTTTTTCATTAATATGTTTATTTGACCTCTTAGTGCACCTCAAGACCGAGGTGTACCTCATGTGTATATAATCTAAAAGCTATTATACTGTATTAGTCATCTATTAATGAATGAGTAAACTTAGTCATCTATCATAAAGTTTAAATATCAGCAGTTAAATCTGGACTAAGAAAAAAAAAAGAATACATATAAAATAAATAAATAAACAGTCCTGTTACAATGGTATCCAAAGATGAAATGTTTCTATTGCCACTGACGTCTGCTTCAGGAAAATTAATTTGAGGTTTGAAAGAAATATTCAATTTCTTTCTTATAAGAAGGAGACCATGCAGGTCTTTTATATTTCACCATTTTCTACATAAATGAACATATGCTGATTTGGACAGTGTCACGGGGAATACTGTACAGCATGAATTCAGTATGTAGACAACTAAACCGGGAAATATGGCTTCTAGTTTAATTTCTGAGAAAACTCTTGCTTTTTTAGTGGATTAATGGAAATCTTTGGTTCAGGCTTAAACCAATGTAAGTTATTTGCTTCTGTGAGCATGAAAACATGCTAACCATTCTATCACAGCTGTGTACCTGCATTAGCATGTTAGCATCATATCTACAGAAAACAGCATAAAGTGTTAATTAATGACTGTTTATTTCTTCATTCCTGATAAACTCTGGTAACAAGTCAAGATAAGACATGACTCACTTCGCCTTTCCAGAAACGACAGAGCTTTTCTGATCAGCCATGACAGGGAATTAGTTTGGGTCGTACGCTTCCCTGCTTAAGAACTGGGACTAAATATTTCCACTGCTTACAGCTTTAAGAGGAGCTGGGATTCTTTGGTTAAGGCAGCCTCATGGACAAGCTTTACCAGAGAAACAAGTTGTTATGACTGGAATATCAGACTGAAATCCCCCCTGGAGGCTGATTCCCACAAGATCTTTAAAACCCAATGATGGGATGCTTTTGCTGTAAACAACTTCCAGTTGCGAGCTGCAAATATCATTTCCTCAGTGGTAGCTGCTTTGTTTTTGTATTTATTCCCTTAACCTTTCACTGCTTACTGTTGCTCTTTACACCCACCTTCATTTTCTAACTTTGTCTCTATTTTTTAATTAATCTTTAATCTCTCACTAGAATTTAATTTGCATGTGTAAAGGATACTCTGAAAGTATAATTAAGAGCTGTTGTGCACTTCAAGTGATGCATTAATGTTGCTATGGATGCGTCTCTACTGGTCACCCAAAAGAAAGAGCTAATTTAACTGGTCTATACTTGCTAGAGGTTTTAGGTGGGTGCAGAGAAAGCAGGGGAACACTGCTTCCAGGCATAAAGAGTTTTTTTTTCTCACAATTTTGTCTTACTATTACATTGGTAAAGAAATTATGCTTTGGTAATATGTGTGACATAACAAGAAGATGAGGTTATGAAAGCCTCGAGGCAGTTTGTCCCTTCTCATCACCCCCCTGTAGACTTAAGGGATGACTCAAAGATGCCTGAAGGTACAGCATGATGCCATCAAGTCTCACCTGCTACAGCTAAGCTCTGCACAGGATTATTTGTTTTGCTTTTTGAAAATAAATTACATAATGAGCTCATTGTGATTCCTAAGTGCCTCCTGCTCCATACATCTTAACTGAGAGGGGTTACTCAAAGCAAAAAGGTCTGTTTACAGTAGCAGAAGCTGTTCAGGAGAACTAATAAGAGGGCCACTCCAGCGTCTGCTCTCCTTTAGAGGCTGCTTGTGATGAGCTGCCATGCCCTGCCCTCTCATCAGATCAAGAGTGTTAAAACACTCAGGGCACCGGGAGGGATCACACACAGCACACAAACATGCTTAAAGCCATCCACAATGGCACTCGTTTTTAGAGGAGACTTAAAGGGAGGGGCAGGGATCAGCAGAGTCTGCAAGAGGTCAAGCAGGGGAGGTGGAGTCAGAGAAATGAGGAAAGCAAAGATTATCCACTTCCCCAGGACAGACTACGTATTTAGACTGACACATTAACCCAATTGTGTAAAAAGGTAGGACTTTGTTGCATTAGAGAATCAAACTGTTCTAATTATTCTTCATGAAACAGGGTCAGAATCAGGTCCTGATTCTGGCCCTGTTTCTGTTTGTAGAGGCTAAATCTTCAGAAAGGGCACAGCTGTTTGTACTTGCTTTCCCTCTCTTGTGCAGACTCGACGCTATTCAAACAGTCTGTCTGGTAAAAAGTAAAAGACTGTAGATAAAAAGTGCCCTTTCACAATGTTTTCTCCAGATTTTGGTCAAGATATCACTGCAATAAGAACTATCAGCGGAGGAACGAGTCATTTTGAAGGAAAACAAAATGTGTTTTAAGTATTCCACATATAACATTTACATCTTTTGCATCTGAACAGAGAAATGGAAACATAAATGAACAAATAAATCTGTTTTTGTCAAGATTACTACCACACTGCTTTCCTAACCAGTGAAGTCCTGTGAGACACGTTGTTTTCTTGTACTTCTCTGTGCTCAGCAGAGAAAGCCAAACTATTCTGTCCTTGGCGTACAAAGCTTTTCTAATTTGCAGTCTTTGTTTCCAGGTGGGGGGTGGCTTTTGCTGAATGACACTAACTACTGTGCAGCCTCTAAAGCGAAGGCAATTCGAATCTCCTTTCACTGGAAGCCTCTGTAGAGCCCGTACGAAACTCTACACTTATCTCTTGAGGTGAGGTGCTTTGTACTTCCTAAGGGCAGAAAATTTGCCAATTCACTGCATACTGTAATCAACCCTGGAGCAAGCCACAACTGTTTCATGTTTTCAATTACTTGATTTTTTTCAGGGAAACAGAGAAAATGTTGCATCTGTATTTGCAAGATTCTGCTTGAGATCAGTGTAAAAATACTGAGCATTGTTGTAATTTGCATACTCTTGTTGTATGAGAGAGCTGTAAAGTCCCCTAGTTTTTCACTCTCAAAAGATGACCATGACATACTGGCATTAATATTTTGTGACATCATGTATTTTGTGTTCCTGAACTCAAATTTCACAGTGTAAGCACCTGCAGGTGGAAAAATGCAGCAAAAAGAAAAGAAAAAATCCTGTTTTCCTTCTAGGTATCCAACTGTATGTGAAAAAGGAACAAAAAAGACAAAAACAAACAATAGCCATGACCTTGTCTTGGTGTCTCCATGGAGACAAGGTCCTCGCCATAAAGCATTCCCCACTGTGTGCGCTGCAGACGGACCGGCTCTACAGAAAACATGCTCAACAGCTTTAAGGTCTCTGTAACGCACACTTCCCATCTACTGTGCACGTGGATGAACTTATTTATGAATATATTTGCTGTTAAGAACTAAAAAAAAAAAAAGAAAGGTTTTTTTTTTCTTTTTTTTTTATCTTAATGATCCTATCTAATAAAGGCTGAAAGGTCAGAGAGGTTTCTAAGTGAACTTAGTGGTGAGATAACACCGTCCTCTCAGGTGTCTCATTCACAAGGTCGAAACGCTGTCTTTATCTCTTAGGGGCTAAACTTAGCTTAATGTTAGCCTCTTAAGTCGGGACCTCTCGCCTCTTGTGGAGGGCTGTAATGAAGGAAAACAATGTCTGAGTCCCTGAAGACTACTTTAGAAAGTCAATACAAACAACTTATTTACCATTTAGGATTTATTAAAGGCAACCTACAGTATAGCCATCATCCATAATTCAGCTGTGAGCCGGAAATAAAGCATCTTGATGTTTGCCTGTTGGATATCTTTAGAAATGATTCATCATTGTTATTCAAAAATTGCATTAAAAAAAAAAAACAAAAAAAAAACATCTTCTCTGTCTGCTTGTTTTTTCCACCACATTTAACTTTTTTTTTTTAAATTTCCATTTATCACTAAGCATGCCTGTTTTCTCCACATAATTTCTCATAAAAGCCACTTTTCTATGCTGGTGCAGTCTGACTCATTTTAACATCTTTTTCATAAATCTGCTTCATTTCAACTCCCTCAAGCACATAGAGTGTAACAGACAGTGGTGGGATGCCCTGAGACTGTCAATGGGGGGTGTGTGTGGGGGTGAGGAAAAGAGCAGGTGGCAGAAGGCTTAACCTGAGCTAAAACCCATCCAATGAGCTCATCTTCTCTGGCTTAGCAAGTTTCAAGTTGTCTGCTTTCTGCTGGACCTGGCTGCTCCCACCCAGTCAGCAAAGTCAGCCACCAGCACCCAGCTAATCTGTCTGAGTACAACCTGGAGGCCATATGGTCTTCGCCTGTCTGCTGTCTCACAAACAAAATAATTAGTCCACGGCCGTGTGTTTTAGCAAAGATAAGGTGTGTAGAGGAGAGGCTGTGCTTCACGCCATCATCTACGTCTGCCTTTGTGTGTTTTGGCTGCTGAGGAGTGGGAAAACAGATTAATCAGATTGTGTTGGCGTGATCTACCTTTCCAATCCCCTCCATTCAGGTGAGGACAGCTCAGGTAAGCCCCACAGGTAAAAAACAGATTCCCTCAGTCCCACTGCCTCAATAACAAAGTGTGCTTTGTAAGCTCCTCTAATCCTTTGCTGTATGCGTGCATGAGTCCACATGAGACCATCCAGCATCACTGCCGCGATGTGATGATTTCCATAGATGTAACGCACTACAGATTGAGCTTTGGGGACGCAACGCAGCACAAAGTCCAGCAGGAGACACAAAAAATATATTTTTTGGGCTGTTTGTGTGAACTGGAAATCAACAACACCAAGGCTTTGCTATATGGGGGCTGTGCCAGCACCATAACTACCCTCCTGTTGTTATGCTCTAATCCCCTGAGTCCAAGCCTACTTTAATGATGTCATGCCAGACAGAAGTGCTGATGTTGTGCCTAAGAAGTAGTGTAATTAAATTACATCTGACAAACAACTTAGATCTCAGCATGGCGGATTATCTGTTTCTAGAAGTCTTTCTCCAGCAACTTCCATCAGCACTGTGAAAACTGCTTAACGCACCCTCTTATTTACGCAACGCCACCCCAGGCCCGCAAAGCACATGTCACTGTGTCAACGAGGGAAAGCAGAGCAGCTATCGCTGGTCTCTACTATTACTTTGAGGTCTTTGTCTCAATCAGCCTCCACTGAGCCAGGTGTCATCTCTGCAAGTTCCCACTCAAGATGTTCATTAGCATTCGCACTGCCTTCATCATCATTCCACATACGGCTAAATGGTCTCCAAGGGGGACCAGTTGAAAGAAAGAGCTAATGGTAAATATGGTGCTAATGAAGCTTGTGCGTGTGGTATGTTCTTCTTATATCGCCTGGTAACAACCCAACTAAACAGTGTGCACACATGTTGCATGTATTTATATACTATGCATGAATATTGCAGTTCATTTGCTAAATAATTAAAAAATTTCTAAAATTTGGGAGGGAAAGAAAGCAATGTCAACATATCAGAGCATTGAAATTTAAAATATGTTTATGTATCATAAATATCTTAAAGGTGCCATGACATCAAATTTCACTTTTCTGGGGTTTTGGGTGTATAATATGATCTATTGTGCACCGATGAGGCCATGTGAATGTCCAGAGTGAGAATCAAAGTTCCTGTTTATGGTCTGTCAGCTTTGTCTCTCTGCTCAGAAACGGTTGAATCAGACAGCAGGCTATCATTCTACGTAGTTCTATCATTCTACGTAGTTCTATCATTCTACGTAATTTAATTGCTCCAATAAGAGCACACTATCAAGTAAACAGCGCCCCCCCCCCTCTCTCCTAACGGTTTATGCACCGTCCGCTCCCCCCCTCCCCTCCCTGTCTGATTCAGCTGCATGTATGGAGCTAGTAGTAACTTCTCTGCAGTCAGGTCTGGGTTTTCAAACAAATGGATTTAAAAGCAAACTTCTGCAGCAACACTGAGGGAGGCGACCACAACCTTGTCATTACCTGTAAGTTTATTTATTTTCTAAATGCTGTCTTGTCTGATAAACGTAGCTCACTATCTGAAGTGCCCATGTTGCTAGCAGTTAGCCTTTAGCAAACTCCGACCGCAGCTTGACCTAGATTCTCCAAATAAGGTCATAGCCAAATAAGGTGTAGCCAATCAAAATGAAGTCAACGTGGTCTCCGGGTAAAGCTCCATATCATCACCGGACCCAACTGTATTACTGAGGAAGTGAGGTCTGGCGTTTCAAAACAATACTCCGCTGTAAAAAATGCCGTTTTTTTCTTTGGAGTATTTACATATGCAGTAATGCCAACAACATAAACTAGTTTTTAACTGTTATGTCATCACTCCTTTAATAGCAACTGATCTATGTTTTTGGGTCACAGAATTTGCAGATTTCAGAGTCAAAGGTTTATATTCTATTTGTTTTAATGCATCTCACATGAAGCTGTGGATAAAGCAAATTCTCCTCTTATTGCAGGTAATGTAGAGCCAGGTTTTGACAGGGTGAATATTTCATTCACACTTTCCAGTTCAGAGGTAATCACTGTAGAAATTATTGCTACTTCCTGCCCCAGCTGAAACTCCCGCCTTTTTATTCAAGTCCGACAAATGTAATAAGACACTGATCTCCCCCGAGCGTGAGCGTTTTATATGAGAAATGTTCTACGGCTCTGCAGATGCTGATATGATATTAACCTCCGGCATTCGCTGAGGCAAAGCCGTCACATGTTTGCTTATGGAATCGTTTCTTTTATACCTGTTTGCTAGAAAGGTCACTGTCAGGTCTGACTCATCCAGCATTTACTTAAAAAATGAAATGTGACATTTGAGCTTTATAAGCCAGCTTTAAAAAGAGCCACTGGCCTTACTGTGTTCCCCGCAGATGCCTTATCTGTGCATGCTCGTCGTGACTGGCAGGAAGGAGGTTTAAAGAAAAAACAACCACTTTCTCCCACACAAACACACATATCGACCCCATCTGTCACTCAAACGCATGGAGATAAAGGGTAAAGAATGGCCGTCTCACCTGGTCGTCCACTCTATGGGCCACAATTGTGGCCCCCTCCTCCTGCTCAGCATCGCTGAGGGGCCGGATCCTCAAGGCAACCTGCAGCACACAGACTGAACTCAGTTATCCTTGAAATTCATCACCAAAGACATTATCAATTTGTAGGGATGCACAATATTGGAATTTTGGCCGATATCCGATATGCCGATATTTTAAAACTCATGTGGCCGATAACCAATATCGATGTCAATATTAAAGCTGAAAGAAAATAAGCAGACATTGAAAATAGCAGTCTTGTTATCCGTTTCACTTTGAAAAATAGGGGTGGGAAAAATATCAATACACTGAAATATTATGATTTTTTCATATGCCAATATCAAATCGATATTTATAAATGCGACATTAATCTATTTTACTTCCAAAATCTCGGAAGATTTCATCGTTCCGTTACAAAATCTCATGATATTTCATGAATTCCCGCGAAATTTTATAACAGAACAATGAAATATCGCAAGATTTCATTAGTAATATAGATCGATATCACGTTTAAATGTCAACATGATATCAGCATATGAAAATATTGTGAAATTTTTGAGAATTCTAGTGAGATTTCATAACAGAACAATAAAATATCGCGAAATTTCATGAGTAAATTAGATCAATACTGTGTTTTTAAATGTCAATATGATATCAGCATATGTAAATATCACGATATTTTTAGTGTATCATTATTTTTTCCTACCCCTAGTCTTTAGAAGTTTTAAAGTCAGTATAAAAGAAGTTTTTGAAGAAGAAGATTCTGTTTTTTTTTTTTTTTTTAGACTTTAGACTCGGTTAAATATCGGTGGCCGATATCGGATACGCAGTTTTAAGGCTGATATAGGCCGATACCGATAGGGGGCCGATTATATCATCCATACCTATTAATTTGAAAATTTGTGCTCTGCCTTAATAGGAAGGCTTTTTTTTTTTTTTTTACTAAGGATTCTGTGCTGATGTAGTTTTTTCTGTAGTTGCAACTAAGGATGAAACATTGTGAGGTAACTTGTTAAGCTTGTACACAGAACTGTACACAACTGAATGAAAGGATTGCACAAAAAAAAATTAAATTGATTCATCTGATATAGCTTTTCTGAAAGAGAGTAGTTGGTTATTTAGAAGTTCTAAACATTTTGCAGAGAGAAACTAGGGGAGCCATGGCCTTAAAAATAATCCCTGAAAATACTTTCAGTGTTATACAATATAAGAGAGCATGACATGAAAGCAAGAGATAAAAAAAATGCAGCATTACACAAATCGATCTGTAAAGCAGGACAAAATACAAAGAGAAACCTGAATGAGAAATGCTTAAAATGTCAAGGACATGACCCCAAATTTGTCTTCACACAGGTTTATAAAAAGTAATGCTACCGTTGATCCTGATCCGGACTTTAAACCAATCACCTTTGACTGTTTCTATGTAAATTTTTCACACCATTTTCATTTTAACGTTTTCCTTTCAGACTCCTAAACAAATACATGTAAATAGAAGCAAATTCTACACTGTTTGCACTCAAATTAACAAATTTTTTACACTGATTAATGTAAATCTAACGCAAAAAATAAAAAGACTATATAATTTAAAGTCGATAACTGCTGATAACCCTTATTGTGCTCATTGGTGTGATTGATAGCAAACGCGATCAATGTCTAAGTAAGAAGATCTCTATATGAATGGGGGAATTAGTCTCTTACTGTACTCAAGACGTGGACTACTCTAAAATAAATAAATAAATAAACACAGAGCTGAAGTTGTACAGAGTAAATAATGAACATTAAATTGCCAGAGGCAGATAAATTTGTGGATAATTATATCATAAAAACCAGCACAATTGTTGATTTCCTTTTGATAGCTGTACGCAATCTTTGTTTCCACAAAAACATTTAGAGTTGAGTAGAAAAGCTTTATAGTGTGAATAAAGTGTATGTCTACAGCCATCAACAGCAGCAACAGAGGTCACAGAGCCAGGGTTAATCCGTGTGACTCACATGTTTACTAGTAATAAATATCCGCTGCATTTTAGATGCATCTTTTGATGTATAATAACAGTCATTCCAATCCAAACATGTTCCAACCATGGCGTTGTATTGAAATAATAAGCTTCTCTCTCTGTCAGCACCCTGTAGAAGATGTATTACATGCTGGATGAGAGAAGCCAGGCAGCTGAAAACAGCCACGTCAATAATTCAGATATGCACTGCAGAACAGTTGTAGGCAGTATAAGGGGAAATATAATAAACAATACCAACAGTAGATAGTCTAAGGTTAAAATAAGAAATTAGATGACAAAGAACCCCAGAAATATACACATAAAGACCAAACTTACAGTACCTTTTCTTTTTTTTTAGCTGGCAATGCATTTGCTTATAATATGTTGTGGCTTCGAGGTCACCGAGGTCAGTGCTGTTGCTATACATTAGATGAGTTCCTAATATTATAACCTCTCTGCATAATGGTCCAGTAAATGGCACATTCTGTTATTACTTAAGTTCAATCTGAATATGTCACAAAATCTTACCAAAAACAGCAAGTAAGCCTATAAACTGGTATAAAATTATAAGAATGCTATCAGGTTGTTTACCCGCACTGTTTATGAGAAGCAGATTTCTGCCTTTAATTTAATAATTACTTTCCTTTTACCACTACCTGACAGTTTGTTTGATATAAATGCGTAACTCCTCGACCTTACTGAGTAAAGAAGGCTTTATAGGGTTATAAAACATTATTAAGGATTGTTTGTAGTTAAACTTACGGTTAGCTGATGGTCTTTTGATTCCCCCGAGTCCTTCATGTTCGCTTTCTGTCCAACTGAAGGATAATGAACATCAACAGCAGACGGGGAACTGGACCATCCTGCTCCGGGCTGTCGGTACCTGCATGTCACCTCCCCTTTCAACCCACCTGCAGTCCACCAGCCCCGCTTCACAAACTAGAAGACGCAACAACCGAACTACCAACCTTTACTCGTGTCTTTTCACCTAACTAGCTGTCTTATACTAGTCTGCTACTCTCTCTTCCCCTCACTGTTCGTCAAAGTGGGTCGACGCTCCTCTCCTCCTCCTCCTCCTCCTCCTCTTCTGGTTTCCACGGAGCAGCTTGGTAACACCAGAATAAAAATTCATCTGACTCCTGTGAAAAGGCTGTGGAGTGAGGCAGGTAACGGCAGCGGCGCCCACACCTGCTGCGTTTACTTCCCCGTCTGCCCTCGGTTCTTTCCGCCGCCCGGCTGTTACGAGTCTGTGCGTGTTCGCGTGTCTTTGTGTACGTGCGTGTTGTCCCTGGAGATCCGCAGCTCCGGCAGGATCAAGTCAGCGTCTGCCAACTGTATAAACTCGCTTCCTATTATAAAATAAAACAGTTTACTCCGAACTTTTACATTTCCCTTAATTATTTTTTAACTTTTAAAATATTTTTCTCCGAAAGCAAAACTCAGTTCAACCATTTAATAGCTTCTTTCCCAACAAAGCCAACCGTCTTTAAAAAAAGGTGTGATAAACGGAAGTTATTAGAAACACTTTTGTTGTGCTAAATGTATCTTTATAACCCATAAAACATTTTACACATCTTACTCCAAGTGAATAAGACCGACAAAAATGTAAACATTTTTCAAAATGTTTTCCTTTGCCTCGTCGTAATTGATGCTAGCTTAAAATAATTATGTTACAGAGTCAGACTTTACTCTGGCTACCTGACCATTAAAGTCATTAGACGTTTTAAAATTTAGCAATTAAATTAGCATTTAATGGACAGGGTTTTTGCGTGGACTTGGTTGGGCAGGTCCTCAATGTTTTCTTTTTTTTCCCTTTTGTTACCGTTTTCCCCAAATGTACTGTGCGAAGATACCTGTACTGTAAGCTAGGGGCATAGCTTTTCTTTCTTTTTTTTAATGGCAGAGCATTTTACTGCACCATGCTGACATCTGCTGGTCAAACATGGCCATCACTTGTACTTCACATTCAAGTTGCCCACAAATTTTAGGGTTGAAAAATGCGGGAAAAGCTATCAATATTAAATAGATTCTTGCTTAAGTAAACTGGAATTATGTTACTTAACTGTATCAACTAACTACGAATAAAGAAACTTATCATTTTCTTGCACATTTTATTGTGCAAAGAACCTACTTTGATTGCTGGACGAGGTGCTGTGCCAGCTGTGAACTAGCGTTTGGGTATGGGTTGATTGCATAATATTCATCAAGTCAATGTTTTAAGAATCCAGGGACCTCAGGCCTCAGTAATACCAGAATTTAAGAGCCATAATGGCATCTACCACTAAAGAAATGTAGAATTATGTAGATGCCAGTTATAGTATTGTTCATAGAGAACAGGAATTTGCATGTGTGGTATAACGAGGAAAAGAATAGTACATTTCCAAACAAAGGTCATATTTGGATAAGTTACACAAACTATTACAGCCATGGGGGGCTTTGAGCTAAGTTTTTAATGCATTTTCATACATTTTCTTTTAGAAAACTGTTTGATTTCATTAATTTTTTCAATTATATATACAAAGATTGAAGTAAAATACATATATTCAGTAAATACTCATTTTTTAAAAGGTATACAAGGACAAAAAGGCTTTTAAAAAACCAAATAGTTTTGATCATGAAGTAAAAATAGAAACTTAAGTAGTTCAATGAATGTTTTCACCCCCAATTTCACCTCAAATAGGATCAGATCTTGACGTTTTCCTTTAGTTACATCCATCAACACAATGAAGACTCAAGTTGTACTCAAAGTTGGTTTAATTAATTCACTATTAGACCCTGACGTCTGAGGGGGTCACACAAAATTAAGCACCACTCTTAGTGCCTGTACACTATAACATGCTGAAATTAAACAAAAGGTATTAATAAACAACACTGCATGTATTTTAATCCCTATGAAAGAACAAAATGTCACTGTTAATACAAACGTGTGCTGTTTGGATGAGTTAGAGCAGCACAGCTTCCCAAGTCATAGAAATGACAGCTCTATTGTTAGATGAGCTATAGACAAAATAAATTAATGATCCTTTAAAAATACAAAATGGAAAAAAAAAAATCATGTGAAACTGCATAAAGAAAAAAACTAGATAAAAAAAAAAGAACGTAATGGCACACAGTTCAGGCAAACTGAAATCAGAACGTCTGTTATAGTACAAGGTATTTACAGAAGCCGTGGTCTCCACGTAGTCTCGTCTGATAAGGGTTCAGAGACGTAAAGCTTCATCTGTAGACGTGTTTGCATGTGTGGAAAAATCAGGCGCGTTATTCCTCACCATCACCTCCTGCAGTGTCCTTCCACTGCTAGGTTTGTGCTTCACCGTCAGTACATAGAAAACAATATGGCAATGCTTACATCAGTTACTGTGTTCACATTTTACTCTTTGGAGACCTGAATTTAAATGTCAGAAGTAAAACACACCTCCATGTCAAAGCTTTCAAGAGTCAGAAAGAGAAATCTTCAGTCACAATTTCTACATTATGTTTCGCAAGTTTGTGTGAGGTATCAAGCGAATACAATGAGTTTAAGAGCAGGTTAGGAAATTTATAGCAACGTAGGAGCTTTGAACAAAGACAGCAGTGCAGAAATGATTCTGTTGGTACGCAAACTGGAGTCCAGGATTAACCAGATGTTACACACCGTCCTCTGCGATAGCTTTAGGAGGCTGTGTAATGCTGCTCCTCTCCGCGGGCGAGTGAAGAAGTCTATGCTTGAAAGTCGTTCCCAAAGTGTCTACTCTGCTCTTCGGTCATGGACAGATAGGTGGCCCTCATAGTGGGAGAGTACTGTAAAGAATAGACAAACACAAAGATACGGAAATAAATACACAGACATTCTGTGAGCGGAAGGCAATGAGCAGGAAAATCACTTGAAATTAGAGATGCACGACATTGGAATTTTGGCCGATATCCGATATGCTGATATTTAAAACTCACATGGCCGATTACAGATATCGATACCGATATTAATGCTGAAAAAAATAAGCAGTTATTAAAAATAGTTGTTTTGTTATCCGTTTCACTTTGAAAAATAGTGGTGGGAAAAAATATCGATACACTGAAATATTGCAATATTTTCATATGCCGATATCAAATCGATTTAAAATGCGACATCGATCCATTTTACTTATAAAATCTTGTGAGATTTCATCGCTTTGTTACAAAATCTCATGATATTTCATGAATTCACACAAAATTTGATAAACGATGAAATATTTTACAAGATTTCATTAGTAAAATAGATCGATACTGCGTTTTTAAATGTCAATATGATATAAGCTATGAAAATAGCAATATTTCAGTGTATCAATATATTTTTTTTCCACCCCTAGTCTTTAGAAGTTTTAATGTCAGTAAAAAAAGAAAGTTTTTTTTTTTTTTTTTTTTTTTTTTACACTTTAAATATTGGTTAAGAATCGGTGGGGTGGCCGATATCCGATACTCAGTTTTAAGGTCGATATAGGCCGATACCGATAAGGGAACGATTATATCGTGCATCCCTACTTAAAATGAAGAAAAAGGAGGAGATAGGTGCTTACAGGAGAAATCCACCGAAAATCTATCTTTTGAGGATAAAATTCTCCCCTCTGAATCATCTTAGGGTCAATAGTTTAATGGATATGATGACAAAAGGGGAAAAAAGTATCAAGAAATTTAAAACAATACCCTGCACTGCTAATTATGGTGTATCATGTCACCAATGTCAACAAATGAGCAAGACAGAAACGTTTACAAGCCACATTTCATGTTTAAAGTAAGCAAAAGTTACATTTTCAGTGGAATATTCCTTTAAGATCATACCTACTACAACTCAAACAAATGAATCCCTTACTCCATAAAGGAAAACACGTCCTGGGTTAAACATGTTTCATTGTACTTAACATGAACCCTGCTGCTGAGAAGTTAGTTCCAGCACAAGTGGGAGAATTGAATGACTGCATGCAGAGGAGAGGGAGCTAAGAGTGAGGGACATGGCTGCAGTACCACCCCGTGAACACCAGGGGGAGACAAATCCCTTTCTACGTGAGAGAAACTGTGGAATGAGGACAACAGGTTGTGGAGGGTGAAAGCCATGCCAAACAGGAAAAACTGCACAGGAACCAAAGTTATGTGAGGTAAAGGAGAGGTAACAGATGGAGATAGAGTGCAACAGAAGAAAAGGAAGGGTGTTTATCCTGAGGAAGACCAGAAAAGACTTACTCGGTTTCTATACTGCTGAGAGTATATCTCCAAAAGTTGATTTAAAAAAAGAGGGAATATAGAAATGAAAGATACAAACGAACACACACACATGACAAACAAACAAATAAAAAAAATATATAAAAGAAGCTGTTAGCAGAAGACGACTGCATGGTGCTGCACAGTTGTAGTCATGAGGGACAATTTAAATATGCAGTTTTTTTTTTTTGCTGGTGTTAATTGGAAAACGAATAATAAGGCAAAGAACGTTTCAGTTTCTGTTTCATGTCCAGGTGGATGATTATGATGATTAAAATAAAAAGAAAAACTTAAACATATAAAGTAATTTACATTGAAAAATGTACAAAGTTAGTAATTCAAAGCACCATTTGATTAGAATAAAAAAAAGAAAAAAATGTATTCACTATAAATGTCAACCAACCATGCATTTAAATGGTGTATTTAAGTACACCTGCCTCGAATATATTATTAAAAAGCAGTGTCCAATGAAAATTTAATTAAAATCATTTCTATTTTTATCTCTGTGATATAAGACAAGTGGCCCAGCAGTGAAAAAGAAAATCTTGAGTGACACCAGTTTAAGAGTTAAAACTGATGTCACTCTCCACTGGGAATAGGTCTGAAAGAGGTTAAATAGTGTTCTGTCCCTATCAAATATTAACTACATTACTTCTCCTTTCTTTGCTCTGGCACCGTACAGTGAGCCAGCCTCCAGTAAGTTATGGACAACAGCTAAAGGCACAGAGTCTCATTAAATACTTAAAGTAAAACAAAAATATAAGATTAAGTCAAAGACAGAATTATAAATGTGGCTGTTTGAGCTTTGTTGAGGTAAATATATGTCATAAAAAGAAAGCAAGCTGAGCCACTAAGTGAATTTCCATTGGTTTAGAGGCTAAATGTGTAACTCTAAGGGAAATAACATCATAAGAAGGACTTGGCCTCTGGGACCCAACGCACCGAGGGGGGTGGGGAACCTCGTCCTATTAGAGGCACGTTCTCGTACCGTGGATTTCCCCCGAAAAGAGCTGTCTGGTTCCTAGAAAAAAGAAAGAAAAACACATATGAGTTGCTGGAAGAAATAATCTCTTCAGCGAGTGAAATTTAGAAATCACCACTCACATGTACTCTGACATGGGGGCGTTGGAGACAGTGGGGGCGGGAGGGTGCAGGCTGTTCTGGCTGCCCATGCTGCTGCTGTAGCTGCAGAAGCTGTGCATGTTCGTATGGTTGGGGTTCTGGGAGCCTATTCTCCTCGCTCGTGGGTTGAACGGGTCTTCTTCGTCAATGTCGTCGTAATCTCTTTCCCTAAAGGGGGGGAATAAATCAAGTCTCTCAGGTAAAGTAAGAATATTAGCATAAAGGTGCTGACAAATGTACATAGAAGTAGTTTCTTTTTTTACTGTTGTGTGCATGTAGAGCTGCAAACAAGGAATTTTCCTTCACTGGTTCTCTCACTATAAGTCTAATTGCATTTTTAAATTTTATTTTAAAGGTACAGTGTGTAAAAAACACAAAGGTCAATGGCTGAAAAATTTAATATATAATCCAAAACTGTGTTTCTATTGATGTGTGATCGCTTCACAAGAATAGCTGTTATACGTTTTTTTTTTCTTAAAATGAGTAATTTACATCTACTTCATGGGGGTGCACATACATAGAGGCTGCCATATTTGTGCTGCCATTTTTACTACGGTGCCCCTAAATGGAGAAAACAACGTGAGTGAAGTGAGAACCCTCTGAACTGAAACTGCTGTACCAGCTTTGTTTAATTGGAGTTTCAAATACCCAACTTTACCACTAGATGTCAGTAACTCTTACACACTGTACCTTTAAGGAGGGATTTTGTAGCCAAACACGTTCCCCTCACTTTGGAAATAGTTTATGTAAATAACCAAATGGCCAATCGCACATAAAAATAGTCAGAGACATGCATGGGTTGGCTCAGACACTACAGGATGTGGTGCACATAGAGATTAGTGCTGCATGCTTAAAATGAGGGTGCTTAGGCAGGAAGACAAGCCTGAGAACAAACTGACCTGCAGGCAATTTGTCTCCATGCCCTGGGAATAGCACACAGCATCACAGTGAAGGCACAGGCTGCAAGGATGGAGAAGAGGCAGAGGTACAGCACACCCTCCACCCCATCATAGCACACCCCTACCATCGCATCCAGGTAGTCCTAAAGAGGTCAAAAGAGAGAACATGAGTACAAACACAATGGCAACAAACAGTTTCCTTGTTGATCTTGTTCTGGTTGCCATGTTTGAACTCACAGAAGGCAAAATGAAACAAAGAGAAAGCACTCGGAGCAATGGTGTGTGTCATCTCCAGGAAGAGATATTTATTCATGTATTGCTCATTCAGAGTGACGTTCAGCATTATTCATGTAAACCGCATTGCAGTCCTGCACCACACAGTTGTGGTTAGATGCCAAAGGAAACTAAATCTACGAGTATTTAAAGAAAGTTTGATTTCTTTTCTTCCTTGTTCTGCTCTGGTTGTAGTTCCACTTTGAGAACACGCTGAAATCCTGCATTGCCACAAACTCTCAAGCTGGCCTAGTTTGTATGACTGTGTTGCCAATTAGGCTGCGATGAACAAACCTTGTTGAGCCCCCTGCAGTCCAGCAGGGCGGTTAGCTGGTGCAAACTGGCCTCTGAGGAGTTGAGCATATGCTGGATACCTAGAAGATCTCTCTGTGTAGAGAAGTAACGTCACAAAAAAATACTGTACTTCCACAGGTATTTTATGTGAAAACATTTTCCTAATATAACTCAAATAGACAAATTAACAAATAGAATCCACGATACCTCAGCTGTAGGAAACAGAGGCACAGCAAACTGCAACAGACCCTGGATCTGGATCTGCATGGTGGTCAGAGACCTCTGGAAGATGGTCAGAGGCTGCAAAGGATAAAATTAATTTAAGTCAAGCATGCAAATGAGGTGCAAAATTGATCTCAGTGGTAACTTAAGGGTAGGATTATAATCACAGGTTCTGCATTTCAAGTCATTCTTTTTTGGCAGTAATAGATGCATGTCAATATAAGTTAAATTTTTTACTCAGTGTTTCTGCAATATAAAATCGCTTTATTACTGTTGTGCTACAAAAACTGAAAAAAAAAAAAAACAGATTAACAACAACAAATAACATATAAAGTGGAGAACCCTAAAATTAATCTGTGTTTGAAACAGTCCCTATAGATTAGCATAAATAATAACACGAGCAGAATGGCTGGTGTCTGTCAGCGTTTGCTTGTTTAAATTTTAATTAATAACTTTTTTAGAAAGGTTAAACCACCTAAGTTAGTCAAAAAGTCAAACACTATTAGCTTTGGCCATCGTTAGCATTTAAGCTAGGGTAGTTAGCTTTAACCTGTTTGACTCAAGTTATGTACTCCACGTTTGAATAAAATTCACTTACTGCCTTAATGTGCGGGAAAAAACTTATTTACAGAGATACTGAAACATAATGCATGATGTGTTTTATCAAATAAAACTGTAAAAAAAAAAGTTGGTATATTTGTTTCTGGTCAAGCAAGCACGAGCAGTCAAGGCTGATGTAAGCTAAAGCTAATTATTTTAGGCTAATTTTATGATTCCCTTTTCCCCAACAAATTTCTATTCACTTTGTTTATTCCATTGTTAAACTGTATATTTTTAAGTCAGCAGGTAGTTTACATCTAAAACTGTCTTCTTGGTTTTTTTTTTATGTTAATTGATCATTTTCATATTAAAACATTGCCACTGTAGGCTTGTCAGTTTTTATTCTAACCAACAGGGGCTCCATAATCCTTTACATTTTGCAGAATACATCTAAACAACAATTTTCTTTCTAAAATGCAGCACCCTCTCTTATTTTTTTCCAACAAATCATCATTCAAGCATACCCATAAATTAATTATTGTGCCACATTTCTAAATTAAAACAGCATCTTCACAGTCATCCAACCCCATGAAGTCTGGAAACCCCCCTGCCCTGTGGGGGGATGTTAAATTGAAACAGGATATGGTTAATTACCCAGACTATCCACAAATGTAACTATCTCCTACTTATTTCTGGATCTAACGACTGTCTGTGGTCCAAACAACAAACCTCAGCTGCAGTCTAATGGCCTGAACAGTTAGGGCTTTTCTATTTTAACTTGTTCTTAACCAAATGAGGTAAACATTGGAAAGAAACTGTATGGAGGAGGACAACAGGAAAAAAAGATTGTGTATTTACTAATCAGCTGCCAACTCGCAAATGAACTTTGCACCTGTTGGCTACCTGAGTGGCACAAAAGAGTGCTGACTTTGTTTACCGGGCTGGGTGATGCTCGTCTGCTCTTGTGCCTTCTGCAGGGCATGTCCATTAAAGTCAGATAACAAGATTTGAGCTTTTTTTTTTGGACAAAAGCTTGCAGAAATTGACTTAACTGCTGACTGAAGCCAGAGGGGAAGAAGTGATGTGACCCACAATTGCAGCTGCTTCTCTACGTAATGACAGCAGAGAACCTCAGAGGAGTTGGAAAAGGGAGATTCACCATATAGTTTAATCTATTCGGCAGATTTATCATCCCTTTGTCTTGGCAGATTTGTGTTACTAAGGCATGATTTGGCAAAAAGAAATACAGGAGAAATAGAAAAAGGAGAGTCTGTGAAAAAAAAAATGGATGCAGAGCTGGTGGGATTTGAGGGGGGGACACAATCAGACAGTCTGACTCAATCAGCTCTGTACAGCAGCTGTTGTTTATTGATTAATAAGTAAGAAATTCATTCAGACATTGAAATATTAGGGCAAAGATTTCTGTTTTGTTGATTAATGAACTTATAAATACTGAAGGTTTTTTTTTTTTTTTTTTTTTTTTTTTACACATCAAGAAATTCAAATATAAATTTCTGTAAAGAATTTTGAAAATATGCATTAATGGAAAATTTTGACTGCTGTGTGTAATATTCTCCAGCACATCCGAAAGATCTTCATTGGGGTTACAATTTGGATGCTGAACCTCTTCCATGATCTGAGCCTGATGAATCCTGGCATTGTCATCTTGGAATATGTCAATGCCGTCATGGAGCAATAATATCTATGCATGGAAAAAAAAACCTGATCATTCAGTATATTCAAGTTGTCAGCTGACCCATTTTTTGTGTGTATAATGCTTTTAAACCTAGAGCTGACCAGCTTATGCAACCCCAGATTATAAGACTGCCTCCTCGGGCTTTTATAGTAGGCACCGGGCCTAACAAGTGCAGCACTCCATCCACCACTCCTCATACTCTGATGCACCCATCACTCACTCATCAAGACCCTTTTACACTGCTGCAGAGTCTCATTGTAAAACCAAATGCCATGAGTTCTCTTTACATTTTTCAACTGGAAAAGCTTAGTTTTGCTATTAAACAACTGTTTCTTCTTATTAATCTAATCTTAAAATCATTTTAGCGATATATTGGACAGTTCTTCAGCACCCGTCTCACTTGTTCTGTTTCCCTTGATACAGAAAAAGAATTTGGATTATCACTGAAAGTTAAGAACACTATATTGCCAAAAGTACTTGCTCACCCATCCAAATTATGGGAATCAGGTGTTCCAATCACTTCCATGGCCACAGGTATGCAGACTTTTTCTACAAACATTTGTGAAAGAAAGGGTCGCTCTCAGGAGCTCAGTGATTTCCAGAGTGGAAATGTGATAGGATGCCACCTGTGCAACAAATCCACAATCAACTGTCAGCTGTATTATAAGAAAATGGAAGTGTTTGGGAATGACAGCAACTCAGCTATGCAGTGGTAGGCCACGTAAACTGATGGAGCAGGGTCACCGGATGCTGGCGTGTGCAGAATGCACAGACAGCTTTATGGAATGGGTTCCATGGTGGAGCAGCTGCATCCAAGCCATACATCACCAAGTGCAATGCAAAACGTGGGATGCAGTGGTTTAAAGCACACCACCACTGGACTCTAGAGCAGTGGAGGCGTTCTCTGGGGTGATGAATCATGTGTCTCCATCTGGCAATCAGATGGACGAGTCTGGGTTTGGCGCTTGCCAGGATGATGGTTTGACTGACTGCATTTTGCCCAGTGTAAAGTTTGGTGGAGGGGAGATTATGGTGTGGGGTTGTTTATCAGGAGCTGGGCTTGACCCCTTACTTCCAGTGAAAGGAACTCTGAATGCTTCAACATACCAAGACATTTTGGACAATTCCATGCTCCCAACTTTGTGGGAAAAGTTTGGAGATTGCCCCTTCCTCTTCCAACATGACTGTGCACCAGTGCACAAAGCAGGTCCATAAAGACATGGATGCAGAGTCTGGTGTGGATGAACTTGACTGGCCTGCACAGAGTCCTGACCTCAACCCGATAGAACACCTTTGGGATGAATTAGAGCGGAGACTGAGAGCCACACCTTCTCGTCCAACATCAGTGTGTGACCTCACAAATGTGCTTCCGGAAGAATGGTCAAAAATTCCCATAAACACACTACTGAACCTTGTGGGCAGGTTTTTCCAGAAGAGATGAAGCTGTTCTAGCTGCAAAGGGTGGACCAACGTCATATTGAACCCTATGGATTAGGACTTTTTTAGGACGGGATGGGCCCTGATATGGATGGACCCCAGAATATCATTCCTTCACCGGGTGCCAAGACATGTCTTCGGGATAGTCTGTTATTCCCATTCTGCCCTCGACGGAGGCGGACGCTTTCTCTACTGCTCCCTCCCTCCCTTATTTTTCCCTGCTTCTCCTGTCTGGTCGACTCTCTGAGCCTCTGTCTACATAACTTTCTGAATCTGAAACAACAACTACGATGGATTTGGTCAACTGGTCTCTCAATGCAATTGATCAAATTTTTTCCACCCGGAGAGCGGGACGGGGTGACGCTCCTTGCCCCGACGGGACGCACCCGGCGGGATATGTGATCGACTCCTGGGGCAAATGGAAGATCATGTGTCTGTCGGTGCTGTCCATCGAGGACGTTGAAGATCTCTACCTATTTGGATTTATGATAGCCGGGTTCCTGCTGATTGGTGTGGGCATTTTCCTGGTTTATCGCAAAGTTGGAGGGCTGCTGGCAGCTACTGGCACGCTGCCTGACATTTGTGTGGGGATGAGCCGTGCTATTAACACTCAGACTCTGGCGTTGCATGAGATTCATCGCAAGCTAGATGCCATTCAGGCCCAGCTTGGCACCCTGGCTGCGGTTCCGAATCTCGTCCGCGAAGTGGGAACATCGGTGGAGCAGCTGGCACGGCTCCTGGAAAATTGACCCCTGATTCGGCTGATTGATGCTGCCATGGAGACCTGTTACGGACTCAAGGCAGACACCACCACGTCTGACCTGTTTCAAAACATCTTCTGCTATCTGCTTTGGCGACCCTGAGGAGAGGCCTGTGTTTGGGTTAACACAGGCTGTCTCTGCAAACTCCCCGAGAAAGCTATGTGAATGGACTCTCAGCATCCCTCCCCTGTTCCCTCCCCCGCACATCTCTCATGGGAAGTGGACCACCTGGCCAGCACCCTCAAGGCCACCATAACATCTGTGGACAGAGACTGGGTGTGAACTCAGGCGGGTTCACAGCCTGACACACACACACACACGCATCCACGGACACACAAGATCCCTACACACACAACCCTAAGACTCAACGCTTCCGTTGCCCACTCTCTTTTCCCGCCATTCTGGACAGTTTGGGCCTGGAGGGTGCCACGAGCGCCCCCGCCTGGCGTCTGGAGGGATTCCCTCCCTACTGCCCACAGTGTGTCTTTCATGTTGTGATTGCCTTAGTTTGTGCTTCTATGTATTGGTGTGTCTTTTTTTTGTCTCTAAGGTCTCCACCTGTGTACGTGGAGAGTTTAGAGACCTCTTTTTTTTACCACCTACCCATCTTTCCTCATGTCACCGTTTTCTTTCTGCGAAGGTGCGCCCTGCGAGGGGCTGCTTGGCCACGGTCTGCCTGATCCTGTCTTGTTATGTTTTTGTTTTGTCTATGTGTCTTGGACGGGTTGTACTGAAACATGAATTTCCCCTCGGGGATCAATAAAGTATCTTTGATTTGATTTGATTTGATTTGATTTATTCGGGGGGGATTTAAAATCGGTGTGCATAGTGCATGGGAGAGAGTATGCATGTGTATGCATGTGTATGTGTGTTGTTTGAGATAAAATTGGGGGACTGTTGATGTAATGTGTTGTTTTTAATATGTGAAGCACTTTGTAAAGCTGTTATGCCTGAAAAGTGCTATATAAATAAAATTTGATTTGATTGATTTAAGCTCAGATGGGAATCAAGGCAGGTGAGCGAATACTTTTTGCAACATAGTGTATCTTGAAACATCACTGCAGCATTCTTCCAATATCAGCCTCTCACCTGTTTCCCTCTTGCACTTTTTTTTTAAAAAGTAGTGATGATCTGAACTTTACAAGCAAGTTCCGGCTAACAGAAAGCTACAAGATGTTATTTTCCAACCACTTAGCAATGCCTCTACCCACATGCAGATCACCTTGTGACCTGTGAATCTCCAAATGCTTACAAATAAGTCAAATCAGTCAATATACTTCTCAGCATTGCAGCACATTTCTTACCTGCTGAAAGGGATTGGAAAGAGTCTGATTGCAGTAGATGTAGTAGTGGACAATATCTGTTCAAAACACAAAGGGATTTTCAGCCATTATGCCTTGCCTTGGCGAAATCTCTCTCTGTTAAAGCAACTCTGAATTTGTTGACACTGAGGCTTACCAGAGCCGATGATTCCCTTCGTCTGACTCATGACGTATTTGTCAGGAGACACGCAGAAGTCACTCGTGCCCTGAAATAACACAGATGTGAGAGGTGAAAAAGAAACAAAAATAAACTTGTAAAAGTAATGAATTTAAAGACAGGATATAATTGGAAAGCCTCATCGACCTGACATTAATAATTTCATCTTTTTTGACACATAAGCGGGAATAAAGCTGCTTTTATGATCCACTTTAACACGTCTAGACAGAATCTGTTTTAGCGCTGTCACTCAGAACCACTTTCACTGCACTTCAGACTGCTTAAAAGAAACCTGCCTTGGCAGAAATAACTAAACCTGTGAGGGGCAGCCGCTTCTGAACTGTGCTGTCTGAATGCTAAATGTCCCCCGGGCTCTGGACAAACACTGCGTGCAGCTTAACCTACTCTTGGGGTTACGCTAATGAGCCCCCCAAACACACAGATGAGATAAAGCAAGCTGGATTTCTCTGCAAACCCGGGTGAGTCTGTTATCAACGAGGGATACCAGGAAGCTCTGTGATTCGGGAGCAAGTGTGTTAGAATTCCTGAGGGGAGATTCTCAGAGCATGCAGAGTTTTGACTACAGCCCGTCTATAATTAGAAGTTCTATGAGGGGGTCCCCCTAATTCATTATGCATCTACTACTACATCTAATCTAACCCTAGACTATATTCACATGAAGTTTGAAAGATTCCATACAGATAAACATGAATACAAAGACAGTGTTTGCATTCTTAACGGCAACTCCATCAGCATAATTTTCAAGTGGAAGATTTTCAGATGTATTATATTTCGGCTTTCTGAAGGTTGCAGTTACAGTTACAGGGTCAGTCTGTGGTAATTTCTCTACACCAAAAGACAACCCCTGCAGTCCTCTTTAACAGTCCAAATAGCTCTTCATTTCAAATTTAATTCAGGACTGCATTAAACTTCTAAACCATCCCATTATTACAGCAAACACAAACCATCAAAGATTATGCAATTAGAAGACAATTGACCACTTGCATTCAAATTGTAGTCAAGAGCATATTCATCTATCCATATACTGTATCTATCTACTTTTATCCATCTGTCAAAATATTATATATATGAGCACTGTACTTATTTTTTTAGATCTCTGCTTGGAAATTGCACACCCATAATGAAATGAGTGCATCTTTGCAGCCATGAGGTCCATTTAAAGACTGTTGGAGTTACAATAAAGTGGAGTTATAGTAAAGGAAACACTTGTGAGATGTGTAAAGCTGTCCCAGTATCAGTATACGAGCTACTGGTGAAGAACAAATGAAGAACCACAAATGAAAAAGCTTTCAGGCTTGACCTGAAAACAAAATTCATCCAGGAAGAGAATGATTAGTCAACTGGAACAACATATAAAAACCAGCTCTGACAAAGTGAAGCAGAACAACATTAGGCAGCTTTTCGCCCAGACAGTTGAGACAAGATTTCCAAAGTGACCATTTTATACAGTTTGGCCCAGTTTGGCCATCTGTTCTCCAAGTCCCGACACTGGGGAATATGCAAATGAAGGTTATTAATCTGTGTACTTGAATGTAAGATTTTAGCATTCATCCTCCATGTCACATGTAGTGATTAGGCCTAATTACAAATCAAAATCGAAAATATTTTACACTTAAAACTATCAAAGGTTTTTGAGGAATATAATCAAATACTATATTTCCCGTACACATTACTGCCTGGTCTTTATAGGATTTCTTATTGATTTAACATTGAAAACATGCCAAATGGATTCTCAAGTCTTGTTTACAGTTTCTGACACAGTTTACTGTACTTATGGACTTGAAATTGAACAGCTTTTTAAAGGTAGAAATTTGACAAATGGAGGATCAGACATATCTCACGGTGAACTGAGGTGAGACCTTTCCCAGATGACAATGAAGAACAAAACTCTTCAAAGTGAAGCCACAGTTTCTTGTTTTCCCTCAACAGGTCAACATTTTGTGGACTCACTCTTATTTTAACTATCACACCAAATGTGACCAATAAATATTTGATATAACCAAAAAAAAAAACACAAAAAACCCCCCAAAACAAACAAAAAACAAAACAAAACAAAACAAAAAAAAAAAACCCAAACAAAAATACCAAAAACAAAACATGAATGACACAAGTTTCTTATTTGAACTCTTAACATGTAAAGTAGGGATTACTGATATTACCGACATTACCGTCCGATATCGGCATTAAAATGTGTTTTTGGAAAACATCAGTATTGTTTTTTTCAGACCGATATTTTCATTAACAAAATCCTGCGATATCTCGTTGTTCCGCTATCTAGTTCCACTAGCACCAGTCCAGCATGTAAAAAAGTCCATGATATTCTGGAAGAACTTCATATCCCAGCATTCCTTTTAGAGTCATGTGCCTACGGTGCAGCTGCTGCTGCTGCTACAGACGGACTTGATTTGAAGCTGCTTATGTCTGGTTTTAAGTTGTTGGTTAAGTTACCAAGTTGTCAGAAACATTATAATTAGCCACATGTTGGCTAATACCTGATAGAATCTGATATCTGGCAGCCTGATGTCCAAAATGAACTCCTCTTGCAGAGTTAAGGCTATTTTGAGATCTTTGAACTTGGAGCAGAATATACTTGTATTTCTCAAAATATGAGAGAGTCTGCATAGATCGGTATAGGTTAATGTCAGATACTGAAAATTAAAAGTTGGACAATCCTGGATATCGATAAAAAAGCCAATATCAAACATCTCTAATAAATACGATGCAAATCATGGCCACCTTAAAAATGAATAGGATTTTTCCATATAGGAGATGTACAATTCGCATACTGTATATACATAAATGAGGGGAAAAAGTAAAAAACATATCCCTTATAATGGCTACAATAAGCCACTGAGAGCTGTGCAGTCCATATAAAGTCACCAAGCTTCACAGAAGAAGGACCTTGGTAGCCTTCATGCAGCCAGTTTACACACTTTTGTCCTGCTGCTTCCCACATGAATCCTCACATTTACACAAACACAGATGAATCAGAAGAACTCGCATTAATTCCCACAGCAGATACATTATCCCCCAAAAAGAAAACAAATCAAAACAAAACAAATCTATATACTTGTGTATGTACTGTCTGAAGAGGCAGTTTAAATTGTTCATGTAATTGCTTTGTTTTTAAATTGCAGCCATTATGATGTTTACTCTCCGGCAGAGGAAAAAAAGCCCAGTGGACTTTTAACCGTACGATCCAGTCAGGGTCGGCCCCTGCAAAACGCTACAGAACAGACAGTTTACATAACAGTTCAAAGTAATTGCTATGATTTCGTAAGAGGACAAAATGTGGGAATGATTCAGCTAAAGCAGTTTCTAAGTCATATTATTCATTTATGATGCAAAGAGGTTAGAAAACTTTGTGGGCCTACAGCTAACTATAAGCAGCTAATCCCAAGTGTACTTAAAAAGACACGTTTTTATCATGTACTTCATAAAATGGCTAAAAGGAAACTCTTATGGCTGAACTCAGTTTTTAGATTAAAAATTTAAGAGGGAAACAACATCTACCTTTTTTTAAAAAAAAATACTGTATGATCCCTTAATCTATACATCTAGAACACAACATTTGTTTTAGTGCAGCTATATTTGTTAAAAAGTTCTGTATTGTGCAATGTTTTGCACACAGTCCATCTTTTCTGTGCTTCAAAGCGTTGTCAGAAAAGGAATCCACAAGGGAGCTTCAGCGATCGATCGAGCAACCACAAGGAGAGGAGATTTGTAAGGGAGATATTAATCTCACTGATGGAAAAGGTTGAAAAAAAGAATGTGTCTTCTGGATCTTCCATTATAAGCAAATGTAATTCACAGGTGTTAACAATCCTCTACATCAAACGCAATGCACAAAAACAAACATGAGAACAATGACGCGCATGCCCGAGGCAGACGAGTCAAACACAAGCGCTATTCATTCCCTCACATGTTCTCTATTTTCACATTTCACATCGATTTTCCCACTCAGCATCACTCAAACACTTATGAGGCTTTTTGTTTTTTGTCTCTAAATTGTGTGACCATGAAAATGTAGAGCGACACAATGGAACTGTTCACCTTGTCATTCCAATGTTTCACAAGCTTTAATTAGATTTACAGTATTCTTTCATAATCCTTGACTTTGAATGAGTTTGTTCAGTATAATGGTGGTGACAAAGTGTGAATTGGAGCGTTTGTTCTTTTTCTTTGCCGTCAAACTGCTAAATATAGACTGAGATCAAAGGCACATCAGGCAAAAGATAGACAACTATGATAAGAGGAATTGAGATTGGGCAGCATGATGGTGTGTTGTAGATGGCACAGCAAGGCTGTAACAACCCCTTTGTGCTTTCAGATATTTTTCAAAGACTAATCTAAACATAAATTGAGGGTAAAGAGACTGAAGAGGCCACTGATTGGCTGCTATGTGGTTATTTAGTGCAGAAATGTCATTGCTTTACAATTGTTTCAAATAGATTTTCTACACTGAAGCCATAAAACAAGAAAGTTTATCTACACAAGTGTATGTGTGGCAACAGTGTGTAAAATTATCTCCCAACACAATGAAAGACATTTTTAGAAGTACAGAGTGTGAAATCACTGGCATGTATGGTAAAAGCTGATAGCCGACAGGCTTTTTGGCAGTTCCTTTTGAGGGAAGACATGGTGAGGAGGAAGTAAAGCAGCTCACCACAGCAGCAGCCAGGTCAGCTCCCAGGGAAGCCCAGCTCAGGATCAGCGTCAGCACTCCGAACACCATCATCCTGCAGGCACACAGAACAACAGCGTAGTTACAGTTATACTCCAGGCATGAAACAATTTATTGGTTAAATCAAATGTACATTAACTGTAAACAACCTTGCTGCAATCCATTCTAATTATTTCCTGTGCACATGATATTTTTGGCCATTTGGTGGCAGCAGAAACAAGTTGCAAGCATAATAAACATGAGTGGGTAGTGAGTTAATGTGTTCAATTCCAAAGTGAAAAGTTAATATTCATTTAATGTTGACTTTTGATCAATATATATCTGTAATATTTTGTCCCCTTTAAAGTTGTTTTACTCTCCACTAAAGGCCATTACATGCTGTTCAAGAACAGATAAATTTGTTCTCTCTCCCGGGGATGTTAGAAAATAACGTCCTCTTTTTCTTGCAGCCCTGGTTTACGTCTTCTCGCAGCTTGTATTCGACACATGGTCTAGGCGGAGCTTTGTCAGTGATGTGTCCGACAATTACTGTGCAGTTAGTCAGAAGTTTGAAGTGCTAGTGGTTAATGTGGTAAAGTACTGAACTGTCTACTTCTGCTTTTCTGGGGTCGGGTCGTGGGGGCAGCTGCCTAAGCAGGAAAGCCCAGACTTCCCTCTCCCTGGCTACAGGTGCCAGCTCATCTGGGGAGGATCCTGAGGCGTTCACAGGCCAGCCAGGAGACATAATCCCTCCAGTGTGTCCTGGGTCTTCCCCAGGTCTCGTCCCAGTGGGGCATGCACAGAACACCTCACCAGGGAGGCAGCCAGAGGGCATCCCGACCAGGTGCGGAGGAAATTCACTTGTACCCCCAATCTTGTTCTTTCGGTCATTACCCACACCTCATGACCATAGGTGAGGGTGGGAACGTAGATCAAACGATGAATCGAGAGCTTTGCCTTCTGGCTCAGCTCCTTCTTCACCACGACTGATCGATGCAGAGTCCGCATCACTCCTCTACTTGGGGCAGGACCCCATTCCCGACCCGCACTCCACCCTTTTCCGGATGAGGACCATGACCCTGGATTAAGAGGTGCTGTTTCTCATCCCAGCTGCTTCACACTTGGCTGAAAATCACTCCAGAGAGAGTTGGAGATCACGGCCCGATGGTGCCAACAGAACCACATCATCCCCAAAGAGCAGAGACCCAATCCTGAGGCCACTAAACCGGATCCCCTCAACACCACAGCTCCATCTAAAAATCTTGTCCATAAAGGTTATGAACAGGATCAGGGACAAAGGGCAGTCTTGGCGGAGTCCAATCCTCACCTTAAATGGATCCGACCTACAGTCAGAAATGCGGGGACTGGACCGCCCACACAAGGGGGTCTGGTACTCCATATTTACAGAACACCCCCCACAGGAACTCTCGGGGGACACAGTTGAACTCCTTATCCAAGTCCACAAAGCACATGTAGACTGATTGGGTGAATTCTGATGCCCCCCTCCAGCACCCCAAAGGGGGTGTAGAGCTGATCCACTATTCACGTCCAGAATGAAAACCACACTGCTCCTCCTCAATCTGAGGTTGGACTCACTGACGGACCCTCCTCTCCAGGACCAATGAACAGACTTTACAGAGGAGGCTGAGGAGTGTGAGCCCCTGGATCGAACACAAACTTCATCCACACAACTATTGTGTGGGTATGGAGAAGTGAGAAGCGTAAAGTTGTCATTCACTCTTTTCCGCCAACGCGAAAGGTTCAACGAGGCTTAATGGATAGTTTTGAGCAATAGCTGGCTGAGGCAGGGAGGAGGTACAAAAATCTATACAGTACATCACCATATAAAGGTATGAACATTGTCCCTGACAAAGCACTGCCAGGTGCTTAAAAGTTTGAAATGTCCTGATCACAGCCAACGTTGCTGTTCTTGGCAACTTGTGAAAACAAGTTGCTCTGCTCTTGCAGAGTTTTTTGAATCAGGATGTCCAGCTGTGGTCCTCAAAGGCCACGTTTTTGCATGTTTTAGATGTTTCTTGCTTTAACACACCTAACTTAAATAAATGGCTCATTGTTAGTTTGACCAGAACTTGACAACTTCCCCTGTTAAGGTAATCCATTTAGGCCCAATCCCAATTCTCAATTCTGAGCCCTTCCCCCAGAGAGGGAAGAATGTAGGGGCTAAGGGGTAAGTGGTAGGGATATCCCTTCAAACGAAGGGTTAGGGCCAAGGGCAAGGGCTAAAGGGGGAATTGGAATTCAACCAGGGTCTTCAGATCGCATTAGAAATGAAGGAGTATGACAAATGTGCGAATCAACGGCAAGATGGCTGCTACAGAGTCCCAAAAAATCCACAAATGTAAGTATTTGTTCCATAGATAAAGTTTTAAAAGGTACAACAACCATTGTATTGTCTAGTTTAACTGTTTTGAAATGTTTTGGTGATTTTCTTTTTAAAATGCACATGAATAAAATCACTATACCACGTTGAAGCTCAGTAACAAACGGTACCAGGCTGAAAACCGGTGGTGCTCTGCAGCCCTGATAATCTACAGTGATAGCGTGATCAATAAAAACTTTGGCAATATCGTCAGTGGTCTTCCGTTACATGGAGGATGTCATGGGATACAACACAAACGGGACTGTCATGCACAAATCTGACTAGCTTGGTAACCTTAATTCCCAGCTGTAGTCGGCTTTATTTCTCGAGATTTCCAGCGACAGCTCAGTGCGCATCTGCTTGCAAGGCGACGGGGATCACTGATGCCGTATGCAGTTGTTGAACGGGTGTCCCGATTTGTAGGGGGTTGACTTTCAACCCTACCCTTTGAGGCTCCATTTTAGGTGTCAAGGGCCAAGGGGTAGGGGCAAAAAAAAAAGAGATACGCCCTTAACCTTAATCAGGTGTGTTGGCAAAGGTAAACATCTACAATCTGCAGGATGGTGGCCCTCAGGGATCGACATTGGTAAGGGATCCGATTGGCTCATAATACCGAAGATCCTGAATGTACTGTATTTTGTCCCTAAACCATTCAGTACTTTGTGAATTGACTTTGAAGTCAATTCTGTGACAAACAGAAAGCCAGATTGAGGTTAAATTATCCACTTTCAGTGGACATCCCTGCCTTAAAATCTCTCCCATGAAGTGCTTTGGATGCTATGTTCTGACTTCATTGGGTTGGAAACATCAAATAATGAGTGGAGAGATTTGATTTCTCTTTCCAAGGAAAACAGTGGGGCAGGGAAACTTTCTACTGGTCTGTTGCCATAATTCCTTAGAATTTCCAAAATCATTCCACGATACATATAATTAATGCATTTTAACATTTGTGTAGTATTTGATGACATATTGTGTCTAGTTTAAATGGTTTCAGCTCTGTTTTGTGGTTACATTTTACAGTGTCTCAACTTCTAGAAACTGTGCTATACATGCGCTCATTAAGCATTTTGCTGTTTTTTGTTGATATTCTTTTACGGAATGAGCAAAAAATGCCTTGAAGTTAGGATAAGGAAAAATGATAGAGAAGGGCTAGAAAATCATAATTTAAAGGAAAAAAAAAATCAAGTGTAATTTTACCAATGAATATGTTTATCAGAACGTATAGTCGCACTGAGTTAATTCATAACAGTTTCTGCTGCAAGCACACAGCATGAGCCCAGAGGCAAAGGAGAGTTGATCTAATTGGCTTGCCATCAACAGGGGAAGAAAACACGGTCATGTTTATGTTTCTGCCGTTTTCTCTGCAGCCTCAACATACAGCTGCAGCCGAGTTCCTTTATATACCCAGAGATGAGCAGCAGCGCTTCTGCGCTCCGTTGGCCTACATCTGATTACAGCCCCCCTGGGTGGATGGGTGTTCCACCATTCTTCAGGATGGAAAAATCTGGTTTTGTTTTACAGTTAGGTTTCCTCCCTGATGATCCTGGTTTATCAGAAAATGACATCAAGTCCATGTGGCGATAGGAGGTTGGAGGATTGCAGAGATAAGGAGTGAATTTCCACTTGCAGAAAGTGGTGATGTGAAGATCAATACCTCTTAAAAGACCACACTGGTAAATGGTAGATCAGCTCCAGTTAGGTAAAATTATCAACAAAGAATCCAATAAGCTCTGGCTGATTTGCCAGCAGAGGCACTTTGAAGGCATACCAACAAAAGTTGAGGGGGGTATATATATATATATATATATATATATATATATATATATATATATATATATGTACTGTATATACACACCCACAGTTACAACCCAAAAAAATTCAAATATTGTGAAAAAGTTAATGTATTTCTATGATTCAACTTAAAAAGTGGAATTTACATATTGTATAAACAAATAATATGCGACTCAATATATTTCATGCTTTTATTTGTTTGCAGCTGAAAAAAAACCTCAAATTCTAGAAACAAAAGCTTGAAATATATTGATTCACATATTTGTCTAAACAATATGTAAATTGCACCTTTTAAGTGAATTACAGAAATACATGAACTTTTTCAGGCTATTCTAATTATTTTGGTAGTATCTCTCTCTCTCTCTCTCTCTCTCTCTCTCTCTCTCTGTGTGTGTATATATATATATATATATATATATAAATAACTTTGCTAAAATTTTGTTGAGCAACACTTTGAGGCAATCACTGCAATCAGGTGTTTTCTGTAACGTTCAAAAAGACTTCTACACCTGTTGACAGGTATTTTGGTCCACTGTTAAAGGGAAAGATGCTCTAATGTGTCTGGGACAGTTTTGTTTGTTTGTTTTTTTGAATGATTATTTTCAACCACAATTTAAAAGCAATATTTTGTTTTACTAAATCATATTTTGTAATTTTTTTAAATGTATTATTAGTTTCCTTAGTTTCCTGTTTGGGATGCATGTTATAGGAATTTTGGCCGATATGCCGATATTTTAAAACTCGTGGCCAATAACCGATATCAATACCAATACCAAAACTGGAAAAAAAAGCAGTCTTTTCAAATAGTAGTTTTGTCATCCGTTTCCGACACCTTGAAAAATAAGGGTGGGAAAAATATTGATAAAACTGAAATATCGCGATATTTTCATATGCCAACGTCAAATCGATATATATTTAAAAACGCACTGTCGAGCTATATTATTCACAAATCTCGCAAGATTTCATCATTCTGTTACAAAATCTCACAATATTTTGTGAATTCTCACGAGATTTTGTAATGATGAAATATTGCAAGATTTCATTAGTAAAATAGATTGATACCGTGTTTTTAAATGTTCATAGGATACCAGCATATGGAAATATTGTGATATTTCAGTTTATCGATATTTTCTCCCACCCCTAGTCTTTAGAAGGTTTAAAGTCTGTAAAAAATAAGTTTTTGAAGAAGAATAATTTTTTTTTATTTAGACTTTAGAAACAGTGGGCCGATCGTTTAAATATTGGTTAAATATCGGTGGGGTGGCCGATGTCCGATACTTTTTTAAGGACGATATAGGACGATACTGATAGGGGCCGATTATAACATGCATCCCTATTTCCTGTTATTTGAATAACTATTATGAATCTAGCCTTTTCTTAAATTGGAGGATATGAATAATTTTGAGGGCGAGTACATACAGGTATATATATTTTTATATATATATTTTTTTATTTTTTCTCTGAGCATGTCCAGGCTAATAACCAGCCTGTTCATCTTTCAGTTGCAATACTAATCCATTTCTGTCTGGTTTGAGCTCCCAGCCTTGCTCCCACGTCTGTACTTTGTCCTTTATAGTTTTTCTCGCTCTCTGTATACCCTTGGCCCCCTCTGCAGTATCTTTTCAATGCTCTCTGCTTTAGGTCATTTTTCCCTCTTATAGTTCATTTTCTCCCCCACTGTCTGAAAGACATCTCAACAAGCCCTGACACGTACTGAGATGAGAGAGAGACTGATTCTCTACAGACTGTTTATCTTTTCTTTCATAAAGAAAAGCATAAAACCTCTCTTACTGTCCTACTGGTCCAGCGTGGGAAACAATGATGACTGTATATATCTGCATAAGGCCATCTGGAAGTATTTAGTATAATTTCTGATAATATACACCAAAGCCATTTTAGCTGCTTCCTGATGTTTTATGGTTGTTCTGCATGAACAATACCACATTATTTATCATCAGAGAGTATAATTTTAAGGAATTATCCTTCGACTAGTTTTCAGTTGGCCATAAAGTCAAATAAGGAGGCCAGACAGGGGGGTGAAAGGGACTAATCACTGAGACTGGTGGCTTGAAATTTGTTCTGCATAATATTTTCAATAGTTATTGTATTTTTCACCTTCCCTTCCAGTAGCATGTCCTTACTTGTCCTCTGGACCAATTTGTAAATGGTTAGGATTAGGCATGGACATCTTGCTCACACTTTTCACAGCAGCCTTCATGTAACATGAGCACCACCGTCCCTAAAAGGGTTAGGGTTAACCAAGGGATATGTCACAGTCTAAATGGTAAATTTGGCATACAGGGCTTTTCCAGTCGTATACTGACCACTCAAAGCACTTAACACGACATGTCAGTTTCACCCATTTAAGTTCATGTTCGGGTTTATTTGTAAAGCATGCTTACAAAAACCACAATTCCACAAAGGGCTGCACAGAAATTGAAAAGTACAATACCTTAATACAGTAGATACAGTCGTCCTCAAAATTATTCATACCCTCCAATTAAAGAAGGCAGTGAAATAAGTTGAAACTGACAAAAGTACTCTAAAAGCACTCTAAATTGTCCCTAGGTATGAATGTGAGTGTGAATGGTTGTCTGTCTGTCTGTGTTGGCCTTGCGACAGACTGGCGACCTGTCCAGGGTGTACCCCGCCTCTCGCCTGATAATTGCTGGGATAGGCTCCAGTAACCCCCGCGACCCTGAACTGGATAAGCGGTACAAAAAATGACTGACTGACTGACAAAAGTAATAATGAAAAAAATTCTATGAAACCAATAATGACATTAATTTTGAGTTGTGGTTCGAAAAAAAATATTAGGGATGCACAATATAATCATCCCCCTATCGCTATCGACCTATATCGGCCTTAAAACTGAGTACCGGATATCGGAAACCCCACCGATATTTAACCGATATTTAAAGCCTAAAGTCTACCCCCCCCCCCCAAAAAAAAACACTACTACTTCTTCAAAAACTTCTTTTTTACTGACTTTAAAACTTCTAAAGACTAGGGCGGGGAAAAACATTGATACACTGAAATATCACGATATTTTCCTATGCTGCTATCATATTGACATTTAAAAACGCAGTATCGATCTAATTTACTAAAATATATTGCGATATTTTATTGTTCTGTTATGAAATCTCACGAGAATTCACAAAAATTTCACAATATTTTCATATGCCGATTAGGGTTGTCAAAAATATCGATACTCCGAAAAGTATCGAAACTGAAACGCAGTATCGATAACAATACTAATGTGCCATGGTTTCGATACTGCAGTGCGCGCGCACTCAACAGGCAGCAGCCGGCAGGTAAACAGTGGCTGACCGACAAGCAGGCAGAGATCCTGACAGCTCATGTTTCTGCTGCTGGAAGTCCAGGCCAGTTAGTCTTATTAGAAAATGAAGAAGGAAAAAGTCTTGTTTGGAAGTATTTCACATGCAGCAGACGAAGAAGGAAAAGCGAAAGACGTAGACAGGCCTGTGTGCAAAACAGTGCGTCAAAGCGGTCGCAACAAAGTCCTGCAGCACAGCAAACCTGGAGAAACATGTTAAGGACAGACAAACTGGCCTTCATGATGAATTCCGACAGGTTAGTAACTTAAAGCTCCAGTTTATTATGGAACTTAAAAATGCATTATTAGTGACGGTTTCCGCCACCGCTAGCCCGCATTTCCCAACCTGGACCTTATTTCTAGGAATACGTGTACTGACTCACCGGTAACATTTATGTGTCACTCTAATTTCTTCGGATGATTTTCACATTTCTCGCTGTCTGTGTATGATCGCTATATAATCTGGGTGAAGGAGGCAGCGGGAGTGGGTCTCTATGGAACATTGTCTGCAGCAGAACTCAGACGAATGAACAAACGTTATGAGTACTGTTGTCCTGTTCATAACTGGTTGCTGTCTACTTGTATACTGTAGTTTAAAACCTCAAAATATTGTTTTAATTATTTCATGCGTTTACCTCAAACCAAAAATGGTGTAATTGTTGCTATTATTATTATTATTATTATTTGCACAAGTCAAAACCAGTTTCTTTTTTCTTTTTTGCACTACCTCAGAAAACTGTTTGTATATTCTTACTATTGTCACTTTTAGATTTTTGCATGTTTTACATATTAAAAAAGAATACCTCAGACAACCTTAAAATATCCTCAAATTGCATTATATTTGGGTATATTTTTTGCATTTATTTGTACATTTATTCAACAAGCATAAGATAGATTTTCAAGTTCATACATATTTCCTATTCTTTTAAATATTTGTCTCTTTTTTTTTATCCCCTGTAGTATCGAAAATGGTATTGAGTACTAAATATTTTATCAAATATCGATATCGAGTTTGAAATTTTCGTGACAACGAATCGTGACAACCCTAATGCCGATATCATGGCGACATTTAAAAATGTGGTATCGATCTATTTTACTAATGAAATCTTGCGATATTTCATTGTTCTGTTACAAAATTTCGCTGGAATTCACAAAATATCATGAAATTTTGTAACAGAACAATGAAATTTCACAAGATTTTGTAGGTAAAATAGATTGATGTCATTTTTTTAATATCGATTTGATATCGGCATATGAAAGTATCGCAATATTTCAGTGTACCGATATTTTTTCCAGGCCCTATTTTTCAAAGTGAAACAGATAACAAAACTGCTATTTTCAATGACTGCTTATTTTTTCCAGCTTTAATATCGGTATCGATATTGGTTATCGACCACATGAGTTTTAAAATATCTGCATATTGGATATTGGCCAAAATTCCAATATCGTGCATCCCTAAAAAATATAAAAAACAAACAAACGTGTTTTGTGTGAAATTTTAAAAACTGGTACACTTTCTTCTTCACACACACACATTCATACCCCAATAAGCACATAGTGAGGCAACTTGAGATTCGGTGTCTTCCCCAAAAACATTTTGGCATGTGTCCTGGGGAGGCCTGGATCCATGATGTTAACCATCATGGACAACTGCACTTCCACCTGAACTACAGCCGTCTAACAATTTACAATCACGAATTCCTACACGAATACATTTGGGCATTTACACATATCAACAAATTACTGTTTTTCTGATAAAAATGGGCTGGAAGGGCATGATTTGCCCACTGCTTAGTTTTCAAAATCCTTGGGACCAAATAGCTGAGAATCACTGACCTACATGTGTGTGAAATCATTTATTTGGTGACATCAAACTGCAACTTGCTGCTTTACACAATTGTTACACTGAGTGACAGAGCAAATGGGGGTAATACCCTGCCATTGCGCTGTCAGTGCCAGCAGGTCATGGCCCAACCAAGCGACGCTGTGTTGCTTGGTTTTGTGCTCCGGTAAGCAAAGACGATTGCCTGAGATCCACAGAATGGCAGCAAATGGGGTGTGAACCTGAAGCACGGCTCAACAAAGAAAAAGTTGCAGAGATCAGAGAGCAGGGCATGTGATGCAATGTCAGACACACTTAAGTCACTCTGAATTAGATCACTGTGAGAAATAACATAAAATAAATTCAGATGATTAAGATGAGCCTTATAAAGCTCCCATTGACAAAGCAAATCTGCTTAAAAGAAAATCAGAGAATGAGAAAAAAGATTTTCTTCTGAAGTGAAAACTTTTCAGCTTCTTTGTTTCATGTTGCAGCTTCATGTTCAAAATTTGTTTTCCTCTCCAATGTGGATTGCCAGTTATTAAAAGTAGTTTGTCGGATGAATCATAGTTTACATTGATGCACTTATCTAATATAAAAACAGAATACTTTTGAGATTTTCAGATAAAATCCCCTAATCAGTAGCTGTAGACTACTATCTAACGTTGTCAAGTCCAGAAATCCATGCTGCTGTCCATGTCGGCAGATATGAGGTAATTAAGACTCGCCACCTCAGCAATGGCGGCGCTGCAACACACAAAACGGCCCCCAGATTAGTCTATGTTAGAAATGAATACATACCTGCAGTCTCCTTCTAGACTTTTGTGCAGTCTCTTCAAAATTTGAAGAGCGGTGTTTTAATAAATCATCAAACTACCCGACTCCTTTCTTCAGCTCCATACCTGTGACCTGGATTTTCATCTTTTGGACTGTAGCTGCACCTTTAGTGACTCGTGGAATATTCAAGAACTGGGTCTTGTCTATTCTCATATACTCTGCACTTAGCCCACTGTGTTGGAAGGTCATTATTATTGCATACTATATATGCACAAAGGCTGATGTATGCTTTCTTTTGGCACATCATACTGTAAATACATAAAGCTCAGCTGGCACACATGGAAACCTGCAGGGTGAACAGAGGACTGCAACAGACTGTAGCTCCTGAAATAGCCAGTAATTGACTGTAAATGGAAGTCAGTCTCAATAGACCCCCATGTTTCCAGGCCCAATGTAACAGCAGAAATAAGTTTACAGGACAGTGGAAAAAAAAGAAAACTGTAACTTTGTACTTATTCCACTCACTGCTTGTAAGATTGCACAGAATAGGGTTGGACTGTACGGGGCCCCTCTGATGTCATGGTCCAAAAACAGATTATGGCCACAAAACAGGTATAACGTGCGCACAAAATACTTATTTGTGGCCATGAAATAGGTATGAAGTTTGCACGAAATACGAATTCCCGACACAGCACTCAGGTGTACCACCATGGGCCCCTGAGCGAGGTCCTTAACTCCCACCAACTGCTGCCTGGGTGCTTTAATTAGCAGCCCACTGCTCTCTGGTGAATACAGAGATGGGTAAAATGCAGAGCCAGAATTTACCCCCGGGGATCACAACAGTATGCAATGCGTGGTCACAAAATATTAACTCATGGCCACAGAGTAGGCATAATGTGTGCACAAAACAACAAAATACTAATTCGTGGCCACTAATTCTTCCTGTATCAAAACTGTCAGGGACATGGATGCAGCGTCATTTGACGTCACATCCGCAGGACAGTGCGGGAAATTTGACCACCTAATCAGCATATGCAGCACACAGCCTGTTCAAGGCAACGGAGAGAGGCGTGGGTGGGCTCGCTCTTTTGGTTTTTAGCGCTTCATCACCCATCAGTATTTAAAAACTGGACATGCTTGTTTGTTCTTTTACAATTCCTGCTTCTAGTCCCTTTAATTGAAATAAAAATGTCAACATCTGACTACTGTTTCACTGAGGGATTTTGTGAATCCATTTTTTTGTGCAGAAAGAATTTATACAGAAATGAACAACACATGATAAAAAAAAACAAAAAAACAAGCTAGTTAGCATTATTGTTCTCCTGTTAGTTTAAAAGTTAGTTGACAGGTTTTCCCAATTTCCACTTCAAAGCTGAGATAGTGACCACTGAGAATGAAAAGTCAAGAGCATGCTACATTTAACTTTTCAAACATCGGGATTTCATCTAATTACCCATAGCGCATGTATCTACACTCACTGCAGACGAAGCATTTGCCCGCACTGCTAATGCTGCATTCACTGTGTGACTGAACTCAGTAACCTAATACACAGCTAGCTAGAAAAATTTCTAAAAGTAATCAAAGAACACAATTTTACAGTCCTTCAAAAACATATCCAGAAAAATGCAAAATCATTATTATTATTTCTTTAGACAAAAAGTTGCAGCCATTCCCCCCCTATGTAACGCAAACATCCAATGAAAACTGAAGGAAAATTTGGAGCCAGGGCTTAGAGCCGAGGACTTTAGCGCAATTCAGTAAATCAATTGTAGATTTATAAAGAGTCAGTATCTGCAAATATACAAATATACTAACACTGCCTGCAAAATTGTATTTTTTCCCCCATTCTTAAAGATGAATCAAGAAAATAAGCCCATGTTAAAATCCCAATGTGATAGTACATCTATCTACACCTGGCTACATCATGGCTCCAAGAAATGCATTTAATAAAAGTAGTTAAATATCAATTAAAAAAAATAAATAAGAAAAACATTCACCTTTTACTTTTCCAAGATTCATCCAAGACCTCTGAACATCATACTGATTACAACATCCACGAGTCAAAAATGATGTTTTTATTAAACATTTGTGAGATTGTTTAATTAAAAAGCATTTTCTAAAATAAGAAAAGAAAGAATAAAAAAAGATTCAGACAGTTTTGCATTTTGATTTTGCAAATAAGGTTCATATAATATGCAAAATCAGAGGGTTGTACTGCAGTGAGTCATGAGAGAGTAGAAATGGGTTAGAGTTTTGGTGCCAGAACTACACATTACTGGCTTTCCCTCATTTCTGCTCTGTTACATTTCCTCAGGCTCACGGAGTGTTAGAGAGTGGTGGTCTGGACATGCAAGGTTACCTCTAAACTAGTGGCCTTTCCCTATAAAGCTGTTTATTACTCTGCACACAGAAATTCATCTTCCACTTCTGTTCATCCAGTGTATCATTCCTCGTGACTATAATGATTTCTGCCAACCATGGGAATGATTTTCCACTCTTTGCTTTACTTTACTAACATGCAAACACTTGCAATCCATAAAGGGAAAGCGTCGTAACTATTGACATTTTAAACACTGTATTCACCACAGGCATCATTAAAACCTGTGTTCAGGTTTTTAACCCTAAATGTTTTCCTAAAAACCTCAAATCTCAAGATTGAAGATATGTAGCATAACTATACCATGCATAAAGTTAATGCTGGTATCCAGTCTGGCATGTATCCAGACCAATGTTTGTTGCACAGTAAGACCAGAAACTGGATGAAATCAGTTGTTACTTTAAAAATTTATATTGTTTGTGTCTTTTTTAGCATTTCACACCAATTTCAAGGATTAAAAAAACTAATAATAACTCGGCTGATTAATTTAGATTTTTTTTCAGTTTTTATAGGTTTATGGAAATGACCCACAAGTCCAAAATGGACAATGTGTTGAAAACCCAGTTGCTGGTGTGTGATGCAGGGCCACAAAACTAAACACAGCTGTCATGTGATGTTCTGGGCTGGAACACAAAGTTGTGAAGCGACATTTCTCAGCTGCAGGAAGCTGCAGGGCAAAAATGGCTCCACGAATATGCATAATGATGGGTCAATGTGGCATCAAAACAAGTCAGAAGCATAGAGTTTTAAGTTCAGAAATTTATGTAGTGCTGCTTTAAATAACTTAAAAATGATCCTTAGCTGGGCTAAGTCCCCAGTGTATAAAAATCCTAACACCACCTACTTTATAATTTACCACCAGATTTCTGATCTCTGATGAAATCCATACAAAAGAAGTTAATGAAATTTGATTACAATGTCAAAGGCACAAAATACATATGATAGAAAAAAATCTTATGGATTTTGACCAAGTCTGTTCTTTGTCAGAAGAAGGGCTGACGCCTAAGTTTATCAACGTCTTTCCCTGTTTCACATGTGGGTGCAACTTCCTGTCAAAGCGGTTATTCTGTCTGTCACTGTAACACCCAGTCAGCCAGTCAGGAGCACCAGAAGGAGTTGGTTGGCCTCAAGAGTGTAATTTGCCTCCAACCACTTCCACTCGACTGGAAGAGAGCATCCATTGGGAGGGCAGACACTCTTGACACTGGCTCTTCTCATGTGTGCAGAGGGGTTGCAGGCTGAAATGGGGGGAGGGTTTGCGCAGCTCACACCCTTAACTAAGTGATTGAGAAAGACAGAGGGAGGTTTGGATGAATGAAAAGAGGTGTAGATGGATTTAATCTCCTGTGAAAGTGCCCTTTACAACAGTCAGAAGTTTGAAAATATGAATAAAACACATCATATACCTACAGTATATGGCTCTGTATTTGCATGCAGTTATAATATATGCATAGTTTTTTTTTGCACAATTGCAATATGCGGGGGGAGTAAATAAAATTTATTTTCTTGTCACCTATAAACGGTCAAATCGCTAAAATATTTAAATTGTAAACACTTTCAAAGACAAAGTTAAAGAATTAATCACATAGCATAGAAGGCTCCAGAGATACATTATGTTTGTGTCCATTACAGAAGGTATTTCATGTCCATGTTTAAAACAGGCCAAGTGTTAAACTAGAATAACAGTCTGCAGGAAGTTATATTGTTGATAACATCAAATGGCTTCACTCCCATCTCTCCACAGCCTTCCAGTCCAATTTGTAGTGCAAAGCCATTGAGACGGCAACACTCTGAGCAAGTTCAACCTCCTGCTGGCAACGCTGAAAGGCAAACGGTCAAATAAGACCAGGCGAGCTGAGCAGTGTTTATATATGGATATGATCCAGGGCTTAGCTGCCTTGTTCACAAGCAACTTCCCATGGGAAGAGACAGAAACTCTGCACCTTTCTCATGTCAACTCAGCACTTTTTTTTATATCAGAATTTACTATATTTCTTCCTCCTGTGTGGTATATTATATATTAATAACAATCGTTTAGTGTTTAAGCATTTAACTGCTTTAAGCAAGGCAGCAGCTAAGTTTTCTGTCTCTTAGATTCAGTTGATTATTTGTAGTTATTCATGCAAAAAGGAAACTGTATGAATGTCTGGAATGATTCATTGATTTTAGGTGGTAGTTATTATTGTTAGATGTGAAAGTTAGCTTTCTGTTTCTGTGAGCTTCTTTCTAACACCTGGTCAACTGGAAGTGTTTTTCATCAGATACAAAATGAGCATCTCTCATTTCTATGGTAACCAGTTGCCTTTCAATCCACTCATGCCCCTTGCTGCTCCATTTTTGGCTTTGCTCTGCACAGTGCAATGCAATGCAAAATAGACTAATAATAAAAAAAAGAAAAAGAAACCCCCCCCCCCCCCCCCCACACACACACACACACACACACACAAAGATTAAAAAAAAAAGACTGTCGCTTTTCTTTTAAACAACAAAGACAAGAAAACAGCTTGTCGCTGTAAATGTACCAGTTTTACAAAAAATATTAGACTCACGTGGTGAGCAGCCAGCGGGATTGCTTGGCCAGTCCCAGACAGGCCAGCAGGCAGATGATCAGGTCCAGGATGAGGATCAGCAGGTATGTGAGCCACCTGCAGATATAGACAGACCCGAAAATTAAACGGCTGCAAGTGGATGCATGTTTTGGCTCAGTATGTGGAGATTTGTTGAGAGAAACTCCAGTTTTGTTCTCATTTTATGAATGATTCTGATGTTACTCTGTGTATTTATCTGTAATAACATAATCTGCACATTTTAGTCTGCTTGGCTCATTATCTTCTCACATTATGTCGTGGTAGTCACTCCATTTTGAGAGAGATAAGCAATTAGCTAACATGGTGATGAAAAATCTCCCAACAGACTATACTTTGTGTGACAAGAAAGTCAAATAAGACTTAACATTATCATAGATCCTGACCTGTAGTCGACCGGTAAAGGCTTAGTCTATCCTTTTCTACCCCTAGATTCCCTTTAGGTTCAGTTTTACACTGTCCTGTTTGTTAGCAAGCTATGAATTCAGTCCAAAAAACACTCACTGGTTTCTCTCTCTGACATGGAGATAGCAGCATTATGTTCCACCTCATCAACAAAATGAAGTCTCTCTTAAAAGATTCCCATTTCAACAGAAAATGCAGCAATAATGCACCCGTGATAAAGAAATAAGGAAGAATATGAGCTGAAGACCTTCATGGTAAGACAACAAATCAAACAAGCTATATACATAAAATATATATACATATATTTTTTATTATCAATCAAAACACATAAACGAGCTACAATTCGGTTAGCTAATTTGTTAGCTAGCTTATGCCAATACAATCTGGGGAAGCTAGGAGCACTTTTGAGTTGAAAACATAGATGCTAGCTTATGAGTTCAGTTGGCTTAACATCAACGACTCTTTAGGATATATTATGACTTTAATGAAAGGGTAAAGTGGTTTCTGTTATCATTTTAGTCTATTGATAGATTGCAGTTCTGATGCTGCTAAGCTTTAGGAAATATGTGGGGTAGCTAAGTTAGTTTATAGACAATATGTGGAGGTTATTTGCTGCTGCTAACAGGAAACCTCAATTACCAAAAACCCTCAAAATTAAAGTTTGCCCCCCAATTGAAACAAGAATAATTGAAGCTGTGCACAAGTGAGAATGAATGGTTTGGAAACAGTTTCAGAGCTCAAAATGTTACAATATTCACAACCAATACAATACATATACATATATTAGGGATGTAACAATAATTGATAAAAAGATAAATCGGGATATAACTCCCTGACAATTAGTATTACCATTTCAGATTTTAATTACTGTAAAACCTTGATTATCGTACTCTGTGAAAAACTCACAGTGATGCTGTGGAAAAGCAGCAGCAGTCCCTCAAACACAGTTTGCATGTTTGGCTTCTGAAAACATGGCGGAAGGCACCGCATGGAAGCTCTGGAGATTTTTTCCATTCTAAAAGGACAAAGTCTAAAGTCTGGATGTATTCTGGATTTTTTAAAGTATGCTAGGAGGAAACTTTAAGATAATACCATAAATAAATAAAGTTTCTGCCACATTTAATATGGTAGTTCTGCTGTGATATGAACATGTGATTTCTACTAAGGTACATGAAACTGTTTAAGTTTCCTTTCTGGACCAGTTCTTCTGAAATCTGTCGAGACTAGATCAAGTCTTGAGCACCGAATGTGAAGAAAAGATTTCTTGGTTCTTATCTACAATATTGCATGAAGCGAGGAACCATCTTATGGTCATAAGATGCATCTTTAATGCACATTTATATGTTTGATGTCTACATGTTACGCCAATTGTGCTTGTTATTATTTTCTTTTAATTGAAACTTGGTGAAAAGATTTTAGCGTCTGTATAAGAACGTTTTGAAAATTTGAGGAAATTTCACCAATACCGCGATAATATCGATAACCGTGATAATTTCGGTCACAATAACCGTGACATGAAATTTTATATCGTAGCATGCCAAACAAATATGTATACACACATGTATACCACAATGTAAACTTGACCAGTGACATTTTTTCCCTTTTAGTTAAATTTAGCCCTGATAACAACCAAGCAGTGCTTCCTGTTGGCTGATCCAGTTTAACACCAAACCATATGTGTGCCAGCAAGAGGCAATGACATTTCTGAGCAGAGGGCAGCCCAAACACTGGTGAAAACATCATAAACATCATTGTTATTTAGTGACGAAACAATTGCAAAACTCTACAAAAGTTGTATTTTTCCATCAAGTGAGTGAAGCTGGATGAGTTTAGATAAGGTCAAGAATACAAGAAATCCGGTAAGCCACAAGAGGAGGTTGTCCCACTTCCTCTCACATCACCAGACACATGCAGAAGCTGTCACCTGAGGTGTGTATGAGTGTGTTTGAGGGCAAACTCCGCCCTCTTCAGTGTAACCATCTGTTATGTGAACGGTAGCCAAGCTTGCGACCGGACATGGCAAAACCTGTCCAGATGGTAAATAATGAATGGCTTCAAACCCATATGGCTGAATGCTTCATGCTGTCATAAAAATCTGTGCGGAGGCGCTTTCTTTTCTTTCCTACACAGATATCAGTCAATCCATCTTTTCCGTCAAAATGCCATCATCTGTATATTTCCAAGAGCAAACATCCTCTTTTTAATTCGTTATTCCCCTGCACTCATCACTCAGCATCTGTCTTGTTATCCTGTCATTTGTGTCTTCTGCTTCCCCATTAACCTGCATTCTCATTACCCTACGAAATCCCTCCTGGCAGGGTATAGTGCGAGAAGCTGAGGCATCAACATGAGAGGCTTGTCAGTGACACCATGTCGCCACGTTTGTCTCTGTTATCCTAATCCAATTATAGTCTGAGTAAAACATACATACACAAGAGTTGTGGAGAAGGTGCATTTAAGTATGATACAATCATTTTCTAAAGAAACTTTCAGATAACAGATTCAAATGTGAAAGCTTAAACATCAAAAGAAATAAATAAATAAAACCCAGAAGTGTTCTTTGCTCAGTGAGGCAGTGAAGCAGCACAAACTCAGGTGAGAGCTCTGATGGAGCAGCTTGGACTGATGCATTCAAATTAAAAACACTTATGTAAACATCTAGCCATGCCCAAGATGTTTGTAGGGGTGAGACTGAGTGAGAGTTCATTAAAAGCTTGCCGTCTACTGGTCTGCCTGCTCCATTAGCCTGGAGCTAGGTGGGTTATTGAGTTATCGGCCGAGCAAAGGAGTCACATTACAGATCAATACGAACACACCAGCCTGTCTGTCACGGCCAATCCCTCAGAAATATCGCTGAGCCTGTCAAGGACTGGAAAATAAAAGGCCATGGATCAATTTTTGCTCAAAGACCCTGTTTATATTCAGCAATAAACTGAATCTGGAGTGATCCAAAGACAAGTGGACACACTAAGTCAAGATGTAAACACAACCAAGTAGGGCTGGGCAAAATGGAGCAAATATCATATCACGATATATTTATCGTAGATGACGATATATACTGGTATTTTTACCGCTGGGTTTTTTTTTTCCCCTCTTTTCCTCCCTTTTTCCCTTTTTCCTTCCCCCCTTTGGCTTCTAATTTGTCTGAAAGCTTCATTTCATCTCAAACAGCTGTTTTTAGTTTTGAAACATGTTTAGTGTGAAGGTATCGCTCCACTGCAGAGATGGAGCTGAAAAACACTGGTTAGAAATGTTTGTTAAATCGAAGTGATTAAAGATAGTTGGCTGTTTTTTTATGATTTCTTTGTAAAAGTCTTGGGGAGGATCGTCTTCCAGACAGTTTAAATAATAAAGATGGGAAAAAATATCGATACACTGAAATATTGTGATATTTTCCATATGCTGATACCATATTTCACAAAATACTGTGAGATTTCATCGTTCTGTTACAAACTCTTGCGGTATTTCGTGAAATCTCAAGAGATTGCGTAACAAAACGATGACATTTCATCAGTAAAATAGATCGATACCACATTTTTAAATTTAGATATGGTATCAGCATATGAAAATATCGCAATATTTCAGTGTATTGATATTTTTTTCCACCTTTATTAAATAATTTGGTGACCCCCTTTGTAGTCAGTTGAGGTGCAGCCGGGTCATTACAAAAAAATAAAGCAAAAAATTTTTTTGCACAACTAATACCGTGATATAACGATATGTGTAAATATATCTCTCTCATGTAAATATCATATCACGATATATCAGTATATCACACAGCCCTAAAAGCAAGGTACTGAAAGCTGATTGCTGCTGCATGAACGGGGATCTTGGCTGCATATGATCTCATTCTTTCCTGCAGTGTCAGTGTGAATCTTGGCCACACTGAGGGACCACCTGGTCTCTCTCTGAATCAAGCAACAGAATTTTTAGCCATGTTTTCCTCTCATGCTAGTGTCTGGAAAGAGTTTAATCCTCTGTATCTGTTAAACTGGCTCCAAATGTTCTGGATCCATCAACCTCCTGTGCCTTGCTTGTAAGCACAGTGTGAATGCACTGCCATGGCGTTGGGGGTCCTGGACTGCAGGTTTGGAAACCCTTTGTCTCTGGAATGTTCTTGCTTTTAAAGTTGCATGTGGTTCAGACAGCTCTTCTTCATGTCCTATATTTGTTTGGAGTATCTGTTGTGAAATCAACACACGTAAACCAGATATCCACCTTGATTTGGGCTTCTTAAATCCCATCATTTTGTTGGAACAAAGTTGGAAAATAAGTACAGAACAGCTCAAAAGTTTGCGATCACTTTCCTGTTGGATTTAATGGGAAAGTGATCCCAAACATTCTTGAGCAGAAGTGTTTATATTTGGCCTTATTATTTTACCCCAAATTATAGCTGAGCAACCAGAGAGGTCAGAAATAAAGTTTCTGGAAGTTTAGCCAATTTATTTGCATCTCTTAAGGCAGTAATGTGTAAAACACAAAGGTCTCAAATGTCACGGTCCCTGGGAAAAAGAAAAATATCTGCTTTAACTTACCTAAAAAGTATAAACAAAATAGCTGTAGCTAATGGCACTTTTTCACATCAATCTGAGGATGAATTTCTGAATTTACTTTGTAACTTGCATATTTAAAATTTAAAACCCCACAACATTTATTCTGTAGTAAAAAAGGGAAAGTTTGTTGACCTTATTAAATTTTTCAACTCTCTGATTGGCTGGAAACAGTCCCAACAAGAGAGTTATCCACTGAAACAATGTGAAGATTTCTGGTTTTGGTGTTATTACTTTTTTATTATTATTATGGCAATTTGTGGGTTTTGTTCTGGTTTATGATTTGATATACTAACTTATTTCTTTATTCATTATATTTGTGCTCCACTACTATATATATATGGAGAGAGCGAGAGAGAGAGAGAGAGAGAGAGAGAGAAAGAGAGATCGGGATTTAAAAAAAAAAAAATTTTAAAAAAGCTGCCTGACCAGCGCTATGTGTGAGACACGCGGCAAGTCTGACTTGCCGTGTCTCATACATGGCGTTGGTCACGCTGGTGTACCAGGCTATAAAATTACTATGTATGCATGTAGGTGTGTCTAAGTATGTGTATATGTAAATGAAATAATCAATGCTTTGTCATAAAAGTCAGATATTTATAGTAATACAAACGGCTTGAAAATCGGTTGAAAATTTAGTCATTTATGGAGTATTTAATCGGGGATAGATTTCTGCCTACATTGATTAATGCAATGAGGAGACGGGGCTTCCCCCTGCCTAAGATGGTGGCCGAGCTGACGCATCGCTCCAATGGACAACAGCGTCGGAGGCGGCATCTAATGATATCTATGTGCTGATACACTGACATTTAAAAGTGTGGTATGGGTCTATTTTACCAACGAAATCTCTCTATATGCAATCTGTTACTAAATCTCGCAAAAATTCACAAAATATTGTGAGATTTTGTAAGTAAAATAGATTGATACCGTGTTTTTAAATATCAATTTGATATTGGCATATGCAAATATTGTGATATTTCAGTGTATCGACATTTTTTTCCCACCCCTATTTTTCAAAGTGTCGGAAATGGAAATCAAAACTGATATTTGCAATGACTGCTTATCTTTTTTCAGCTTTAATATCGGTATCGATATCGGTCATTTGCCACATGAGTTTCAAAACATCGGCGTATCGGATATCGGCCAAAATTCCAATATCGTGCTTCCCGACAAGCAGTGCATTTATTAGCTTCTATTTCACCGTTTCTGTTCAATTAAGATGTTCGAGTGAAGGAATTATGGGTGATATTTAATACAAAGCCTTCATTTTTGAATGTGCCACACAGCAGTTCTGTTAAAGAAGTCCAGATTGACATGAGAAGGTGATGCATTTATGTAAATCGCATCATTTACTCCCATCTACTTAATATCATGTGATACATCCAGGTCAAAACACGCAGAATGTGGCTCCCCACGCATGAATTAACCACATCAATGTTTTTGAATTGCTCAGTGATTGCAACTGTAAAGGACGTTTGATATCATAGACTCTGAACAGTGTATGACTTCATATTGAAATTCAATGTTCATGAATATGTCATATGGCAGTCCTGGTTTGCAGCCACTTTGACTCATGCTCGCAAGTCGACTTTCATAAATTTCTTCCAGCTAACCCACCGTGGACAACCATGTAGGAAGATGCAGCTTGTTCCCTCTACATGAATAACATAATATTCTGAAACGCTAATGTGGCCAGCATGTGCAACTTTTGCCTCCCACAAAAATCTGTGCACAACACAACCTTGTGCAATATTCATAGCATGAGAACACTGCATTCTGAATTTTGAGGAATTCTGATTTTGTCTATTTATTCTGTTTGTTCTGCATATTTCATATGTGACACCCTCACAGAGCTTCTGACCATCTTGCGTCTATATTTCTGTTTCTTTACCTGTAGTACTCTATGCTTGCTGTTTGGTCAGCGACGGATGCCAGATCCACTTTAGCCTCCTCCCAGTCAGGCAGACCCAGCAGCTGTTTGATCACATTGTCAGCCATCTGCTGCATGAACTGCAGCGTCTGCACGTAGTCCCCCCGCGTGGCAAAAATCTCATCCAACCTTGCTAGGTGCTGCTGCAAGCCAGTCTTCATGTTTCCCATGGTACCAGTCACCTGCAGGGCGAGAAAGAAGACGTGATGAAGTGGTTTGCCAATTGTAGGCCATATCCATATCACTATTTCTGTTTCCTGGTTCAAATATACTGAGTGGCCGTGAATTGTTTCAGTGTGGATTGGAAACGTCTCTAAATATAGATGCTTTCTGCTTACAGCGATGCACTCAACCAGTCAGTGAATAGCTGCTCCTGTGAGTTCACACACTGGGTACACTGGAAGAGTCCTTGAGTTTCAGCTGTGTGTGTTTGCTCAAGCCTCTCATTCCGGCTGTTCTGATGAGCTGCATTGTGCCGTTAGTGTAAGTAATCAGAGGGAAAATCAACATCAAAGCGAAAGTCATCTTTCCCATCGCACGCTGTAAATAAGCATGTGCCAGTTTCCACAAATTTACAATGTCTCAGAAAACATCAAATGAAGCAGGAAACAGACTCCAGCTAATGCTGTTTCCTGCTTTGTAGCCATGCTAATAACATGGCCTGAGAGTTAGCAACAATGTCTTTGATGTTCGGCCAGTTTCATTATCACTTTGATCCACACTAAAATATTATTATTATCATTTTTAAGATATTTAAATAGTTTTGTTATGTTATTTATTCTCACTTTACATTGGTGCTCCTCAGAGAAATCCTACTGATTTTGATGACCTCACTTTTAGACATTAAATTTCCCTTTTGTCCAATATTTCGCCTTAAGTTGTTGTCGAGAAAAGTGGGCCAGAACCAAAAGGTTAAAGGAATGATATTAAGTAAGGATGTCCGATATTATTGGCACACCAATATTATGGATCGATATCGGCATTAAAATGTGATATTCTGGTGTGGAGTTCCAGTCCACTGTATTTCTATAGCCATTTTATGAACAGCATTGGTTCCGCAGTGGTGCAGGTAAAATAAAATAGTGGTACAATAAAATAGTCACAGAATAAAAAACATAATCAAAAGCACATAGACTAAATTAAAGCAGTAAAACAAATAAAATCTACCACTAGACAAATCAAAACAAATCATACACATATACAGTTGTTCACAAAATTATCCATACCCTCCAATTCAAGAAAAGACTAAATTCACAATAGTAATTCAAATAACAAGAAACTAAAAAAGAAAAAAAAAAGAAAAATTTGCAAAATTATATTTTAGTGAAATAAAATATTGCTTTTGAATCGTGGCAGGAAATATTTAAAAAACAAACAAACAAAACTGTCCCAGACATGTTAGAGCACCTTTTCCATGAACAGTGGACCAAAATACCTGTCAACAGGTATTTTTTTTATTACTTTTGTCAATTTCAACTTATCTCACTGACAGCTGACAGCTTCTTTAATTGGAGAGTATATGAATAATTTTGAGGACGACTTATATAAACATATACAATCAAAGCAATGGCACGAAGGACCACAAAATTACTGCTGATCTAAAGCACCAAGAAATTAATGTAGGTCTTAAGAGTTTGGTTAACTTGTTCAAGAACTTATTTTTTTTTATCATGTGGCTGCTCTGTGCTGACAGTGAGGGGGAAAGTTAGAAGGGACAGTGTTGGACAGCCTGAACCAGGAGTGTGAGCTTCTATCTAAATAAACAGTTTGGCCTGGAAAACAGCCAAAACAAGAGAGCTGAGAGGTAAAATAGTTGCTTTTCTATCGTAGCTGTCCAGATTAAATGATACATCACTAACAAGAGTTTATCTCTGAGCCTTCCAATCATACAGCAGCTGATCCATTGCTTGAAGGGAAGTGTGATCTTCTCAGCTGACCAACAAACAAAACATACATTTAATTTAAAGGAGCCCTATCATGAAAAATGGACTTTTATGAGCTTTTAACATATTCCACGTCTTTGCGTTTACCAGATGCCAACAGGAGACTGCAGAGCGGGTGTTGTGGTGAAGGTGTCCAGTTTTAACACGGGTGACTGCAAAAATCCAGGCCGATCGCTGGTGTTTCTTCACGGGAAACCAGTGGAAAATGTATTTCCTGTCTAGGAGAGTTCACCCCTTGTCGAGTAAAGATTTAATCAATCAAAAATGCAAAAGTGTCCGGCATCGTTGTAATTAATTCTGTTAAGAACAGTGTCTATTCTATTTCAATGGACTTCCAAAGCTTTCTGACTGTTGCGGGCAGTTGTGAGCATGCGCGCATGACATATGCATAAATTAGACACATAAAAAACTAATAATTAACATCAAATTAGTTTCTATAGTGGTGCCAGGAACATGTTTAGCATATATATGCCTGTAGTTGACTTTTGGAACGTGTGAAAAGCCTGATATGGCTACTTTAATATATCGCAGTTTACTTTATCAGCCAAGACCTCATTATTCAGTATGCATAGGGTAAATATCTCCTGTACAGACGTTCCCCATCTTCATAGGTTTAATTACTATGTGCTTTGCTGGAAGGGGAGAAGTTTGTTTACAGGGAAATGGCACTTACGGAGACATCCTGCTATTTGATAATTAAAAAGGGTAATAAATGCTTCCATTCAGCTCTGGGAGCTTGGCATTTACAAGAGAGACAACTCATACTGTTTTGTGTTTGTCAGAGCCATGGTTTGCTGAAGCTGAGATGCAGAGAGGTTGGGTGGAAGTAATTAGCTGGGTTTGCATTCAACGTGTAGCTTGTGGTTGAAAGAACTGAGAGGACTGGAGCTAAAAGTAAAGAGGAAAGAACGACAAGTCGTTCATGATTAGCTGGGTATTTTCACACGCCATTCACTAGTAGTCAAAAAGGTACTGGAACAATTAATCTAGAAACAAATTCCCTTTTAATGCAGATTTCTGGTGGATGGATAAAATTGCTTACCATAGAGTAACCTGAAATATTGTTTTGTTTTTTTTTTTTTTAAAAAAGAAGAAGTTATGTTATGTGAAAACATGAAATCCCAAAATTTGGTGATTAACATTCATTTCCTTTTAAAGCAACACTTTTAAAAGTCTGTGCTTCTGGCTCATTTTGTGGCACAAGTTTCGACCATTGGGTCCAGGACAGTATGGGACGAATCAAAACACTTTTTTTTTTTTTATTTATTCTGACAAAAACTGAGAAGGGTATCAAAATACAGATACCTGAAGACCTGACCTGCTCAACTTTTTTGGTACCCTTCCAGCTGGGTCCCAATCTTACCTATCTGACCCTAAAAGGTGAAGCTTGACACGCTGCACTCTGTTGATTGGTTGAAAAATGTGTTACTTCCTGAACAATGCACTGAAAAAGCAGGAACAGCGGCATATTTACTGTAAATATAACCTGGATTTTTTGTTGTTTAAAGGTGCATTCACACCAAGATATTCTGCAAGACTCAGGGAAAGTGGGTGGGGGTGATCTCCCAGACCAAGATCCCTCTCGTCCTGCCAAACTAGCCAGAGTCCCGTGGCCTGAGCCACTTTTTTTTTTTTTTTATTTTTTTCTTTTTTCTTTTTTTTTTTTTTTTCTTGTCTCCTCTTTTGCATTTCCCTTCCCTCCTTTTTTTTTTCTCTTATAATTTTTTTTATTTTCATGGGTTCTTACTAGGAGCTGGGATATTTTTCTTCTACCATTTTATATAATCTTCCAACCACAGACTTATATTAATTAAAACATTCACTTTGTCGTCACTCCACATTTGACCACGAGCCATTTCTAAATAATCTTACATGTGTGTTTGTTTTGGTAGCGTTCAATGCCCATCGTTTTTCTCATGATGCGATGTCAAACCAAATGCAGTGAGCAGCGGCTGTAATCCACTTCCTGCATTTGGTTCGCTTGAAATGGACCAAGACCCGCTTGTTTGGTCTGAATCAGAGTCCGTTTGTGCGTTCACAATTCCCCAAACACAGTGGGCTTCCTGAGCAGTGAATTCAATCAGAAAGGCTGGTGTGAATGTGTCCTAAGCCACATGAACACAAGTTGCTGGACGTCCACCATTCTTGTCCTTTATTTCCATGTCACAGTTCTTCTTCAGTGTAATTTAAGGAATTATATTATCATAGTTGACGGATCTGTTGCTATCCAGCTTATAACCATCTACCGGGTAAAGATACGGTAGGATTTCATTCCTTTTCTCTGATTTTTCCGTTTTAATTCCAAAAAGAAATAATAAAACACTAGATATAATAGAAAAATATGAATCAGATCAAATCAATCAAATATGTTTGTTGTTTTCAGAAAACAAAGGAATTATTCATATTTCATATTTTCAAAGCCACTATACAAAAACACCCCTTTCATCCATTTTTCTTTTTTTTTGTTGAATAGATATGATTTATCTCCCCCCCCCCCATCCTTATCCCCCCCTCATCTCCCCCCCCCCCCGGGGGGGGTATCTTTGATGGTGTCCGATTCAAAATTACCTTTTTTTTTTTTTTTTTAAAATTTCTTCCCTCAAAAATATAGGTGACATAATGCACATCCTCCCATAGCGTAAAATAATTACTAAAAATTACAACAGAATTCCAACTTCTTATAAATTTGAACTAATCCATAGAGCTGAAATCCAATTGAATCGTGCGGTCCTTCACAATATCAAACCCTGGTCTTGCCGCAGCGGTGCAAGAGTAACTGACCAGTGTGTGGCCTTAACTTTCTTTTGGCTCTTTTACACCAAACCAAAGTCAAGAATCAGTGATGAGAAACAGTTTCCTGCTCAGTCTCTTAGCTTTGCAAGCATAGAGGCCGACATAACAGTCAAACATGCTGCGAAGACCACGTCTAAATGCTGCCATTAACTTCAATAACTATGATCTAACATCAACTTGCTTGTGCAAGAGGACATATCTCTCCATTGGAGAAGGGGTTTGTAGTTTATGTGCAATAATAAACAAGATAAGTTGAAAGAGAGCACAGAACTATGCAAACCACAGACATTTGTGTGCAGTTTGAGAATAGTAAGAACTGTTCGGGGGAGTGGCTTTGACAATGCTTGACCTCTTGATTGTGGAAGACAATCTGAGGCAGAGTTGAAAAATAAAGAGCGATTCCACTAAGTGGGTGAAATCATGGAGTTGTGCTCAGTGCAAAGAGAGTCGTTCCACCTGGCCAACCATTGGCCTGTAAAGAGCCGACACTGCGCTCAAGTACAAAGTTCAGGCACTTCAGGAGCAATTATTTTTATGTGAGAGAATAACTCCCTTTGGTACGGCCTTTAACTAAATGCATCAAACACTTAGGGAAATTGCAGACATGCATGGATAGGTAAAAGTCCAGGTGGGTGAGGCTGTCATTATTATAATAGTGATGTTTTCTATTGCACATTATCTCCTAGGAATTAATTGAGTCCCCTTTAGTTGAATAGTCTTATAAACTTTGGTGTGAGAGCACCTGAGTAGTACCAGAAATAAGAAAACACAGTTCCAACTGACATCATATTCAGACTTGTAGTGCTCTGCGGCTTATCTGATCACTCATTGATGCTTCCTCCCCCCTCCGACTGAGCAGATGAATAGCAGACGCAGAAAAATGAAGGCCTGTATCTGATCTTGCCCCCTGAGTGAGAATTTTATCTAAAGTGCCTGGGGAAACAGCCAATCCAGTTAATCTCTCCTCTGTCTTGGTCTGATCCTCACCGTGTAAGTGATCTGCACCGATCAAGGCGATATGATTCCCAGTCCCAGTTTTCTACGGCTTTATCTCAGCCTGATGTTTTGAGGGCACACAGAAGCTCTCTTTGTTTCATATAGTTTCCAAACAAACATCTTGCTGCTTCATGACTTTGGAGTAAAGCCGTTTTACTGTGGGATGTTCATTTCAACATGCCGAAGGGAAAAGGAGGAAACAAAAAAATTTAAGACACCAAGATTCTGGCTTGAGGAAATGAAAATAAAGATCAGTGGGTTTTATGGAAAGGTTCTCTTATACATGAGTGTGTATTTATTCCCATCAGCAGTGTTTGAGGGGAGGCAGGGTCATGCAGCTTGGTGTATGTTCTTCAGAAACTCTGGCATTTTGAATTTCAGCTCTCCTTGCTGCATGCCTGCTTTAAAAGTGCATGTTCATTTTAACTTTGCAAACTCAGCCCACATGTAAAAAACAACAGCACAACTTATAACCAACCCTTTTCTTCAGAGTTTATCAGGAAATATCATAATTGAAAAATTTACTCTTACTGTAGGTGTGTGAACATTTTTATCCCCAATGATACTGATTCAGATAATTCAGAAATGGCCTTTCTTTCACTAGAATCTGATTTCTATCTCTTGGCATGGGTGGTGGGATGGTGCACAGCCTCAGAGAAAGTGATGCTTCACAGATAAAGGAGCTGGAAACAGAGAGGGGACGCAAGAGAAAAGCTTTGATTTACAGCTCAGACCTCACAGAGAATTTGTCTGAGTCGAAATGTGCATTTGCAGGGCCAGTTTCTTTGTGTAACATTGAATAGGAGAATTTACTATTTCATTTTTTTCTTCTTTTATAAAACCCTTTGCTAAGATTTGAAATGTTTTTATTGCCAAAAATGTCAATCGATTGCTAAAAGCTGAGCAGGCATCCAAGAGCCACTTCCACTATATTAGCATCATTCCTTGGGTCATGAAGAGATCTATAAAAGTAAAAGAAAAAGGACATGTTATATGGTCCCTGCTCTAATTCATTGTGTCTGTTTGCTGTCGGAGAGTTTCCTCAATTAAAATTGAATGTGGGAGCTGGAGCGTGAAATGGAACATGGATCTGAAGTGCTTGGGCGGCCCATGGTCGAAGATAGACTGTCTTTATCCCATGCATGGGTACCAAAGCTCAGCAGAACATCCTTAAAACTATATCCCCATCTTCAATCAAGTACTTAGCAATTCAAAATGCCTTTAAAGTTCTCATGTGGGGTTTGTAAGATGAAAAAGTGAGTCCCACAACTGCTGGTTGGAGTTGCTGAAGGTCTTTTATCTCTAAAAGGAGTTTTAAAACCCATATTCTTGATGTGTCTTATCACAAAAAAGTAAATTTTGACCCCAAGCAGACCTTTTAATACCACTGGTATTTTTTTAGTATAGTTATGAACACGGAGATCCAAGGTATTTCCTTTCAGAGCAATAACTTCTACCTCATTCTCACAGTCTCTCATGTAAGAAAATCACTGAAAAATAGCTTTACTCACAATTTAATCCCTTTTCCTAAACCCAGAGCTCAAAAAAGCAGATCTAACAGCCTCTCTGGCAGAGACCCTCTGACCCATCACAATATGGACTTTGCAAGACTTTTTAAAGCCAATTCAGAGTTTCTGCATCTTCTTGCAGCACCTGCGTGCAAAGGTCCATCAGGTTCTTTTTCTAACTTCGCTCGGTGTTTCACTATGGGAATCGCCCTGGGCGTGACCAACTACGGAAGCTCCAATGACACAACGTCTGTCTGTGACAGACCGGTTGAGCCGTGCTCTAGGCTCCGCCTACTCCTATTGCTACGGCCAACCGACCACTCCTCACTCATTCTCGCTTTCTTCCCGTGTGGAACTACAACAAAGCTCCCTCAGCGCGGTCAGGCTAGCTTGGTTGACTGTTTAACAGTTCTCAGACGTCCCGTCAAGGAATACGTCGCCGAACGCAGTTTCCCGACTCTGGTCTGAATCGTTCTGAGTGCTTCGAAAGAAGTGTGCTTTTCGCAGTCGTCCGTGACAGCATCGGCGTAAGGCCAGCTGTTTTCACCCGGCTTTAACAAGCGGTTCTGGACGCCTGTGTGATTCAGGCTAACACGCCAAGGTGAGCCTGTTTAACCCAGCATTAATTTGCTAAGAGGACAGTCTGAATCAGCTAACGTGTCGAGACGAGCTGAATTGGATTAGCTGTTAGCTCGGAACAGACCCCGCGGCTAACGCTAGCACGAACAGACTAACGTGTCACGACGAGCCTGTTTCCTTCCCAAAATTCCTGCTATGGCCGCGGCTGCCACCCCCGCCAAAGGGTCGGAGCCGAAAGTTAAAGAGGCTGCACCCCGCCCGTGCCCCGCATCATGTGGGGCCTCCATCTCTGGTCGGGACCCCATCCGATGTGCATAGCGTGCACGGGCGCTAAACACGCCGCTCGCTAGCTAACCCGCAGGAACGCTCGCACTGCTCCTCCATGCCAGAAAAGGTCCTGGAAAGGAGGCTGAGAGTTGCAGTAGCGAACAATCAGGACCCCTCCTTTTCGGGAGCCACCGCGTGGCTCCCGAGGACGTCCATCAGCCGCGAGCCGCCCGAGCTGGGCGGACATATGGACAAGACTCCCCGGCATGCCCCCACTCTTCGAGGGAATCCCGATGAGGGTTGCTCGACCCGGCTACTGAGGACGCAGAGGGCGATGCCGACTCTGACCTCCTCGAGATAAATGATATGGAGGAGGAAGAGGATGATTCCACTTTCCCAGCCCAGCCTTCACGGCCACCCAGCGGGGCTGAAGTGGTCTCTCCCGCAGACAGCAGCTTATACGATGTCTGCAACGCTCCGCAAAGCCCGGCACCCATGGCCGGCGCCAGGGTGCAGAGGGAACAACGTGACTGTATGACGGCAAGGCTCCCACCAGCCCTGCCGCCGCAAGCAACTGCACCAGCGTTCCTGCTCAGAAGAAAGCCGTACTGGCGAGCCCCTACAGCAAGCTCCCCACCAGGCTGCCTAGCGAGGGCAGGGGAGGGTGAGCGGGGCGGCCGAGCCCCCGGCGTGGAGCCGTCGTGGCTTATCACCTTCATCCTAACCGTAAGTCGCTCTCAGCATCCTCAGTGTCTCCCTCCCCAGTAAAATGATCGCCTCACTCCTATTTATCAGGGTGTACAAGTATGCAGCACAGTCAGTTTGCTCCCTAATCGGTTACGCTTTTTCTGCTATCGCGAATACTAGGAGAGGGCCGCCAGCTGGACTCGGGTCTCCCAACCCAGCCTGTGGGATGAATATGTGTGGTAAATGATCTCATCCTCCGCTCTTCCGGGGAGCGGCCGGGCTCTGGCCGATTATGGGACTAGCAGTCTCTGGTGAGAGGGCCCTGGGCTGAACCTGTCGGCCTGGGCGACCGCGCCAGTCATGGATGCACCTATGATCCACCGTCTGTTTGGTCCAGCCTTGGAGAAGATGAGGGAGACCAGCACCCGCAGGAAGGAGGAGGGTGAAGCCTTCAATCTCTGTCTGCCGCGGAAGCCAAACCCCGTTCCCCCTCAGGGGTACAGACTGGCTTTGCAGCCGCAGCTGCAGCAGCTAGAGGGCGACAAAGCGGAGTAAAAACACAGAGGCATGTAGGTGGTCAGCCAAACCAACCTCACAAGGCTGACAACCCCAGACCATGGGGGAAACACTCCTTTGCTGCGGGCGCAAAAACCGTCCGTCTCACCCCGGGGAGGGGAAGAAGAAACGGGCGACCTAGCATCTTCACTTCTGCTGTCCCCCCTCTGAAAAAGAGGAAAATTACAGGAGGAATTCAGCCCGGTCCCTCGGTTCACTGGCTCCTTGGTTCCCAGTTCATCAGGAGGCCTTTTCAGTTTCCTCCTCTAGAGCAGAGAGAGGACACTCAGGGGCAGACAGCACAGCGGCGGTTTCCATGCCTGCCAAGTCACTTTGTCAGTGCCACCAAGCACTCCCCAGTTTCCCGGTTCAGTTCACACCGTCCAGGGGGAAATAAATACAAAAAACTGCATTTCTGCAGCCAGGCATGTGCCGAGGGCAGAATGCCCCCCCAAAATAAAAAAAACAAAACAGAGCAGACAGCCGCCTGTTCCGGTTGTCACCGCCAGAGGGAGCCCACGCCTTCTCGGCGGGACAGACCAGGCGGCGGAGTGACGTCAACACGTGCGACAGTCTTGCGGCCCGAGCGGAGAGGGGCGCGCAGCGCAGCTCATCCCTGGGTCTTGACTACACTTTCTCAGGGACAGACTTCAGTTCGCCGCGACCACCGAGGTTCACGGTGTGTTAATGTCAGCGGCCAACAGCGATTCACACACGTCCTAGAGGACGAGATCGCCGCCTGCACAACAGCACAGAGTAGGCCAGACGAGACAGTCGTCGGGCTTTTACTCACGTATTTCCTCATTCCAAAGAAAACGTGTATCACTCCGCCCTATTCTAGATCTTCTGTGTAAACAGACACTTACAAAGAACTCAGGAACACACAAAACTTTGTCGCTCTTTCGCCAAGGAATTGGTTTGTGACAATCGATCTCTCAATGCGTATTTTCACATCCCCATTTACCCTCCGCACGGAAGTTCTCGTTTGCTTATCGGGGCACTGCCTACGAGTTTCAAGCCATGCCGCGGGCTTCATTAGCCCCGCGGTCTTCAGCAATGTGTGGAGGCGGCGTGTCACCGTACGGGCAGCGGCATCGGATATTCTCTTACATAGACGATTACCTGGTATGCTCCCAATCACAGACGCAAGCGACCAGGGACTCCAACACTTGTTAAGTCACCTGATCGATCTCGGTTTCGGATAAACTGGGAAAAGAGCCGTCTAATTCCTGCACAGTGCACGGAATATTTGGGGCTCAGAATAAACTCCCGTCATATCGGGTCACCCTGTCGAAGGGAGGACGCGACCTTCACCCAGTGCATGAAACGTTTCCAGCTGGGGACGGTCGTGTCGTTCAAACTCTGCCTGCGCCTGTTAGGTCTTATGGCACCGTCATTCAGGTGGTGCAGCGGGGCTCTTATGATGAGGGATTTTCAGCGTTGGGTCGCGTCGTTGCGGCTGTGCCCCCGCCGCACCTCCGCCGCGGTGTGAAGATCACACGTTCATGTGTGATGGCTCTGTTGCCGGGAGGGAGACGGCCACTCTCACCCGGGGGTGCCGCGGGGGCGGGTCGTCCGGGTTACGCTGACGACGGACGCTCCTTAAAGGATGGGGTGCACCATATGGGCAGAGGGTAAACGGTGTTTGGTCACAGAGAAGGCCCGGCTCCTATAACGTGCTAACTGCAGGCAGTATTCCTGGCTGTGAGGCATTTCCTGCCTTATCTGAGAGGTCGCCATGTCCTAGTAAAGACAGACAACTCCACAGTAGTAGCCTACATCAATCGTCAGGGGGACCCGCCTCTGCACCTGCACAGGCGGCCAGAAAGCTGATTCTGTGGTGCAGCCCCAGGTTCCTGTCTGTACGGGCAACCCACGACCGGGAGTCCTGAACAGGGGCGCAGATTTATTGTCCAGGGGGAACCCGCTGACGGGGAATGGAAACTCCATCCTCAAGGGGGAGCAGATTTGGCAGAGACGGCCGGGCCGCCGTGACTCTTCGCCTCATGGGAAAACACCCGGCCCCCTGTTTTCTCCCTTCGGAGGACGCGCCTTGGCAGGATGCCGCCCACCCTTGCCAGACGCCTCTACGCTTTCCCACCTCTGAGCTTGATCTCCCCACTTTACCAGAGGAGGGAGCTAGGGCTGACTCTGATCTTAGTGGCTCCTTGGTGGCCATCCAAACCGTGGGTAGCAGAAATAATCCAGATACTGGCTGGGGAACCTGGCGTCTCCCTGTCCGCAGAGACCTTCTGTCTCGGCAGGGGGGAGTTTACCATCCCCACCCAGACCGCATCGCACTCTGGGCCTGGCCCCTGAAAGGTGGAATCTGAACGCATCTGGCCTCCCCCCAGAGGTGATTGATACTATCCAAAATGCAAGAGCATCCTCTACACGCACACTTTACAGTTGCAAGTGGCGGGTATTTGAGAAGTGGTGCGAGGAACGACGGTGTATACCGTTTCAGTGTTCTGTCGCAGATTTGCTCTGTTTTCTTCAGAGTCTGTTGGAAAAAGGGAAGGCTTTTTCCACTATTAAGGTGTATCTGGCAGCAGTCTCAGCTTGCCACGTTGGGTTTGGTGACAAACCAGCGGGTCAACACCCTCTGTGTGTCGTTTTATGAGGGGGGCACGCCGGAAACTGCATGTTTCCAGGCCCCTTGTCCCTTTATGGGATTTGTCCATTGTTTTGGACGCCCTCTCTAATCACCCTTTTGAGCCGATTGAGGGGGTGGGGCTGAAGTTTCTCTCCTTTAAGACGGCATTGCTTTTGGCTTTAACCACTGCCAAACGAGTGAGCGACCTGCATGCCTTTTCCATCCACCCTCTTGCTTACAGTGGGCTCCAGGGTTCACCAGGGTGTGTCTGCAGCCCAATCCAGCTTTTGTGCCTAAGGTTATGGGACCGTTATACAAATGTTCCTCAGTGGAGCTGCGGGCGTTTCACCCCCCACCATTTGCCTCGCAGAGGAACAGAGGCTAAATACCTTGTGCCCGGACGTGCACTGAGGGTGTACGTGGACAGAACGGTGAGCTTCAGGAGATCCGACCAGCTGTTTATATCCTGGGTCGGTTCTCACAGGGGAAACCTGTGTCGCGGCAGAGGTTGTCCCACTGGATTGTTGAGACCATAAATCTGTCCTACAGGTGTAGAGGTGTGCAGCCACCCACGGGGGTAAGGGCGCATTCCACCAGGAGCATGGCCACTTCGTGGGCCCTGTTTAAAGGGGTGTCAGTTCAGGACATCTGTGCAGCCGCCAGTTGGGCCACACCGAGCACATTTGTGCGGTTTTATAGGCTGGATGTTGCTCAGCCTTCACTGGCCCACGCTGTGCTGGGAGTAGGGCATTAGGGCCAACCTAGTGTCCTTCCCTGTTTCTCATGGCTTCGGGATGCTTATGCAATCCGGGAGTGGGCTATATCTCCCATAGTGAAACACCGAGCGAAGTTAGAAAAAGAACGTTGGGTTACTTAACGTAATCCCTGGTTCTTTGATAACAGAGTGAGGTGTTTCACCAACACATCCCTCCTTGCATGGACACGGAAAGAAATCTGTCCAGAATGAGTGAGGAGTGGTCGGCTGGCCGTAGCAATAGGAGTAGGCGGAGCCTAGAGCACGGCTCAACCGGTCTGTCACAGACAACGTTGTGTCATTGGAGCTCCGTAGTTGGTCACGCCCAGGGCGATTCCCATAGTGAAACACCTCACTCTGTTATCAAAGAACCAGGGATTACGTTAAGTAACCCAACGTTCCTCTGTGGTCAACTGCTTTCAGCTTTCACACCTACAGAGTATGCCAATGAGGCATCTCCTTGGATCAAGCTTTACTCACTAAAAATACATGCCAAAGAAGATTAAGATTAGAACAACATGATGCTTGTTTTGAGGAGAGATTTCTCATCTGCAATTCTGAAATGGACTGCAGACTGATTACATGTCCACACATGGGAAGCTTTGGGTGTAGCTTGATTCATGCACATGGAAACCATGAACCTGCCGTAGTATCAGCCATACCCTGCAGAAAGATGCTTCAACAAAACACAATCAAGTAGGGGTGCAGCGATACCAAAATTCATGGTTCCGTTTGATACTTTAGTGATATTTTTCGATAAAAAACAAAAAAAACAAAACAAACAAAACATGCCTAATTTTTTTTAACCGCCAGATCTGAATATTCGAACAAGTAGTCAGACACAGAGCCACTAAGTTTTCACCACGGAGCTCATCATTAGAGAACAAGTTGATAAAATAAATGTAAAATCTGTATTATCAGATATTTCATACATGGTGGTCATGGTTTAGTATATACGCATATTGAACAGTTCAACATGTGTACATGTATTGTTGCAACCCTACAACTGAGGGATAGTTCATGCCAAATCTTTACAAGACTCCTTGAAAATGTGGCAACAAATGAGAGCTTCAGTATTTGAGATTTTCTCTAAGAAGAAGAAAAGTAAGTCTTGGTAGGTGGAATGTGCTCTCCCCCAACGCTTTTTGATAATAAGGAAGAAATAAAGGAGATGAATAAAAATCAGTCATGCTTTTCATTTCAGTGACACCCTGTAAGAGAAACCTATTCCACTACGAGCCCCTTCCTCTCACCCCTGATTTACTAAAGTGAAAGTAATTACATAAGTACACAAAAGTCCTGTCCTGAGAAATGAGGCATGCCTCCCACTGAGGCTCATACTTAAAGGAATACACAGTAAGATGCAGTTCAGTCTGCTACCTTTGTGGTGGTGACATCAGCGGGAGAAATATGATGCAAGCTGAACTATAAATCAACATCAAGGTTAAAGGTAACTGGAGCAGGACTCAAGTTAACCCCTAACAGTGGCCGTAAATCCGGCTTTGCCGTCTACTCCACACTGATCTGTCGGTTGATCTCACTCTTTTTTACCTTTGAACATACAAGCACTGAGACACACACCACAGTGGGCCAGAGGTTATCACTGTTGCCCAACAACAGCTGTATGCTCAGTCAATGTAATGTGGGCTTCTTCCAATACCAGCAGATGAAATACGGTAACTCACCCGAGACCTCTTTATCAGTCATTCACTGGTATTCAGCACAACAAGTCTTGATTGGCCCTTTTGTCCTTATGGTTTGTTTCCATGAATCCTGTCTTTTCCAGAGTCTTGATGGGGTTTTTTTTTTGGTTGTTTTTCCCCCAAAGGCTCAAGACTAAAAAGGCTAAAAAGCATAGCTTTTAACTAAATTTTATTTTATTTTTATTTAAAAAATTTTTTAATCCAATATAGATTTGACTAAATCTTTTAGCATGTTATTTTATGAATTCATTTGTGTGTTTTTTATTCTTTTTGCTCTTATCTGTCTCTTATGTTTTAGGGTTATTTGATCTTTGTTTTAACTTTTTAACATTTTCAACTCCAACTCCTGGGGGTCCCTGCAGTGATGCCCTCTGTGACCATGGGCTTGGCTCCTGGTGTGAATGAAACCCCAAGATATCGTTTTCACACAGCAGCGTCAAACCAGATGTTATTACCATTAGTTTTTATACCCATATTCAGCTAAGACACAGAAATTAGGGATTAGGGCTCATGTGTAGAATTGACATATGGCCAAACCACGCCCCCAAATGCAATGAGTCAATCACAGTGCGCACAGCCAACCCAATACACTCGGACAGTCTCTGCTTGAACGTCCATTGAAGTGCATTGAAGTTAGTCTATTTTTATGTGTCTTTATATGTTCTTTTTTTTTTGTTTAAAATGGTCAAACGGTGTGTATGGGGTACATGCAACTCCGACACTAGGTATCCTGAGAGGCTGGGTGACTGGGTGTATTTTTTACCCTTTCCCAAGCCACATCTCAAATGAGAAAAGTGTCTGCTTTGGATAAAGTTATGCGGCAGACCACAACATCAACTGAACATGGATAAAATTAACAAGGATGTCTCATTCTGTTCTAAGGTATGGCAACATCGTATTTGAGGCAACATATTGTCACTTTGCTGGAAAGAAATATGAAGTAATCTTTAACATTCCTAAAGTTAGTTTAAGTTAGCCAACACTAGCCAAACGTGCTAGTTTTTGTACTTTGGTAATAGTACATAAGAGGTCAGCTGTTGCTGTCGTGTAGTATAGGTGTCTTGTGCAACGTCGGTAACGACACGCCTCTGGCTTCCAAGCTGCAGCCAGACTCTACTCCGCTCCCGTGGCTGACAGACGATTACATTTTGGCACAACAACGATAGCCGTGCAGTAGTTTGTGCGAGAAACTGAGGAAGCGCACACTGATCGCATTCCAGAGACTTCACAGTCTTGATTTCAAGACTTGTGAACGCCGTTTTTTTTGTTTTTTTGTTATCTTGTCATGGTCTCTCTGTCTGATCCCGCCTCTGCTGTCCGTGTTGACAGCTGTCATCTCCCGAGACGTCACATAGCGCTTGTCACCGAATGTTGTTTGTCCGAGTGAGTGGAGGGGGCGTGGCTTAGCCATAGGTCAATTGGGAAGGAGGGTTCATTTGTGTGTGTGTGTGTTCTGTATTAAATACTTGTGTGTATGCTTGTTTTTATTCTAAAATGCTTTTGTTTTTACTATGTCAAGCACTTTGTGTTGGCTTTGGCATGAAAAGCGCTTTATAAATAAAGTCTGAATGTACCTGACCATCTTCAAAGGTATACCCTTGTTTATTAAGTTGCTTAACACAGACTCATTCATTTCTAAAGGCTCCAAACTCAAGTGATGCACAAGTGTTGTGTCCATGCAAAACAAATTCAGTAATGAACTGTTTTTAAATTGTAGCTTTAGGCATTTTTGTTGCTGGCAGCCTGTTGCAGAGAAAGAAAATGTGTTCCCATTTATAAAAACTAGTTTCCCAGGCCTATAAAAGAACTTTTGTATCAACAATGTGACTCCTAAAAAGCTACTAGGTGAAAAGTTGACAAATCCTAGAATTATGTGCAGATGCCTTTAAGAGAAACTGGACGAGTAGAAGGCAAAAGAAGTGGCAGGTCTAAATAGTGACAGCTTGAACTGTAACTAATTCCACAACCTGGCAACAAGAAGCATTATAACTAAGGTGCTAAAAATTTCTGAGACGTGTGTGAAAAAGTCCAGACCCAGTCCTCATTTATTCATGTTTTGCTTCCCAGAAGAGGTTTAATCTTTTAAAGTAGACTTGAGCAACAGTTTCCCCGGCTGTCAGAAAGCCCTTTTTGGACATTGGCTCCTTTTTCACTCATTTTCAGTCCAGTTCTTGAACCTTTCCATTTCAGAGAAATGTGTTTTTCTGTTAGTTGAGATACTCAACACTGGCTTATGAATCATTCAAGCTTAAAAAGGCTCCTAACTTAGTGTTTTGTCAACACAGAACAGGCAACTTTGCAAAGAACAAATCTCAAATTGGATCTTTAGGCACTTTGTTACCAGCAGCCTGTCACAAAGACACATTTGTCCCCATTTCTTTAGTTGCAGAGATGAAAAGACAAAAAAAAAAAGAAAAGGAAAACACACAAACACACACAGAGTTTGACAGACAGAAAATAGTATCTTTGCAGCAACAAGGTGATTCCCGAAGAGAAATTCGCCAAAAATCTGGCATATATCAGAATGATGTGCACTGTGGCCTTAAACAACAACAGAAATAGAAGTGTTGGGCCTAAAACAACTTTTTACAGCAGATGGACAGTATCTGAAAGTGCTGTCTTCAGAAATAGGAACAAATCCAACACAGGACCTGAGAGATGCATCTGGACTTTCAGTTGAACCATCTACTGTTGGCCAAAGCCTCATCAGAACGACAGTCGGTAAGTAAGTAGATTTTATTAATGTAGCAACTGTCAAGGTAAATCACAAAGTTGTACAAGATACAAGAAGAAAACACTTGAACAAAACCAGTTTTAAAAGGTTTTCAGCTGATTTTTGGAAGGGATCACTGAATCAACAGATCTCATCTCAGAGGAAGGGAGTTCCAGAGAGCAGGAGTGACCACTGCAAAGGCTGTCGTCTTTAGTCTTTAACTGTGTGCTGCAGGACCACCAGACCCCGATCACATGACATCAGGGACCTGCTTGGGACAAAAGCATGCAAAATCTCTGATTTAAATCACTGTCTGACCAAGTCTCTGTGGATGGGCAGCAAGTGCAGCTGAATTAACAAAGACTGACATGACAATGCTTGAAAGAGTTTGTTAGGAGCAGCATTTGGTAAGACTATAGACAATCCACGGATTTTCTTTTTTTTTACTCAAGTTATCATAAAATAATCTGATTGGAATAAAATCAAAGCATGTAGGATCATTTTTATCTCACGACGAGACAGAAATGGTGGAAGAGGAGCAAGGAGAAAAGGCTGCGGTATTCCAAATGACAAGAACTGGGCTGAAAACTAGTGGGAACAGGTCTGATGGTGATGAATCCTCCCTACAGTCCAGACGTTAATGTCACTGAAGCAGTGTGGGATCAGCTTGACAGAGAAACAAAAAGTTAATACAAGGCAGCTGACATCAAAAGAAGAGCTTTAAAAAGTCCTTCAGCAAACCCGGAGAACTGTTCCTGAAGACTATATAAATCAATTACGAAAAAAAGCTCATGAGTTGAAGAACAAAGGTCTAAACAAGCTTGTTAGATGTATACAAAGCCTCTTTTCTTTCCTTACATTTCTATTTATGTTTCAACCCATTACCTGTTTTCCTGTCAAAATATAAAGAAATGTGGAAGGTGCAAAACTTTTTTGCAGTTCTAAAAAAGTCAACAGAAAGGTTTGAAAATATTCACAACTGTAATTATGTAGTATGCCAGCATCAAACATGTTTGATATCCAGCCAAACGCTAAGTGTCTGACCCAGACGTTGACCCAGTCCACCAGGAGATTGCTTGCAGATAGAAACTCTCACAACACCCATCTCCAAACAATAGAGTTATTATTAGTGTAGCTATACACTTTAAATGTCAAATGACGTCTTCCAGTGTGTTAGTGATTGCTTTGACTCTTTCTCACTGCGTTTCACAAAGACGCATCATAAGCATATATTCCAGACCATAACTAATCAAGTTCTCAGGCTGAAAAGAGTCCGACTTCCGTCTTTTTCTCTATTATGTTCTGAGCTAACTCGATTCTAAACTCTCCTAGCTGGGCTAAAAGGCATTTGTGTGGGCCAAAATGCAGTGAAGCTTTCATTGTCAGATGATTTCAATACCGATTTCAATCCTGGCTCTGCCAATCAGACGGCGTAGAACCGCTCCTCGTTCTTCCCAATCAAAGGGCTTTGTCTCCTGGGCCCATGGTTGATTAGGTGGGGGGAGACTGGGAACTGTGTGCGGCACACTGGGCTCTTTGTCCTGCTTGAGACTAAGACTCCTTAACAGTCTATAGCAGCGTGCAATGAACTCACTCATGTACACACACATATAAGCAAGCACACTCACATTCTTAAGGCCACTGTGTGCAATTATGTGTTTGCACAGGTTCACAAATCCCACAGGGACACACTGAGAAGAGTTCAGATGATTTATATGTTAATGATTCTCTTCTCTCACTATGACTTTGGGAAACGAATGTTTCTCCAAGAGGCAATCAGTGAACATCAATCCAGACAATCTAGAACGTCATCCATCTGTGCACAACACGGGCTTCAAATGAGGTTATATTAAAGAAGTTAGTATGGTGCGTTCACGTTGCCTGTTACTCCTCTGTCAAGTGGAACACTATGGATATTCAGCCATTTTAAGTTAGATTTAAAACCATGGGGGGTAGAAACACACAATTTAAAAAGGAAACTACCAGTAACAGATCTACTTCAGACCTGGGCAATGATTAAAATTTTTCATCATGATTAATCACATGATTCTCTGTGATTAATCACGATTAATCATATTGCAGAACGATTAAGTAATTTTTGGTTTACAAATACTTTAAATAAATAAGCTCCTTTTTAATAAAAGTCTTCTTTTATATAGCGACAGTTCATCATTCTTGTAAATCTCAACTTAAACATAAATGCAATGAAATTAAATATATAGTCTACAGCAAAGGAGGAGAACATTTTCAGGATTTCTTTGTTAAAAAGAAAAGTTGGCAGAATGAATTCCAAAGTGATGTGAACCTGTTTTCCTTCTAAACACACAAGGAACATTAGCAGTGACTATCCAACTCTGAAAAAGTATGTTAAGACAAAATTAAACCATTATCATCATTAATTAATTAATGTGCTGATAAAATATTAACTTGTTAACTGGCCCATGTCTGCTTTGTATTGAAATTAACTTTATAAATTCTCTAAAATCTTGAGGAAAAGAATATTGCTGACATGTCTATTAGCAAGCTAGGCTAATGTACTGTGGCTAGCTTATGCTGCGTTCTCAGAAGTTGGAAATTGCTGACATGTCTATTAGCAAGCGGCTAATGTTACTGTGGCTAGCTTATGCTGCGTTCTCAGAAGTTGGAAATTCCCAGTTCTGAGAGGGAAGTTTCAACTGGAACGGCCAACCAGGTGGGATTTCCGACTCGGAAAGTCGGAGAATCCTCATCACCTCTGAGTACAGATAACCGCGCCCAGTGTTAGCAGTAGTAGACGCTCCTTTGATGTTACAATTATTTGCACTTCTGACTGACTGTTGTTGCATTAATTCAGTCATACACGTAGTACTGGTTGATATAGATGTAGGGGGATGTCTGTAGTGTAATTCACTATTTTTGTGGTATATGTGAACTACGACACCAGCTGTGCTAACAATATCTAATAACAACAACATTAGCAAACATGTTGTTTTGCTAGGATGCAATCTTGTATTCCGACCAGTGAATTGGACCACAGTTTGGTCAGGTGTGACGTCATTCCCAGTTCCCACTTCCCACTTCGAAGGTAAATGGAACCCACCATTAGCCTAAGCTGTGGAACCAGCATTAATGCATGTTTTCAATGCTAAAGTTACAGCAGCAGCATCTTTAAGAATCATTAAAGTTTGAACTTATAACCTTATATAAAGTTCAAAGATAATTTATGACTTTTAAAAACTAATTTAAACAGAATGCAACTGTTAATATCTTCAGTTTCTTGTAACTATAAAACAATCTGCTGTATGAAAAAGTTATAAATCAGAACAAAAACAAACTAAACTCAAAGTTTGTAAAACAAAACTAAATCAAACCCAAATTAGAATTAATAAATCAATTTCACTGAATTAATAAACAGCCATTTACATCTGATAAAAATTCCACTTTAACAAGGCTGGCAGAAATAATGAAACATGGCTTAAATCAGGTTTATTTATTTCTTGTTATTTACTGGTTAAGACACAGAAAGTAAGATCTAATCCACAAGCACATCATCTCAACATGCTGTTTATCAGTAATTCCTCAACGTTTCCAGTGTAAATTATTCATAGAGTGGATTTAAGAGCACCGTGAAGCTTAGGACTGCTTTTCATTAAAATCTGAGATCATGTTCCCCTCATCATTGCTGTGACATGTCTTAACATGCTCTAAAATAGTACTGCTGTTAGAGTGCTGTGGGCTCTTTACTCTCTCAGTAAAGTGTTTATTACAGAGGCCATGTTGAGTCACCGCAGCGAGAAGCTCGAACACCACCACATTAATCTCCATTAACACAGATGGAGACTTAATCCCCACTCTTCGACAGCTAGTCACCCTTGATCTCTGCCTGCCCCGATACTTTCACAGGATAACTGCTAGTTACACACCCCTAAAGGCAACTACAGACGTCTCATGGTAGCATTACATTTATCTACTTGCTCAAAAGACGTAATTATATTGCTGATAATCAGAATAAAAGATAGTGGTTCTATTTTTTTTTTTTACATTTTAACCAAAAGGCTTGAAAAAAAACTATAGAATTAATTATGAATTTTAGAAAACTCCACTACAACTCGTCTTTTTGGCAAATATACTCCAAGTATCAAATTAATCCTGATGCATGTCTAAAGTCAATCTAACAAATATGAATCTAATTGACACAAATATCAGTTCTGATTAAATCTGTAGAAGCAGATCCAGCAAACTCTGGGACTTGCTGCTGAGATCCAGTCTCTCGGCTGGTTTAGAAACGCCGCGGTCATCCAGTGGGATAACTGGAGGGGGTGGCTGTGGAGAGGGATGTCTGGGAATTTCAACACAGCAGCAGATAAATGGATGGATGGACTTACACAAGTTTAAGCTTAAGAAAAAAGTCAATCTCCATTTTGATGCCAAGTCTCTAATAAATCTAAATGTCAAAACTCAAGTCTCAGAAAAGTCCCCACCAATCCCAAACTACATCTGCATGCAAGGACAAGACATTTGCAATCATTCAAGTCCCATGGTGCCGACTGACTATAAGATCTAGCAAGCTTATTTAATTATTGGAAGCCACGCTGTGTGACATAAATAATGATGATATGATAATATTTAGTATCTGAGGCTGCATGTTTTATGCTTTACACCATCCTTGGTGTGGTCTGGATAACCACTGGATGACACGTTTTAAACTAGGGAATTTCTATCATGAAATGCTTAAATTTGACGTGAACCCATGAGATTATTTTGGATATTCTGGCTATCTCCTCTTTAAATTCTGCTCTTGTTATGTTGCACTCAGTGGCCGCAACTTTGAATCTCTTTTTTAATCCCTGGCTAGGAAAAAAAAGGCGAAGAAAAAGCAACAAGAAGCCAGGTTTTGTGTTGAGTAATGGTTCCCGAAAACCAGCATATACAATAAATACTATTGGTATGTGATAGAGAAATAAAAAACTCATTTAATTCAAGAACTGCCTTATGTATTTTTAATGCTACATCACATATTGACATTATCAAGGCAGTCAGTCAGTCACTTCTAAAGTTGAATTTCAGAAGATATATGAAGTGCGACTAGTAATGTCTAAAGAGAAGGGAAGGGATTTGTCATCGGATAAGATATTGAACCCTTCATTGCCTCTAGTGCATCTACCAGTGTTTGTATGACAGAGATAAACCCACTGGCAGTGTTTAGAATAAGAAGTGCTGTGTGACTAGGGGAGGTTGAAGAGAGTAGAAAGGCTCTTTAAATGCAGTTCATATTTAATTGGATTTGATAACATTCAAGAAGGAGAAGGTGGATATGACTCATTTCTGGTTAACAAAATGAAAATAGAGTACTTTGGGAACTCTATAAATGCCTCTGCTCACATCCTGTTGCATCCCCCAGGGCTACGATAAGTTAAAGATCGAGTAAAAAACATAGCTGTGGAGCAACTCTTCATGCCACCAAGTCCTCCCATATATGAACATATATGGGAGGACCGACTTTGGCCCCCCTGATCTAATCTGTGACCCTCAAAGACCAGATTTAGAAATTCATTTAACAATATCTGCACACAATCAGCTACAAAACATTTTTACCTAAAACTTTCACCAAATAAATACACTTTATTGTGCTATTAAGATTCAGGAGGCAATGGTGATCCCATATCTCCAGAATCTGGGACCAAAACCATCTTCCAGGATGACAAAGCTCCCTCCATGGAGCCATGATCCTCATAGAGTACCTCCAGAATTTAGGAATGGAGGGGGTGGAATAGCTTGCTGTATGGCCAGATCTCAATCAAACACTTGAGGGATCAGCCTGACATGCTGTTCCAACACACCCACACTGACTTAAAGCAAATTGTCACTGTCGGGCACAAACCTCCTATCTCCATTCTACATCACTGAAAAACCCTCTACTTCATGTGAGCTTTATTTGGTGAAAATATTCAAAAAGTAAATAAATAAACGAATACAATCAAATATATGACTTCAATGTAAAAAAACTCAATCCAAAGTTTGATGATGTTGTGTCCAGGTTTTACAAAACCACGTGTTTTTTGTCACTTTTTGAAAAATAAACGTTTTGGATATAGGAGGTTTGCACCCGACAGCAGTGAAATGCTGGTTTAGAAAAGGAATGACATCCCACAGTAGTGTGTGGCCAAGCCAGGTGCCAGGCTGTTAGCAGTGTATGGACCCCACACAAGCTACTGAGGTTACTGCATCATATCGTATGGTATGGCATGGCATCGTATCGTATCGTATCGCATCGCATCGTATCGTATCGTATCTTATCGCATCGTATCGCATCCTATCGCATCATATCGCATTGTACTGTATCTCAAAACAAGAGTGAATACCAACAGGGAAATATTGCAGGGGACTTATGACACCCTTGTTGGTGGGCACTGCAGCGTTTAGCTGTGTTACGCATTCCACAGAACGACAACCTTTTCAAGTTTTACCTCATTTTAAAGATGACTAATTAGGCTTTTTAACTATGTATAAATGTCAATGACGGTTCATTCATCCAGGTGAAAGGCTTCCAAAAAATTACATTTAAAACACTAGACTTAAAAAAAGACTTAAAAAACACAAGATGTTTCGGTGTTCATCCAAACACCTTCCTCATTTGTTTGGTGCACAAGAAGTAGCTCTGGTATCTGTACACCAAAGCATGTATGTGCATATGTATAATACACCAAGTGGTGTTATTAAAGAGGAGAAATAATAGATCAAACACATTTTTTTTTTTTACTCTTTGTGCTACGTCTATACATTGTTAAAGATTCGCACCATGTATAAAAATTTTATGTCTGTTTAATTTTCTTGATATTATTCCAAATGCTGTCAAACCAATTAGATTACCTTTTACAAAAACTAAATACAAATAAAAACAAATGTATTCATAAGAAAAAAGAAATTGGATAAGAAAATACCCGACAAGAAAATACCCAACATTTGAGTGTGAACCTGAACTAAAAGGAAAAAAATTGCATGTCATTAGTGTGAAATCTGCAACAGAAAGCTATAGTTAGACATGGAAGATATGAGCAGGTAAAAATAGACTGTACATGCATTCTGTGTAAAAGTGAAAACAACTCTTTGTTTTCCGCTGAGGCCACAGTGGCTGGGTGAAGGTGGAGGGTGAGTGTGTGTTGTGTGTGTCTGGGAAGAGAGCTCTTTGTATTGCGAGGCTGTCAATTTGGGTACAGCCGTAAAAAGCTATAAAAAGACCATGAACAACATTTAAAGGCATACTAAATTGACTCCTTTGAGCGTTCCTCCTCTCTTGAGGTTATGTGTTTGTGTCTGTGTGGAAAACATCGAAACCAGGATTTCAGAGGCCTTCATCCTTGTTCATTTTCCACCGCATGGTTCATCAATCTATAAAATTCATGTTTGACAAAATACCGCAAATTTAACTAAATTGTTTTTTTACTATTTATTTCAGCAGCAGGGATGAGACATTCATCACGTGATACTGATATGAAGAAGTGTGTGTTTTACTCACCAGACTGTCCACACCACCCACTGTGTGATTGGCGTTGTACAGGGAGTAGGTCAACTGATATACACCGTCATTGGTCTCACTGTTGCCATAGAAACCCACACCCACAGCGATGCTGCAGAGAAAAGAGCAAAGGAGGAACAGGTGAGTGTGATAAAGTAATGAGAGGAGCAAAGAAATAACCACAATACTCGAATCAACAATTTTTTTTTTCATATTTGTACAAATGAGCTCTGCGTAAACAGAGAGGACAGTACAGCAGAAAACAGCAAAACTTTTTTATTTTCCTGATAATTAGGACCTTTAAGTTCCTATTTGTGCATTATCCTTAACTATATTACTCAGTTCCTCTGTTAAACCTGGCTTTTGGAAAAACAACACAAAAAAAGTTTAAGGCACAAATCTGAAAAGGGATTAGTAAAGTAAAAATGTTCCTTCAAACCTTATTTATAATCTGTCAGCCATTAACAAAAGAAAGTATATTCCTTGATGATACATGCAACTATGCATGTATCTAGGTCTGTTTAAGTCTTGGCTTAAAGGGACACAACAACTACAGAATGATGTGCCGTAGCTTCCACGTCGTGAACTCGCATGGACGCGCATCCAGGATGTGCAATATTCTACTGTTTAGACTATAAATAAACACTAAATGATGTCATTTTGAGTAAATTATGGACGCTACCCCAGGACACTTGGATTATATTGGACGAGCAGTATGGAGGAATATTGTCAAGTTTTTGTGGACTTTTATGGACCATTTTGTTTCAGGCACCGGTGAATCCCATTATATGAATGTCGGCAGGAAAATACCCCCCCCCCCCCCCCCCCCCGGATCTCCGGCTGCATTTGAGATATTAAGAAAGTCCTCCACAGTCTTGCTCAGCATGAGGGTGAGTAGAAAATGAAGTCACATCATTTTGTGGGTGTACTATCCCTTTAACATTTTTTTCACCCAGGCTTTCAAATAATTTGGAGGCTAGTTAGGTTTTGGTTTGATGTTTTGCAAAATGAACTGCTTTTTTGTAAAGTCCAAAGTTTCCCCCCCCTGAAAATAAACATTAGACTTGTGCGAGTGATATCCGTTTCAAACCGCGCCTTTGGGGTGGAAAACCAGGGTTAGCATTAGTTTGGCTTTTACCCGCCTCTGAGCTCTGAAGGAGATGCTTGAAGCTGAATAGGCTGAAGAACGAGGCGGCGAGGGAGGGGCTCAGTTTGAATACTGTTGTTTGCAAACAGAAACGGTGGGGGGGACTTCAGACTCTATCTTTAAGGTTTGTTAAAGGATCATTTTAGTTTTTTTCCCAACCTGGACCTTATTTCTAGGAATTTGTTATTTCACTAGTAGCATTTCAGTATCACTCCAACTCCTTCAAATGCTATTTATATTAGTTGTAGATCCGCGTATATACCCATATAACGGGAGTGAAGAGGGCAGAATGAATGAGTCTCTTAAGTCATTATCTGCAGCAAAACTCCTTATTTTCACCAATACTTTAAGATGAATAAACGAACAAGTACTTTTGTCCTGTGAGTTCAGATTTACTTACTTGCTGTAGTTATTGTAGAGTGAGTAAGAGTGATACTGAAATATTACTGGTTAGTAAATGCACATGTAAATTCCTAGAAATAATGTCCAGGTTGAAAAGAAAAAAAAAACCCTTATCCTTAAAGCCCCGTTTCCACCAGAGAGTCCAGGCTGGGATGGGACGGGGCGGGTCGAGCTGCATTTTTTAGCATTTCCACAGGCAAAAACAGGGAAGGGTACCCTAATATCCAACGCAGCTCATCCTACTTTTTTGGGGCTCTCCGTAGGAGTACCAATTTTACCATTCTAATCCAAACAGGCGGAGCTTGACTTGCTACAATCCACTGATTGGTTGAATTAATCTTCACCTCCTGTGCAATTCGGCACTAAGAATAAAGCGGCAACAACTCCATGATTAAAAACAGGTAAATTATTTTGTAGTTGTTCTTTTTGTTATTGAAAGCCGCATGAACAGATGAAGTACTACAATGCCGGATGCCACCATCCTCATCCTTCGTTTCTGTGTCATGTTCTTCTCCGTTCTGATTCAAGGCAGGAGTTGCACCGCTGTGACATCATAGCTGATGCGCCACCCACTGGGTAAAAGTAGGATTAGCTGTGGAAACGCTACAGAGGACTTACTGAAGGGTACCCTATCTACCTGTACTGTCCTGACCTGGACCCGCCGGTGAAAACAGGTCCTGCCAGAGTCCAGTTAGGTGGAGATGTGGAATTTGACTGGACTGCATTGTAGATTTGCTGCTTTGCTTCAGGTCTTCGTTTTGTTCTCAGTTTTTGCCCATTTTGAGTTGTGAGACAGATGCCCTCTCATGAGTTTAAAATGTCTGAGCATGCAGAGGAGGTCATGGTTGACTCAAAGACATCAGCCTTCCGCCACCGTGTTTGATAGCGAGCATGACGTGTTTGTGCTGGTATGATGTGTTTGCTGGTTTTTGGCCAAATGAGGTGCCTGACTGTTCAAAACGACATTGTTCAGAGGTCTTAGGGTTTGTTTGGCTACAACTTTGAAAGCATTTAAGAGAGAAGAGACTTTACCCTGCTAGCTGAGTCTTTTACTAATTGTTTTGTTAATAACTAACAGCTAACTGAAGGCTGAAGAGTCTGAGCTGCAGCTTTTAAGTTTTTTGCTGCTGAAAATTCTCTGAGTATCATCTGACCTCATGGTGAACTTGCTGAGAAGTCCACTCCTAGAAAGACTGGAAGATGTTTTTACTGTTTTCCTCTTGTGAATAGTGTTTTTCACTGTAGAATACAGCTCACACTTACTAGCCTGGTGCTGGAAGCAGCACAACTGCTTCTGCATTTTAGCTTTACTTTATAAAATAAATAACAGTGTATATGTCTCATGTTCAGTTAACCTAATTTAAAATTAGGTAGAGATCAGATAATTTTGTATTTATCTCATTTATAAGGCATAAGCATTAACAGGTGTATTTTGCTTTTAACTCTAGTAATCGCTTTAAGCTTTTGATGGAAATTTTCAAACAGACATCAGCAGTGATTTCCTAACGGTGGGTAAAGTCTATTGTATTTGAAGTGTACTTAAGCTGTGAAAAATGTTTGGATTTGAGCTTTAATTTATGTAAACAACACTCTTTGAACCAGAAATTACACAATGCAGGGTTTTGGAATGCATCTGCATAATTTCAAACCACTTTTGCATATGCAGCCATCCAAGGACTTAATTTGTTCAGCTGGAGACTCGGCACAAACGCAACAACACACTGTAAACATGCACTGTAACGTCGGCTCTCTGAGCTTCGCTTTTCCCAAAAATGCTGTCATATTGTGCTGCTGGATGATGGGATTTGAAAGCATCTGTACATCTGTTATCCACAGAAACACAAGCAGATACCACCTAGAAGGGTAAAGCAAGCAAACTGATAATCAAGTAGATGAGCTTTGTTTTTAATCTGATGTCAGACAGGACAAATAAATGCAGATACCACAGTCATCCTCAAAATTATTCCTACCCCCCATTGACAGAAAAGGCTAAATTCACAACAGTATTTCAAATAACAGGAAACTAATAAACAAAAATTTACAAAATTTTAATTTAGTGAAATAAAATATTGCTTTTGAATTGTGGATGAAAATGATCATTTAAAAAATAAATAAATAAAACTGTCCCAGACACATTAAAGCACCTTTCCAATGAACAGTGGACCAAAACACCTGCCAACAGGTGCAGAAGCTTTTTGAACATTAGAGAAAACACCTGATTGCAGCGATTGTCTCAAAGTATTGCTCAACAAAAGTTTAGCTTTGGAGCTCCATCATGCTTGTTTACTTGTTTTATTTTTTTGTGTTTGTTTTTCATTTTTCTGTTGAACCACAATACAAAATCGGTGTCATGTTTTTCATAGAAGTTGTATTCATTATAACCGTATTTTCTGGATTATACGTCACACTTTTTTTTCATAGTTTGGTGGCTTGTGCGGCTTATAGTCCTGTGCAGCTTTTATATCAAAATATATACAATTAAACATATTTTTAAGTCTCAGTTCATATTGACTGACATGAGCCAAGGAGTAAATATTACTCCTAGGAGGGAGCTCTAAGCTTGTGATGACTATATTCTGCTCCAAGGGCAAAAAATCCCAAAATGGCTTCATCTCAGTGAGAGGAGTTTATTTTGGACATCTGGCTGTACTGCCTTTACAGTGGAACAAATCCTCAAAAAACATGTTTATCCTCCTTAGTTATGATGTTTATGATCATTTACAGGCGTTAACTTTGGAACTGGACTGATTGGGTAATTTTTAGCAGGAACAAGTAGGATATGAAAAATCAGAAAATCGCGCTATATAAAAAAAATACATATGACTTATAGTCCGGTGCGACTTATATATATTTTTTCCCGTTTATGATGCATTTTTTGACTGATGCGACTTATAGTCCGGAAAATACGGTACTTTGGTCAATTTCAACTTATTTCATTGACAGCTGATTTTTTTCCCTTCTTTATTTGGAAGATATGAATAATTTTAAGGACAACTTTATGTACTTTCAGGACCTATGAGAGCATTTTGGTTAATATGCAGCATGACACCTTAATCAGTCATTTCAAATGCAATTCAGCTGGAAAATAAATCACCCATAACAGGCAAACACATCCCATAAAGTTGTAGAGATTCTGTGTCTAAACTGAATAATAATGCATTTATTTGAAATGCGCCTTCTCAAAGCACCCAAGGACACTGTGCAGGCAGATAAAACATTGAAAACAGGAAGTTAAAACAGTAAAAACACAAGCATAAGCGGTACCACAAAAAACAAAACTACAGAAAAAAATTATAGTGAGTGATAGTCAATTATTTATTGCTTTGATAAAGTTTGGAAAAGCTGGAAAAGTTTGGAATCCACTATGATAATTAGCTACACTTACATAGGGCTTCTTCAGTAAAAAAATCATAATTTTCCCACACTGAAACATGCTCCAGATGAAGGCCAAGGATGGGTCAGGTCAGCACCGAAGGGAAGCAGGGACAAATTTAATTGAGCCTGAGATCAGGCTCTCCAGCACCACGGCTCCGAACGCTCCACATAACGCTGCTTCATGCAACACCCACTCGGCAGAGCTTGGATGGTCGAAGCTGAACAACAGGGGCTATTTACGTAATTACTACAACGAGGATGAGGTCTTATTAACTGACCTCCTGCAGATGGACCTCCTAATTAGCAAGTTTCAGCTGAATTCTCACTGGAAATGTGAGGTGTAAAAGAAAATGGGGAAAAAAAAGCAAACAAACATCAGTTTGGGTGAAACTGAGGTGAGATATGCAAACAAAAACCAGAGAGATAATAGAAGTAGGTTTCTAATCTGTATTCACACAGGTGGATATTGAAAAACAAACAATATGACACAAAGAAGAGAGATTTAGGCACTGAGGCAGAGAAGGGAAAAGGAGAGGAAACAAAGGGGAGAGAATCAGCTTTGCACGTACACCCACATTAGAAAATATATCTCACATTGTTTTTGTTTGATCATTTATGTTGTTGCTTCATTCCTGACATTAACTTGGAACAGCCAAAAGAGACCCTTTAATAGCATTAAGTGCAGAAAATCTATAACATGTTGGAGCAGCTGGCAGCAACGTGGATGATTAAACGTGTAAGGGGAGGATTTCTTACTGTATCTTAATTAGGAAGACAGAGTATTCTCATTTTTAACTTCCTCCATGCTGTCATTTCCTTTAGTGCTCCTCCTTAAAGTATATAACGTCAAATTCAATGAAAAAGACTATCATAGATTTGTGATGGCGTGTACTGAGTTTAAGCCCGAACTGTCAGGTTGATGAATGAAAGAAGCGGATAAGAGGCAGGCATGGAAAGCTGGTAAGAAAAGAAGCCGGCCTGAAGCAGAAAAAGGCCCTTGGCTACTTTAAATAGATTCTGGCATGTTTGGATAGTCTGATTTTTCCCCCTAGAGTGGCCGTAATAAATCTCCTAAGATCCCAGAGTATTTATATATTTTATCCCGTCCTGTTTAGGTCTCGGCAGGGGTCAGCTGATAAACTTCATATGTATTTAAACAAACAAACAGCCTCCTTGTACTCAATGCTGTTTTAGAGCTTCCTGCAAAGTTCATCTGCGGCTTGAGACAAACATAAAAAACACAGAATTTTTATCATTTAAAATGTTTCTTTGAAGCTCTGGAGAAGCTGCATTTATATTGATGATAAATTTTCGGTTATAGCTGAGGGAGCCAAAAGCATTTTGGTAATGGACACTGTTTATCTCACCTGTATCCTCAATAATCATCTGCAGCTTCCGATTAGCAATAGCTACACAAGTTTAACAGGACAAAAAAAGAAAAAAAGAATATTTCTAATCCCTGGGACTGCACTGCAACACTTTGTGGTCTTAACATGAGTAAAAAAACCCAAAACAAAACAAAAAAACACTGAAATTGAGAAGAATCAGACTAAAATCAAGTGAAATTATCTGTCCGGACTGAAAAATTGTAATTGAATAAAAGTATCTTTACTTTTCTTAAATTATACTCAAGTAAAAGTACCCATCTAAAAATGTATTGGAGTAAAAGTAAAAAGTACTTAATCTAAAATATACTTTGAGTAAAAGTTACTTAGTTACTTTGATGAGTTATAAATCCAGCCCAACGCTGTTTTAATTAACTTTTACTACAATAAAAAGAGAAAAAACCCAAATCAAAGCTTCCAAGATGGCAAAAATGTTGAGCTGTCCCTTATTAAGAGATTAACAAATTGTGCTCTTTTTATTATTATTTTTAATCACAGTCATAAAGATTTGTTTCCTGTCTTTCATTACTGGACGAACTGATTAATCCAGGTGTGCCTGACCTCAGTAACTGGCCAGGCACACCTGGATTAGTCAGTTGGTCCTGTAATGAAAGACAGGAAACAATGGAGCTATCTTAACTTCAGGAAGAAGTGGAGTTGTGCATTAGAGCCCATCGGCCTTAAAACTGAGTATCGGACATCGGCCACCCCCCCGATATTTGACCGATCAGCCCGCTGTTTCTAAAGTCTTAAAAAAAACAAAAACTTCTTCAAAAACATCTTTTTTTTTTACAGACTTTAAAACTTCTGCAGACTAGGGGTGAAAAAAAGTATTGATACACTGAAATATCGTGATATTTTCATATGCTGATATATTGCCATTTAAAAACGCAGTATCGATCTATTTTACTAATGAAATCCTGCATATTTTATCATTCTGTTACAAAATCTTGTGAGAATTCACAAAAATCTTGTGATATTTTCAAATGCTGATATACTGACATTTAAAAACGTGGTATCGATCTATTCTACTAATGAAATCTCGCGATATTTCATCTCTCTGTTACAAAATCTCGCGAGAATTCACAAAATATCGTGAGATTTTGTAACAGAATGATGAAATCTTGCAAGATTTTGTAAGTAAAATAGATCAATACCGCGTTTTTTAAATATTGATTTGATATTGGCATATGACAATATTGCGATATTTGAGAGTATCGATATTTTTTCCCAACCTTAGTTTTGAAAGCATCAGAAACGGAAAACAAAACTGCTGAGTGCAAAGACTGCTTTTTTTTCAGCTTTAATATCGGTGTCAATATCGGTTATCAGCCACATGAGTTTTAAAATGTCGGCATATCGTCGGATATCGGCCAAAATTCCAATATTGTGCATCCCTAGGCTAAAGTGTAGATATATTTCTGTGTGTATGAACTATACGTGGAGGTCTTAACACAACTTTTTACAGCTAAAATAGGGAGCTGTAAAATACACAAAATGATCTAAATGACCATTTACTGTAGGAAGTTTGTTGATATCCTCAAATGAGACAAGCAAACATACTTAATAAGTGTGCATTCAAGTATTTTTGTAGGATACCAGATATGTCTTAAGAATGTATGGACAATTTGGTCTGGTGTTTTTCTGCAGCTGCCGTCCACACATATACTTCACAGAGGGGAAAAATTTCTGAGGCGGATACATTCTCACAATGCTACACAAAGTTAACACCAGGACACAGAGGATGCCTTAGTGATGTGTCCACAGGAGATTTTACATGCTGTTGGCCACACAACCACAGAAGCTGCATATTTTTGACATGAAATGTAGTGAAGATGTAATAATATTCGCACATTAACTACTGAAGCTTTAGTTTAGCTGCTTTTTCTTTTAGATTTGTTCTTATGTAGTCGAAATCTATTGATTTGTTTCTTTCTGTATTTGCCTTTATGTTCTTATAGCTGTAATCGTGAGCATTTTTTCCTCTTTCCTTTAAAAGATCATCATAATTACATTAACTATTTACTGCCAGATTCAATGTCATAATCTTGCTGATTTTTTTTACTACTGGTGTAAATAACTTGAAAATGAACCTAATAGCCATTTGACTAACAAACCCATGTTTTTTTTTCTTTTTTTTTTAACAGGAATAAAGTTTATTGATAAACCTCACGTGTTTGTTGTTGCAGTAGCTTGAAGAAAGACGAAAGCATGTGAAAGATGTAAGGATTCAACGCACCCAGTCCTTGATATAAGTGAGCCTTTTCTCTAAAGAAAATAGTAGTTTTTCTTGTAGCATCAGTTTTCCTTGATGAGTCAAGCTCAAAACAACTTTTAGTCCAATTTAGCACTTGAAATCCGAAGAATCTCCCCACAAATGTTCAAACATTAATCATGGTAAAGGGATTAGATCAAACACAGATGGATGGATTGACAAGCTGAAAGCTAATACCTCTGGCTGTGCTGCTGGTGCCACAGATGCATGAAAATGCTACAAGTACCTCTGTCACAGGCCAGCTTTCCTCATCATGAGCAGCTTGATTAGTTATTGTACAGTATAATCAAAGCATTAAAGTGCCACACCACAGACAAGGCTGCAGACACAGCTGAGTGGCATCTGCTCTGGCTTCACCGCTGTTAATTAGAATGGACATCATGATGCATCAGCTCAAGCCACCGTCAAACATAATTACAGTGGAGCACGGCGAGACTTTAAGCAGAAAGCGAAGGGGGTGGCAAAAGGAAGAGAAAGGAAGCAAAATGAAGGGGAAAGGATCTGAATCAATGAGTAAAAAAAAGGGGGAAAAAATCTGGATTGATGAGATTAACGTGAAAGTCTGCTCTGTGTGTAGCCCTTGACAAGCACATCCATCTTCTGCTGCAACCAGTACACTGACATAATCAGAGTTGGGAATCAGATAAAGGAGAGCTGATTTCCCACAGGATGTTTTTATCAGACTTAATACATATCAACACATACAACTCAAAGCTACTCCAGAAGAAAATGAGTCTCTCCAGAGGGATTACAACAGGAGAACTGTGAGATTAAATAGATAAATAAACAGTCTCATATGTGGAACTTGGGGTTTATAGAAATAATCACCACTGTTATGTTACTGATAGTATTTCCTTTCACCTAGAATTGCAGCAGAGACAAATGGGTTTGATGTTGTTTATGTTGTTGTTTACAGGATATGTATCTTTTAGAAGAATAGAGCAGTTCTGCGGCTAAATCATGAACGAGCTGAGGTTCATTTCTCAAGCTGTTCCTCCCTGGCCTCCCAAAAAAGGTAAACGCTGGAGGTTGTACAGCATCAGCTGAGAAAAATATCCTTTCTAATGGAAACTGTGCATGCTCAAATAACATAATTCATATTCTGCTCATCTAAAATAACATTTGAAATGGATTCGGTGGGTAAAACTAGGTCGTCTGTGGGTTTTAATATTAGCTGTATAAACAAGGTTCTTCAGCCAAGACCATGCAATATTTCACAGTTTAAAGAAAATCATTCACATCAAAATTCAGTTTCCTCCTTTGCTTATGTAACTTCTCAAAGTTTATTTTTTTGTAATTTTACTTAAAGACAACCAGAAATGACTAACCTCTTCCTCGGTTCTTGGTTAGTTGAGCTACAATGTTAATGAATTTAAAAAAAGTTCACACAGATTGAAAAATAGTGAGTTTCAGCTCCTTGCTTGGCAATTCTAACCTGCTTTTACAGTTTCCTCCCATTCTCACTTCTTTTTTTTTTTCTTTTTTGGTTGCAGCATGCAGCTGTTTTCAGCAAAAAGCTCTAAAATTGATCAGTATGCTTCCTACTCGGCACCAAACAGCAGCCAGAAACAGCGAGGTGCTATACGACAAAGCTTTTAGCAGCCAGAGGAACACATACTGAGAGAAATGCCTAACTTGCTCCCATGTTTAATTAAGAGAATCTGTTTCTTTGAAGAATTTAGGAAGTCGGATAAATTATAAAAGCTTATGAGGCCCCTAAAAATATCATGTAGATTTTACAAATCCAAAATCTCAAGGTTCAGATATAAAGTCCTCTCACATATTTAACATTTAATCGACTTACCAAGAATTTAAATTGCAACTTTCTCAAAAAAATGTTTGAAAAGTAAAAACATCTGTGTTGCTTTATGCAATATTGTCCAGTTCCCACAGTCCTTGTCCCTGCCACTTCACGCTTTCAGCCGGATTTTTACTCATCTAAGTTTGATTTTGCAATATTCATCTTTAATGAGGGAAAGACTGCCACATTTGGGACACTCTACATTTTAAGTAACAACACATAAATAATTAAACATCCCATAATGAAGACTGGTTCAATCAGTGAGAACAGAAGCCATTTACAATCCTTTCCAGAAAGAGAAAGCACTGAATGAATCTGTGACATCAAGAGTTCCAGGTAGTGTTGGAAAATGATGTGGAGAAATAAAGAGTATGTGTTATCATCCTTAGTGGTGTAGTTTACGTGATACGCAGGTATATGCCATATTCACTACAACAGGCCCCAAATTTTCATATAACCACTGAAAAATATGCAAAGATACATATCAAAGTCAGCGTGACATAACTTTTACGCTCCTGCTCATAAATTCACATTTTGGCTTCTGTCAAGGGTAACATGGACCAAACGTTAACTACTACAGTAAGTTCACGTAAGTATGCAATGCAAAATTTACTTTTTATTATGTTTTCATGTCATTCCCTTCCTATTAAACATGCCCTGCAGGTTACTTCAAGTGTATCTATCTGCGGCATCTGCACCCAGTGGGCGTGTCGTAGTGTGGGCGTGTCGCAGTGTGGGTGGGTCTGGTTAGGTTTAGGGGAAGGGTCAGGGGTAGGACTAGATTTTACCGTGCTCTCATTGGCCTGGTGGGCGTGTCGTCGAGTAACGTCACACTACGACACGCCCACACTACGACACGCCCCTGTCTTGCGAGCCGCAGATAGACCCTTCTCGGTTACTTTGACTCATTCATGCATATTTGAGAAATCCATGAATCTCCTGTGGAAACCAAAATGTCTGCCAAAACGGCTGCTACCACATTGCACCTCAAATACTACGAAGCTCCTCCCCCTCTTTTGCCAAGCTCCACCCCACCAGAGCATCAGAGTGTCATGATGAGTGGAGTGGTCATGTCAGAAAAAGCAGGAGGGGACAGCGGTGAATTTTTAAGGGGTCAGATACAGACATAGAGTGATGTCACACATTCAAAACGACTGAAGGTACCACAGTTATTTGATTGTACCATAAAAGGGAATTATGTGCTTAAGAAAGACATGAAACCCCCTCTTTTGGGAGAAAGACTGATCATTTTTAGCATCATTGTTTAATTTTGCTATGTTCACGGTGCGTACACACCAAACGCGATTTGGGCATCAAGGGCGTCAGGTTTACATGCAAAATCAATGGCCGACGCGTCCAGGAGGCGTTGAAAACCCTGCGGCGTGTTACGCCCGTCTGGCACTGCGTGTCTAGAGGCATTTTGCACATCAAGTTTTGAGATTTTCAGCATTCGACGCGTGTTATGGGGCAAGGACGGCATATCAATCAATCAAAGATACTTTATTGATCCCTGAGGGGAAATTCATGTTTCAGTACAACCCGTCCAGGACACACAAACAAAACATATAAACAAGATAGGATCAGGCAGACCGTGGCCATGCAGCCCTTCAAGGGGCGCATCTTTGTAGATATGGAAAAAGATAACATGAGGAAAGGTGGGTAGGTGGTAAAAAAAAAAAGGTCTCCGAACTCTCCAAGTACACAGGTGGAGAACTGGGAGACAAAAAGATGCCAGAGTTGGAAAATCTAAACTTTGGCATCTTGACGCGGAGCGTCAACCAATCAGAGTGACTCAATGTCATGACGCAGACACACATTTTATGACAGGATGGGAAACATGTAGAAGAACCAGCGCAATCTCCTCAGTCTTTGAAGACAGTGGAGAAAAAACTGCGATCTGCGTCCGGTCCCGGTTTCTGAACGGCGGTTTGACCTGCCGTGCCGATGGGATTAAATGGGCATATAATGCCTTCCCGTATCGGGACAGCGGGTCGTTAAACTGGGCCGAATCATAAAGCTGAAAATGCTCCTGGTCAGCGCGCAGCTCCTGGAGTAAATGGTGAAGCTCATCACACTCAGAACACCTGGAATCATCTGGTGAACCAGACACAGAGCAGAAACGCCCTACGACAACGTTCCCTAGCTTTGTTTATCATAAAGCTGAGCCCCTCTCTGCATCTGGCAATGTGCAAACAGACCGGTGAAAGGGGGAAAAAAAAAGGACAGGCTCCCCCCGACGTCCTCAACGTGCGTCTAGTGCGTCTTGGCTGGACTTCCCGCTACATGTGTCGGGGGCATCCTGATGCTGGAAATCAAGCGTCTATTTAACGACCAAGCATCCAACTTGGGGGCGCATTTTTGACGCCCAAATCGCGTTTGGTGTGTACGCTTTGTGTTAGTGCTCAATTCCAATTCTTTGTCAGATCCGATTTTTATAAATTACGGCCCCGAAGTGTCCTGCATGCACAGATCAATAAGAGGTCCCACAGTGTAAAAACTGATCTGTTACGCTTCGACCCATCAAGCCTCCTTTGGACTGTTTTATCCCCCCAAATATTTATTTATTCTCAAATGTTCTCATCCCTCAACTGTTCACCTCCGTCTGCGCTGTCCTCCATGTTTGTTCTGTAGTTATTCTCCCATTTATTTTACTATATCACCTGTTGCTGTGTCAATACAGAGTGACGTCACCATGGCATGAATTAAGATATGGATCTGAAAAAAAGGATTATAATCCAGATAATGGCTCTAAAAATCCACATCACATTTGTCTGTAGTCTGAACGTAGCCTTTGGCCCCACAGCTGTGAAGCTATTGCTTATGATCCAAAAGGAAAAACAAAAAAATCCAGCTGAATCTTAAAAGGGTAATAAAGCATGGTAAATTAAGCAGTTAAAAACATGCTTTTTTAATTAAGACTCGATTTAAATTTTCATTCACTCATGTCATGCATTTGCACAAATCACAAGGCAGCTAAGACAGAATGTTAATCATTACTGTGGCTCACTAACAATGTCAGCTTTAGCTGGCAATGATGCAGTTTCAGGACATTTTATACAACCATGGACCACTATGTAGTTGACAATGAACATTAATATAAAAAAGCCTTATGCTCATGGCTTAATTTAATATTTCCCACCAGCTGATAAGCATGGTTGTCACATGGCCGTGTATCCTCTGCTCTGGCAAAAAAATTGAATTATCTACTTTGAGAGGACAGCACATTTCAGCGACAGCCTGTTGATGTCAGTGCTGACTTTGTTGAGTCGGTGCATGTGTTTCAGTAACTTCATTAGAAACTGTACAGTCTGTTTTTCAGGTCAGCATGAACAAGTGATTTGCAAGTTTGACACAACAGCAGAGAGTTAAAGGGAACAAAAACTCGGATCGGAGTTGAAATGATTAACTGCTCTGGGTTGCACTAACCAAAAGCTATAATGTTTATCATTAATCTGTTCATCATAGTGCCACTAAACTGATGTCACTTGACATCAACAAAGCCTTCAGTTCACTACTTGATGAGAACCAGCAGTGTCCAGTCGAAACAAATCACATCTACGGAAACACTCCAGTAAAGTTAAATCTGAGGGGAAACCCATCTCTTCCTTCCAAAAAATAAAGCTTCACTTACTGTCTGCTTCAAACACCATGAAAAATAACAAACTGCGCATAAAAGATGGACGTGGCCTTCAGGTCTAGCAGGGAGGACATCTATGTTTGCTTATCGTTTTCACAGTTTTTTTTTTTTTTTTTTTATATATACCAAGCTATCTCTTCCTACCCTTCCAGGTGGATCCCAAGGTTCTGAGAGATGTAGTCCCTCCAGTGGGTGCTGGGTCTTTCCAAGGATCTCCTCCCACTGGGACGAGCCTGGAACACCTCACGAGGAGGCATCTGTACCAGATGCCGAGTCACCTCATCTGGCTTCCCTTATGTTTGAGGACGGCTTGCGGTTTGTTCTCGACCCCTCGGCTGAGCAAAACTCTCTTCTTGGGGAGCTCAGAGAAGCATTGTGTGATTGGTCGGACATTTCACGCGGCCAAAGCCGCGATTTTTCCAGCGCTCCGGAGTCCTGACTGACCCAGGATCTGCTCCGTCATCTTTTGTACACATACGTTACATGCCGTCTCTGCACCAGCCAACTAAACTCACCAATCACAGGCGGAATGTTACTCGTGGACAGGTCAGCTAACCAATCAGCATCAAGACTGGGATGCGGCTTCAGAACCCCATCCAGTTTCTAACTTTCGGTTCCGTTGTTGGAGAAAGGCTGCAGACCTCTGCTGCAGGTGCCTCTTGCTGTATATTGATCCGCTTCGTGTAATGAGGGAATTTTATGTGCAGTAAAATATAATCTTGAACTGTCTGCACTGTCAGAGTTCATGACTCAGCAGTTAAGTCGCCAGCATCGATCAGCTGAAAAAATGCCATCTGATCTGTAAAATCAGATCATTTTAATGGGAATAAAAGCGCTACTGAATTCCAACCATTTTTCTTTTAACCTATAAAGTTTTGGGCGTTGCGCTGTGGACACGAGCACAATGTGGGCGAGTAAATTAATGATCTGGCGGATCTCAGTAAAAGGAGCCGAATAATCAGCTGGACTTGCTTCGTGACGGGAGCAGCACACAGAAACTCTGACCTTGTTATTTGGGACATTAGTTAAGCCACACAGTTAAACCAGAAACGGGGGGAAAGTTGTTGCTGCTGCTTGTCAAGCGAACATAAGAGGATGAGTATGGAACGCTGTTTTGGCCAAAAATGTGCGTCCAAACGTCAGAAATGCAACCTGATAAAAACAATCAGAGTAAAACCACCTGATTATTTATGATGTAGGAGCGTTTTCTTCACCTCAAGTTCAGGTGAATGACAAAAATGAAGTCAAATGTAAAACCTGATATTTGTTTAAAATTTATTTTACAACATAATTACATTTCAATGCACACATGAATCCATGATAAATTCCCTGGTTTTTATGTTTCACTTAACGTAACCTACATACAAGAAGTATAAAAAGAAAAAATATTAAATTTCTATGTGGATATTTTTCAGTAAATTGTGATGAGAAATAGTTGAAATATTAAAAATAGCACAGATGTGTCTTCTTTTTTTTTTCTGATATCTGAAAATCCCGGGAGTTCCAGTGAATGTACATGCATTTTTTTTAATAAATGCATTTTAAAGAGAGCTAAATCTCACCTCTAATTGCCATCCTTGATAAAGAGAAATAGCTTTTAATGTTTTGATGATATAATGGAATTTTCTGTCATGTTCGTAAATGTTATTGTACATTGTAAATACTGTACTAAAGCTTGATTTGAAGAAAATCGTGAATCAAAACAGCAATATCTACCAGAAAAATCACAATTAGATTTTTTCCTGAAATCACTCAGCAAGGAAAAGTTTCTTTTCCAACCTAAAGTTTCTGCATCACTTTGACTCTTTTGGAAGATATCACGTTGAGTCGCTTTTCGGTGAACGTCCAGTGTTATGGTGGAGACGAGGCAGCCTCTCAGACATTATCTGCAGCAAAACTCCTTGATATTCGCCAATACTTTAAGTTGAAAGAACGAATGAACAAGTACTGTTGTCCTGTGAATCCAGATTTAACTTTCCGTTAGTTATCAGGGAGTTCTTTACTCTTTTCAGGGCTGCGCGTTCAAGATGCGCGTTTCCGTAGTACGGCTGAGACGAGCAGCTCGTTACCCAGACAACAACAATAACACAATTTGCGAAACTCTGAACTCATAGGACAAAAGTACTCATTCGTTCGTTCATTCTGCTTGAAGCATTGATGAAATGAAGGAGTTCTGCTGCAGATAATGTCTTATTTGGTGGCTGCCCCGTCTCCACCATGATACTGGACGTTCACCGAAGACTAGCTCAACGTGATATCTTCCAAAGGACTCAAAGTGATGCAGAAAATTTACCGGTGAGTAAATGCACGTATAAACTCCTAGAAGTAAGGTCCAGGTTGGAAAAAAAAGGAAACTTATCCTTTAACACAGACGCTTGAAGCAGAGAGTTGTCACCTCCGCATCTCTGCAGATGCAACGTTAAACGGATAGTTTTAATAAACAGCTGATCGAGGAGGTGAGAAAATACGACAATGTAAGCTACACTCTCAAAATTTTTGTACCTGTAGGTACATTTTTTACAGATGCTCTCTCAAAAGTACAATATTGGTCTTAATGAGGCCAGAAGTGTACCTATATACTATGAAAAAGAGTCCAAAGTAATATAAAGTACAAATTTGTACCATTTCAACCCTAAGGGTACCTGCAGCATTGAAAAATGTGTGTAGCTTGTACAGTAACTATATTTAGCAGTCCTTCTAAACAATAGTATAATTGTAGTTATTATATTATGATTTTCATAATAATCATGGTAATTATAGTAATAATCATATATTATTACCATCTCTGATTGTCGTCATAGTCCTTATTTCATTGATTTATATTCATCATTTTTATTTGGTTTAATTGTACTTTAACTCATACAGCTTGATAAGGTACAAAAATGGACCGGGACAGAAGGGTACAGAAATGTCTTTGAAAAAGGAACACCCCCAGCGACAAGCGTTTGTACCCTTTTAAGTACAAACTGGTACCTCTATTTTTGAGTGTGTACACACAGTGGCATTTAAATACACGGACACCACCACGTGTGCAACTCTTTCCTGCCACGGACGAAGTTTATTGTAAATGTATAATCACAGTCACCTCCCCTCTTCCCCCCGCATATGCCCGGTCGCAGAGCTTCTTGTGGAGTATGAAATGACTTGACGAAAACTGACTTTTTCCTTTTCTTGCAGCCTCACTGGCAAGAACAAAGTTTTTGCTTCTTGTGGAGTATGTAACAAGCTTTAACGTCTTCTCTGTATGTATGGAAGAGCTCAGACATCCTGAGGAAGCTCGTGTTTTACACCACAGACTGACCTGGGAGATCTTTGGCTTTCTCAGCATCACTGTTGATGCTGCACTGATCAGTTGACCTTCCTAGCACTCACAACCAAGAACCTGAAACACATAAACTCCTCTGGGACAAGAACTCATTCCCAACCCAGGAAGGGCAGTCTATCTTTGTCCGGCTGAAAACCCAAATCTCAAATTTGGAGGCGCTGGGCCCCTTCAAGTGATATTGAAGGTAGGGTTGCACGGTGTACCGGTACCAGTATAGTACCGCAATACTAACACGTTTAAAACGGTACTATACCAGCATTTAAAAAGAAACGGTACTTTTTAAAAAGAAAAAAAAAACGCAGCTAAATTGGTAAATTGGAGCCTGTCTCTTTAAGAGCAGCGAGGCCAGCAGTGAGTGTGACGTAGTTAATGATGCGGCTCTCAGTGAAGCACCTTCACTGAGGAGGAGGAGACGTCAGGTAGCAGCAGGCTGATTCATGGTGAGTGGACGCTGCCGCGGATACCTGAAGTTTGAAGTGTTGCCTCCATTAGCAGACGGACTTTGTAGCATCACTTTCACTGCGGGGCTTCAGTGTTCAACGGCTCGCCTTCGTCATTCGCTTTGAATCCGTAATACTTCCAAACTGTACTTTGAGCCTCTACTTTATCAACACGGGCTTTTCCAAAGCCGTCATCTTTTCTTTTTTCCTCTAAAGGAAAACTGCGCGGACTTAGTGACTTCAGTCAGGAACAACTGGTGCTGATGTTGTTCAGTTATGTCAAAGTAAAAAGCACAAAACCTCTTCCAGCCCAGTAGAAACCTACAGAAACCTACATACGACACATAAACGGTTAATAAATACATTTTTAATTTTCTTCAAAGTTATTACAGCCTTAAAATGTTTAAATAAGTTTAAAAATGGTGACAGAGATGAACTGACTGATATGTTCAATTATTATATATATATATTATAATTATTAATACAACTTGACTGATGTTGAAGTCAGTCACACAAACATGATTTTATAGACATTACCTAATACCTAATGTTTCATATCATAAACTATAGAGACACAACTTTAAATAAATTAACATTTTGAAACACATTTAAAAAAATATTCCAAAAGCCATACAATATGTAATTTATTTAGATAGTTTTACAATTTATTTTTCTAATTATGTCCATATAAAGTTTCATGTATAGAATGATTTTGATTTTAATTTAGCATTGCTTTATATTACTGGTTCTCTGTGTTTTAAATTGAAGATTTTACCTCTTTATTTGATTATTTTAAAATAAAGACTTCAAGAGCAATAACACAAATAAAAGAAATAAATATTGAGTTTGGTTTACCTTTTAAAAAGTATCGAAAAGTACCGAAAAGTATCAAAATACAAAATGGTATCGGTATCGAAACAGAAATTTGGTATCGTGACAACCCTAATTGATAGTTTTCGGTCACGTGACCTGCCAGGAGGCCTGGCGGGAAAAAATGATGGCGTGCAGCGGACTCTCAGCTGTCAATCAGATACAGAAATAAGATGGAAGTGTTGGACACTTGTGACCCGAATAGAGAAGCAACAGCTGTATACGAGCCGTTAAACATCGCCACGTCCCTGCCCAACCTGCATTCAGTGATACTTACATCTACCTGGTTGAGAAGCAGTCATGTACACAAAGGCTGCCACGATTAGTCGATTAATCCACTAATTGTCGACTATCAAAATAGTCGATGACTAATTTCATAATCGACTAATCGTTTGTCTTTAAGCTTTGTTTTTCTTCTCAAAATTGCCACTGTACCTTCCACTGCCTTGTCCCCCTTTCTGTTTGGTCATCTTTTCTTGAATTGTACATTGACATAAATTAACACACATCCAGCAGTCAAAAGTTTGGACTGTTGTTTGATTAGATTCAATGAGAAAGTGTCCAAACTTTTGACTGGTACAGTAAATATGCTCCAATTTTTATATGATCCGATTAGTCGGTTCATCTCATTTCAATTTATTACAACCTTATGAAGTGTTCATTGCTGATACGTGTTTATCTGGAGGGACCATGGTTTGCTGTAGCCGGGGAAGAGGTGCGTTTGATAGCGCTGATCCACAGATTTCTCCTCTCAGGGTGACTTTATAGGAAAGAATGCGTGAAAAACACAACCCCAGCTTCTTTTATTTCCCCTGGCGGTTTGTGCACCCAGTTGCAAAACAACCATCTGGCATTTTCCAGTAGCATAACTGTGTGTCTCTGACTTGTTCTGATCCTACAGGCGGCGGGCAAGGGTGCTTTTTGCCCATCAGGGGGGCGTTCCCGACAGACCGTCATAAAATATCCATCAATAGCTATGATGCAAGCTGCTGCTGCTCGCAACAACATGGCAATCAGCGTCTTGTCCAAACACCCCTTGACATTTGCAAAGACTGAACTGAGTGCAAACTTTGTCATTATTGGGGAACTCGTCTTAACAATAAATTTCTCAGAACCCGAGGTGGTGTTAGCTAAACTCAGAGATCTACACTACTCACAAAAAGTTAAGGATAGTTGGCTTTTTGTATGATGTCAGAATGAATCTAAAATCCACTTCAATCTTTAACTGAATTAAGCTTTTTCTGTACTTTTCAATGCACATGTACATTGTTCAATGGTTGAATATTTATTCTGCATCATTCTGTTCTCGAAAACCCGAAAGTTGAATATCCCTAACTTTTTGTGAGTAGTGTATGTGGTAGTTAAATGAGGCGGTGACATACTGTAATGTCGGCTACAACTGTCTTTTATGTGGAATCTATAAAGCATGTCTGCTTCTTTTCTATTCTGACATCTTTTACTTTATTCAGCTCTAGAAGTTAAGAAAATCATATTTAATATATTTTAATGATCTTTAAAAGTGTAGGAGCCATGTTTGTACACTTTTTTTTAACATCATTTTCATCATCTTCATGGTCTTCATTTACTTGTTCCTTTCACTTTTGCATTTTCCTCTTGAATTGGTGGGTTTTCATTTTGAGTTAGCAATTCTGTCTTCTAAGATTTTCCTTTTTTTTTTCTTTGTCTTTGATCTTTATTTTGGATTTTGATATTTGGGATTCCAGCCTTGGTTTCCTTCTAGCTGTGTGGTTTCTGTTAAACTCCTGTTTCATGTTCATTTCCTGTGTTATTTCAAAATCCTTCCTCCCTTATATTGGCTTCCTGTTCGTGTTTCACACGGGGTTCCCTTGCTGATTGCTTCACCTGCGTCTTGTCAGGGATCTTTGTTTACGTGATTTCCTTTCTCTCTTTGCAACATCCTCAATATGTCACTTCCTGTTTCTGGTTAAGCTTTTGTGGCTTCCAGACCCGTACCAGATCCACCTCAGAGCTACTTCTTTTCCCAACTATTCCCGTTTCTTGCCCGTGTAGCACCTTTTGTTTTTTAAGTTTGAATTAAGATTTTTCTCTCTATCTGCTTGCGTGTGTTGTCCTGCATTTGGGTCTTCATCCTAGGGATACACGATATTGGAATTTTAGCCGATATCCAATCTACCGATATTTTAAAACTCATATGACCGATAACTGATATCGATACAGATATAAAAGCTGAAAAAAATAGCAGTCATTGCAAATAGCAGTTTTGTTATCCATTTCAGACACTTTGAAAAATAGGGGTTGGGAAAAAAATTCGTACTCTGAAATATCACAACATTTTCATATGCTATTATCAAATCGATATTTAAAAACTCTGTATCGATCTATTTTACTTACAAAATCTTGCGAGATTTCATCGTTCTGTTACAAAATCTCACGATATTTTGTGAATTCTCCTGAGATTTCGCAACAGAACAATGAAATATTGTGAGATTTCTTTAGTAAAATAGATCTATACTGTGTTTTTTGAATGTCAATATATCGGTATATGAAAATATTGCAAAATTTTTGTGAATTCTCATGAGATTTAGTAACAGAATGATGAATTATCGCAAGATTTCTTTAGTAAAATAGATAGATACCACATTATTAATTGTCAATATATCAGCATATGAAAATATCACAATATTTCAGTGTATCCATATTTTTTCCCACCCCTAGTCTTTACAAGTTTCAAAGTCTGTAAAAAAAAAAGACATTTTTGAAGAGAAGAAGAAGAAGAAATTTCTATATTTTTTTTTTTTAAGACTTTAGAAACAGCGGCGTATCGGTTAAATATTGGTGGGGTGGCCGATGTCCGATACTCAGTTTTAAGGCCAATATAGGCAGATACCAGAAAGGGGGCTGATTATATCGTACATCCCTACTTCATCCAGTGTGCTTATGCAACATGCATCCATGGCCATCTCCCAGCTAACTGGATGACACAATTTCACCTCTAAGTCAGCAGATTATTGAGAAAACTTTCCACATCAGGCTTCCAGCAAAACTGTATAATAGCTGAGAGTCAGCATGCCTAAGGAAAACTTTAATAATACTCAAGCAAACATCACCAGAAAGATGATTGTTCCAATACCCCCTATCAGATACCGTTAGGTCCTCAAGGCCAGTAAACACATCTCCGTACATTCATCCTGTGGTGTTTTCCATGTGAAGCCAAGAGTCCTACAAAAATGTTCAAAGAGTGAAGAGTTTTTACAGAGATGTTTTCCACATTAGTGTCTCGGAGTTAAAAGAGACTTGCAAAGACAGATCAAAGACTGAACTCATCAAAAGGAGAACAGTTAAAAAAAAAAATACATCTACTGAATTTTCAATTGTGAACCCCAGTCCATAGTAGAAATATAAGCTTGGGATACTTTACAAATCAGCCGGACAGACAAGCATCCAGACCAGAGAAGCGGGAAGGAATAAAAAGGTAGGTAGCGGAATGGTTAGAATCTGGGCACAACTGGAGAATATCTGTCAAAAATGTGTGGAAAAAGCAACATTTTCTCTTTCTGGATAGGTTTTCTTTGGTTACAAGGAACCCTTCCAAATATATATTGATCTAAATGATGATGTCAAATTGTAACTCTGTATGTGTTGTCTCCCCGTGTTACTCCTATATCAGATGGGATAAGCTCTACAGCACTTATTTACAATAGCAGTCACTTAATTTGGTCCTACTAGGGCTGCAATCCAGCAGGTTTTCCATGTCTCCGTGCTCTAACACACCTGACTCAAATAATTTGATCCAATAGCCAATCAATCTCTGCACAATGACTCATTAACTTGTACTGGAGCACAGAGACATGGAAAACCTGCTGGATTGCGCCCTCGTAGGACCAATTGCAGGGATGCACGAAAACCTTTTAAAACAAAACAAAACAATACTGATAACCAATAAATTTCAGCTTCTAAAGGCCGATACTGCTAACTGCTAACCGATAACACACAAACCGATACCCTAATCATGACATTAAAACTATTAACAAAACCAAAAAAGACTTTTCAAACTTAAAACTGAGACTGTGGGGGGTAGCTAGTGTCTAGAATAAGAAGTTAAAGTGGTTTGGAAGCAGCTTGGGGTCTCCCCTGTGAAGCAACAGCTTTTGGGGGGGTTAAAGGCCAAATTACACAAAAATAACTTATTGAGTTGAAATCATTTGGTCCCCCCATTTAAAAATCCCATCTGCGCCCCTGATATGCCATCAGGGCAAGTGGTCATGATATCGGACTTATCGGAATGACGTAATAATTTCCTGTTATCGGCCTGATAATTATTGTGCAGCCGTACTGAATTGAGTAATCCTGCTCTACATGATAAAGCAAGTAGGGCTAACGTTCATGATGAATGAATCCTTTTCTCCAAAGTCAGAAAGACAAAAGGTTTTTATTGAGAATATGCTGTGCAGTTTTTCTGCTACTCTATTGACAAAACTAAGTTTGAAAACTGGAGACATAATGAACCTAGTGGAGTTATCCACTGACAAAATACTGCTGCAGACAAATGTCATACAATATACAAGTGCCATCGAATTCAAAACGGCCTAAGCGCCAGTTCCTGCCACAGTATCCTCAGGACCACGTTCTCACACAGGAAATAACAACACCGGCTTTGTTTGTAAACACGCAGAAAATTGACATGCTTCAAACTATAATGCTATGAATCCAATTTGGAAAAACAGAATTTAGTCTGTTATGGTGGGAACATCACACCGCTTACAGCTCTGTGCTCAGAATAAACGATGATCAGTGAAGAGTATGAATGGCAGACGTCAACAGAAAACAAACGTGCAACATAACCAGTTAGTTCATAATGAGTTGTTCTCTCACCATGTGATGAGCCCAGCGGCGACAGCAGACCAGGTGACACAGCAGGAGTTCGGCTTCTTGCTGTCCTCCTCTTCGTCTTTGCGGCAGCAGCACAGACAGCTCAGGTAGATGGCCAAACAAAGAAGGTTGAGGCCGAGTCCAGCAGCTGCCACGCAGCCCAGGAACATTAGCGACTACACAGCAAGAGAGAGAAGAGGAGGAAAGATGTCCTTTACATTCAAAGGCATAAAGTAATAAATTAAATGTGCACAGCAGTGACAAGCATTTCAAACTCTTTTCAGTAAAAAAAAAAAAAAACATTACCACTTATTATACACAAGGCCTGTATTCACTCTCAATAAAATTCCAGGCATTTTTCTCAAAAGACACATTGACTCGTCAAAGCAGGAAAACCCCAGATGTTACTGTTAACATTATAATGGCTGTTTATCTACAGGGATGGAAGTGTTAAAAAGGGCCAAAAACTTAATAATGATAATAATGCATTTAATCTTTATTGTACAGAACTCATAAAAGTGTTCAAATAGAAAGTTTTATATTTACTGCATGTCCATTTTTTTGACCATATAACAGGGCAATAATATCAACCTTTAAGTTGGCACAGGAAGAGTAAGTTGAGAAATGTAGCAGTATTAGATATACAGTAGATAAGTTAACTATTACTGAAGTACTAACTACAACACGATTCCTACATTAGGTATGCTTGAAATGTTTTTTTTTGTTTTGTTTTGTGCTTTTCAGCCTTATAAAGCAAACTACTGTACAATTCAAGTCTGTTCTAACTAAACTCTAAGACAAAAACAGAGGTTAAAGGTTGAATATGGAACATTTTTATGAAAAGCTATATTTTTAAATAACAAGAATACCTCCACGAGTCATTTGGAGGGGTGCAAAATGAAAATACATTTCCTGAAGACATATTTAGCCTGAAAATAAATATAAAATAAATTTGAATGGGTTTGACAATGACATTAATGTTTATATCTACAAGCCAATACACAGCGGCATTGCGGGTTGCCAAATACAATCTCTGTGTGAGCTGTCAGGGTCTTTTCGGGGTTCCATAGGAACTGGAAAACGTAGAAGTTTGGTGATTGGTAGGACTCGCAAGACCCACCCCTTTCATGATCTCCGCTTTTCCGCCCCACCATATTTAAAAAGTCCCACAGCTGTTTACCTGTTTACCGAGATCGTAATAACAAGAACTAATCCAACAGGAGTGTACCAATTCATTATCAAATCGATGCATCACAATGGTACACGTCCCGAATTGATAACTAGTTTGAAATGTCCAAAAGTAATTATTTTCATGCTAATTTAATGACCCAAATACACGAAAGGGGCTCTATCACCCTATCAGGCTTTCATTCGACAAACTTTATTCCAGTGTGCCTGACCCAGTAACTGCACACACCTGATTAATCAGTTTGTCCATATCAGAACAAGAGCACCTTAAGTTCAGGTAGTGGAGTTGACATGAGCCCAGTGTGGCGTAGATCTGTACCTGCCTTTTGTGGTGACCCCGGTCCCTCCCTAAATGTCCGCGACTTCAACCATGAAACACTAGAGGCGCCCAACGGGCGCTACTACTATAGCGAGCATAATACTTTAAAATGAAAACCCGTTTATTACACGCCAAATTTCACTATTCTACAAATCGCACACTGCCCACAGCCCCCCATAACAACTGATAGGGAAGAGTAGTCTTTATAACTAAATTCGAGACAGGTAGTTATAGTAACTGCATTCCTAAAACCTCTGTCTGTAAATGTGCCTCGTATGTGTGAATGTTCTATTTGCTAACTACTGTAGGCTACTTCTTACTTTTTGTCTTGAGTTTTATTGTCATGTAGCCTAATGTTATGCTAATATGGGAGCCAAATTTGTTTTCAAGTCTCTGTGGAATGGTAGAAGTGTTTGAGCATCTAAAATGCTGTTAAAACCAATGTTGCAAACTGTTTTCAATAGAAAGTAGCTAAAGCCTGCTACAAATTTAGCTAGATGCTAACTAGTATAGCCATAATGTTATGTGTACTTTCTCTCGCTAAAATATATTCTAATACAGCCTATTAAGCTCTAATTTACATTTTCCCTTTTTTGTCAGGCAGCTAAATGAGTCTGAAACTGTGGCTCGAAAAGAAGTCTGTTAGCTACACCTGCCATCTCTTAAGCTACGTTCACACCTCTGGTCTTAATGCTCAATTCCTAGTTCTCTCAATTCTTAATTGCACCTGTAGCCTACCATTGTCACGTGTTATTGACATATGTTTTACTGTTTACTATTCATATAAAGAAGAGGTGAGAAGCTGAGGAGTTTGTCAATTTTCAAGTGAATTAAATTAATTTTTCCATATAAATAATCAAATTTTTGCCATAAACATTGACAAATTGTTACTCTGATTGGAGGGTTCCAGACAAAGCTTGCTTTTTTCTCATTTAAACAGCCCTCTGCCAAGATCATAAAACCAAAATGATGTTCTGGGACTCCCGACAAACAAGTTCCTGTAAACATTTACTGAGATTAGCTGGGTAATAAGACACATAAAAGCCAGTGAATATGTCTGCAGCCGCTTTGGTAACAAGGCCAGCTGCATCTTGGGAGCTTGCCTCCAGCTGGAAAGCATGCAGACACCTCCTCATACATCCACTTCTCTCCTTCTCATTTCTCCTCTAACCCCCATCCCACCTTCTACAAAAGATGGAGTGTGATGACAAAAATAGCAACAAGGCTGTCGTAAGAACCTCAAATGAATTCTGCATCCATCTGTGAGCAGATGGGCTTATTCAAGCAGAGGTCCTTATTTTTCACCTTTCCTCGTCTTTTCAAGTTTGTCTGAAATTTTTCTGGTGCTGAGCCATCTGCTCTTTTTCTGTGATGTCATGCCTTTTTCAAGTTAAGAGGTGGTATTAGACTGCAGGGATAGAAGAATCTGTAGGATTATGTCAAGATTGCTATGAAGAGCCAGGTAAACCGCAAAAAAAAAAAAAAAAACTTCAAAATGCTAAAACCACCAACAGTCCACATCTGAGGCAGTCAAGTGTGAGGCTTATTTTGTTTTTCTCATTATAAAATTAATCTTTCCTTTCAACATTTGCAGGCTTCCCCTCAGAAATGATGTATGATATGTGTCCACTGCTCGTCTCCCCAGCTCCATCTGTCGGGGTCCAGTGCCTCATTATGTCCCATTTCATGCAGTGTGTAATGTGACATGTACCAGAACAAAAGACACGAGCCAACTCAGCTGACTGACTGGTGAAAACAAAAGTTTTTAAAAAGTCTGTTAATCACAGAACTGGTTGAGGTAACGTTTCTAATATGTTTTTGACTTTCTAGCACTGGTGCTAGCATCTAACACACAACCCTGCTCTCCAAGCTGCCTGTAAAACTTGTGACAATCGTTACTCAACTTCAACGCACACTAATGCACACAGCTCTGATTCCAGCCATCTCCATGACTTCTTCCAAAATCCCTTTTTTGTGCGTTTTCTCAGAAAGTAAGAGGCTGAAAACACCCATCGTTGTTTCTCGCTTTTCATCCGCCATGTTTGTTTACACTGAAGTCAGGTTTGACTGTGCGAATGTGGTAATGTGGGGTCCCGTCACTACCCACTAGCCCTACCTTTTAGCCCTACCCCTAAATTTTCTGCGTTCCCGTGAAGGTGGTGGTGTCCCAATCCGTCTTTGCATGTAGGGGAAGTGGACATAACGAAGGGTAGGGGGTATGAATCTAGCCCTTCAGAGTGAGGGACGTCAGATGACTTGCTGAGGAAGAGCCAGAGAAAAGGGAACAACAGCAACCTCCGGAGACCAACAGGACTCGGAGAAGAAAACTCACAAATGTACATATGTACAGATTACACATTTGTTCGCAATGTTAGCCGGACTAGCTAGGCTAAAATACGAAAAAAAAAAGTTTGTGAAGGCTTTTCGGCAGTTCATAAGAGACAACAGTCGTCATGGTGACTTCTTTCCCGTGTGGTTGTTTTGTTTATTCATCAACCGAAGCATGATGATGATGAAAAAAAGAAAAACGACCACAACTGTTAACTCTGTGTTGTTGGGTGTGTTGTTATGGTGAGACGTATGTGCAAACGTCACCACGCAGTCGCTTACGTGCTTGAACATAAATGCAGCAAGTGGTGTCCCATTTCCTAGGGAAGATTACAAAGCCCTACTCCTTGTGGCTTCAATTCAAGGGTGTACTGTAGTAGTAGTGGGTAAGGGCTAGAGGTTGAAAGTAGGGGGAACACTGGGGTTGGGTATAAGCCTCTCCTTGATCATGCTCCCTGGCTACTTGGCCACATGGATGTCCCTTTGGCTGGCAGGTAAGCACGCATGACTCACACCCAGGAGTCTCCCACCCGGATCCTCCTTATGTACTTTGCCACACGACTTTCAGATGATTGAGTGTAAAGAACCTGATACTCTGCAGGACAATCAGTTTGTATGTGGTGGGTTTTTTTGTCTACTTGTTTTTCTTTAAAAATATTAAACTAAAATGCTCCAATGCTCAGGTGGAGAACTAACTCCACCTGTCAGCTGTTGTATTTACCTTTGCTTTGGGTGTGTGCGCCACTTGTTTGTATGTCTCTCTGAGACAGGCGGGGGGAGCATGCTGATAACTACAGAGGCCCAAGTAGAGCATTTGGAATGCAGGAATAAAAAAAATCCAGATTTTCATAAAAACAAATCTTCATAAATGTCAAACTCGATTAATCGATGAAATTAATTTTTTGCTCAGCGCTAGTGCCTTTAAATGCAGGAAAATGGTATCCAGTCCTACGATATACAGATGGGATAAGGTTAAAGGATGTAGCATTACGTTTGACCGTCATGATTTAAAACTGAAGCTCTATTTCACTCTAATCATTTACTCCCCCCCTCCCCAAAAAAAAAAAATTAAAAATTTTCCCTGCCTGAACACACCCAATTCAAATGAAGTGGCTTTCCCCATCACCTTGTTCTCAATTTCTTCTGCCGTGAACATGAACATCAGCTGATTTGTGAGAGGATTTTTAGGTACTTATAAGCTCGCCTGGGATCTTTGGGGATTCAGCAGTGTATTACAAGCCTCATTCTCAGATAACCTTGTTCTTAAATCTTCTAGAAAAACCGTCTTGCTGTACATAATTGGAGTAGAAAATCTTCACAGGTGGTTTCATCATCTTTCCAGCCAGGTGAGCATCCCCAAAAAGTACTCCATCTTCAAATCAACTGCTAATCTTGAGATCAAAGTAATAGTTCACCCTCAGAATGATGTAACTTTATTTTCCACTTACCCTGATGGTGAGCAAGACTCTGGAGCACTTTTTTAATATGTCAAATGCAACCGGAGATCAGGACGACTTCTCGTTTCCCCACAATGGAGTTTGCCTGGGTCCGAGCCAAAAAGGTCCATAAAAGTCCACAAAAAAATGTTAATATTCCTCCATACTGCTCGTCCCATGTAGTCCAAGTGTCCTGAGTGGGTAGCGTTCAGAATTTACTTGAAACGACATCATTTACTATATTTTTAGAGCCTAAAAAGGAGTATTGTTTACTTCCGTGAAGCGTGCACATGCGCGGTCACGGAACTACGGAAGCCTCGGCGTTCAGAGCCTACTCTGCCGATAATGCAAGCGTAGAAGAAGAAATTCACTGTTTACATTATAGTAAGAGCGCGAGAGCTCTAGACAAACCGGGACAAACACAGGAGGGGTTGGATATTGATCTAGAAGAAAGAAAGACAAAAAAAAAAGAATGCACAATCTCGTCTGCCGTGGCTTCCGTAGTTTCGTGAACGTGCATCGGCTTGCTTGCTGGGCATGCGATGTAGTATTGTTTAGACTCTAAAAATATACTAAATGGCGTAGTTTCAAGTAAATTCTGGATGCTACCCACTCAGGACACTTGGACTACATGGGACGAGCAGTATGGACGAATATTGACAATTTTTTGTGGACTTTTATGGACCTTTTTGGCTCGGACCCTGGCAAACTCCATTGTGGGGAAACGAGAAGTCGTCCTGATCTCCGGCTGCTTTTGACATATTAAAAAAGTGGTCCAGAGTCTTGCTCACCATCAGGGTAAGTGGAAAATAAAGTTAAATCATTCTGAGGGTGAACTATTCCTTTAATACACTTTTGCTGCTCATGGATAATTTTATTCAATAAACAAATGTTCTATGTTCAACAGTATATTTTCCTCATCCGTTTAAATGTTTTCTACCTTGAGGTACCTTGTGTGGAAACCTGATAATGCTTTAGATCATATTTATGAAGACATAAAAAAAAAAGCTCCTAAAAGGTTTTATCAACTGTCAATAAGGAGTCTCTCAATATCCTTATGTCCTGCAGCACCCCATAAAATATTTGCCATAGATGGATGGAAATTTGGTGCCATGATTTTCAAGGTGGAACAGGATGGCAGTCATACAAAGGTGAGACAAAGAGACTGAAAGCAGCTCTGTGTCTTATCTGGTAGCAGGGCGGGGGGTATGTAATGAGGAGAGCTGGCAGAAATTGGGTGTAATTGAGGTGAACGGTGCAAATGAGATGGAGATGTGGGGGCGCAGGTGGGTAATATGAGTGTTGGGGAAGAGGGGGGGATGGGTGGGAGAACGACTCAGATTATTGGACTGGGGTGAAAAAAAAAGGGGGGAAACTCTTGCTAAACGCACAAGCTCTGCCCCCCAGGCCGCTCCCATCGCCATGGTAACATGCAGGTTAGTCAGTGCCCTTGCAACAGAGAGGGATGACGAGTGAAAGGGCGAATTATCACAGCCTATTTGAATTAAGCAGCATGTGACAGGCTCACTTAAATTGCCATGCTTCTGTCTTGTGATTCGTCTGCAGCCTGGCGATGCAGAGAAAAGAGGGAATGTGGCAGAATGGAGAGAAGCAGACAAGGAAATGGTTTATATTCAGCCCACCTGACTGGGAAACATAACAGACCACCAAAGGAGTTAACTTATATTTATCCTGTTTTGCTTAGTTTTATGCAGTCAGCCCACTCATGCTGTTTTGCTCAATATAAACAAAAAAAGCACACACTCATAAGGGAACTCGCATATAAGAATTTATTCATGCTTTTAAGGGAGTTAAAGGGCTTTTTTTTCATCCCTTTCTACTGTTCTTTCCTCAGTTAGGGTGCAAAAATAATGGCTTCTGAATTATGTAGCAGCCGCTGAGTGAAAAGGACAGAGGCGCACACACATACCACAACCCCATCCTGAAACCATCACTTCCCAAGCACTCCAACCTTCCATTAAGGTACGAAACACCATTTATCTTTTACTGACCATAGTGTGCACGCTCCCTCTCTTTGGTGAAATCAAATCGACTCCCCTGACCACTTAACTGCTACCTAAATTAGGACCAAGTAGTTTCCCATGAAAGCTCAATATGTTATCACCCTTCTTATTTTACTCATCTCTAAGTAAAGAGGTTGTAGTGTCTTCCTCTTTTGTTTTCCTCTTGCAATGAGATGGGGTGGGGGGGGTTAGTACAAGGCTGGAGGCGACATAAATGAAAAAAAAAAGGAAGATCTAGCTGAGCGTGAAGGCAGTTGCTAAAGTCTGGACAGCAAAGAGGATTAAATAACGAAACACAAAGACAGAGTGACATAATGATGGAGGGAATGATGTATGTAACACATGTAGGTAAAAGTGAGACACCAGGACGAGGAGGGAAAAGTGAAAAGACAAGAGGCAAAGGGGTGCTGACTGAGAGAAATGTGTTGGATGTGCATTTATAATTGAAAAAGACATAGCATCCTAATCCACACCGCTACCTCAAATAGACTCTTTACCTCAGCTCTGTTTCTCTCTTGACACAGTCTCATTGCAGATGACTTTGCCCTGCAGCCAAAACACTGCATAACACCACAAATTTCCTCAAATACTCATTGTTGACTATACGAAAATGAGCTTTCAAGTGCATGGAAAGACAAATCAGGGAAGAGTTCTTCCCCAAAGCATGACAAATAAGACTTATTTAGGAAAGACACAAAGGCAAAACCAGAAAAGTTTGCAGAAAAACAGTTTTTTAAAAGGAACTTTTGGGCCGTTTGAGTTCAGATATCCTCATGTGGCGCCTTGAAGTATCCTTCATGCTGCTTTAGAGCGCTTATATAATCCAATTAAGGCTGTGACTTACAATTATTACAATCATAATCTAAAGCTATATTAAATCAATTATTCATTTAGTCTAAAAATGTGAAAAATAATATGCACCATCTAAAAGTTTAAGATTCTGAATCTTAAATGAGATTATTAGAAACAGTTTTAAAAATATTGCAGTGAAAGAGTCAAAAACATAAACCAGTAAAAGAGCAAGAAAATTAATAAGTCTTGAATTTAATATTCAAACTAAGCATTTCATTTGTTCATTTATTTACGAGTAGCTATATCTATTTTATATATTTACAAAAACTTGCATGTATAAAAATCTCATTTTACACATGTTAGTTGTTCTATGTTTATCATTTAAAAATAGTTATATTTTAATTTTTTATCATTTCCCTTCAGGCATTGATCAAGTATTTTTTTAATCTAATTCTTATTTCATGTTTTTTTCTCTTTACTATGATTTACTCTTTATGTCCTGCTATTTTATCCATTGATCCCATATTAACATTATTTATTTGACTTTTATTTACTTCAAGGTCATTTGTCAACAATCACACTCTTATTTTTAAGTCTAACAACAGATTAACATCAACTTTTTCCATTTTTCATAGTTATAGACTGGTAAATCGATGTCTATTTGGAATGTATGTGTGAACTGTGTCTAACCAGTGTAGAAAAACAGAACAAACAAAGGAAGAGGCCCAGACTCACACACACACACACACGCACGCACACCTACAGGACAAAGGAGGATGTATAATGGGGCAGAAATGACCTACAGGGCATTTATACTCCCCAAAGTCCCATCAGAGGTACGATGAAAGCCAGTGGGAGGATGATGGCACAGATGGGACAGTGAGATAAATGATTAGTGACGTTGTTGCAGCCTATTACAAAGCCATCTGGAAAACATAAACACTGAAACATTTAGAGAAGCAAATCTCACACATCTGGTTGGAACAACTACTTATTATTACCAGAAGTGATATGAAAATTAAGGATAGGCCGATACATTGGCCGGCTGATATTTGCATTTTTTTTTGCTGGTATCGGCCAATAAGTCATGTGTGTTGGTCAAAACCCCACTGCATAATTTACCGACTTATATTTATTACAAGTTAAATGTTTCTATTTAATATTTGTTTAGAAGTACGCTGTTTTTTTCAAATATGTATCTGAAGTGCTTTGTTAGTTTTTATATCAAAAGTAGGGGTGTAAATTTTCGGTTTAAAAACGATTCAATTCATATCACAATTCATGGTTTTTAATTCAATTTCAAGTCACTGAATCGAATCATATCGTTCTAAATGAACCAATATCGTCCATTGAATCAGAAACCATGAATTGTGATATGAATCATTCGCTGTTAAACCCAATCGTTACACTTCTAATTAAAAAAGTTGTAAAATTATATTTCAATGTATCCTTAATAACATTAAATTGGGATTCAAATGCAGTATTGGCCCCAAATATCGGCAGGCTGTATCAGCCATCGTCTGATGAGAAAATATTGGTATCAGCCCTAAAAAATCTGTATCGGTCAATTCCTAATGAAAATACACTAAGAAATTATCCACTACACTGCAAAAACTCAAATCTTAACACGTATATTTTTCTAATTTAAAGTAAAAATATATCCTCACACTCAATATAAGAAAATTTTCTCAAGAGACACATTTCAGTGAGATATAGAAACTTATGTATTTAAAAAAAGAAAGAAAAAAAACAACAGAGCAAGTAAAATTTTCTTGATAAGATTTCTTGAAATAAGATGCATTTGTCTTAAAACAAGTTCCCATGTCTCACTGAAATGTTCCTCTTTAGGTACTTTTGTCTTATTTTGAGTGTAATGAGATATTTTGATTAGAAATTAGAAAAATATACTTAGTAAGATTTGAGTTTTTGCAGTGTAGTTTGACAAAGCTGTAAAATCAACACCATCCTGCACTCAGTAGCTCTAAAGCAAGGTTATGGGGCTTTCTAATCAATGCATAAAAGTAACTGAAGGAGGTGTAATGTAGGTTAAGATGAGGCCATATTTAAAACTTATGCAAGCTCATGCAACTTCAGTGTCCATAAGGCTCTAAACAGAGATTTACTTTTTGAACATCTTTCTAAATGTTCCATGTCTTTTTTAAAGGGATTCAAATGAAAATCCAACCTAAATACCTCTAGATGAACATGTTGCCTTATTGGGATTTAAAAAAAAAAAAAAAAAAGAAAGAGATGGGAGATGACTTGGATGTTAAGCAGATGCAAACTCCAGCTGCGTTAGTGCAACATGGTATGCGGCCTTACGCTGATCCCTCATTAAAAATCAATTTTTAAAACACAAGTGGGGAACATAATTAATACATTGAAAGAGAAAGCACGACCATCTGTTACCGTGCATCTTCAGGGTAGCGGAGTCATGTAAAAGAGGGGCTCCGCAAACTTGGAGTGGTGTTAAATGCAAGCCAAGTGATACGAAATGTCTTCTGCAAGCAAGGCTGCTCAACAGCAGGTGGCAGACAGCTGTGCGTAGGTGGAGAAGGTCTCCAGGCACTGAGTGCATCAATGCACTATGCATGTGTGTTCAGCCTGAATGGACAGTGACATTCCTCCAACATGAAGGGGGTTAAACGGGTGTCAGGTCAGTTAGTGAAAGAAGAAGACATGGAAGGAGGGAGGGACTTTCACCTTTAAAATGTCAAATCGAAGCAGGTGGCAGGACCTCAGACTGGATGTTGAGATTATTTCTTTTGTTTTAAAGACATTTGAGTATTTAAGTCCTCACTTCTAATTCAATTAATTTATCCCAACAGAAAGAGCTGAAGCAAAGCTTTTAAACGCAAGCTGAAATGGCATCAATATAAGGTAAAATATGTAGCCGAAGATCAATAGAAACAACCTGACTCAGTCTTCCAACTCCACAGCCTGTTCCACCCCAATACTCTGATGAATGCCTCTGGGACCGGGGCACTTTCCTCTGCAGTGGACTCAGCTGGGCCTGCTCATGTTTACAGCTGGGTCACCATTAAGTTCTTGCTAGGTGACCCAAGGGACGCTGACATGCATTAACACCAGTATAGCTAACAGAAACACATCTAAACATTCAGTAAAACTCAAGAGTTTAAGCTGAAGACCATGTCAGTCCACCCACAAGCAGCAAAACAGAGACCTCTTTTGCTAAATGCTTTGTGATGTCACTTTGGATGGAAATCTATGAGATGATGGGAACTTAGGACTTAGCATTTGTGGCCTCTGTAAATACTTTCAAGCCTTATTCATTAGTCTCATTTTTTTTAATGCCCATTTTTAAGTTATAGACTCATTTAAAGTACATTACATAAAAAATAGGCTGTTATTTAAAGGTACAGTGTGTAAGAATGACTGACATCTAGTGGTACAGATGAATTTTTGAAAGAAAAGGTGCTTTCTTTCAAATGACTTCATATTCCAAGCACTGTTGTCAATGTATGGTGGCTGTTAGCGGCCAAAATTCTCCCAGACATAAAGATTTTTTCATTTGTGAGTGGATTCAGTGGTCTCAGGTGAACTATGACTGTACTATGAGTAACTACTTTTAATGTCTTTAAGGCATTACTTATCCCAAACAGTCTCTAACTCCCATTAAACAAAGCTGGTACAGCAGTGTTAAAGTTCAGAGGCTTCTTACTTCACACACATCGTTTTGTCCATTCAGGGACACCGTAGTAAAAATGGTGGAACAATTTTTATCCTAATTTGTCTGAAAGTTTCATTTCATATAAAACACCTGTTTTTTTATTTTTTAAAACATGTTTAGCATAAAGGTATCGCTCCACTGCAGAGATGGATTGACAAAACTGGTTTGAAATGTTTGTTAAACCGAAGTGATTAAAGATAGGTGGGTTTTTATATTTTTTTAAAGTGGGAGGATTGTCTCATTTAAAATGATAAATATTGATACACTGAAATATCGTGATATTTTCATATGCCGATACCATATCTATATTTAAAAACATGGTATTGATCTATTTTACTCATGAAATATCCCGAGATATCATAGATTTGTTACGAAATCTTATGAGATTTCACAAAATACTGTGAGATTTCATTGTTCTGTTACAAAATCTTGCATTATTTTGTGAATCTCATGAGATTTCATAACAAAACTATGATATCGGGATATTTCATGAGTAAAATAGATCGATACCGCATTTTTTAATATAGATGGTATCGGCATATGAAAATATCGCGATATTTCAGTGAATCAAAACTTTTTCCCACCCTTATTACATAATCAGATGACCATTCTGTAGTCAATCGAGGTGCAGCGGGGTTATCCAAAAAAATAAAATCAATACCGCGATATAATGACATGTGTAAATCTATCTCTCTCATGTAAATATCATATCCCGATATATATCAGTATATCGCACAGCCCCAATTCTAGTGCAGCAATTACACATCAATAGAAACACAGTTTTGAATAATATATCATATTTTTTCTGCCATTGACCTTTGATTTTTTTACATACTGTACGTTTAAGGTGAATTAATGTGACTGGGTCACTGTACGCACAGTTTCATTTAATCAGATCCACAAACTAAAAGGTGTTGTTAGAGTAAATTTTCCATGAAATCTACAGCTGCAGTCCTCAACAGGAGTTATGAATATATTAAGGCTAATTCAGAACATAATTAAGTGGTTTCTGGAAGGTTTGTCTCTTTCTGCTTCTCTGTATAGGTCGTGCTTTCTGGGGCATCTTTGTAGTGCAATGAAGCACATTTTTTTTCTATTTTCTTGACACCCTTTCTAAAGCACAAGCCCAAACACTTCCCTCAGGGGAGTAAGGGGTCATGATGTTGATGCTACACCCCCCTCAACAAAGGAAACCCAACCCCCTTAGTTTCTGTGGAAGAGCAGATTTCAGCCTTGTTTATACTGGAGGGGAATGTGAACCCAGTTGTCCTAATTCATGCAGCTTTGGCAAATGGGCACATGCTTTTAATCTGACCGGCTGAAGTCTCGCACTGTTCTGCAGATCAACTAAAATGATGACGCCAAGGAAACACAAACAAACACAACCTCACAGCCCCACTGATCATTAAACGGTGTCACATCCTGTTTGTATGTTGTTAGATCAGCATTAACGATGGACTTACTGCCTTACAAGTACAAGAACTCAAGCATACAATCTAACCAATCAGGTGATGCTAATCACTGGCTTCCAGCACTATTGAGACAGATTGGGGTTAATGACCTTCTGGAGAGCCAGAGGGGACGCTGCGAATGCACTTTCTAAGTGTATGATGACACACAAAAGAAGTATATAGATGGCTGCCTTTGAAAAAAAGAAGAAAAAAAATGAACACTAGAAAGGCTCAGTTGGGGTGAATCACTGATTTAACAATACGGTTACACAACGATCTGTTCATACAGGGAGAGTCTGAGGTGGAACGAGGAGCATTTGTATTAAAACAATGGATTTAAGATTGATTTTCTTGTGGAGGAGGCCATAGGAGTTGGTGAATTTCCAATGCAATCATGGTGACTGTGATAGCTGAACAGATAAATGGATTCTCAGCTTTTAGCTTGCATAATTATCCATTTGCTATCACACAAACTAAATACAATTAACATGACAGTGCAGTTTGTGCATTTAGTTGTGAAATCACTTCCAACCAGTCATATGTGACGATGAGATGATGTAAAAAAAAAAAAAAATCCAAATACTTTTAACCATAATTAGAAAGAATTAGAAAATGCAGGGTATAATGAGAGAAAATAACTGCACATTTAATGTGGGATAAGTGCAGAACAGTCAAGCTCAAGTGCATCATTTGTAGAACAATCTTTTCCTGAAAGTGTGGAAATTCACGGATTCTCTCAGTCGCCCAGACCCATGAATGGCTCTGACACAACCATTTAAATTGGTATAGGGAGGTTTTGACATCAATGAACAGAGCGGGGGGAGGTGAAGGGCATGCTGATGAATGAAAAAAAAAAAAAACACACACACACAGGGAGGACAAAGACAACGGCAGAAAAAACTGGAAGGTTTGGGAATCTGGGCTGTTTGGGTGCAGCCGGGTGGAAGGCTTTTCTCAGAGAATAACTAAGAGAAGCCACTGAAGCAGAACAATAAAGGAGCGTATTAAGAGTGTATTTGCTCCTGAAATGGAATATTATGTCTGTGGCTTGTTAATTTATCCCAAATCCTTCTAAGCCATGGAAATAACTTGATAAAAGCTTCCAAATTTGACTTGTGTGACACAGATATTCCAAGTGATCAATGGTCATTCTGACATGTTTTCTACAGGACAATCAGTGGTACCATTAGGGGAAAAGTCTGTTCCTGGGTTTGGGGATGCATAAACATTTTTTTTTTCCTCTGGCGAGGCAACAGCTTCAGTTAAAATCTGCCCTCTTAGTGCTGTCTGACTTCTCCTAAGCAAAGAAAAACCAACAGCATGATGATTATTGTGACTTTTATTGTGACTGTTCTACAGTTTCCAAAATAACCGCTCAACAAAAACATTCAAAATGAACTGGCAGCATGTTCACAGCTAAATGACATGAATTCAAGTAAAAAAGAACCAACATTCTTAAGAAAATTTCATTACTGTTTGTAAATATGAGTCTTCTTTCTCAGTTTAGTTTTTGAGCTTGACATGTACCCTCAATTTCCCTTAAGACTTTTTTTTTTACTTTCTTTGTTTATTTTTGTTAACACAGATGCATGTGAGACAGCCTTATTTAGGGGTGTCACGATATTAGGGATCGACCAATACAAAATTTTTAGGGCCGGTAGTGATAAGGATATTTCTAATCAGCCAATGGCTGATACAACCTGCTGATATTTTGGGCCGATACTGCATTTGACTCCCAAATTAATACAATGAAGTTATTTTACAACTTTTTTAATACAAAAAAAGAAGAAAGCACTTCAAATGAATATATAAAAAAGAAAAAGTGCACTTGTAAACAAATATTAAATAGAAACATTAAACTTGTAATTATATTCATAAAAAGTATGTCAATTATAGTGAGTGGGGGTATCGGCCAACACACCTGACATATTGGCCGATGCCGATTCCAGCAAAAAATGCAAATATCAGCCTCAAATATCGTCCTAAAATATCAGCTGGCCGATGTATCAGTCTATCCTTACACAATATTGGAGATATCACAATATTGCGGTAGGTATCATCACGGTCTTATAACAGTATTAAACAGCGTGCCTTGGGACAAAAATAATAGTTTTCAGTCCACATTAAGTGGAGCATAACGCACTAAACTACATAGACCATGATCCTTTGCATCCAATGCGCTCTTTGGAACCAATGGGATCGTGCGCAGGCAGCCCATGGGAAAAACAAGTGAAAGGCAGCTAGAGTAATGTTCTTTGTTCTTAAGGCCGCAGGGACAATAAAAACGTTCATTTTGGTCTGGTCAATACTCCACGGGATGGCTGTTTGACTCGGTGAGTAGATATTTAACAGGTAAAGGGGGGTTGTGCGTGCGGTGATGTCAGGGTATTTAAATGCCACATGTCATTTTCATATTTTCTCACCACCTCCATCAGCTGTTTTGAATTATATATTAATTCTTTTTGCCATTGACCTTTGGCTTTTTACACACTGTACCTTTGAATGTACAGTGTGTAAAAAATACAAAGGTCAATGGTAGAAACATGTAAATATGGAATTCAAAAAGGTGTTTTTATTCATGTGTAATTGCATCACTAGAAAAGTTGTTATGCGTTTCTTTTCTTATACTGAGCCATTTACGTCATGTTGGGGGTCCACATGGAGGCTGCCATATTTGTGACACCATTATTATTAAAGTGCTCCTAAATGGATAAAACTGAGTGTGAAGTGAGAACCCTATGAACTTTAAAACTGCTGTTCCAGCTTTGTTTAATGGGAGTTTGGGCACTGTTTGGGATAAATACGGCCTTATAAGGCTTTAAAAGTAGGTACTCGTAGTACAGTCATAGCTACACTCAAGACCACAGATGAAAACATCTTAATGTCTGGGAGAGTTTTGTCCACTGACAGCTACCATACATTCACATAGTGCTCGGCTTGTAAAGTCATTGCTATACCCATGTTTACTACTAGATGTCAGTAATTCTTACACTCTGTACCCTTAAAACAGGGCTTCTGACTTGTTTTAATGGTACACTGACACTCAATATACACACTTCTGGAGCCGTTTTTTCCAGTTTGAGCACTGTGTTGCACGCCAGCAACTGGATATCAACACTGGCCATTCTGGACGTGCAGTGAAGACATCCAACAGGGACTATAGGTTGCTTGCACCATACGTCACGTTCATAGCGCGCGAAATGCAGACGGAGGGCTAGAAGGAAAGTCGCCTGTAATATCTGTGTGGAAAACGCCTCTGTGTCTGCAGTTTATGGCTGCTCCAATCACGCTATCAGAGAAAAGGATACTTTTTTTTTTTGAGTACATAAAACTGTCGTTAACAAAGTTGAAAAATGTCGAAAACTGACAAAGCAACACTGGAGCAGAGTCTAACAATGCCAAAGTTTACAGCGACCACTTTCTAAAATAGGTAAGATAATTTATTATTATTTTATTATTATTGTTAAGGATATTTCCCCACTCTCTCTGGCAGCAAACCAATTTTTAGGGGGGTTTCTGTGGATCTCATAATAGTAGACCTAGTTTGGAGAAATGCGGTTTAACTTTTGCACAGCCCTAAAATTCGATTTGGAATTTGGGATAACAGAAGTAAAATAAATTAATATACAAGATCCAAGCACATAAAAACACTCAGCGTTAGCAATATTGTGAGCTAGGTTATTTATTTAAAATAGCATAAGTCACTATTACCCGCAGAAACAGGCGACAGCCATTCAAAGCTTATTTGGATCCTGGTTGACCCGACATGAAACAGAATAACCGTCGGCTTCTCGGCTACTGAGGATTCATTCATCAGACAGACAGAAAGTCATGAGCCTTGCTTTCTTTTTTTTTCTTTTGCGGACCTCGGGTGGATCTCTGCCCCGCTTGCAGCCTCATTCTGGGCTTTGCAGCACATGTGTCTCCTCATGAAGCAAATTATGCTATATGTAAGTAGCCTACAGTCCATTTTATGGTTTAAAAAAAACAAAACAGCTAATGGTCCTCGTGTGTGATGGTGGCCGAGCCACACACATCCTCCACTGCTCACAAACATGTTAACACCGCAAGTGTGGAAAATCCCTCTTAGGGAGAGAAAGCAATATTGGAAAGGCAGCTCAGCCTCATGCCACGTTACCTTATTTATTTTGGACACCTGTCCCCCCTACAGTTGTAATTTTTTAAGATCGGATGCCCAGAAGTAAAGTTATGAGCATTGCTTTGTCAGCAGCGAGATGGTTTGTGATGTCATCGCCTCACGGCCGGTAAATCTACAAAATTATAAGACCAGTCTGTTTTATTTAGACTTCATGGGTCATATCTTATGTATAAATATATTTTTTGGCAATATGGTGTCTGGACCAGCCCATTGAAAGCCACAGCGTACTCGCTGCCATTCATTTCGCTGCGTTTTGAACCGGAGGAAAACACTTCTTGCCCTCCGTCTGCATTTCGCGCGGCGTCCGGGTCACGTGACTGAAAGCCACCTATTAAAGGAAACAAAGACAGAAAGTGATGATGAAAGAGCGAAGACAACAGTCAACATTGGACTGACTTTTACTGGCTGGAGAAGGCTCAGAGAAGAGACAGGATGCAAGATGGATGCCAAAATAGCCTGTTAAGGGGAGCCAAAGTGCACAAACCTGCCAAAATTCAGTCGTGCTACTTTAATGTTCAGAATAAAAACATTAGTCGACAAAAGTGTAAATTTCTCAGAAACTTTTAACCTCAGTGTTCTGTCCTGTAACCGCAGTATCACAGTGCTTTGGTTGGATGGCTGTAGCGGTTCATGTGATGGGCACAGAAACTATGTTGCACAAGCACATTTGACACACAAAGCAGGAAGTGGAGAGAAAAGAGATGTCATATGGGCATGGACCTGCTGACCTACACATGATGTCAGACTCAATACACACATGTGCACACTCACACACACACACAAATGCAGGAAAAACTAGGCCTCTGTCCTATTTTTGGGCAAGCTTTTTAAGTTTTCGCCCTCTTTCTATCCTCCAGGCTTCACAACTGGAAGACGTGGAGCAGAGGAATGCATCTTTATGTCAGACCGGCTAAAAAGGACAGAACAATCCCACATCAAGCAGATGTGCATCCACAAAATGATGAGCAACAGCAGGTTTCTGGTTCTCCTCAAAGCAGCGTACTTAAAAACTAAAGAGATTCCAGTAAAAAAGACAGACAGTTCAACAATAACACCCACTTCTTGCACAAGCTGCTGCATATGGGTGAGAGAGATCTTGAAAGAGAGCCTTTATTCTTTACAAGTAGTCAGTCAGCAAGTCAGCTTATTGCATAAATTGATGAAATTTGCCAAAATATGCAAAAGGTAGATAAAAACAGAACAGCCTGATTAGTGTCAGAAGACAGAAATTAGAGGGGGGACTTCAGGCAGATGAATCCTGTAAGGATACCATCAGCATCCAGCAGGGAGCTAGAAGCCTGCAACCAGGCATGCACACACACTCGCATACACAGATTCAGACAAAGAACAATGAAAGATCTCGACCTCTTACATTCCTTCACATTCGATGGCCTAAAGCCAAGACAGGACTTCACCGCGACTGCCAACTCTACAACAGGCCAATTACAATTCCTCTGACAAAGCATGTGGCCTGGGTTACAGCCATCGCTCAACTGCTCCACTGTATTCACAGCAGCAGCCAAGCAGACATCAATTCAGCAGTTTCTGTACAATAGAGTAAACTCAACATTACATGGCTCAATTAAAGCGTCACTAAAAGTGAGTTTCCTACAACCAAAACAACGCAAAAATGCATCTGTCATGCAATTATTCCCCTTAAAGTAGAAATGAAGGGGATAAATCTTGCATTAATACCACTGTGGTATTTTGTGATGCCATAAAACGGGACACAACAAGCCAGTTTATAGTCAATTATAATGTTTACAAGCCACTTCTGTCTTGGAGTGCTGCTCTAGATGCAAGTTACAAGTACAACTCACATTATTATTCATAACTATGCAAGGATGTCAAAGATCAGTGCATCACCTCCGTTACCAGGCTTTTTCATTCAGTCAAAAAGATCCCAATTAAACTTAGCAGTCTGGAAAAAGAACGTAAGCAATGATGCTCTGACAGCCTCGTATCAACTTAAACATCATTATGAAATGGATCAACCTACTGTAACAGGACATATACAGTATCTGAGAAAAATGGGTAATAGACAGAAGGAGGCGTTTTGTACCATTAAAGGCAGCAGGAGGCAAAAAAGTTGTTGAATGATAGTTGGTGATGGGGAGTTCCTTCAGACTCATTGACTGTTTAGAAGATAGATTATATCACCTGCTGAGAAGAACCCCCCACCCCCCAAACACACACACGACGAAGCTCTGATTGTTCCTCTACAAAGCAACTCAGACTTCAACCATAAATCTCATTAAATCTCATTAGACTGAGCTGACATTTGATATTTTTGAGCAGAAATGCATCAGGGCTGATCCTGGTAAGGAGAGAGAAGTTAGAGGGTGATGGTCAAGTGAGCAAATTCGTCTAAATTTTAGTGTCTTGAAGTTGTGTTACAGAGTCTTGGTCACTGGGAAGAAAGCCACTGATGGAAAACTATACTGTAAAAACATGGGGAAAATTGTCAGGGTACAATATTTTGAATAAATGTGTTAAATTTTTCTTAAACGGCAAATACACATCACTACAAGCTAGTCGGTTAACATTACAGAAAGTTCAAAAGCCCCTCAACAACTTATAGAAGTTAAAGGTTGGATGTGGAATACGGACGTAATAGCGTGTCAAGGTTGTAGCTGCGACAGCAGGGAAAAAAAGAAAGAAAGAAAAAAGACTCCAGCTGTTGGGTTGCCAGGCTCGCTGCCCTAACGTCAAGGAACCAGCAGCCTGCACCATGACCAACAAGTAAGGCACAGAAGTTTTATAACAGACAGTGAACATTTGCCAGGTTAGCAAGCGAGTTAGCTTAGCAGTCCAGGAGAAAAGTCGCCATTTCCGTGTTTTGATGTCATGGAAAATTTCTCATGCGGGTCCATTTAGTGTAGGCTTCATCTAAATTTACCTTTTAAGGAGCGACCTTTTCTCAGGTCACTCCTCTTCTGAGATGGATAACAATATCACTGGGGCTCTGAAGCAGCTGCTTGACTTGCTAGCTCTACCAGTTTTCCCAGTGCCAGCATAACTGTGCCCAACATAGCCTACTGTTGGAACATAGACTGTATTTCGCAACCCACAATGGCGGCCTGTATTGGCTTGTGGATGTAAACATAACACCATTGTCGAACCCATTAAAATTAATTTTATATCTATTTTCAGGCTTTAAAGACACACGACGGAACTTTTAGCAGTTTTCTCGCCCTCGACGCGCCCACGATCGGTGGCTAAACTACCATCCATCTTCATCGTACCTGTACTGTGAGCTCAAACCAGCCAGTAAAAGACAGTCTTATCTTGCCTCTTGTTCTGTCCCTTCCTCTCTCTCTTTTCCTCTCTTCCTCCCGTAATGTTTCCTTGCGTTACTTTACCAAATCCGACATGATGCACGTTCAAGTTGCATCCCGGATGGGAATCTTACATACTGCTGTTTCTGAGCCCCGGGATGCCTCTGGGCAGTGACAGCTCGAAAATGTGCATAATGAATGTTGGTCTGGCATCAAAACAAAGTCAGAAACGCGTATTTTTAAGGTCTAAAAGTTACGTTGTGTGTCTTTCATAAAAATGTTCCATATTCAACTTTTAAAGACTTAAAACGTAAATAAAAACTTTAGGAAATCTTGTAACTTTGCAAATTCCTTGAAAACAAATCATGCACTTTGGAGAGGAAAGACTTCCACTCCACTATTACCATAACAACCTACAGTTTTGAGCAGAACTCTTCAAAGGGGGACCACCAGGGGGGCTCTGATAATTGGAGTGAAGCAAAGTTATGTGAACAAAAAAAAAATTAATAAATTAAATAAATAAATAAATAAATCTTATGCTAAACAAACTTAGGCCTTGTCCCAGGCCAGAAGCTGATGGGAGAAGGTGCTGACGGCAGCTCGCAGGATGAGGTGGAATTGGATGTCCGACCCCGCCCGATATCCGACTCTGCCTAATGCTGCAATAAACCGTTCTGATCGGGTCATTTTAACGCCAACCTCTACCCCAACACCTAACCCAACGCATCTGGCCACACCCATGAAACATCCAATCCTGTCCAATATCCGACTCCTGCAAACTTAGTGGGCCTTGGCGCGGAAAAGTTTGGGAACTCCTGGAGCAGAGTTTTGTAGCGCCTCCTAATGGTGCAGTACTAGAAACTCCCTTACTTACTCCAAATAAAGTTCTACATCCAGCTACAGCTACTGTTTGAGATTGATAGATTGGGACACTTCATGTCTGGGATATGTCTTAGTGCCAGTCTAAGGTTATTGGTTGCGTTCTGCATGAAAAAAACCAACAACAACTGAAAAATTTCAATCCTATTTTTGACCTAATTGACCTATTCTAGAAACGATTTTGGGGGGGAAAAAAACCAAAATACTAATTTACAAAGCAGCTTGTAAGTTTTATGATCATGAGAGAATCAAACTATCCAGGCTTTATTTGTAGCTGGAATACATACGTTTAGACTCATCGGCATCTTTTACTAGACAGCTAAGGGTAAATTTAAGTTCAGAAAGAGTGACTCATTTTACTGACTGATTATGTATAACTAATGTGCTCATGTAATCGGTTGCCTGTTTCTACACAACACCCCCAAGATGTGACCTGTAAACAAACCATTTACCATTTCAGGTCAACAAGAAACGCATTTTTCCCCTGAAGATCAAGCGTGGCAGAAAATCAAATATACTAGATTTTGGTGTGAGGGTTTGGATCGAAGAGAAAAAAGTCCATGTGATCTGTTGGTTTACTTAGCTAGACATCTTTTTGGAAGCAAAATCATCATGAATTTGACTGGATTATTGTCACTTTTTGCCATAAATTGGTGCCTTATGAACAAAACTGACATGAGCTGAAATGATCAGACGGTGTATCACTTTAGGAACATATTGCTGCAAAGGTTATCCAAAATATACTTAAAGACACCACCAACTTCAACCTGTTGTTAATGCTTCAGTGATCGAGCTGCACAGACTAATTTCAAGGGTTTTTCAAATGCTCCACCTGTCCACCAAGTTTCATGCAAATCAGTCTGGTAGTTTTTATTTATTCCTGCAAACAAAAATCCGAGTCAGACTGACAAACAGCAGCTGTCATGGTTGAGGTTCAGTGAACTGAGAAACCAAACAATGATTCAGTCATTTCCTGTTGCTTTGTCATTAAAACATTCTTTCAAGCAAGCTTCAGTTTCTCTTGTAATCAGGACAAAAACTTATAAAGCTCCTTTAAATTTGAACTGAATCTATACTGAGAGTTAAACATTTCCTGGTTAGTTTTGAATGTAAAAAAAGTGCATGTCAATTTGTCTTCCAATTATTTCCACTACTGAAATTAATCTCTTCTTCTTTTCAAAGGTCACTGAACCTCACTCGGGAGACCTTTCTGTTAAATTCTGCAGCAGCAAACTTAAATGCCATCTCCTCTCTGCAGGATATGACTTCTTGTACTGACTAAAGCTGATCTGTAACCCTGAAAAAGCAAATTAACACCAAAATTCTTTAACATTTATGGGATTAAAATGATCACAAACTGGTCTTTATTCATCCAAAAGTTGACCATATAAAAGCTGCGTTAAGTAGTCCTGTCACTGCTGGAGTTAGATGGGAAACCCCCTTTGAATCCCACTCGTGAAACTTGGCCCACTCCCTGCCTCACCGTTTACAGAGGCAGTGGATTTGTCACACTGGCAAATTCATAAAAAACATGTCAGATTTATGTGAAAGCAGTTTTAGATATGCATGCTCTGCTTCTACTGCAAAACCAAATCTGTGCTGTACCTTAATAAAACCATCACTCCAACACATTATTGCAGAACGGATAAGGGCTTTTAAAAATGACAACACCTATCAACCATGACTGATCTGTAGGACCAAAGCACTAAATAAATGGCAAATTATTCAAGGTGGTTACCACTTAAATGGACTGAAGGACATTCAGAGACTTTATGAGCCACTTTTTTCATCAATAATGCAAAATGCAACCTGAATCTTAGGGGGATACACCATAAATGTTCACTATATAAAAGGAGATGGCTATAAAGAGAAACAATATGTCAAATTGTGGCATAAACTTAAGCCTACAGGCATGTTATGTCCCAGTTTCATACGACTGTGGGCTTGTAATGAAACTCCTTCCACCCCATCTTCTTCTACTGACCTGCTGGTAGTTCTCATCTTCAGGCTGGAAGCTTTTGTCAATGGCCTGAAACCTCAGGTTGATGTGAGGAAAATTGTGAAGCCAGTAAGTCCACCAGGGCGCAATGTAATCCACGCGAGCCAAAGACATCCCTGCCCGGAGAAAAAGTTAGGCTGCAGCCCAACGAGCCTCTCAGTCCTGAAGCGGGCGGTGTGGTCCGCTGCCGGAGATCTTAATCAAGTCTCACATCAAACAAAGGCAACGATAAAAACATGCCAAGTTGTGGAAATTCCCACTCCACCACACATGGGGGAAAACATCTACAAAAACCCTCCGCTGGTGTGAAATAATTGTTTGATTTATTTTATTTATTTTTTTTAAATTTCCTCTGAAAAAGCAAAAGTCACTCTGCTCCCATGTCTTCGTGTCCGTGGACCCACAGATACTATCCGGCAGACAGCCGCTCCAGACGGCACTATCAGTAGCGGGAGCGCGCGCAGATAGTAAAGGGGACACGAGGAGATGTGGGAGCGCGCAGAGGTTTCTGCTTGAGGTTTGGAGTAATTATTCCAGTAGCCAGAATGGATAAAAATAAAAATAACAAAAGTAAAAAATAAAAAGCTTTGTTTAACACGGACATTAGTATTTTGGTAACTTGTCTTAAATATCAGCGTTTATTCTTTAACGGTCTTTTTTTTCTCGTCTTCAGAATGAAATACTACACTGCCACCTAGTGGACGATTACAACAGTTACAGTCCATCGGTAGATGGACCTGAACAGTTCAATTTACTCATAAGAAGTTCGGGATATTTGGCTTTTTGTTAGAATGTAGCTAAATTGCATTACCTTAATTTGACTTTCTCTGAACCTTCACATGCACAAGTATTTAAAATTTTAAGTAGTTGGTGCGAAACATGCTGGAGCATTATGTGCATACACACTAACACACAAGTTGGCCGACTGTGGTGTGATTTAGTTTCATACTAATAAAGCTATGACCTTATGTTTCTCTTAAGTGTCATGTTTTTGTTTAGTTTCGGTGTTGTGTCTTGTGTATTTTATTTCTGGTTTGTTCTTCCATTTGTTCATCTGAGGTTATTTTTTAAATGTGCTCTATAGACGTGACTTGGTCAGAGTAGGTGTACATATTGCCTGTAGCTTGAAATCTGCAACAAATGTGTAGCACATTGGGCCACAGGTTCATTTGCTAAATTTGACCAGTGCTATTTTTTGTGATGCTACTTAGTCAATCTTGAGCTTATCTCTAACAGCCCAGGCCAGCTGAAGGAATAGATTAAACCATCTTTATATGCAGTTTGCTCAGAATCGAATTCATTTGCATAGATATTTACCAGACTACATCGGACCTGTAATTCCAATGAATGTCTAATGACCCCGGCACACCCACTGGATCGACTTACCCAGAGCAATCACATTTTAAGAGCCATATACAGAAATTAAATCAATTTTTCAAAAGGATGAATGCAAAACATATTTTATTTTTCATCTCTGCATAAATTCCAGATACAAATGTTTTTAATTCAGCCCAGAAAAACATTTAGCTCAAAACTGACACCTAGTGGAAAACTGTTAAAACAGCACGTTTTATTCTTAATCCCGAACTCACTTTCACCCATGATGCCAGCTGGCAGCTATTGATCTTAGAAAGACAACAATGAACAAGTGTTTTTATTTCCACCAATTTTATTACAATTTTCTGTACATCCTGGATTTACTTCAGCTCCTTTACAGCCAGACCTGCAAGAACAAAACATCAGGTTAGAACATAGATGGACATGGCAAGTTCAGCCAACAGCAAGTTTTTTTTTCCCCTCACAGCTCATTTCATGTACAGCACAAATCCAACAGCAGCATTATGTAAAAACTAGTTATAAACAAGCATTTCAAGAACAAAAATTAAGTTCAGATTGCCATATATTGATAAAGCTCTCCTTGGAGCACAACACAGACCATCGTTACGCTGCTACAATGCTGGATACGTTTGGGGAATAAAGTTTGCAGATCAGTTTCTTTCCTCTATAAAAACAAATACATTGGGGTCAATGAGATGCGACTCCCGGTCATTTCCCGGTGAAGTTGTGCACATTAATTGCTGTTGATGATAAATACTTTCACCAGTGGCAATATTACAGACACCTGCAAGCTCTTTTAGGACCTCAGGATGCCAACAACTGTGAATGACACTATGAGCAGCAGATTATGCATTCATACACACAGAACAGGACATTTTGTGTGTTTTTAAGGTTTATGTGAACAGTGAAATCCAGCTGCAGTGCAGCACCATTTTAGAATTGTTATGCCAATAAAGGTTTGCTAACTTTTCCGAAACAAATGCCAGGAGTTAATTTAATTTTCAGCATTTCTTCACACAGATGATCCAACTGCAACTAGCTGCTTCCACTGTATGAATCAGCTTCAGACGGCACACAGTCACCCTGCGCACACACAGTTCCTAACAGACTGATGTCGACAAGAAGCCGTTACACACATCTACACTCTCATCCAAGTCAACAGATAAAAGTTAACTAGCCGTATTCCACAGGGATGTGAACTGCAGTGCATGCAAAAATATAACATCTTCTGGAAAAACTGTAATGCCGTTGTGGTTTTAGATTCTACCCCAAAGATCATTCCCAACTATGACTTTTACACACAATGTGACTTTTCATTTTTCCAAAATTCACTCAAGCCATGCTTGGATTTAACTCTCTAACATCCAATTGCCATTTTCTTACTCTCAAACGCTGAAATAATTCAAACTGTTGCTAAAATTAACACGAAAAAACAAATGAGTTGAACTTATTACTGATAAATCAAATAAAGACAATTTTACTCAGAGTGGCTCTAAATACTCAAGTTCACATCTCAAATGAGATAAGCCAAAAACAAAAACATCTACAAATACTGCACTGATTTTAAGCCACAACAGCAATGACTACACAATGAATAATTCTGCTCCTTGTCGTGTGCACAGGAGAGTTAACCATCTTCACTAGGATCATTTAAAAATCAAAAAGATATTAGTCTAATTTTCGGGCACTTGATGCAACATTTTCCAATGTGCGTTCTATGTGCATGAGTGTGCATGTACTGATGAACAGTAGGGCTGCACAATATCCCCAAATTCCCTTCACACACAACTGCCTTAATGGCAATAAAAAGTCCCTATTACATATCAAGGAAAAGTGTTTCCTTGCTGCAGTGTGTTAAACTGCTGCAACAGAGCACATGAAGTGAGCACTGTGGTGGTGGGCAGCATCAACAGGAGAGGCAAACATAGACGCAGGACTCGTAGCTGAGCAGAACAGAAATATTTGGTTAGGAGAGATGACGCGCTACAAACAGGCACGCTGCAAGACCTGCTCAATATTTATGCTAACTGCTAGTACACACTTAATCTTGGCCGTCACCTACAGAACAGCAACAAGGAGCTACAGATGCATCAAGCAACTGTTTCCAGCCTTGCGGCGTCCCCATTACTGCAAGTCCTGATTACCTCGTACCTGCTGACAGACAGCAGCATGGATGTCTGGACTGATTCGGGGCTGGGAAATCCAGTGCTCAAGAGCCGGCATCCTGCAAGTATTAGGGAGTTTTCCTGTGGCAACACACCTCGTGACATGTGCAGAGGTTGATGTCAAGCCCTCTACAATTAGCCATTGATTGGAGTCAGGTGTGTTGCAGCAGGGAAACTCCTAATACTTGCAGGTTGCCAGCCATCAAGGACCACAGTTGCCCACATCTCAGTGAATGTCGCCCCGATATCTGGTGATCTTAAAGTTCTGCTTTTCATATCAGACAGTGCATGAATGTAAACTCTGCTTCTACTGACAGAAACTGCTTTTAATAACGGATCATCTGGAACACCAGAATATAAAACCCAAATCTCTTTAGAATTCATCAAAAGTTGGTTAAGAAATAGCTTCAAACTTTTGCAAAAGCTGTTAACTTTCCATTTTGTCTAGTCCTCAGGCTGCAGAACACCACTGTACATGAGGTTTGTGTTGCTGACCAAAAGATTTTTATTAAGTATACATGTAACAAAATCTAATGATAGCTAAGACACTCCTAACATTATAACAAGAAAGAAAAGTTCAGCAGATTTGTGTCAGAGTTTGGCGAGTGGGACAGCGCATGAAAAAATATCAAAGTCCCACCAAACTTATAATCACATGTCATATTGTCATACCAACTTCCAACAGTGATATTCCATACTCTGTGCAGCCCGAGTAAACCGTGTCTCCATTTATCTTGTATTCTATTTCATCTTTGCTATTACAGACCTGGAGGCAGGGACTGCTTGAGTTTCTCTGCCTTTTCCTTGTCCGTGATGACCAGCGTGTACAGGTATCTGCTGCAGCGCACTTTGAACTTCACATTGTCCTTGTTCTTCTTGATCTTAACAGCTGAGAAAAGACAGACAAGGCCGTGTTAGGTTCAACTTCCAGAAGACATTCACAAACCAAATCCTACTACAACATTGTTGGAGCCATGGCTACTCATTTAGAAATAATAATAAAAAAAAGACAAAGCTTACAGGACACTTTCATGGAAATAACCACAAGAAAGCTGCCATATTCATGCATACTGCTTTAAATTGAGAATTACATTTATTAATTACTTTTAAAAGGCATTTTAATAATTGTACACTTTACTGTAAACAAGGTACATCTAGGAAATGAACTGACGTTTAACTTACACTTGGCATCCTTCCTCCTGGCTGTCAGCAGGAAATCTTTGATTTCTTCTATTTTTCGAGGCTACAAAAAGCACAGCAGACTGTTAGCATTGAGACCAGGAAACAAAGATCACACACCAACAGTGAATGAGTTTGTTAGTGGACCGGTGGAACTGAAGTTTCTGGTAAAGGCAAAACTCAGCACTTGGTCCATCATTATTCTTGCAAGCGTGTGAATGCATCACGGGCACAAGCAGCCTGAGATGTTTGGACGTCTTGCTGCTGGGAAAGCGCATCTTTATTAATCATAATAAAAGGCCGGCTAAAGCTCAGACAGGGAACCCCTGACTAGTATCCTCTTTACACACTCATTTCCAAATATACCTGTCAACTTCAGCACCGCCAGATCAGGTTAGATAATCACAGCAATGTGGTTTTAAACATGTCGTTTCTAGCAGGGTGGCTCGAGTGAGCCCATGAGCGGCATCTTGCTAATGCTAATAGCCGATGCTAGCCACGATTTCCCGAATCCAACCTTTAGTACGTAATTTTCCTGTTTTATGAACGTCTGTTGGCACACGATATAACATTAAAGACGACAGGCGGATTGTTATTCGTGTTTTTAAATGAGAAAAAATGCTCACCATGCTGCCGTATCAGCGGACTGATGACTGCGGGAGGATAAAGACGGAATTAGTTCATAGTTGTTACAATGTGAAGAAACATGTTCGAAACAAAATAGTTATATTTTCTTGTGTCATTTTAATGCATTGACAATAATCTGGCAGATTCGTGTTTGTGTTTATTACTGAAAAACAGGATGGATGATGATCTAAATAGTAGTTTTACTTGTGCGAAACTAGCAAACTTACCCAGTCTGCCAGTGAGGGGATGAAAAGGGGTTGGACTTCCGGTTTGCAGGATATTTATACTCAACTACGGCAACTGCAGAGAGACAATTCTCATGTGGCAAAGCGATTTAGAACGGTTGAAGGTCGAAACGGCGAAACTCTTGTTTTGTGCTTTAAATTAACTTTTCACTTAATTATTGTTAAAAATAATAGTTTTTATTGCTATATTTTCTGTTTGGTTCATACGAAACTGAATAAGAACACCACTGTGTCTGACTTCACAGAATTAAAACATAAAAAAGACAAAAGTTGGACATTACAATCTCAGAGCTTTTATCAGAAACTAGACCTCTTTTTTGTCCCTTGAAAACGTTTTAATCTCTCATCTAAAAGGCTTCTTTAGTTCTAAACTGGCTGGTGAGGAGATAGTTAGTCAAACCAGCCAATTGAGCTAGGCTATATGTGGAAAAGTCTTTAGGAAGAGATTTTTAGAGACAAGAAGTCCATTTACCTTTGATTCAAGTTCGAACACCATGACCTGGATAACTGAGACTCTTAACCTAGAATACAGTATTATTAAACTTTAAAGGGACTTGAGGAAAGATTAAGAAACAAAACTTGCGACTGGCGCTACGAGCCAAGCCGTCACAGGAGCGTGCACAAATTAAAGCTCTAGGCCTAATGTTGTTTACTAACCTTTTTCTTTGTAGTTACACTCTTTAGTGTCTTTCAGTTGATCTGGATCGTTTGCTGACGGCAGAAGAATCCATAACTATCGCTTACAGTGTTTGAATTTACTGCAACCGTCTTCTTCCTGTATTAAATCTGCAGATGCAGCGTCATTTGACGTCACGTCCGCAGGGCAGCGCGGAAAATTCGGCCCCCGAATTGCAGCGTATTTTGCAGCACACAGCCTGTTCAAGGCAACGGATAGAGACGTGGGTGGAAATGTTCGATTTTGTATTTAGGGCTTCATCACCCATTAGTATTAAAAAAAAAAATGGACATGCATGTTTGTTTGTTTTTTAATTCCTGCCCCTAGTCCCTTTAAGCAAAAATTCAGTGCACTGAAAGTACCAGGATGTTGCCCTAATAATGGCCAAAAACAAAGTGCAAAAGGAAGCACACTACTCCACAAAACAGTTGCCATCTTGCTGAACGTAGTGGAAGAAGCGGGACTTTCGAACTGCTTTCAGAGCTGTATAATGGCGGTGAACAAAGCGGCGACCCCTGCTGCATCGGAGGCAGTATTGTACTGATTTAAGAAATGTTTATGAATTGATTTAGACATAATTACTAATATATATTGTGGCATGCTACCAAGCTGTTCACTCCCTGATGATAGTGATGATCTGGTCATTTGTTTGAGGCCGCGGTTATACCGGCTCAGTAGAGTTAGCTCACGTTAGCAATAGCAATGCTAATCCGTCACTTCCTGTAAGTGCAGAGCTCTGTTTGGTTCAGCATTTAGCGACAATAGTGTGCACTACGTATTGAATTCCAGTGCACTCGGGCAAGTGTGTGGTTTGAGACATGGCTCTAATACCTGGAGGATGCCGGCCCTTGAGGAGCAGAATTGCCCACCCCTGTTTTAGGGCATATTCTCCAACACACCTGAATCAAATGAATGGCTCGTTACCAGGCCTCTACAGAGCTGATGGCATGTGCATGAGGGAATTCAGACAATTGATTCTAGTGTGTATGAAAGTTGCAGGAGTGTGGCTCTCGAGGACTGAATTTGGGCACCCCTGGTTTAATCATTTAGCCAGAGGTGGACATCTCTGGTCCAGAAAGTAAAAGTCCTGTCCAGCAGTTGGTCCAAGCAATCACTAAACCAGCTGAATGCAAATTGGCACTGCTCCTCTGCAGGTAGATGAAATTTTTAGTGAAAACACCTGTTCAAAATGTACAAAAACATGGCAGGATTTTAACTTTCTGGCACCTGAAATGTCCACCTCTGCGTTTAGAACATGTCATACCTAACCACAGTAAATTTGTGCATTCACTAATTAGCCATTGTTTCAGAAAAAAAAAGTATCCCACAGACAATGGTTTTCTGAGAAATTTGAAACATCTACAACAAGTTAATTAGCTAATAGAAAATATAGAAATATTATAATATTTGTCAAGATAATTTTTGCCATTTTACTGCAGAGTCTGCTCAAACCTGCACAAAATCAAGGACTTGTTACCCATCGGACAAAGAACAGAAAATGAGTTCATTCCTCACATTTTATACATTTAGCATTTCCTTGAACAGAGCACTCACCATACAGGACATAATGCTCTGAAGAGTGCTGTAGCTTTACCGGTTAAGCTGAAGGAGAAGACCATTCATAGCCAAGTGTTTTTCTTTTTTTTCCTTTTCATTTTGGTTGTCCTCCACCTCACAGCAGTGTTTTTAAAAAAGCACTTCCAGCGAAGTAGCCATAAGAACTGATGTTTACTCGAGTCAAGTTTATTCATCTCTTGCCTTGTACTGTGATCTCTGAATAGAAGCATGGAGCCACATCACTTCTGCCAGTGATACCTTATTTGCTCACAGATATTGACATCCTTTGCAGGTCAGATTGAAATCTGCATCATGAATTCATCAGTGGTGCATGCTGTCCTTTACTGAAGTGCACTCAAGAGCAGAATCAGGTTCTCATATTCATGCCTGCTCTGAATTCCAAGCCTTTTGTCTCATTCAAGGCGCAAAGTTTTTTACATAAACCCCATGTCAGATTCATGAATGCCTTTGAGACTTGCGACTTGTTTGCATCTTTCTTCTCAGACTGGTGAATGCCACTCTCTCATAAACTAAAAAGATGGACCAGCTGGCCCCACTTTGTAAAGATAAATGTCTGAAAGATGCCTTTAAAATTTCCAGACTTATAGGCACATGCAAACAGACAGACAAGAAAAAAAAAATAAAGAGAACAAATAAGGAATAAAAACAGAAAAAATAGTACAGCCCTCCTCAAAATTATTCATATCCTCCAACTAAAGATGGGGAAAAAAATCAGCTGTCAGTTATATAAGTTTAAATTGACAAAAGTAATAATAAATCAAAATTCTAAGAAAATCATGGCATTGATTTTGAATTGTAGTTCAACAAAAATATTAAAAACAAACAAAAAATAAAACAAGGAAAAATTGCATAATGGCTCTGAAGCTAAAACTTTGTTGAGTAACACGTTGAGGCATCACTGCAATCAGGTGTTTTCTGTGATGTTCAAAAAGACTTCTACACCCGCTAATGGAAAAAGGTGTGCTAATGTGTCTTTGATAGGCTGTTTTTTTATTATCATATATTATATATATATATATATATATATATATATACATATATATATATATACACTACATGCAGCGCGCACATAAATGCAACAATCCTGCAGATTTCTTATTTTGATAAATGCTGTTTGACATATCATTTTAAAGTTATCAACATTGTTAATGAGGATGATATGTTTTTGTCAGTCAATTCCATTCTTTCATTCCTCTGAACATGAAAGTGCTTTTATGGCATTTAGCCAGGTGGGTCTGAGAGTTGGTCAGTGGTGTTATTAACCAGGCAGTCAGGGCATAAACTTAATTTCCTTATAAAACTAATTATTATAAAGAAAAAGACATTTTCATTTATCAGAGACCACATTTAGCTGGTGGATCTGGGGCGAGGACAAAAACAAAACTGTGTGGACTAAAATATTTATCATCCATCCTTTACTATTGTCTCTGAGGTCCATCTGTTGACCTTAACCTTCCATTTTCTGGAGCTGGAGCTGAACCATCCCAGAACATTCAGAATCACCAAGTAACCTAAAGTATGGCATTTGGACTGCAGAAGGAAGCCAGAGTTTCCAGAGAGATCACTTGCACGGGATAAACATGCAAACTCCACACAGCCAGACCTCAGCCAAGGTCTGAACTAGAGACCTCCGTGCTGTGAGGTGATGAGGCTAACCTCACACCACTGTGCAGCTTTGTTTTAAACGGCTGTTTTAAAATTTAATTAAACTTTTGCTCAGAAACATCCAGTTTTGAACTTACAAAGCCCCAACAAAGGGACTTTAAAAATATATTTTTTATCTGTGTGATGGCTGGTTGTGAAATCTTTTTCATGTCAACTCCCTCTACACCCAGCCAGCTTGTCCATGCGGACCCCATAAGGGTTAAATTTGGGCTACTGTATGTGGGTACTTAGTGGGCATGGGCTTGAACTTAGAAACCCCACATGGGGAGCCCATGTAGACTGGGTAAATGGGGCCCATAAATTACAAATGTGGGCCCGGGGTCCTGAGTAACTCATCAAGTTACAGTCAGAACCAACTTGAAACCAATATGGGCAAACACAGGTGAGGCTGCCATGGAAACTACGGATAAACTCACAACTCAAGTCTGCAACTTGAGATCCACATGAGCATGCTGGCTGGGCGTTTAACAGAAAGTACAGAGGATGACATCCTTTTGGGCCTACTTGTGTCTGGGCTTGAGTAATTACAGTGAGGAAAAACAAAATGACAATTCTAAACAAATGAGACTACAGTTGTTAATCAGAATAGCAGCCAGTGAGTATATCTGCATCCACATATTTGCAGTATTTGCACATATTTGTACTTCACTCCTCCACCAGTTTTGTAAAATTGGGCTCACACATAATCTTGCAGATGAACAGGAACTGGCCACACATCTTCTAAAACAGACGTTCTCAACCTTTTTCCTACAAAATATTCCTTGTGAAATATATTTTCAGCCCAGGACCCCCTATCTACCGCAAAGTATTTTTGGTATCTGGTTTATTAAGCTGAAACCCTCCAAAGCAACGGTAACTTTGCCTTCTTTGGCCATTAGCCCTTTCTTTTCAGTCCGATTTCTACTGCACTTAAACTACAACTCCATTGTTTGTGTTGTCATGGTGAGAGTGATTGACATTTGATGACATTTGGCTCGTAAGAGGTTGGGCCAAACCATAATGGTGAGAAACTCAGTTTATAAATACACTTGCATTTACTGAAATCTTAATTACAGTAGATCAATTTGAAGGATATTTTTCATTTATTAAAAAACAGATATTAAAAAATTTCATGTACCCCCTGGAATGCCTCGAAGTACCCCCATTTGAGAAACAGTGTTCTAAAAGAAGCACTAAATCTGTAGAAAGACAGGTACCCAAGTGGTACGTTCAAATGTCACAAAATAGAAAGCTAGCCCACTGAGATGGTTGAAAAGTCAGTCATATCTCCTCCTCTATTGAGAAATAGAACTTTTTCATGTCTGTCACCACAAAACACAGAATTTTGTTGTAATTAGCTACTTCTCATCTTTTTAAATGGATAACATTCAACCGGTTTGTGCCACTGCTTCAGGTTAATCTAAAAGCCCAATGTCGGGCCGACTCTGGGTGAGGCAGTACTGCCGTCTATAGAGAAAGAAGATAAGCAGACAAATTACGCTCTATTTAATCCAATTATAAGTGTCCTTTTACTGTTACAATAGTCTACACGCTTCAAATGAAGTTATGCTTGTTCTGTTTCCATCTATCTGTCTATCTGCTCTCATCTATCTTCTGGTCTTCTGTCTTTTCTTTTTTTCTTGGACCAAAGAGGATACAAGGATGATTTTTATCCCAGAGATCACGGCTCTGAGCTCAGACATCTTATGCTTATGGATATTTTTAAACATTGGCCGAGGGACAAGCTTTGAGGTGTGAACCACAATTTACAGGGTTGATTTGAAGATTGAGGGAGATTGGATGGATTATACACACGCAGCAATTTTTCACTGCAGAACTGTTTGTTTTTAATATTTTGTCAGGCTTTTCTTGACTGCGAATCAGCATTGCTCTTTATAAAAAGCAAAAGAGATTCACTTGAGACACCTCTGATACTACACACATTAAAACAAACTTGCTGACTTATGAGTTCAATTATCTTTTACAGACCAAACAGATAAATCCAAAGGGAGCCAGAGTAATAAGCCTTTAAGTATATAAATGTTCACACTGAGGATATTCTCATCTATTATCTCCACAAACTGACAAAAATAAATCAACGTACTCCTGCAACGGAGAGCTGGGTTAATAGGCCGATCCTGCTACACAGTGAGGTATGCTTGGTGGGAGGCAGTTTACTTTACTTTGGCTTTGTAATTTATTACACACAAATACTGGGTAAGAGAAAGTTATAGCAGAAAGTAGCAACGCAGTAATTGAAGAAAGGTTGCCTATCGATGTCTGGCCTAGAACTGAGTTCATCAAGTGGCTGAATACCGAGTTCAAGTTTCAAATGTATTGATTTGTGTCAATAATTTATAGCAGGTGTTCTGCACAAGCCAAACAAGCTTGAGTGACATCTCCATCTGTTTCCATGGAGATCCACTTTGACATTCATAAAGACAGGAAACACCAATCCAAGACTTTTTAATTAGCCTGCTTGCTATACCTGTTTGCTCATGTTCGCAGGCCGTACCCCCTGTGCTTGTACTGCTGGACCGGCCTCACTCAGGATTTAAAACTTTCAGCAGCCTCGTGTCAATCAAAGCTAAAGAAAGCTGATGCGTGCTTTGTTTCAGTGGAGGATTTTTCTGAGAAAGAGCTCAGTGACTTGAGCGCAGGTTAAAGAATCACACTGCACGAGGTGTGTTTTTCGTCCCATCGCGTCTCGTTTGAGCTATTGTTCACGGTCTCAACCTATTTTCATCAAGGAGCAGAGACGAAAAACAAACGGTTTATCTCAGCAGGCCTGTCGAATACTCTTGCTGCTGAGAAGATTACACTCCGGTGCAAAAAGACTCAGCTTCCATGAAAAGATGAAAAATACATTTTAAGTGTTTTTTTGTGTTTACTTCTCATTTGGCACTGCATGTTTATTCGTATAGTATTACCATGTTCAAGACAGTTCAAAGTGCTTTACATAAAATATTTAAAGCTTTCCAGCAGGGTGCAGAAGGCGCATTAAAAAGTACTTAAAAGAATATGGCTACTCAGCTCAACATGACTTGGCTGTTGGGGTGTTTCATAGCACCTAGTACTGAGGTGAGTTAAGCAAGATTGTAGGCCAGTAATTGGTCAAGGAACGACTTAACGGGATAAGTCATGAGCGTGACTCCTTTACGAGAATCTCGCCAAACTCTTCTGTACTTTTGCAAAGTGTTTTCTGAAGCCGTCTCTTGCTTTTTTTTCTTTTGCCTTGGGGTCAAGCAACAGGTATACCATTGCCCCCATGTCCTCCACTGTTGTGCCATGTTTATGTTGCAACCAAATGGGAAGTTCAGAAAACCTTGCTTACATAATGTATAGTATATAAGGTATTGAGGTTTGGACAGTTGTTGTTCTGTGTTTTGGTGACTTTAATGTTTTTCTTTTGAATTATTTTTGTATTTTCCTAATTTTACATTTATGACATAAGCCAACCGAGGCCTGTACAGTCTGAGATGTAGCTCTTGTTTTCTTTTCTTTTCTGTAATGTCCCTGAACTTTGCACAGTAGAAGTGAAAATACTCCTGAGAAATTTTTTTTTGTGAAAAAAAAAGGTCAAGGTCAAGGTTTTTTGTGATGGGAGGTTATGATACATTTTGAGGACGACTGTATATACATACAGCTGTGTGAAAAAATGTTTGCTCCCTTCCTGATTTCTTACTTTTTTCCATGTTAGTCACACTTAAATGTTTCAGATCATCAAACAAATTTAAATGTGAGACAAAGATAACACAAGTAAACAGAAAATGCAGTTTTTAAATGAAGATTTTTATTTTTAAAGGGGAAAAAAAAATCCAAACTTAAAAGGCCCTGTGTGAAAACGTGATTGCCCCCCAAACCTAATAACTGGTTGGGCCACCCTTAACAGCAACAACTGTAATCAAGTGTTTGTGATAACTGGCAGTGAGTCTTCTAAAGCGCTGTGGAGGAATTTTGTTCCACTCTTCTTTGCAGAATTGTTGTAATTCAGCCACATTGGAGGGTTTTCCAGCATGAACCACCTTTTTAAGGTCATGCCACAGCATCTCAATGGGATTCAGGTGGGGACTTTGACTAGACCACTCCAAAGTCTTCATTTTGTTTGTCTTAAGCCATTCAGAGGTGGACTTGAGTCTGTGGGGGCAGTGTGATGATCTGGGGTTGCTGCAGTTGCTCAGGTCCAGGTTCAGCAACAGTATGAGCTCAGATAATGACATCAGCTGATACCTGAATATACTGAATGACCAGGTTATTCCATCAATGGATGTTTCTTTCCTGATGGCACGGCCATATTCCAAGATGACCGTGCCAGAATTTATCGGGCTCAGATTGTGAAAGATGGTTCAGGGATCATCAGACATCATTTTCACACATGGATTGGCCACCACAGAGTCCAGACCTGAACCCCATTGAGAATCTTTGGGATGTGCTGTGGTCAGTTCTTCTTTTTTTTTTTTTTTTTTATTAATATTTTTTTTTTTTTTTTTTTTATCTTTTTTTTCTTTTTTTCTTCCTCTTTCTTTTCTTTTAATTTTAAGTCCTTTCCTTTCCCCCCCCCACCAACCCTCCTCTCTTTTGTATTTTTGTTTTAGGCTTTTCCCTTCTTCTTCCCTCCCCTCCCCTTCCCTCTCGCTTGTTTTGTTCTTTATTTTTTTTTTCATTTTTCATTCTTTTTCTTTTTTTCTCTTCCTTCCCCTCACCCCCCCCCCCCACCCCCCACTTTGCCAATTTATGTGATTTTTATATTTTTTTTTTCTGATGCTTTGCCCCAGGCCCCCCGCCTCCCCCCTCCCATTCTTTTTCTCTTATTATTTTTTGTTTTTTTTTTTGTGGGTGGTTTATTGGTGGGAAGAGAATTGGTTTTTTTTGGTTTGTGAATTGAAATTTAACAAGATAAAGGTGTTTTTTTTGGGCTGGGGAGAAAAAAGCCCTTTCCTTTTAGGGAGGGGGGGTGGGAGAGGTAACTCTTTGAGTTCAGCGACGATGATTGAATTGATTTTTTCACAAGAGAGGGCTTTTAAAAAAAATTTTTTTTTCAAATTGTTTTTATTTTTTTTTTTTTGTTTGAGTAGGAATTATTTGCTTTCCTGGGGGGCAGACCAAAACGAGGAATAAAAAACAACAAGCAATCAATTTTTTTTTCTGTGGTGGGAACTCTGGAGCCGTGTGTAAGATTAAAAAAAATTCTAAAGGTTGGGGGGATGATTGACCTCCCCCCCCCCCAAAAACAATAAAAAATTAGTGTGTGTTCGGTGGGAGCTGCTGTAGATTTGGGTGAGGCAGAGAGAATTAAATCCCCACACAAAAAAAAACTATTTTTTTTTTTTTTAAAAAAAAAAAAAAAAAAAAAAAAATAAGCTTTTACAATACTAATTTTCCCTTCGGGGATAAATAAAGTTTTTTTCTTTCCTTTCCTTTCTTTTACTCTACAATCATCATCAAGATCTTGGTGAAAAATTGATGCAACAGGATGCAAATAAATCTGGTGACATTGCTTCTGGAAACACAGCGAATGCTGCCGCAATCAAAGCTAAAGGCGGTCCAACCAAATGTTAAATGTTTGACCTTTTTTTTGTTGGCGACTTTTTTTTTGGCCGGGCAGTGTATGTGAATCAGTATATTTCAAGTTTTAATTTGTTTGGATGTTGCTGATTAGGACTTGCAGCTTAAGAAAAAACCTCAAATTCAAAAACTCAAAAAATTTGAATATTGCATGAAATCAATTATAAAAGGATTTCAAAAGCAAAAAAGTCAGGCCCTCTAAAATACAATCTTGCATCTGTACTTAATACTTGGTTTGGGCCCTTTTTGCATGAATGACTGCATTAATCCGGCGTGGCATGGATGCTACCAGCTGGTGACATATCTCAGGTGTTATAGAAGACGAACATGCTTCCATCACAGCCTTGAGCTCTTCTTTACTGTTTGGTCTCTTCCTGTTCAGCTTTCTCTTGACAATGCCCCACAGATTTTCGATGGGGTTCAGGTCAGGTGAGTTTGCGGGCCAATCAAGCAAGGTAATCCCATGGTTGTTGAGCCAGGATTTTGTACTTTTGGCAGTGTGGGCAGGTGCCAAGTCCTGCTGGAAGATGAAGTCTGCATCCCCAAACAGCTGGTCCACTGAAGCAAGCATGAAGTGTCCAACGTGTCCTGGTAGACGGCTGCATTTATGCTGGCCTTAATGAAGCACAGAGGACCAACACCAGCAGCTGACATGGACCCCAGGTCATAACAGACTGGGAAACTTAACACTGACCATCTTCTCCAGGCTGCTGTCAGCCCTCTGGCTTGTACACCGTTTTCTTCCACACATCTTCCTTCTACTTAACTGTCCATTAATGTGCTTTGCGACAGCACTCTGAGAACACCCAGCTTCTTTTGCTATCACTTATTGTGTCTTTCCCACCTTGTGCAGGGAGTCAATGATGGTTTTCTGCACAACTGTCAGTCTTCCCCATGGTTGTGAATTCTTCTAAACCAAGATGGAGACTTTTAAAAAGCTATTCATTATCCAAACAATGCTTTTTGAGCTGTTTAGATATGACTCGAACTCAGTCTGACATGTAAGAAAAAAGTATGTTTTTCAATAATATGAGTTTCATCTGAGTACTTTAGAAAATTCCTGTTTACAGGAATTTAAATTACATCATCCCTTATCATGTATCATCCTTATTTAGTTTCCACATTTGAGAGGGGAAGATGTAATACAGTGCGAGTGCATATGGAGTATCAGCTCAGCCTCACAGATTAGACCACATGACTACCTCAGTTTAACTAAAGCTCTTTTGCTTTGGTAGGATCTTTATTCCAGTTGCTTGCACAGCAGCAAACATTATCCTCTGTGCCAAACTGCTTGTAAAAACCCAAAGTGAAGTCTGCTGCTCTTTTCCTCCCCCCTCACACAAGCTGTAGTTGTGGTTATTTATCAGTAGAGGGCAGTGAGTAATCGTTAACATGGAGCTCCATGGTGTCTCATTCTCATTGGTAACATTGGGAGACGCTGTGTAACAAGGAAAAGAGCTCCATCAGTTTCCCGTTCTCTGTGCTTTGAAAAGGGAGTGATTGCAGAAGTGCAAGTTCATGTAAATTCATTTGATTGTGCTTATTTTGTCACAGAAATGGCATAAACCACTAAACTTATCATCATGCTTTAAAGAAAAGAAAAAAAAAATCTTCCAGATGCTTCATGTCAAACACATGAGAGCAGCATGACAATTTTTATTTCTTTTTCTTTCATCATCCATCTATCTCATTTCACACAAACACACGGCAACGTGAACTTTATGTCTGGTTTTTTTTATCTTTTAAATTGTACTCACACTTTCCAATCTCACCTGCAGAGAGAGATGGATTCAATGAGCCTGCCTGGGGGAACTTTTAATTTATTTACCCAGCCGTGGTGCGCTTGTGAATTCACTTAGCAATAAAATTCATTTGACATCCTTTTTCCTCCCCCTTTTCTTTTTTTCCACACCTGGTATTGAAATAGTTCCCTGAAACTATAATCCGCCTTTTTGTGTAAATGTAGTAATTGGAATAAAAATGTGCCCCCTCAGGCTGAAGGATGATCTTACTTTGTAACTATGCTGCGGCTTATTAAAAAGCAGTACAAGGGTGGGGGAGGGGAAAAAAAATATCTGAGCACAGAAATCCTTTTTGACTCTAACTGACACATAAAGCATGGATGATGGAATTTCAGCAGCTTCACTGCAGACTCTAGGTAATGATACACATCATTTCTGCCTGCACACGCGACAGCAGATGCAGCTCTACCTGAGAGCTAATGAGTAATCCAGCAGCAGGTTCCATTATTAATCACATTTTGATCCATTGGATGAGCGAGAAGCTCTGAAAGATCACCTGAGATAGTTTACTGAGCTATCATTATTGGATTTACTTTGATCATCAAGCCAGTTGGAGCTTTTTGTTTTCATGAACACAGAAGTGGTGGGGTGTATTTTTTGAGTTAATTCTAAAAAAAGTTGTTATTGGTTGCAGGAAACCACCTACAGTGATAGTACGCAATAAAAGTTAATGGGAAATCTGTGTCATTGAAGTTGTGTCCAAGTGTCATTAGAAATGCAAGAGAGGAGTACTTTAAGATCCTCTCTACTGCACTGCGCCCCTTATCTCTCCGGGTTATTGAACGGATTGATTTGTCAACTATTGATCCCTGTTCCGACAGCCTTATCAGAGGCAAACTTTAAGTACATCTGCGGATGAGGGGGAGATTATTCGGGAGTCTGCAGGCTTATACCCTGACAGAATCTCAATGCCAATGCGCTTAGACTTGTCGAAGTGCAGCCAGGAACTGTTGAGGAAATTTACCTCGAAGTTCTCATTTATCATGTTCAAATAGCCTGTGCGTCGCTGCAAATGGCGAGTCTGAGAAATCAAGTGTGGCTTTTTTCTTTTCTCAGGACTCCCTGCCCATCATGCAAGCTCAATCATAAAAAAACAGGATGTAGAGAAGGAATGTGATACTAGTCGAGCAGAAATGTAGTCTATGTTATAATAGATGACCGGATAGAAATGTGTTCTATCCAGGTCATACAGTCGTCATCTCCCTTGTCCTCAAGCTACAGTTTTACTACCAAGGGAGGCCTCGTAGCTCACGAGGAGGACCACCATCCCCTTAATCAATTCTTAAGCGTATGGGAGAGTGGAAGAAAGATTAAAAAGGCAGAGAAAGGTAAAGACTATGGGCCCGATTTACGAAAGGTTTGCGCTTGTTAAAACAGGCGCTATCTTCGTTATGCACGCAATAATCCGCCAGAGCTGATTTACAAAGCAGGGCAAAAGGAGGTTTTGCGCCTGTTAAGGGGCAAAATAGCGCCGCTGTCCATTTTGCGCATCTGCTGCAGATGAATATGCAAACTGGGCGTTTCTGCCAGAAAGCGCAAAATATTGGGAGGAGACTATGCAAAACCTCAGTTTAACACGCGCAATGTGATCTATCAACCGTTCAACGGAAAGCGGGGGCAAAAACTTGCGTGTAATTTAGCACGTCTGAAAAGCAGGTATAACTGGCAGCTTTACGCACTGATGGCTGAAAGAATGCTGCACACAGGACTGCAGACATCGGGTCAGAATCATTTCTCACTACTTTAGTTTTGCGTGGGGTGGGGGGCAATTACACAGGTCCCGCGGCTGGCATTGTGCCAAAGAGCGCGCAGTCTGTGCGTAAAATCAGATCATCTTCAACAGCGTGTCCTTATCCATGTCCTTAAACTGGCCTCTTCTTATGACCCACAGGGAAACCTGCTGCATTGTTTTTATTTATAGTTTTTATATGACGAGTTCATTTGCAAAAACAGACAAACATCACTGTGGAAAAACGGAGTTAACTGCTTTTGTTGCTGTCGGGTACAAACGTCATATCTCCATTTTACATCATTAAAACCCTCCACTTCATGTGAGCTTGATTTGCTGAAAATATTAAAAAAGTAAATGAAGAGTTTATTTGCAAAAGCAGTTAACTCCATTTTTTCTAAATGGCGTTTGTCTATTTTTGCAAATGAACTCTTCATATTTATCTTATATTCTGATTTTTATTTGCCTCATTATATCTCTGAAACTAACATCTCTCTATCAGGATGGATTTCATTTTGCGTTTACCACATGCTCTTCTGAACTTTCCGTGGCGCAGGGAGAGCGCACGCTAAATCCTCATTTAAATCCTGCTGTTTGCGCCTGTTACAGATTGCGCGTGTAATCTTTGAAGATCACCCGCAAACGCTAAAATGACAGCGCACGCTATTTTTTTTGCGAGGCAAAGACATTAGACTCGCAATTTGGATTCTTTGTAAATCAGGCCCTATGGCTTTTGGAAACATAAACCTAAATAAATGTGTTTCTGACCTGTTTTTAATGGCACAGTGACAGATATGAACATTCCTGGAGATGTTTTTGACCAGCAACATCTCAAGGCTAAGAAACTGCACTTCAGCACCTTTTTTCCTGCGTGGAACATCACGTTGTTACTGAATTTCGCTGTATGGCACGCTGGGTGTTTTGAACACTCACTGTGGTTGATTCTGTAAAGAAAGACAAGAGTGATATCCTGGAGGAAGACAGAAAAAGAAGGAGAGAAAGGAACATAACAAGAGACTTTTACTGACTGGAGAGAGCTCAGAATGTAAGCCAGATGTAAGATGGATGCTGAATTAGCATTAGGTGGCGCCTCACTGAGGAAATCTGCCAAAGCTTGGTAGAGTGGCTTTAAGTTTAAGGCATGCCCAGATTTTTGCTCTTTGGTGCCCCGTAGGGGAGGTTTATTCAGTATCTGTCTTGCATCCTGTTTCTTCTCTGAGCGCTCTCCAGCATGTACAAGTCAGTCCCAAGTGGCAAGCTCCGGTGGTGACAAGTGAAGCCAATGTGGAAGAGGGGAAAACTGCAGTTCACCCCTCCTCTGCAAGGGGCTGGCTCCAAAAGGAAGTCAATCCCCATAATTCTCATGTTAACAAGTCCAACTTCACAGCAGAAATGAACATGCTTACTGCCTGATTCACAACAACAACAAAAAAAACTCATCCATTTGAATCCATTGAGCGCTAGCAGCTGGTGGCTTGCTCCTGGGAAGGCCTCAGCTTGAAAAAGAGTAGCACAACTGCAGTTTTTAGCTGGTTTACAGTACGCCTTAGCTTTGGCCCTCTCACCTCGTTAGCTCCCATCAGCTCCAGGTTAGTTCGGTTAGCTCTTAGCTACAGGTAGCTCAGAGATTGATGGGTGTCAACCGTTCGCCCCCACACTCAAAGCTCCTATCTCAGTTCCACTTCTTTGCCCATTTTTGTATTTTCCAGGGGTGATGAGACATGTGACACTGCCAAGATGGCGACGGTAGGAACTAAGCTTCAATTCAGCTCTTCAGAAACCTACGGATGACATCAGGGGGGTTTATCCAGTAATTAAACAGTCTACAGTCAATCCAGAGTTGATTCTTGTCTCACCCCCTGCTTTGTCATGTTCTCTTCCTTCTTTTCCTTGTTTCCATCCCTAATATTTACAACTTAAAGTTATTAGCGACTTTTTAATAAAATGCATGCGCAAGACATGCTTGCTAGAGTCACAGCTCCCTCCCTGGCCGGGCCCTTAAAGGGGAACTTAGTTTTTTTTCAATCTGGACCTATTTTCTTGCATGAAATATTTTCATTTACTCACCCAGACAGTTTTGTTGCAACTTGAATTCCTTCGGGAGATATTTAGATCCACTCGAGATCAGCGTATGCGCCATATAATGGCAGTGATGGGGCAACCGCGTCCAGCCTCTAAATAAGGCATTACCTGCCACAAACTCCTTCATTTCACCAATGTTTTGTTACGAAACATAAGTCGGACCCCCCGTGTGAGCTCGAAGCGGCTTTTTCGTGGTGATTCGTCCTTTATTTACAAACTTTTTACAGCGGCGGCTTTGATGACGTCACTATTATGCGACACCATAACAAGTAAACGTCTGTAAAAAAGGACAAATCACCACGAAAAAGCCACTTCGAGCTCACAGAAGGGGTCCGGCTAATGTTTCGTAACAAAACATTGGTGAAATGAAGGAGTTTGTGGCAGATAATGCTTTATTTAGAGGCTGGACGCAGTACATACAGCACTGTAAACATCACATAAGAGTGCGCTGCTTCTGGCACATATTAATAGGCTACTATGGCAAACTCTCGCCTATTGCCCTTTGACTATTGCCTGTCAGTCATTCTTACTACGGTTGTCAGAGTAAGAGGGACTGACTGGAAATAGACAAATAAAATGCGCGATAACAGCAGAAATTATTGGTGTTTTTTCAAATTTTTAAGTACTATCACGTTCACAGCTGGTGTATAATAATATTTATGTATTTAAAGCTTTTAATTAGTCATACCTTATTGGGCAGTGAACCCAGTTTCATAAAATATTGCAAAAATTATTCTATAGCCTGGTTTCCATCCACGAGTCAGGCCAGGCTGAATCACTTGGGTTTTGATACGGATATGTTGATTTCATGTTGTGTCCCCACATCAAACTGTCCCCTTACCCTGGATGCAAAGTATTAACCGGATAGCGCTGCTACTTGATCGTGTGACATCATCACCATGCAACACCTTTTAACGAAAGCACCACACCACACGTGACAGAAACAAAAGGAGTCACCCCTGCTTTGTTTTTACGATGTATTAGCTCCACCTCTTTGGTCCACATCGGTTAGATCAGTACCCCTACCGAAGGGTACCAAAAAAGTAGGCTGGGTCGGGTCGGATATAAGGGTACTCGTCCAAGTTTTATCTGTGGAGACGCAAGAAAACATGAACCGATCTGCCCAACCCGACCCAGACCCGCTGGTGGAAACGGGGCTAAAGAAACATCTTCTATATCACCTTTAATACAGAGATTCTTGTGTAGCAGGTATGCAAGGAGGGCCTGGGCAGGGTTCAATCCCCCGACTCCCAGGTAAGAGTCAGGAGCGCTAACCATTCGGCCAAAAGGATTTCCCTATGGCCATGTAGCCAGGGCGCATGATTAATTGGAGGCATAGTGACAGGACCCCACACTGTCACACTTGCATCGTGAAAAACTCAAGTTAAAAGGGCGAGTGGTGTTACTACAGAGAGGGATCCAGAAACACTTCTGAATCCACCGGTTTCTTAATGTGCATATTTGTTTACCACACCGTATTGCTTTTCTTATCTGGTGCTGACTTTGGACAACAAAGGCATTGAGGAAAATACAATTTTCAGAGTTGGTGTTTAACAAGGCAAACAGCCTTTATCCCTCAGAGACAAGAATGTCTCAAGAAAAATGTAAACAAAAACAATAGACTGTAGAAATAGTTTTACAGAGAATTCATAAAAATGCCAGAAGAATAAGCAAGGCTGAATTTTACCTCTCTACGTGCTTCTCTATTATAAGATTCAAAGCTTTTTGTAACCTTTGCAAACTTTGAATTCTTTAAACTGCTTTTTGATATTTTGACTATTACCTCTGTTTGTTTGCTATTCATTTAGATATCTCTGCTCCTAAACATTATTATTGCTTTATTTTTACAGCAGTTGCTTTGCATTTATCTCAACATGCATATTTAAAGAATTGTCATCGAAAAGCCCACAGACCTATAACTTTACTTGTTTCCAAGTTAGTGCAGAAAGTATTACTGATATCCCATTTTTAATGGGGATCGTCTCATTCTCAGGCCAATTTTTCTTTACTCGTGAAGAGTCAGTTTACCGAACCAACTCTGTGCAGCAACATTTCAGCACGTCTCTTCCCTGTTTGTAAAACCCAAGTAGTTAAACCCTGACTCAGGTCTGACTGTCTGACTGGGTCCAGTACATCATATCTTCTGGATCATGCTGAAGAGACATCCCTTGCTGCCTTTTGGTGCCTGTACAACCATCAATTTCCACTTGCTCCCCTGCAGGCAGCACACACTCATCCACACGCATACCCTGCCAGACAGCAGTGGCAGAGCCAGGATGTCTGCCATCCTTCATGCCCTAAGTTAGATTGCCCTTGCTGCACAAGTCGGCACCCACAGTGTCAGTCTTGGCGGACAGCAAGTCAGTTCGAGCCAGCTAACATTTCCTGGCCTCTGTGTGCTCAGCATGTGCCGAGCCTTTGGCTATACACTGCACACGTTCTCACCTCTTAGCATATCTGCAGCTAGACTGCAAAGCAGTCATTAAGATGACTTACTTAACTTAACTAGTGGTTGAGTGGAAAATTCTGTGAATTGGTATGTTTTAAGGTTGTCTTTTTATTCTGTGTTGAAAAAGTGGGTTATCTTTTCTTTTTTATTGTTTTTTCATAATGCTTGTCTTCTTAGGTAGGGGTTTGTATAAAGCAGTTTGTTTCCTTAGTGGTTCCAAAGTGCTTTACAGTGTTATTGACTCATTCATCCATTCACACACTAATGCACTTACATGAAAAGCAGCTGCCAGTCAAGATACTGGTCCACCAGTAGGAATCAGTGAGTCAGAGGAATGTGAAGAAGCTAAGGATGGGCTCTATGCACGACTCCACTACTTCCTGAACTTAAAGTAGCTCCTTTGTTTCCTGTCTTTCATTACTGGGTGAAGTGATTAATCCAGGTGTGTCTGGCCAGTTACTGAGGTCAGGCACACCTGGATGAATCACACCTGGTTGCATCAGTGCAGACTCGCTAGAATTTTGCAGCGGGTGCAACGGCTAAACGGAGGAGGAACAACCATGCTCTGCACATGAGCGCCGCACGTGTCCTGCACATTTGTCAATACAGATAGAAAATCACAAATTAAGTTATTTTATGGGAGAAAAAAAGTGATGACAGCTGCACTGCAGGTTTTCCTCAAACTACTGGCGCTCATGGCAGGAAAAGAGGATTATAATCCTCTTATTGGCACAATAATAATAATAATGATAAATAATGATAATTAGTAATAATGATTATTAGGCCAATGGGTAGTCATAATAATAATTTGATCATTTATTTAATTGTTTAGGGTCATTGTCATTATCATTTCTTTAAAATAAAACATTGTTCTTCACACAAGAGTGTGAGTCAGTATTTCCACACAGATTTATTTGACATGAGCGTGTCTGTGTTGCCACGGCGATGACTGCTTTCCTTGTCCAGTGGAGGGAAGAGGGCATCTCATTGTGATTAACACCCTCCACCTCCAATCAAAGCGCCCTCCACAGCTACGAGTGTGGCTTCCTTGGGAGTGACACTTGAAAGTTAAGGGGTAGTGTGTGGGGGGTGGTTTAGGATCGGGCCATAATCCTGCTCCTCAGCTGAGCAATCGCAACCAAGATGCAGATGCTGCAACAGTCTTTTTTGGTATCCTTTATTTATTTATGAACAGCATTGATGGCTGATAGTCTTTCATTGTTTCAACTCAAGGTTGCTTCATGCCACTGTTTTTATCAGTGGTGCACAAAATGACTTTGGGTTCATGTGCAAATAAACTAAATTTTCACCTGAAAAATCTGAGTTGAAGTCTTGAAGGAAAATGTTCTTGTTTAGTTCTTTAAGGTTAAGCCTGATGAGTCCTTTTTCTACAATTTTCTCCTTTTTTTCTTCTCTTTGGTTCCACATGTTAAACCACTTGCTTGCTCAGCTTATAAATGAAATAGTTTTCATGTCATTTCATCTCATTTCATGTGCAAAATTTGCCTTACCTGCAGAAAAACACACATTTCAAAGTTTATTCCCCCCTATATCTACAGTATTAATATATTTTAAGTACCTTTTCAGGCTAAAAAATGCATTTAGAGAGATTCAATTACTGTCAAAGTGTTTTAAACATGGCCATATTATTTAAGTATGGAGTTACTGTAAGTTATCTGAGACAAACAGATTAAAACACAAAACAAAATGCCAAGTATGAGGGGAGTGGGTAGCCTAGCGTCTTGGGCTTTGGCGCAGAGTCCCTGGTTCGAGTCCCCCAGCATGACTCCTATGTGGACCCCTGAGCAAGGTCCTTAACCCCACCAACTGCTCCCCAGCCACCTTAAGCCTCCCCCTTTCCCCCCCCCCCCCCCTCTTTCCCCTCCCCATCTTCTTTCTCTCCTCTTCTTCCTTCCTCTTTCCTCCTCTCTCCTTTTTCCTTTTTCCCCCCCCTTTCCCTTCCCCCCCTTTCCCCCCCCATTTTATTGTAAGATTTTTAGTAATTTTTTTTTTTTGTAGCAGCCCACTGCTCTCTGATACTACTGTACAGAGATGGGTAAAATGCAGAGCCCTAATTTCCCCTTGGGGATCTTACTAATACATATATATATATATATATATATATATATATATATATATATATATATATATATATATGTATATATATAAAGAATATAGAATATATCATGAGTTTTTTTTTTCTTTTGTTTATTGCAGGAACCTTGCTAACCCTAAGATCATTTAAGTTTTATTGTGGAAGATCATATTGGCCCTTTTTTTCTAACTTGTCCTGTCAAGCATTGTAGCAAAAAAATGATGATTTGGCTGCTTTGTTGTGTTGAACAGATTTACTTTGCCAAGGGAGCTTATAATTATATGCTCCTCTTGATATTCTGAGTTTATTAATTTAATTTAATTTAATTTAATTTAATTTAATTCAGTTTGATTTAATTTAATTTAATTTAATTCAATTTCATTTAATTTCATTTAATACTTGTTTATAACTGCATTTGACATAATATTGATGGGCCTGATAAGAAGACAAAGAATATTCAGAAAAAACAAAGCAAGAAGGAGTGGACAAAAAAAAAAAAAAAAAAAAAAATAAAATAAAAAAATGAATAAATAAAAACAACATATTGACCTACAATCATGGACCTGAATGAACATTACATAGATCTGATTCTTGGTAAACCTGATGACATCATCATTAACCACTTAACAATACTGTACTTCTTTGTGCTCCTGATTGTTTTCCTTGGAGTGACAGAAATACATGCAGCAGTTGTGTTGAAATAGTATTTCATCAATTAGTTGCTATGACTACTGTTTACAAGTGATGAACTGTTATTCTGTGAGTCAAATTTATCGCATTCATCCTTCTCCATTTTTTCCAGTGCTTTCTGGCTGTACTTCATACCAGTATGGCACTGATTCCATTAAGTTAATAAGTAGATTCCATGTCTACATAATGCCTATATCTTACTCACCCTTCTCATTACCAGTGGCTCATTACATCCTCTAATGGATGTACCTTCCAGCCGTTCTTTGTCTGTGGTAATTAGGTGATGATCTGTACCAAAAAATATTAAGATGGATTCTGAGGGCAATGGGTGGTATTACAGAGTGAGATAAGTCCATCCTCAAATGTCCCGATTAAGCTGTAAAATGGCCTGAGGGCCCTTTGGGAAGATGGGGCTGAGAATCTATTTTCAAATGCCAAAAACAGTTCATAAGCACTTGCCATTTTGTGCATGGAGAATATTGCAGCAGCGGCAGTCTATTGCTTTATGGAGGTATATTGAAATCTCTCACTTTCCACCTACTCCCCGCGCGTCATTGAATATTTATCCAATTTCTCCACCACCATACTGTTATAGTTAGATGAGATATTTATGATCTCCAAAACAAAATGGGTCTATTTATCCATTCTGTAACTCTGCTGCGCCGACTGCCAATGCAGGCATGTAAACACATTTCTTTCTTGGTGAAAGTGGCAGAGGAACTTCTGAGAGAACAGCTTCAGAAATGAGGTGCCTCAGTCACTTCTGACACACGTTTGCATTTACATATTTTGCGTCTTTGTAATCAGCCTCACTGGCAGATCCAGTGCAAGCTTGTAGAGGCAGTCGATCACCTGGACAGGCTGTGACGGTGTCTCAGAATAGTGAAAACTGGTTACTTTTTTCATTACTGACCCAGTCGTGAACTCTAAGAATCACGTTTATATTTCTATGGCAACATAGAAAAAGAACAACCCCCCCCATACCCCTCTGCATGCACGTCTTACTAAATCTGAGCATCATGAAGAGCATTTAATCCAACTTTGAAAGGCAGAGTCTATACTGGTAATCTCACCTGATTTCTGTTTTGATTATAAAATTACAGGATGCACAATTACAATGGAAGTTGAAGCACATGAAACTTGCCAAAAAAGCATGCTTGATTTAGGATTTTTGGTTCTGATAATATAATTATAGATTATTAGCTCTTCATTAAGCCCTTTTTAAAACCCAGGGGGTTCTGTTAAAGTTATAGGACCCAAACTATTAAGTTCACATCCCTTGTTCTTTGTTGCATTTAATGTTTTGATTTCTTAAAAAAAAAAAAATCAGCTACGGATCTTTAAAGCCTGCATTTATAAAGGGTTTTAAGGTCACTGTCTTTTATTGTTATTGTTTGTCATTATTTGTTACCTATTGTGAGGCACTTTGTGGGTTTTGTCTGTGAAAGATGCTCTAAATAATTAAATGAATGAAGTTAAAAATACTTTATTTATCCCAGAAGGGAAATTCGATACTGTAAAAAGCTTACTCTTTTTTTTCTTTTTTTCTTTGTCTTTAACAATATAACATATGAAATAATAATGTAACAATAATAAGTCAGTTAGTCAATCTTGTTCTTCAGGGTGATGACTGCTGGCAGGAATGAATTTCTGTACCTCTGTATTATCTGTAATAATCTGTATTTACTGAATTTACCAACTTAGTTTTCAGTGGGGCTGGGCTGCAAGTTCATGGGTAGTGGTTAAAATACATTATTTAGTGCATTTTTGCAGGTTGTCATGGCAAAAATTGTCCCATGACAGTAAGGATGCCAGCTTGGAAGTAGCCTGAATGCATGTACCTGCTACCTCCCACCCAAAAAAGAGAGAAAAAACAAAGAACAACAACTAAAAAACAAACAAAAGACAAAAACTCTGCGCTCACAGTCCATATTGTGAGTTAAAAACTAAAGTGAATTCATCAACTCGACATTTAGTATCGATGTTAATATTAATTGTGTGACTGGTTTCAATTTAAAGTAACTTTTAGACCTTAAAAATACGGGTTTCTGACTCATTTTGATGGCACACCAACATTAATTATGCGCATTTTTGAACCGTCACAGCCCAGAGGCGCCCTGAGGCTCAGAAACTGCACTATGGAAGTTTTGTTTCCAGGACGGGGCCGTGACGTATTGGTTGTGCACCGCGTCACATATGAGCAAATGGATTTGAACCAGATATGAACACAGTGGGTGTTTTGATCGCGCATCATGTCAGATTTGGCAAAGAAACGCAAGGAAATATTACGGGAGGTAGAAAGGAAAAGAAAGAGAGGAAGGGACAGAACAAGAGTCAAGATAAGACTGTCTTTCACTGGCTGGAGTGAGCTCACAGTACAGGTACGATGAAAGATGGATGCTAGTTTAGCCGTCGATTGGGGGCGCGTCACTGAGAAAACTGCTAAAAGTTCCACTGTGAGCCTTTAACAAAGTCATCTTTATAAACATTTCTTTAGTCTGTAGATGAATTAACTGAAATTAAATGGTCATCACTAGCAAAGGATGACAGCACAACTATGCGAGTGTCATAGAATTCCAGTATTTCACAGTAGATCTGCTGAAGGATGAAGAAGAGTTGAGTAAGGGGTAAGGGGTGAGGTATGAAGAGAATGAACGGATGAGAAGATGGGATGGCTTTTAGAAATGACTGAGGAAAAGAGGAGGGAGGATGGATGAGGGAGAGGGAATGCGATGGAAGGATGAGGGAAGGAAAGGACTGAATGGTGAGAGAAGGGAAGAAGGGAGGTTAGATAATGGATTAAAGATGAGAAGGATGAAAGAGCAAGTAAGGGAAGAAGAGATGAACCCAAAACAACTTAAAACAACATGCAGCCAAAAGGATAAAGATGAGTAGATGAGGGATGGATGGATTAGGAATGGAAGGGTGGACAGGTGAGAGAAAGAAGGGAAGATGAAGGGAGAAAACGGCTGAAGTATCCATGACATTATCCCCATCTTCAATTTCCTTCAAATGCCTCCAAGAATGAATCATATATTGTTACACAACTTTCCGTTTAGTTTGGTTTAGAAACAAAATAATAAAAAATTAACCACAAGAACAACTCTGGAAATCTAATTAATTATTTTCAGGCTTCCTCTTCCTTGTTTCCCAAAATCTATAATGCCTTTGATTTATTCCAGTACTTCTAACATTGTCATTTGTGCCTAGTTTTTACACAGCTGGATTTCACAAATATGAATCATACAGCTACAGATTAGATGTAAAAGGCTTCAAGGAACCTCCTGCACATATTTTAAAATTTTGAACGACTCCCTTTAAAATGCAAGACAGAGATAACTATAATTTATCATGGAGAGAAGTGGCATTGCATGAGAATAGCAACTCTGGCTAGAGAGATCAAAGAGAATAATAATAAAAAGAAATATTAAAGGTCTCTGAGGGAAAATTAGGTCATTCTGTACCAACATATGTAATGGGTTTCGAAGGAAAAGGCAGCTCAGAAATATGCATTTGAAAAAATGTGATTCAAATACATACTATAAAAAGACATCATTTTACAGTTACATTTCATTGCATGTAAGAATTCACTCAAGTTCACACATAATAGTTTTTGTCTCAATAATGGTGCAATCTGTCCTCAATAAATCTGAGACACTCAGAAATTGAGCATTAAAGCCAAGGAGATGTCGAGCTTCATTTGGCAGAGGAAGACTTCACGCTTCCCTCCAAGAATCTCAGCGTGAACAAGAACTCAGATATTAGAACAAGACTGCACTTAAACACGTACATGAACATTCAATTTAACAACATGAAAAGTTTGGCACATATCGACCAAGTTTGGATTGATGGAGAGAGCCGTGGCAGAAAATAGAGCTGGCATGAGAGTTCATATAGCATGTCTGTAGAACTCTGATTGGACATCGCTATCAGCCGGTGGCCAAGCAGCCTGCTATAATGAGTCACTGATATGCATTCAATGGAAACTCTAGATTTGAGAGGAGTTGGACAGAATAGCTTCATCATTTGGTTAATCAGGCTGATTGATGCCGTTTTCTTCAAAAGAACTCGTCAACTTTCTTTTCATGCAAACTTCTTTTGCTTGATTTTGTAAGGACGTGAATTGTTCGTTAGGGGAGGGGAGTGTAGGTCGGACTATGCTTGATCAAAGATCATTTGATCGATGTGTTATCCAGCCATCTTGGATGGCTGCTCAGGAAAGCTGCACAGAGAAGATATGTAATATTATTCAAACATGGACTTCTAGGAGTCTCTTCAATGGAAAGTGGCAGAGCTAGTGGGGCAGCAAGTTAAATAAATGACAAACAAGATGCTTCCTTATTTCCACACAGCGATCCAATGGTGGCGTGAAAGTTGGTGAAACAGATGCATGGTAATTATGTTTGCTAATCACGCACACCACCCCTCTTAGTGGAATTCACTCTACAGAGCCACTGTGGCGAGTGCATGACTCCCACATGAATTATGGATGATCCCACAGGGCAAACACTGGGCCAAAAAGCTGTTAGACCCCATGCCCCTTCTAAGTGTGACATCCCTCCCTCCATAAAAATTCACTCCCTGTCTAAGCTGACATTGGATTGTCCTTAAAATCTCAAGACAGCAATCTTCATGGTATGTTATCATTACTACATGCCTAACTATCTTAAGAGTCATGGCTCCACTCTCTCATTCCCAGAGCATTAAGTACGGGCATTTTGTCAAAGCTAATAGTAACTTCAACATATGCACAAGGTGTCCTTTGGTGTCTGTGCTGCGACAAATTGACCACATTATAGTTCACACTGCTGCAACAAGTCCACAGGAAGCAGGAGGGTCAGTGGTGGAATAAGTTGCTGACATTTGATGAGCACTGTGTGATACTATTGTTTTTCCAGATAGGTTGAATAGTTATTAGCCATTGTTCACCATTTCATCCATACAAAAGAAAAAAAAGAAAAAAACAACAACAAAAAAAGAATTTAGTTAAATATCCCTCATATAGCACTAGTTCAAAGAAAAAAAAGTCACCTCAGGACACTTTGCATAAAGAGTACAAGTAATTCAATTGAAGCAAGCAGTTGGCAAGAGTAGAAAGAAAGAGAATAAGAGGATGTTTCCAGCTGAGACAGGATTACACTAGTATGTGTGAATGTAGCTGGATTACACAACACAACTCAGTCACATATAACTGTTTTACCAATTAAAAATCAAAGCTGTAAAGACAATAAATCTAGATTAATCACAAACCTAAATTTAACCACTTGACTACAGTTTTTTTTTCTTTTTTTTATTGATGGAGACTTGATGAAATTTCACACTTCACCCTCTTTCCTCCTGCCTGTCTGTATTCCAGTAAGATCTCTGCAGCATCATTAATCTGGTCTTCACACGTCAGTGGGGGATTTCTGTTGTTTGCATGCGCCAGCAACACTTGCTGGTCAGCCTGAATCTGAACTCAAGGAGACAGACTTTATTAGATGTGTGTATTAAACCAAAGTAGACATTAACCAAACCAAAGACTTGGACACTTTAGTGACCTTCCCTGCAGTCAGCCTGTCTGATGCAACTTTGCTAAAAGCATTGGTCCAGTTGCAGCTTTACTTCCTTTTTGTCTAACAAATCTTTTTTTTTTTATTTGAACTTATCAAGACTCATTGGTAATACTTTATGTTTTTTCTGTACCACTAGTGTCAAAATAACCTCTAAAAGCCGAAATGCCATGAACTGGTGGGTGGAGGAGAAACATACATTTCAAACATCCAACTGAAGGTGGGAAATAGACAGTACGAATAAATACATTCAACTTCTTTGTATATGTGTGTGAACAAGTATGTGAATGCCTGTAGTTCAAATGTAGGGAGAAGGAAAATCTATAGCTGTACAATTTTAAAGATATTTTCATATGCAACTATAATGAGGGATCAAATGACATTGAACCGCTTGGTGCAAGCTGACTTCTACCATCACCAAGCCATGGTGCAACCCAATGGTAGACTGATGCAGCCTCTGGATTCCCAGGTCTCTCCCAGCAGATGCTGCAAAGCTGATTGCACTTTCCACAAAAGACATTTAAAAGATCTGCAACATCATATGGGCCTTTTCCACTGCACATTTTCGTAACCCTTCCACACGGCACGGCACGCTTTATTTGCGTTCCCTCTGGGAAAACCCGTTACGAGCCGTTGCGATTTTCCGCACCCGTTTCAGAGCTAGCTCTAACCGTGCTGAACCTACACAAAACGTGACGTACCTGACGGCTCTGCACTGATTGGTCAAAGGAAATTTTTGTCATAAGCATCATATGTGTTTCGCCTCGCCTCTTCTAAAAATATCTGGCTCTGTTTTCGGTGACTACAAGCAACAGAGAAAACAACAGCAGTAACACCTCGATATCATCCAATGCCTCCATTGTTTTTTTTTACTTTACTTTACTAGACGACTGCTTCTCCTGTGTGGAAGCAAAAGCTGTCCTGGTCGTCTTTAGCTTGTGGTGCTGTACTGTGCTGTACCGTGCCCTGTGCAGCTGCAATGGGAAAGGCCTATTAGTGCGGACAATAAATGATCTCAGCTTCCTTTAGAAGTAGAGTCTGCTCGTATCTTTATTTTAGATGTATTCAGTGTTGCATTTCCAGTCTAGTGTGTTGTCCAGCTGAACTCTTAGATACTTGTATTCCTCTACCTCCTTTCCCATGATGTAAACACTGCTTTGTTTACTACTGTTCCTCCTGAAGTCAACAATCATCTCTTTAGTTTTGCTGGTATTTAAGATGAGGTCAGTGTTACCGCACCATTTCACACACTGACTAACCAGTTCCCTGTACTCGGCTTCTTGTCCATCACTGATACACCCCACAGCTATAGAGTAATCAGAGTATTTCTGCAGATGACAGGACTCAGAGCTGTACTGGAAGTCTGAGGTTAACAGTGTGAAAAGGAATGGTGAGAGTACAGTTCCTTGTGGTGCTCCAGTGCTGCTGATCACCATCTCAGACACACAACCTTTCAGTCTCACAAACTGTGGTCTGTTTAGGAGGTTGTGGAGGGATCCACCTGGAAGTTATGGAGCTAATCAAAGCAGGCTGAATAGTATTCAAAGCACTTGAGAAATCAAAGAACATGACCCTCAAAGTGCTCCCTGACTGGTCCAGATGAGAGTGGACTCTGTGAAGCAGGTACAGTAGATGATGGCGTCTTCAACCCCAAACTTATTATGATATGTAAACTGTAACAGGTCCTGACTTGCTTGTTGAGGTGAGCCAGTAAGAGTCTCTCCAGGACTTTCATTATGTGAGATGTCTGGCATCATGAAATCTCGCAGAACTTTTTTTCCCTTTTCCATCTGTTCTCCATGAAGCTGGAGGTAAATGTTTTTATATCTAATCTAAATGCATTAAAAGAAATGTGAGGCATGCTGTGTGGGCGTCACCTGCATTGTCATTCCCCACTTAACCCACTTGCTATTGTGTATTCGGCCAGTATGTGATGCATTGAAATAAATGTGGTGTGGAGGATAGAAGCAGCCCTGGACAGAGAAGCCATGCAGACGTGCAAACAATCAAAACAATCCAAGCCCCAAAGCCCATACAACATTGAACCATAGCTGCCCTGGCCCTACAGCACCCAACAGTCCCTGGCCAACACCAGCCCACCAGAAAGCCAAAGAAAAACATTATAAGAGATACAATCTTCTATTGTTTGGATATTTTCAAAGTATTGATGCCTGAACTTATCTGTCCCCCTTTGTTGGTGCACAGTTGTGATTGGAAGTTTACATGCCCTCCCATTAAAGAAAAGGCTGAATTCACAATAGTAATTCAAATAATAAGAAACTGAAAAAAGTAATAATAGACAAAAATTTACTAAAATTATAATTTAGTAAATAAAATATTGATTTTGAATTTTTCTTCTAAGAAATAATTACAATAAACAAACAAACAAAAAACTGTCCCAGAAAAAATAGAGCACCTTGCTCATGAACATTGGGTCAAAATACCTGTCAGCAGGTGCAGAAGTCCTACTGAACGTTACAGAAAACACCTGATTGCAGTGATTACCTCAACAACATTTCAGCTCAGGAGTACCATCATGCTTGTTTACTTGTTTTATTTTCTGTTTGCTTGTTTTCAATATTTCTGCTGAGCCACAATACAAAATCACTGTCATGATGATTTTATTTCTTATTACTTTTGTCAATTTCAACTTATTTCATTGGCAGCTGATTTTTTTCTGTCTTTAATGGAAGGGTATGTAAACCTCCGAGCACAACTGTATGTGGCAGTTGCAGTTTGCATTCAGGCAAAGAAGACCAGTGGTTTCATGACTAGAGTGCAGGTTTTAGATGTTTACCTGCTCTAACACACTTGACTAAAATGAAATACCAAGCTCCGCCCATTCTCAAATGAGCCATTAACATAAATCATGTGTGTACAAAAAGGAAACACTGAAAACTTTCAGCTTGGAAGTGCTCGATGACCAGATTCCCAAGACAAGTCCTCGTTTTGGGAGGACTTGTTCAAATGTAACAGAAATGGAAAAGTGCTTTATTAATCCCAGGGAAAATCATGTCTTTGTTATTCAATATTCTAGGTGAATATGGTGTGAAGATGTTGGTTGAATTCAGGTCAAGACAGTTTTGTTTGATTAAATTACATGCTATAAATAATAAAAATAATAATTATAATAATAATAATACATCTGATAGTTTGTCATGTGACTGCTGACCCCAAACATCTCCGGAGGATCCTACACAGCAGCACAATCATAGTCATCCAGTGCTTTGTAAAACTCTGCCTATCAAATTGTGGAAAGAAAACCCTCGCTCTTCATGCTTATTGAAAAAAAGTTCATTATTAAGGCTATTCTCAAGGCATAAGAAAAGTTAAGTGTATTTTTTTTTTCTTTAAAAGAAAATTGAGTTTCAGCAGCTGAAAGACTTCATTTTCTCTAAGATTGTCTCTTCTTTATGGTGTATTTGATTTATTATCACCATATTAGTCCCTTTGAGCCTCTTAAAATTGGACTAACAGCCATCGGCTTCTGTTTTTTGAGTAAAACAAGCTTTATATATTTCCTACTTGCTGCTGATGATTTTATTTTCTGAGGATGTAATAAAAGATACTATTGAGCCAGTTGAATGTTTTCAGCATGCACATACAGTGCTGTGTACTGGGCCTTTTGGCCTTTTTCCAAGCCATTACACCATCGCTTTAATGGCTCTGAGGAATTGGCAAATTCTCAGAGCAAAACGTGGCTCACATTCAGCCACCCCCTCTCCACCTTGCAAACAATGCCAAGTGTCTACAAGCTGTGGTTTTTAGATACACAAGTTTTCAACTAACACATGCTGACTCCTCAACTGGTGGCATGCTCAGGCTTTTGCCTTTACTCCATAATATCCACAATGACATGAGTGAATGAGCATAGCATTTGTTTGTAAGAGGAAATGATAGATTAGGGAAGCAGGACGAAGCAGGGGAAGCCTCTGAGCCGTAACAGCAGGATTAATTCCCTTATTAGTTACTCTGCAGTGACGCTACGGTATGAAAGTCTAATACCATCTTTTTATGGATTTGACTCAATTTAGATTACCTCCTGCTGCATGCGGCAAAGCGATCACAATGGCTCTCTGTTTCTGCAGCATTATTTATTTATTTATTTATTATCCTGATGGCTTCCTGTTGCTCTGTCATGATGCAGGAGAGCTATGGAAGAAATTTAAGATTGGCAAAAGCCTGAGCTGCCCTCAGAAGACATCAACATTAACAGGAAAACTGCAACTCTTTGCTCAGAGAGATCATTAAGGCAAACGGAGAACTTTCTTTACAAGTAAAGGAAAGCGGGCGTTGCAGTGAATGTAGTGATTTTCAAGGTGATTAAAAAGCCATTAGTGGAATGACTCTTGCAGGTAATTCACAAGGTAGTCATTCACCACCCAGTTAGGAACCAGGAAGGGCTCCGACTGAAGAAATGGCTGTTATTAGATGAAGATGTCATATCAAATTGCCCAAGTGAGAAAGCTCCCCCACAATCTCCTGACTGAGCTAAATCGCTGTCATTTGGAAAGATAGGCTTTCATTTCTTCTGGCATTTTTTCATCAAATAGCAGGATCCCCGGAAAAGCTGACGCTTATTTGCAAGGGAATTATTTAATGGAAGACTGAATAAAAATGACTAATTAGCTCATATGTTATCTGTCAACATTTAGGAGCAGATTAGACAGATCAAACGAGGTGTTGGAGCGTTTTCAGAGATTTCACAATGACTTCTTTCACAAACATTTTTTACATATATATCAAAAACACAAGTGAAAAAGAAAAAGCTGTTCTCACGCAGCAGAAACTATTATCGAACTCCGTGACGCCATTATTTTGGTGCCATTCAGGAGTGCTTACTGAGTTGTACACAGCATGGTTTTCTAATGTATATTTGTACTCTACATTGACCACAAACCCTGCTTCCATTTCAAATTATAATCATGATGAAAATCTATTTCTGTTCATGGCTTATTGGCTCCCATCGCTCATTCCAAGCCCCATTATTTTTTGAAGATTGCTTCTTTGTGTTTGATGACATGAGTTCACCAGATTCAACAGAGGGATGCGTTGTTGGTCCACAAAGATCAGGTGATGCTCAGTATTTGAATGCAGCTATGCTGTAACTGGTCTGTAATTTCTCCCTCTACCTGGCTCAGCATTTCTCACTTTTACCTTCACTCAGAAAATCTCAATTTCCAGGTTTTGCCTTCTTGTATGATTCAATCTATTTGTCTGACCTGTTATACTCCCGATGCTAATTTATTTCCTCACTTGAAATGGACTACAATGTGATGCTATCATCCAGGATCTGAGAAATTGTTGACAAAAATGAAAGAAATATATGCTGACAGCCAAGAAGTCTACTATAGATCAGTTGTCAGAAAGCTTCTTGGTTTAATTGGATGAATTCATGGAGCATTTGGCAAAAGGTCTCTTTTGATTTCTCTGTTGAATGTCGGAGGAACGACGTTGTGCTTCTGCGTTTTGTTTCACTTAAGCGAATCGCCGGGGATATCTGTTAGAATTCATAAGATGTGCTTTTGTAAAGCATTTCCAATTATGCATATTGGCAGATTTAAGGGGCTTTCAGGTTTATTCTGCCAAGCTTTAACTTTATTCTTTTAAGTTTGTCCCCCTGTTGAATTGCAGGTTGTGTTCTCCATGGATTAAAAGTATAAACCAGTAGAAGGAAATGTGCTAGAAAATGGCAACAATATACTTTTTAATTACTGCAATCTTCATCATGTAAACATAGTGGAATGTCTTGTCTGGATTGGGAATGAGATATGCCCCAAGTGGAGGAGTTTGAGCATCTTGTGCTCATGAAAGGATAGAGCAGGAGAGGATTGATGAGGGGTCAGCATCAGTCTCTTGCAGTTTAGAATGAGTTGAAGTGGAAGGTGAAACTCTGGATTTACTGGTCCATCTATAGTCTTACTTCTACTCTTCTTAGTTGAAGGGGAAGGCCAGGACATGCTGGCAAGCCGAACACTCGACTGGCCTGGAAGTGCTGAATGAGCCGGAAGAGAAAAGAGTCAGAATTTTCCAACCTGACTTTAAGTGGATTGATTTCCACTTACAGTCATCCTCAGTATATTCATACCCTCCCATTAAAGGAAGAAGAAGGGGGGAAAAAAAAAACAGCTGTCAGTGAGATAAGTTGAAATTGACAAAAGCAATAATAGATCAAAATGTAATAGAAATGATAAAAGATTTGTAATTGTGGTTCAACAGATAATATATTACCAAACAAATATTAATTTACAGGTCCCATATACAGCCATCGAAAAAAAGAAGACACCACCCTTGTTTTCTCATATTTCTTGGTCGTTTTAATGCCTGGTACTAGTAAAAGTACATTTGTCTGGACAAATATAGTGATACCAACAAAAATAGCTTATAAGAGTTTAATTTAAGAACTGATATCTGGTCATTTTCCATGCTTTTCTTCATAAGTGATTTTGGTTATTAAGTTCTTACATCAATAGCAATGGCATTGTACTGCCAAAAACAGTGCTTTTATGCATTCTATATTTCCTTTTCTGTCTCTTTTAGTCACATGATTCACACCACAGTTGGTATTCGATTGCATAGCCATTATTTCTGATGACAAGGGCAGTCTGTTCATTTTTTTTTTTTTGAGGACGGGTATAAATATATATATATATATATATATATATATATATTTATACCCGTCCTCAAAATAATACCCTCTATAAGAAAAAGCTAAATTCACACTAGTAATTCAAATAACAAGAAACTAAAGAAACTAATAACAAATTAAAATGTAAAAAATTATAAGTTGGCCAAACAAAATATTGCTTTTGAATTGTGGTTGTAAATTAATAATAATAATAATAATAATAATAATAATAAAAACAAAGCTGTCCCAGACACATTTGAGCACCTTTCCCATGAAGAGTGAACCAAAAATACCTGTCAACAGGTGTGGAAGTCTTTTTGAACATTATAGAAAACACCTGATTGCAGTGAATGCCTCAAAGTGTTGCTCAACAAAATTTTAGCTTCGGAGCCCCATCATGCTTGTTTACTTGTTTTATTTTTTGTGTGTTCTTTCAAACCACAATTCAAATATCTATCTATCTATCTATCTATCTATCTATCTATCTATCTATCTATCTATCTATCTATCTATCTATCTATCTATCTATCTATCTATCTATCTATCTATCTATCTATCTATCTATCTATCTATCTATCTATCTATCTATCTATCTATCTATCTATCTATCTATATATATACAAACATATATATACTGTGTATATATATATATATATATATATATATATATATATATATAGTATGTATATGTGCATGTGTGTAATTGTTAAGGCTCAAAATAAAAAGACAAATAAACAAACAAACAAAAAAAAAACACAAAAAACAACAAAGAAACAAAAAACGTCTTAGTCTTCTTCCGAATTAGCAAGCGTTGCTTATTTTACAGGTGCTGCAGTAGTTTTAGATGTCTGTCTCCATCATGTAAACATACAACTGACTAGATCATTTTATTCAGGATGCATCCAAACACTTCAGCTAGAGTTTCTGATCAGATTTATTTCGGTCTAACAGATGAAATAATTGTTTATGTAAACCTAAAGCTAGTGACATTTAATCTCAACAAATCTTAACATGTGAATGTTCCTTTTACAATTATAAGCCCAAACTTCCCACTAAATGGTAAAAACAGTGAAGCCTTTTGGATGAGAGGTGAAATCGTGCACCTTTTAAAGTGCAGTTGCCTTTATTCAAACTCTTATGTTTTTCCTTGAATTTATGACTCATGCCAGAGCAAATGGCCTACAAAAGGTCCACTGCAAAAGTAACTCAGTAAAAAAGATTAAATGGGAAACATTGGAAAAATATTAAAGAATGTAGCTTTTATATCCCTGCAGCTCTTGCTTGAACCCCATTATGTTCCTACTGAATAACTCATTGGTTACTCCATCTAATCAAAGACTTAATGCCCAACATCATGGCCACATTTCTCCAATAGCAGCCTTATTTATTATTTTCATTCATGCAGTGCAGCATTCAGGCACTCCATTGTGTTAAATTAACCCTCATACGACAAAACTGAACCCTGCTTGAGCTTGATTAGAAATTCTGATTAGATTGAATGGAAATCTATATTGAACACGAGGATGCAAGTTTATAAATTGAATATGTGTACTGCAACTATTTTTCTATCTATTCTGATAGTATTGGTTTCATATTTTCTGTGCAAGTCTCTAAATAAGTTTTCAGAAACCAGGACTTAAAGTTCTGTAAATATTGTAGTCACTGTAACAGGGTATGCTGCATTTGTTTATCATTTGCAGTGTGGATTTTTTCAGTGTATGTCACATGTATTAACAACTGTTTCAGACAGAATAACAAAAATATATTTGTAAGCGAGTTGCAGCTGCGGCGTTCCTGGACTTTATTGGTTTCTTTGTATTCTTGCTTTGATCCTTTTAAGGTGTACACATGTGAAGCTGAACTGTAAAGCACAAAGAAGCACACTGCCTCGTTGTTTAACTGTTACACGTCAAATCAGTCCAAAGGGCTTTGGGAGACTTTCTGGTTTGAAGACAAATTGTTCCCGTTTGAGTTCAAGGTTGGTGAAGATCAGGTTCTGAGGAAATGGAAAAGACAAGTGGAGGCTGCAGCTTCTTGAAAGGCACTCGGAGAAATGATTCGTTTTTGTCCATAAGAGATAGGACCTGAGTGATTCCCCTTAGACTTTAGGCCTTTATTAATGCCCAATGTGCAGGTTTTCTCAAAGGGACGCATGACCGAAGACAAGCCTCCACTTTCATCTCCCACTTAATGAGAAAAGGCCAGATAACCATTGAGCCCCTCCAGGCCTCAGCAGAGATATGAAGGCCTGGTTCTTGTTGTAATCTCCCAACATAAAGCTTCATGCTTCACTGCCTTGGGTCAAGAGCCACTTAAATAAGTCAATATACACATTTAAACACCATGTACAAGATATGTATTTTCTCTTGTAGTGGATATTGGATATGGCTCAAAGACAGCCTCTCTTGAAGAACTATCACGATCCCCTCAGAGCTTGTAATTTTCAAGTTTGCCCCCAATCATGCTTGCATATTCTGTCAAGAGTCAGGGACTATATTAAGAATTGAGGTATTTTGTTAATGATCTACATTGTACAAGTAAGAAAAGTTAAATTATGGTGCCACTTATTAATATTCTGAATGGTCACATGAGCAATAAGCAAGAGAAAACTGAAGAGATGGAAACATCCATCATCCAGCTGTGCTCTTCCTGACTGTACTGAGCACTTTTACCTTATAACTTAGCTTTCCCTTGCAAAGACATCTCTTTGCAAGAAAAATATCCCGCACATTACACAATATAAAATGACAGCGTCTTAGACTACATCCCGTAGTAAATGGACTGAATGTAAATTGTTAATTTATGTGTCACATCTGCAGAAAGTTGCTCCTCCATTATTATGGTTGCAAAACAACTTTCCCTCTGCTGGTGAGCTGAAGAATGGCACAGGCAAGGGCATAACCATCATCTCAGAAGTAAGGGGGACAAATTTTGCAGTGATTTATTATTCTCTCACACTCAATTGCACCTTTGCTTGGTGGCTAAAGAACCACATAATCCCAACAGCCTCCGTCCAACACCAGGGGATCAACATGCTAAAAGAAATCTACTGTTTTAGCTGCCAAGGTCTAGTTGAGTTGACACAATGACCCTTGAGCATCTACTGGACATCTCCTCATTGACTCTGCTCTTTCTGTTATGAACATTAAAAAATAATGTGGAAAGCAAAATTTTGAAATAACATTACAAAGAGTAAAAATTGTAGTGGAATTTAACCTCTAAATCACCTTTAACTCATAGATTTATTTATTTTTTCTCAGTCACTTATATTCTTTTTTCACCTGTGCAGACCCTGCATGGTCGACTCTGCTGCTGGCCTCTGGTCCATCTCCTCTCTGACTCTGCTCTTTCAATTTTGGCAGTAAAAATTAAAAATAATGTGGAAATTTTGAAATAGCATCAGGAAGAGAAGCAGTAAAAATTGCTGTGGAATTGAACTTTAAAGTCACTTTTATGCTATAGGTATTTTTACCTTCCCTGAATTGCCTTTATTTGAGACCAAAGGACTGATTTTAAATATATGAAAAGCAGTTGTAAGCACAAGTTTCGCCCAGAAATGAAAGAGGATTGGACTTATTCCAAGAATAAACTAAGTAGCAAGTAATGTAACAGCATTTGAATTAATGACGGTAGCTTAGCATATTGTAGCATGTTTTACCTTGTCATCATTTAACTACCAAGTATAACATTATTTTGCATACAACGTTACACAACTTATATGGTTTGCTCGGATTAAAACTGCAGGTTTTTTTGCCTCTTGCTAGCTCTGGCTGGTTTGCTTAACGGCGCTCGCTGTTCACGACTGTGCGAAACGCAGGATGGTAGGGGAAGGTCCCACCTTTTTACGCTTCTGCTTGGCTAGTTCATTTGGCCCTGACGTGTCATCTCATGTTGAGTCAACCTAAACACTTCCCCTATCCTTTTCCCTAAACCTAAAGCTCGAATGAGCCAATCAGAGATGAAAAAGGTGCTACCTTCCCCTACCATCTTGCGTTTCGCAAAGGCGCTCACCGTTCAGCATTGCTCAGCAGAAGTCTCCTGTCGAACACCTGCGTAGCATGTGTATGCTCATGGTGCGTTCACAGGCGGAAAACATGTTACTACATGCTAATAACGGGTTGGAACGGCTGAAAGAAGTGCGGGGGACATGTCATGTCCTGTCAATCATCGCGCCCGGCACGCATAACGTGCAACAAGGTTTTTCTACGCCTCCTTGACGTGCGTCGGCCATTGACTTTGCATGTAAATCTGACGCCCTTGACGCCCAAATCGCGTTTGGTGTGAACACACCTTCATACTTCCATGCGTCTTCTTCGTTCCCTTGGATCATAAATCAGTTTGTCCACTAGGCGGCAGCGCTGTCTGTCCCTGTGCCCCGGTGATGTGATGTCATAGATATGAGTGTATTTTCAGACACACTCGCACACCCTCTTCACAACAGCTCCAGCCATGTCTACAGATGCTCTCTGTTTGTTTGTTCTCAGGCGCTTTTATTGGGCTATTTGACGCCAATGTTTTTGTGTTTTTGTTCCGGTTCCTGTTCTTCTTCTCTGGTTTGTTCCTTTTGCTGACAGGACATCAACTACACAACACTCACTGCTCAACACTGACCCCGTGGTTTCCGGTGGTATTGCTCTGTCTTCTGCGTCGAGTGACGGACCAATGAGCCCCTCGAAAACGCACCAAATTACGTACGTAACCGATGCAGACGACGGATGAAACTGTCCGTCCGTCTGTGTATCCGTCTTCTGTGTCGAGCATAAATGGGCCTTAAGGGTCTTAGAATATATGAATAGTATGACTTCAGTGTGAAAATGTTTCCAAAAGTTGGAAAACAGAAAACAAAAGAAACAAACAAACAAAAAATATAAAGAGAAAAAAGTTCTCAGAGATGATTTGCTAAATTGTTTGCAAGTAAGAGACACAAATGATGCCTTGCTTTACCGAACCAAGCTCTTCCGCTTGCCATGTGATCTATCTAATATTCTGTGGCCCATCGAGTCAGTTTACTTACTGCACAAGTCCACCACTTTTTGCCTCATTTTTTTTGCCTGAAACCTGCCTGGAAACACGATAAGCCGGCTGATCTTAATGCCACCATTGCTTCTGCAGCTCAAACACTGCATGCAGCTCGTTTTCCAGCCCTCCACTACCTAAGCCTGCACCTGTAGACTCCAGGTAGGGGGGTTTCTCATCCCCTATAACATCAAATTGAGTAAACATCTACACAAAGACTGATGGGATTGAAGCCTCACTTCAAATTTCCATCATTTTCCTTCAATCATACTCCTTTCATAGACATTCATGTGAGCTGTCTGACTGAACTGGATTTAAAAAAAATCTATTTGAGTCTGAGTCTTTCAAGGGAGAATTGTTAGCAAGCAAAACAGTATGCAAGCTGGAAATCCTCCATGTAAGGGATGAAAAATACTAAGAAAAAGAAATATACAGACTGGAAAATTCCATTAAAACAACTTAGATGGAAACTGATGGGAAAAGCTTTGCTTTTTTTCAGCAAGGCAATGCACACAGTCTGCTCTCAGCGCATTACTAAACTAAACTGCCAGTTTGATTCAAGTCAGAAGAAAACATTTGCTCCTTAATTACACAGTAGTATTTAAGAGGCGATCCAACAGAGAATGAACATCTTGATGTATTGTTGTCTAATTTTTGATCTGAAATTTCTTCCAAATGCAGCCCGACACCTTTCCAAAAGTGATTAATGTTCATATGCGGATCATTTTGTGGGTCGAAAATGCACAAAGTTATCAATAAGCATATCAAACCTTGTCAATGCTTGCAGAAAAATGAGAAACAGTGTTGATTTTGTTTTTGATGAGTGTTTTGGCTTCTGTTGCTCTGCGACTCGCTCATATTTTACAACACGTGTAATAGCAGGGAAGAGTTTAAATCGAACGCTGTGTCTGTGCAGCAAAGCAATTTGTCTTCCTTTTGTTTACTATGCATCGCAGATGTACTGCAGATTGGTGTATTCAAGAGAACCCCCCCCCTTTTTTTTTTTTTTTTTGTCTATTTCATTATTTCAGTCTCAGTGTTTGCTCCTCACTGCTGTCAGTGATTTATTGAAGAGCCTATTTGGAAACTTGGTTTGAATCTCAGAAATAAGCACTTTGCTTGTAAATTCTCCAGATGAATTCGTGATAGAATATGACACATTTTTAACAAAATTTCCCAAAATTGCAATAATTTAGGTCTCATGAGAGTATCATACAAAGCCTTTTCCCCAGACACCTTAAGAACATGTGCCATTATTAGTTAACCGCAAACATCAATATCAATTATCTGATTTCTGGCTCCCGTCCTCCCATCCTCGCTCCGAAACTGCAGCATCCTCACTCTGATTAAAGCTTTTCTATAATAGGATTACGGCCAGCAAACGGGAAATAGATGTGCAAAGTGAATGTTCCAGAAGTCAATGTATTCCTCTGTCTCTGGTGGTAATTGGATTTTAATTGTTGTGCTGAAAGGACATTGGAAGTAAAATGGATATATGTAAAAAATAAATAAATAAAGAGGTAATCATTAGAAGCTATGAAGCAAACCAAGCTATGTAAATCTTTGTTAGCTGTATTACTACAAAGGTTGCATTTGCATGTGTTCGAATCTAAAAACAAACTAAAAACATTTTTAATGTTTTTTCTTGAGTCTATTCTATTTTGTAACTTTGACTGTGAGGGAAAAATCTATAAGAGATCAAAGTTAAAACTTATATTGTTATGGTCTGTGAATTTTGGTTTGTGTCTTGGCTTTTGGTTTCTGTGGTTCTGATTTAATCTGCGGGTTTTATTGGGTTATTCTTAGCTTTCTAGTATTCTTTTCTCCTTTTCAGCTCCTGTTTATTCAGTTTGCTTTCTTGTTTTCTGTCTCCTTCAGAGCATATTTATCCCTAGAAGTCCTCAGTTACCTTTGTCTTGTTACCACCTGTTCCCCATACTCATTACTCACCTTCATCCAGTAATATAATCACCCTCCCACTATATGTCCCTCTTGGTTTTTATTGTTGTGTTGTATGATGGTGGTAGGTTGGGTTCCCCGTTAGAACTGTTTTTTTTGTTTTTTTTGCTGCCTTTCCGTGTAATGTTTACATTTTCTCCTGGCTTCCTCCCACAGCCCACAAACTAAGTTAACTGGGTTAACTGTTGTTTCTAAATTCCCCCTGCAGGTGAGAATGAGTGGTTGGTTTTCTGTTTATATTGGCCCTGTGATGGACCAGGGCATCCCCTGCTTCCACCCAATAGCAGCTGGGATGTGCTCCAACACCCCCACCATGAAGCTGAATTGGAATGAGTGAGCATACGAACATGGATGGATTGTTTTGATGTTTTTTTGCCAGATTCTTGTCCCAGAGCTTCTTTTATTAGAGTCTGGATTGCCTTTATGCCTCAGCTTTGGTCCCTGTTTTGTTGAGGGGTTTTGTATCTTGGATTTCCTGCCTTGGCAGCACTTTCAGTTTGTTTAAAATGAAGCTTTCTGGTCCTGATGCTTGCCTGCCTGCCTCCCAGTTTGGGTCTTCCTCACATTATGGATTGTGACTTATTTAGTGGCAGCAAAATATTGCTGAATCAGAAACGGTGCGCAAACATTGCTTTGCATTGTGCTTCTGGGAGTTTAGGTGTGGCTTTCAGAGCTTAGAGACACATTATTAGCAGTTTGATGTATAACAAATAAAGTAAAAACACAAAAAAAGGGAGGAAGTTCTTGACACATTCTGTTTCCACTGCTTAGCAGTCAGTCCTGCAGATTTCACTGCTCAAATATAACGCAGCTAGATGGTACAGAGAACTTTTTAGTTCTCACAAAACTACACTATGTTGTGTCCCGAATCGGTAGTGGTGGATCTAGAAAAATATTCATGGGGTGGCAAAGGAGGGGCAGGAATTTTTCAGGGGTGGCAACTGAAGCAGATGATTACTGTGACAGACTGACAACCTGTCCAGGGTGTACCCTGTCTCTCGCCTGATAATTACTGGGATACACTCCCGTGACCCTGAATTGTACCAAGCAGTACAGAAAATGAATGAATATATACAGTTGTCCTCAAAATTATTCATACCCTCTAATCAAAGATGGGAAAAAAATCTGCTTCAGGTGAAATGAGTTGAAATTGACAAAAGTGATAATAACTAAAGATTCTATAAAAAAAAAAAAAAAAACATTACATTAATTTTGTATTGTGGTTTGAAAGAAATATTAAAACAAGCATAATGGGGCTCCGAAGTTGAAATTTTGTTGAGCAAAACTTTGAGGCAATCAGATATTTTCTGTAATGTTCAGAAATACGTCTGCACCTGTTGACATGTATGTTGGTCCTCTGTTCATGGAAGTGCTGCTTTAATGTGTCTGGGATTGTTTTGATTGCTTAGTTTTTTTTTATATATATTGTTTTCCAACACAACTCAAAAGCAATAATTTATTAAGCTAAATTATAATTTTGTAAATTTTTATTTATTATTAGTTTCTTTAGTTTGTCGATGTCCTCCTGCTATTGACTGAAGCTGTGCAGGTCTGTATAATTGTATGATCCAACTAGCGAAACATCTGATGACGTCATTTTAATTTTCAAACTTGTGTCCACACAGATGTTAAAATAAAAAAGATATTCATAAAAAACAGCAAAAACTTACACTTGTAAAGAGCCGATGTATCCACCGTAGATTCGTTTGAAGCACCGCTCTCTGCTGCCCTTTTTCCGCTAATGAGTTCGGTGAGTGTCCACAGTCACGTACTCTTTTATCCTCTTTTCTTGTGTGAATATCTAGTTCAACTTCAAACTTTAGGTTAGTGAGGAAATTTTAGCATTTTTTCAAGATGTTTATATTTAATGAACTTTTCTTTTTCAAAAAATGAACATGAAATTTCTTGAGGAACACAAGTGGTTTCAACAATACTTTGTCACATTTGATTATATTTTATTTTCTTTATTCATGTGATGTATTACATTCAGTCAACATTTTATAATATTTTTTATATGACAAAATATCAATACAGATTTTAATATAAACTCATATACATATGAATGTATTAAATTAATTCTCCCTTAAAACTTCTCAAGTATGGAATTTTTTACATATATATATATATATATATACTCTTAGCATTATTATCAAATCATTGAAACAGGACACTACATGTTCATTGTAACTCACAGATCATAAGGGATCTGCAAAATCACTTACTGAAATATTGACTCACAGGTATCTGGAACTATGTGTGAGGTAATCCTGACCTCATAAGATAACCTGAGGTCACACCTGGAAGGTCATTTTCAAATACTTCATATTAGACATCATATAGACATTTAAAAAGATTCCAAGCTCTGGTGGACAAACTGTTTGTATTATTGTTTTAAATGTGACATCAATAATTTACGTCACGGGCCAGAATGGACCATCTGGCGGGCCGGTTTTGGCCCCCAGGCCTTATGTTTGACACCCCTGATGTAAACCCTTAATTCTGAGTGAAAACAATAATTCCGAATAAAACTTAATTCCAGACTAAGGGTTTGGTTTATTCCTCTTTTAATTCCGGATAATATAATTCCCCTCACATGCAACTGTTGATTCTGCGCATGCTCCTTCCCTTGTGTTATTGCTTTTAAAAAAGCAACTAAAGAAGACTGTTTTTCAGAGCAAATATCTATTCATGTACTTTTACTTGTATTTTTTGTTGTGTTTTTGTGATGTGAAGCATTTTGTGAGTGAAAAGCGCTACGTAAATAAAGTTGACTTACTTACAGTACTCAGTTCATACTTTGTCCTACTAAATGGTAAGGTGTCACTTATTTCCACCTCAACACATCATTTCTCTCCATACTCTACATCAGGGATGTCCAAGTCCAGTCCTCAAGAGCAACTTTTACAGCATCCTTTCTCCAACACACCTGAATCAGATGTCTTAATTCTCTCATGCACATGTCATTCAGCTCTGCAGAGGCCTGGTAACGAGCCATTTATTTGATTCAGGTGTGCTGGACAGAGATGCATCTAAAAGTTGCAGGGTAGTGGCTTTCGGGGACTGGACTTGGGCAGCCCTGCTCTTCGTGCTTTCTGTATTGCACACACTGAGTTCTGCCCCTTTAACCAGCAGACAATAGTTGCACGAGGGACATGATGTCGCCTCAGCCACCTGAAAATGAGACAAAAATATTTTCCAAAAATCCCAGGAGGGGAAGATGGACACACTTGTGTTATGCTGAGAACTTCATGTCCATTGTAAAATGATGGACCCTGTAGGTTTGAAACCTGGACTCGATGGCGTGTAACATGACAAACGACTGCAAGGTTTTATTTTATTTAATTTCAATTGAAAAATAGCTCGAATTCAGCTGTAATTCATAAAACAGTCTATTTTTTAAATCTATCATTAAACATGTCTAGTACAAAACTTTACCATCTTTTGCCACTTGTTCACATATTTTCCAGTCAGATGAAATCTAAGTCTGATAGAAAAGCAACACAAAACTAACTTTTGCTCAGCACATCAAAAACCTGTCAGATTGTGCTAAGAATTTGTGCATCATTTCCCCAGTGAAATACGTTTGACATTTAAAACCACACATATCAATTCCTTTCAAGAGTGGCCCACAGCTGCTATAAACATGACACATCAAGTATCCCAACATCCAGCTATTTGCTGCCATTTTGCTTTTCTTTCTTTTTTTTTTTTTAACCTGAGTTGCGTGTAAAAAGTGGGACCAAACCTGTCACTTGCTTTGTGTCAGTGGGATCTATAAGGCAACATATCCTTTTCGTACATAAAAGGGTTGTTGGAAATGATTGTGCTTTATCCTACAGCCTGCTCTTTCCTTGCAGCTCCTCATTTTCTGACTCCAGCAGTCAGTTTGATGGTTTGAGACCAGCACCCACTGGTGATTCCTTTGGGGTTTCTCACCCTCCTGGAAGCAGGTTTAGTTTAAAAAGCAGGCAGTTAAAAAATGTGTAACTGTAAAACATTGTGCTCTCCCATTTCATTCCAACCTGACATCTTGGCAAAGTGAAGTGCATGTCAGTGTATTGCCTGCTGGTAAAATATATATGGCCACATATGCCAAGGTCCTCAAATAGCAACAAAACTCCTCATTATAAGAGAACCTAGATGGAAGTTGGCAGAATCAGTCCACTAACTTTTTTTTTTTACTCCGGAGAGGCAGGTTTCTGTGTGATATTGCAGTAATCCTCGTCCTGGTGACCTGCTGTCCCGTGTTTTAGGATGTTTCCCTGCTTAAACACACTTGGCTGCAATGATCATTAACTGGCCTGTAAGAAAACTTGATGATAAGTTAATAAGTGTGACAGACGAGGGGTGCATTTCACACCTGCCCTCAAACTGTAGTTTATTTGCTGTAATGTTTCCCTGCTTTCAAACTTGCTAACACCATCCAACAAACTTTTTCTGATTTAAACCTGTTTTTTTAATGCAAATAAAACTAAAGTCACAGTGTTAATTCATTCAAAGTCCAAAACAATTAACCTGCCGTTAATTAAAACAGCACAGGGAACCCACATTAAACTTGAACTACAGCACCTACACTGCAAAAACTCAAATCTTAGCATAGTATATTTTTCTAATTTCTAGACAAAATATCTTATTACACTCAAAATAATACAAAATTACTAAAAGAGAAACATTTCAGTAAGATATAAGATCTTGTTTCAATTCTTTTTTTGCTTGTAATAAGCAAAAAATCTGCCAATGGGACAAGCAAAATTTTCTTGATGTCTTGAAATGAGATGCATTGTCTTAAAACAAGATAGATCTTATAGCTACCTTACCGAAAAGTTTCTATTTAAGCAATTTGTCTTATTTTGAGTGTGATGACTAGAAATGAGAAAAATATACTTGTATTGAGTTTTTTGAGTAAACTCAAATCTTAGCAAGTATATTTTTCTAATTTCTAGTCCAAATATCTTAGAGGCAGCTGGTTTGACTGCAGTCTGGAGCCGACAGCAGTCCTTTGCTGGTACTGACCCACCAGCAGTACTTGACACTATTGCGGGTCGTAGAAGGAGAGAACGTGTGGTGGAAATGGAGCTCAGAGCTGGAGCTGAGCGCCATACTCATTCACGCTTCCCATTTCCACCAAAGGCCCCCCCACCCCCCCCCCGGACACTTAAGGTAAAGGTGCACAGTCAGGACAGGTGGGAACGGGTTGTAATGATGAAGTTCACTGACTCCGACCGGTGTGACAATTTTCCGATGTCATGCCTTCACCAAACTTTCCCAGATGAGTGATGGAGCCACGCGAAGTAACTGTTTGCACACCAGTTCGTCTCGGAATGCGTGTTGCCATGGTGATATATAAACTAGCAAGCTGTGCAGAGCACTGTCTGATCGCTGGTACAAATACTCCCTGTAGTTTACTCAAAAGACCAAGAATCCTTGCAGATAGAACATGCACAGAACACAATTTAATGTTCCTTTCAATGGAGATATTCTGATACGCGTTTACATGACCAAATATTCGGGTTAGAAAAGGAGTAACCCAGGGGTAATATTTGGGTTATTAAAAACCTGAAAATAAGCATATTAGGGTTTTTACTGCTGTTTACATGGCCGTGTGCAACCGGGTTATTGCTATCCGGTTATGAAAGAGTTATGAAAGAGTTATTGGTTGCATGTAAACACAGTGAATGACATTTTCAGCCCTATGTCTGGCAAAATATCCTACTGATACTGTCCTGGAGATGGCTGGCAGTGGCAAATGAAACTGTTTATTTAATTTTTTTTACGAGTTGTCTTTAAAAATAATTTTCTTTTTTAAATTCCAAACTAGTCAGAATTATAAAACTCTGAGAAAACATAGGATAGTCAGCATTGACAGTGTCACTGGATTGCTGTATTCTTCGCTCTGTATCTCTAAAATCACTTTGAAATCACTCTTAAATCGTAGGTTTGCAAGCAATCTGGAAGAGTCCACAGACTGATGTCATAAGCAATCCCTGCTCAGTTTCCTGAGAAAACAGCAGATTTTTTTCCCCCTGTTGTATCCTGAATCTTTAGCTGTGTTTGCTCATAGCTCATAACAACAATCATGTCTATGAAATAACCACAAGTCAGCTCGATAACCAAGAAGCTGTAGATTTACAAAAGAAATCTGAGCATGAGGCCATTATTTCCTCATGTGGGAGGTTTTATTACGAGAATCCCTGCTTGGTTTCAGCTGTGACCTCAGATATCTCAAAGCTCCAACTGGATTAGGCACATTGAACTATTGGAATCAAAATAGCTGGAATAGAACGGCTATAAAAAGAAAAAAAAAAAGGTTGTATTTCTCAGAAGGCATTAGCCCAGCCCACTGGGAGACAGAGTGTGCTGCTGGCGTGTGGAGGAGATCAGAGAAAGGGGATCCTTCTCTGCAGCTCCATTGTAGTCCAGGTATCATAGATCAAACAGAGCAATCCCTACAGAGCTCCCCAGAAAGTGCTTACCTGGAGGCAATCGCAGGCAGCCCAAAAAAAAGAAGCATGGCATATGGCCTTTTGAAGATAGTGGTTTGAGATTACAGCACGTCCTGAATCAGAAGGAACTAAGAGGGATTGAACTGTGAGTGTTTTGGTAAGAGACAGGATGACAGATAAGGGAAGGGTAGAAAATCTCAATGCAGCGGTTTTAAAGAATATGGCAAAATATGAAATATACAAACAGTCCCGTTTAGATACAGATCTGTACTACCAGGGGCTTGAAGCTGCAACATGTTCCAGAGCTTTTTTTGTGAAGTCAGATTAATTCCAAGGCAATTATCGCTTGTTTTCTTCAGTGGGTGGACACAACTTTTTTGTTTAGTCCAATCTCTTGCTCTATTGTTCAACCTGCTCTGCTCCATTCAACTGAAGAGGCCTAAAGTCAATCCTGCCTGCTTGATAATAGCATAATTTATGACAATTTTGGAGGCTGTGTGTGTTCCCGCCATCATCAATCACTGTTTCTGACAGCTGTTCCCTGGAGAAGTCCAGAGTCTGCCACCGCTGCAATGCTATTTTATCTTCCAAATATCTGAGTAATAGAAAAATTGCTTCATTGTTCTCTAAGGGGTTTGATATAAAGGCGCTTCACTTGACCGAGACTTATTACCAATCTATTTGTGAGGCGACGTCTTGGTGATATTTTGTCTGATAAGATGGCAATTTCAATAAGAGGCTTCACTGGCTTTTGGCCCTGGTGGGCTTTGGGTTGAGCAAGAGGGATAAATCTCACAGGGGGAAGCTTGATGAAATGGGCATTTTGCAAAAGTGAGATAAAAAAAAATAGAAGGAAAAAAGCCCTCCCCTACATTTTTCCCAGGACTCGTAAGAAGTTTTCTCTGTGGTAACTGGAAGTGAGATGCACAACCAAGAAGATGCATAAAAGTCTGGTTGGTGTTCCATCTATTTTCTACCCTGATAAGGGGGTACAAAGCTGTGTGGAGTGGGGGGGGGGGGGGGGGGGGGGGGGCGTCTTTTGGGATTTGCCCAGCCCAAAATTAAGATGACAGCAATGACAAGGGCTGATGGCAAACAGATCTATCCCACTGATGCAAGCCACAAGCTTAACAGCCCATGTTGGGTCTATCTGTCTGTGTGTGTGTGTGTGTGCTTGAGTTTGTGGATGCGTGTGTGTTTGATGTACCGTGCCATATGTGCGGTTGTTGACAAGATCATGGGTACTCAGTGTCAAACTAGACAGGTGATTGCAGGCTGGAGTACACACCTGACATCACTCTTGTCTACAGCTGAGGTGAATCATTGCACACGTACGTCAAAGCAAATGCTTGGAAAATGGCATCTGTGGAGAAACGGGGATGAAAATCACAGCATGCTGAAACAGTCGTATTAGTAGTTTGATGTGTTTGCATAAGTCCAAAAGTTTTGATTTCCTTTTATGCTTCAAAGCTTTTTTTTCTCTATAAGATACATTCCTACAATTGTTTTAGATGCATAAACACCCTTTGGGTATGGGTGTGTTTCCACTAAAGATAACAGTTTTCAGTCTTGTGCACCATTTTGCCAATTAGCCATTATTTTACACATTTGGTCACTAATCTAAGCTAACCGAATCAGCTATTTTTATCTGCAAATGAACATTTCTCCTTCTTTTTCAGGAACCCTACCACTTATGTATTTACTCTGATAACTATTTCAACTGTTCATTCAAATAAATTTACAATGTATTTAATATTTCCAGCTTAAAGCCTAACTTAAAGCTAGGGTTGGCAATCTTGGAAAACCGCTTCGAGCAAGCTATTTTGAAAGAACACACTGCAAAGCACCCGCCCGAAGCCCAGCCTCCAGAGCGCAGGAACATGCACGCTAATGGTTTACGAGCAGGTTGGCAAAGAAAAACAATCTCAGCCGAGTGGATAGCTTGTTAGCTTGCTAGTAAACTGCTGACAAGCCACGTTTTTAAACGCATTATTCGCTCACTTCCAACTCCTTCTGCGGTGTCCCCTCCCCTTTATTTTCAGGAGGGGACCTCCAGACTAAAATCTCCTTCACACCCCGATTGCAGCAAGTTAATTAAATGCTCCGACATAAAAATGAACATTTTTAGTCAGCTGTGGAACAGACAGGACTGAAAAAACCCCATCCATTCATCTTGAAAGGCCCTTTCTTATTGACTGAATGATGATATGTCCATCAAACTGAACTGCCATTTGTCCCGCCCCCCCAACGTTTCACAGTGTACACAAACATGGCTGCCCACTGCTGTTATCTGTGCAGTTGTTTGCTTTTCAAATTTGCCAAAAAGAAAAAAATGGATGTGGATCAAATCATGTTGGTGTTGACGTTTGTAGTGTGGATGTTTTAAACCACAGAAAAGTTGGAGGTGAGGGAATTACTTTTAGAAACATGGTTTGTCAGCTGTTTACTAGCAAGCTAACAAGCTTGCTAGTAAACAGTCCACTTGTCTGTAATCAGTTATCTTAGCTCATAAACCATTGGCAGACACGTTCCTGCGCTTTGGAGGCGTGGTTTTGGGGGGGCGTATTTTCTTAAATGTAGCTTGCTCAAAATGTTTTTCCAGGATCCCCTACCCTTCTCTCTAGTTTAGTTCATAATTCTCATTTTCAGACTAGTGCTTTATAGTCTTTTTAAATCGATGTCTAGATGTCTATGATAGCACCCCTGGGTGGCAAATTACACCTTTAAAGGGACTAGAGGTGGAATTTAAAAACAAACATGCATATTTTTTTAATACTAATGGGTGATGAAGTGCTAAATACCAAAAATAACGTTTCCACCCACGTTTCTCTCCTTTGCCTTGAACAGGCTGCGTGCTGCAAAATGCGCTGCAATTCGGTGTCCGAATTTCCTGCGCTGCCCTGCGGACGTGACATCAAATGATGCTACATCTGCAGTTTTCATACAGGAAGAAGACGGTTGCGGTAAATTCAAACACTGTAAGCGATAGTTATGGATTCTTCTGCCGTCAGCAAATGATCCAGATCAACTGAAAGACACTAAAAAGTGTAACTACGGAGAAAGAGGTGAGTAAACAACATTATAGCTTCAGTTTGTGCACGCTCCTGTGACGGCTTGGCTCATGGCTGCAGTTACCTGAAGCGGCAGTCGCGGCAGTCGCAGGTTTCGTTTCTTAATCTTGCCTCAAGTCCCTTTAAGTAAAGTCTGTGAAAAGTTTTCTACAGAACAGAGAGTCCTGATAGTTTATGGTCAGTAGTTTCAGAGGGGGGTCAACACAATCACTCTGGCTTTCTTGATTCTCTCTGCTTTATTCTCCCAGTCTGAACAATTTTACCTCAATCAAGCAACTGACATCCACCAAGTTCTCGTGCTGATAATGGCCCAGTCTTTAAGTTAACCTCAACCTTCTTTTCCATTTGTAAAGAAATCATATGTTCTTTCTGAAACTATGTGACCCAGAAACTATAAAAGCCTCATTTTTACTAACCAAGTACTGCATTGAAAGCAGTCCTCTGCCTCTAATCTTCCTAAGGCTTCTGCTAATGGCCCTAATGGAGATTAATAACTTGAAGATAAGGAGATGTATTGAAAACTGCATCTCCTATTCATATGGGACAAATATCGTTTTGATGATAAGCTGCTTCTTATCTTCACACAGGATTGGCCTTGAGTGTGTCCTAAAAACTGATGTGGATCTTTCTTAATCAAGCCTTCCCCTGACTTTGAGCCATGTCTCTTAAAATGAAACAGCTTCGGTTTCTGTTTTCCACAGTGCAAAGTCTGAAAATGCAAGGAGGGATTGTGTACTTCAGCTGGCCTTAACACCTCGGATTCAATGGCAACAAGTCAGTAACATGACAGGATATAAAAAGGAGCTTTTCAGGGAAGCAGATCATCTCAGATGTTTACTACTTTGCAACAAACCGTCAAATAGTTTCCAAAAAATTGTTCTTCAATGTAAAACTATGACTTTGAAGATCCCACCATCTATAGAGAGTCGGGAGGAATGGTGACCGACCACTGCCTGTTTGGTTTTAGCTCTGTACATCTGAAAAATGGTCCTGTCATAGTAAACCTTCTCTGCTTTGGATAAATGATTGTAATCACCCCAGAACATGCAAATCTATTTTAAATTGCCAAAGCGGTGAAACGTAAGCTCTCAATTTGTCCGGCTACCAAGCTCACAAATATGTAGATCAGAGAAAAGCGTTTTTACTTGCAAATTCAGCAGACAAAAGTGCTGCGACAATTCGGGCCGCTAATTATTCCCTAGTTCTAAAACGGCAGTTTTAATGGTTGGTGAAGTTTTACTCGGCTTAACTGCAATTATGTGGTGAAATATCAGCTGTGAAATGCTTGGTTTACCATGTTGGTTGGACAAATTAATATGAAATTTATGGTTGTTGGCTTTTTTAAACTAAAGGCATTTGTGAATCCCTTGACAAGTCTCACATGGGTACACATCTTTAATATAATGTTGCTGTGGAGCATGTGTAGAGCTTGTATAATTGCCCTGCTTTTAATGCTTTGCATGACAAGCAAATAAAGTACAGTTTGCACGACTCGCATTGAGGGTATTTATGCTCGAAAGCTTAGTTACCTCACAAACGGTGCTACAGAAGTTTAAATTCTGGTTAAAAAATTTATTTTCTCCTTAGTTTCTCAGACAAACAGGGAGCTGTAAGGTCAAGTGCTTTTATAATTAAAAACAAAAGTAAATAAGAATATAAAGAAATCAATTTCCATGAAAATTTGTGGTCTAAGTGAGCGGAAGGTCGTGGCTGAGGGCACTCAGTGCCTCAGAGGAGATTGGAAGTTCAGCGGCAATGAAAATAAACCCAATAGATCATATCACATATGCATTGTCTTGTCTTCCATTGTGATAGGGCAAAATCACGTCAGGGATAAACACAGTATGAATTTTTAAGAAGCACCTCTCCTTATTTCTATTCCGTCTTATTTTGCCTCGACTCAAAATGACCTCTGCTAATCTTCAGAGGTGAATATTGCCATTTTCTCAACACCTGAATATGAAAGAAGATTGTGAGACCTACCAGGGGAGCTGAAACGCAAGTGTTGAATATTACAGTATATGTATTTCATTAGCATCTGGCAGTTTGAATGATGTGGCTGGAAATATTAAAAGCAGCATACAGGTCTCTGCACATTGCTCTGAATAGTAAAGGCCACCTTGACTGTGAACAGAATGCAGTGAAGGAAAATGGACGTAATGCTGGCAAGAAATTGTGAAACTGCTTGATGAATATTATCCACAACCTCATGAAAGTTTTTAAGCAGAGATCAGCTTTTTTACCCCTCAAGCATAGTGAAAAAACAAAACAAAAAGCTTTTTAAATCTGGCACAAAGGCATGTGCAATAAATGCAATATTTAAAAAAAAAGTATTCTGTACCACCGGCTTGTGCAATAAGTCTTCTCTAGATGTTTCCTAGATATACAACTTACTTTGAGAATGCAAATAATATACAGTTTGTAAAAACACAGAAACAGAGCTCAGATAACACTCCTGTTTATATTTATTAAGTTTGATATTAATCTGAATTTAAAGCTTCAATTTTCATTTTGAGCAGCTTTGCAGCACATGAAAATGTCTGAAGAATCGTTTCAGAAATGAGGCTGCTGCATGGACTTTTTCTGGTCTTTATCCCTGCTTCCTGCTGTGAAATCTCCCAGCCTTTTTCACATTCAGAATAACAGTTACAAAAGCAATATTGCGATAACATCCTGCTGCCATTCTTTACATTTGATATGTACAGATGTACAATATATGTTTAAACTGTTTTAAAAGCAATAAAACTTCTAAATGAAGTCCTCAGTAATAAATCTCGGCTGTGTGTCCAGTTTAAAGAGTTATGGGTATAGTTTGCTGCAGAAAGATGGAGAAAAATAACTCAAAAGGTTATTGAAAATCATTTGAAAAAATATTTACACACTGGTAGATACTGAACCTTTTTGCCTTTTTAACAGATTAAGGCTGAAAATGCACATATATTGTAAAAGACTTTTGAAAACCATCTCTTTTCCCTGGACTTCCACTCCATTTAAGTCAGTCTTTATGATTTTATGCTTTATTTTGGTCTTTTTTTATTTCATTTCATTTATATAGCCCAAATTTCTACATCAAACTGGATGCCCAAAGTGCTTTACATAGCAGAAAATCAACACAAGGCTAAAAACATGTAAACACATAAGACCTAATTAAAAAGAGAAGAATTAAAAAAAACAATACCAAAAAAAAAAGATTAAGAAGGAAAGGCCTGTGCCAAAAGATGGGATCTGAGCACGGTTTTAAATTACGCAATAGACCGTAGCTGGGTTTCCATTACACCTGGAATTGCGCAAAACCTAAATATCGCACTTAAAAACTGCTAATGGAAACACCTACATTTTGAAAAAACTCAAATACTGCAAAAAAGTTTTTACGCTTTCATGAGGCGTAAATTCAGACGTTTCGATAAAGCAGTTTTGCACATAAGTGTAATGGAAACATTTTTTTCGCAATTACTCGCCATCAGGTGTGATGTAGGGAGGGTTAAAATCCAGTTATTCCTCCTTAGTTATGATGAATATGATCATTTACAAGCATTAACTGTGAAATTGGAGTGATGGGGGAAGTTTTATAAGTCACATATATGAAAAATCCCCAAATCGGCGTAACTCAGCAAGCTGAGTTCCTTTACGACATTATACAGATGGTTTAAGTTCTTCATGTATTAACGACTGGCCATGAGATGTTTATGTCATTTCCACACATTTGTAACACCACGACTCGGTTATCTCCTTCCCACATGTTAATTATGTGTCACCAGGATTTAATAAAACATGACCACGGATAACATCGTATGACTGTGCCTTCGTATCAGCGGCCGTTTTTCCACATCAGTCAAGAACTGGTGCCGGATAAAAGTGGAATGCAAGATCAAGACATCCACACCCCAGAAGTTGATCCTGAGGGGTTTTTGATTTGTGTTACGTTTAGGGCATCTGTTCTGAAGTCGCCACGAGTGTTTTTTCCCTGCTGATGTGATCAGAAGCTCCGTACAGACTTTACTTCTGAATCATCATCCGCTGCTTTCATCTCCTGATGAGAAGCAGCAGCAGCTCTAAAACTCAACATGTTTATATCTCCATCCTCCTCAAAGTGGAATCTCGTGGGACGGGATTTTACGAGAATTACGGCTTATACCATTCAATGGAAACGCCAGCATATCGCAATTGTACTTTTTCGAAATTCAAGAAATATCGCTTTTATTTTTCGAAAAAGTGTAATGGAAACCCAGCTTGTGTTGACCTAAGTTCAAGGGGGAGTGCGTTCCAGAGGCGCAGGGCAGCAACGGAAAAAGCCCTAGCACTCCTGGAATTGCACCTGTGTCTTGGTAGTTCCAGGAGGGATAAAGAGGATGATCTAAGAGATCTGGTGGGGACGTCGCGGAACAATAACTCAGAGAGGTAACTGGGAGCAGAACTTTAAAGGTAAGCAACAAGATCTTGAACTGAACCCTGTAGCAAACAGGAAGCCAGTACTGGCTAGGACTGGGGAAATACATGTATGCTTACAATGACGAGAACCGGAGAGAAGGTGGGCTGTTGCAGTTTGAACAGCCTGAGGACATTGAAAGGAGGATTTACGAAGGCTGGCAAAGAGTGAATTGCAATAATCAAATCAAGGTGTAAAAAAAACAGGAGTTGAACAAGTTTCTCAAGGTCGTACCTGGGAACATAAGATTTTATCTTTGCAAGCATCCTCAAGTAAACGAAGGAGTTCCTAACAACTATATTTATGTGTTTGTCAAACTTTAGCGAGTCGTTCATAGTTATTCCAAGGCTTTTCACACAAAAACATTTAGAAGAAGCCAGGGGACCAAGGGCAGCTGTGGTGGAAACAAGAACGGGAGGGGGGGCAAAAAAGATCATTTCTGTTTTGTCCTGGTTAAGATGCAAAAAGTTCATAGACATCCAAGTTTGCAACTCCTTGAGGCAGTTTAACAGTCGGGTCATAGAGCCATCACCAGTATGCATGAGAACGTAAACCTGAATATCATCGGCATAGCAATGATAGGATGTTTTGTTTCTGAGCCAAAAAGGGTAAAAGCCAAACTAACATTAGCCCTGGTTTTCCAACTTGCATTAGAGCTCTTACCTTTTCTTCGGTGTATCTGCCATTTTTTCTTTCTTTCTTTCTTTTTCCTTTGAGAGTTCGAGTGACTGGCGTCTGCTCCAATCATGAGCTTATTCCCACACGGCGTCATGTCCTTAGCTCTGTCATTGGCTGGTGATATAAACAGAAATCTCCACCAAGAAACGTCCCGAACAAAACAAAACAAAGCTAAAGAGCGAATTACAGGCAGGGAGAGAGAGTTGCATTCAAACGCGCCACGGCACGCGAGTAGAGGCCCAAAGGCGCAGTTTGAGACGGTTTTCGACTTGCACAAGTCTAACATTTATTTTCAGGGGGGAAACGTCGGATTCTACCTTCAAGGGAAGTAAATAGAGGGAAAACAGAAGGGGACCAACAATTGAACCTTGAGGGACACCACAAACAAGAGCAGAAGAGGTTGTGTTTTTGTTATTTTATTATGCTTATGTCTTATTTACTGTACATGTACAACGGAAGGAAATATCCTCTATACAGTCGATTGTTTAGTAGTTGTCATGATCTGTGGGTTTTTGGTTTTATTATTTTGCTTTTGTCTCAGTTTCATCTCAGTCCTGTCTGGTTTCCAGTTTTATATTGTTGAGTTTATTCTCTTGTTCTCTGTTCACTTCACTTCCTGTTGTGGTGTCATGGTTCCTTGCTGTCACACCTGGACTTAATCCTAGGGCACATTCACAAAGCTTTTTTGATTTGAATCAGAGTCCATTTGCTCGGAAAGTCCGCTTCGTTTGGGGGAGTTGTGAATGTGCAAATGGACTTTGATCTGGAACAAACAAGCGGACTCGGTCCACCCACAAACGCAGGTCTCGGTCCGTTTCAAGTGGACCAATTGCAGGAACTGGACTACAAACTGCTGCCTCCTGAATTTGGTTTAGCATGGCACTGTGGGTAAAACGTTGGGCATCGTGGGTAAACGCTACGACAACAAACGTGTGGGACTGCAGTACTTTGGCTCGTGGTCAGACGTGGAGTTACAAGGAAGTATACACTTTAATCGATACTTGGTCTCGATGAAAGTATATCCCAGCTCCTTGTAAGTACGCACAAAAATATTTTTTTCCCAAATAACTTAAAACTGCTGGTCTACAGCAAAAATCTAACTTATGAAAACAACGGACAGCTAAACCTTCCCAAGTCAAATAAAAATATCAATACAGTATACAATATATACTATGTATTGAGTCTGCACCTAGGCAGATTTGCTAATTAAGGGCTGAACAAGCCAATTGCCCTCCGCCCTATACGTGGTTTGGGATGGCCCTTAATATGGTGGAGCTTCCAAGGGGACATGCAAACAGAGGGTTATTGTCAGGGGTGCACACAACCAGTCCTCAAGAGCTAATATCCTGCAACCTTCTCCAACACACCTGAATCAAACGGCTGAATTACCTTATGGACATGCCATTCAGTTCTGCAGAAGCCTGGTAACGAGCTACTCATTTGATTCAGGTGTTTGAGAAGGAATACTCTTAAAGTTGCAGGATTAGTAGCTCCTGAGGACTCGATGTGTGCAACCCTGGTTATTGTTTAGGGGCTGGTTTAGGGTTGAGCCCTGGTTTCTTTCCCCAGATGTCTCACCTGCTGCACATTTTGTTATTAGCTCCCAGTGTATATACAGTAGTGTCTTGGTTGCAACTTTTCCATGTTGCTTCTTTATTCCAACTGCATGTCCTGCATTTGGGTCCTATCTCTTTGTCTCCTGTTGCCTTAAATGGGAATAAGAATCGTATAAAGATTTGATCCACCCTGACTGGCTGCACAGTCTCTTGAAATTTTATGCCGCTTATTTAACTGACCGAGTGGTTAATGGGGTTGTAGTCCAGATTTTGTCAGCCTTTTTTTTTATATATATATACTTTATTCATCCCAATTAGCAAGCCAATTAGGAAATTCATTCTCTACACCTTCACCCATCTCAGGTTTAACCTGAGAGCAGTGGGCTGCTATTCAAAGCAGCCCAGGGAGCAGTTGGTGGGGGGGTTAAGGACCTTGCTCAAGGGTCCTAAGTGGTTCACATGAATGCCATGTCGGGGACTCGAACCCGGGTCTGCCGCGCCAAAGCCCGCGACATTAACCACTACGTTATCCACTCCCTTTTATTAATTGCGCAGTGTTCTAGTACTGATATAGTCACGGTTTGATGTGTATCGTGAAGTGTGGAGATGACAGAAGCTGGTAAATTGGTACTTTATCTAATTTAGAACTGGCTAGGACTGAAGCTTTGGAAAGGCAAGGAAAGGTAATATCTTGGGTGGAAACATTTGAACCAAAAAAACAAAAATGCATCTACAGTCTGGGGGCGAGCTGGTTGCAAAGTTGGACTTCAGTATGAACTTGATTGAAAAACTTGCACAAACAGAACAGAAAGCAAGAAGGTCAGAGGAAATAGAAATGAGAAGAGGAGGGAATGACACTTGTGCTTTTCTTTTCATCACAAGCCTTTTTCAATAAGTTCTTATGATGTTATGTTTCTCTTTCTTTTTGAAAAGCTTTAAGGTTTTATCTCGCTGCCAATAAAAAATATTAGCCTGGAAAATCACTGTGGACACACTCACTGAGGAGCTGTCAACAGTAGACTTTTGATTTAGGAGCTAATAAACCAGGAATTTATGCTGTATCTATTGTATTTTTGTCACTTTGTGCAGGACTATGAGAGGTTGGGTTTTCTTATTTATATAAGAAACACTGACATGGTACTAATTTAACAATAAAGGGAACAAAACAAGCAAATATTGATGAACACATTTTCTTGCAAGCTCATTCTAGGAGACATCTTAGAAAGCAGAGGAAGTCAGCTGTGTTTCAGGGCATATATTTGGGATATCTCTGAAGTTACTGATCATTCAAAGCCCTAAAACCAACATCAAGAGAAAGAAAAGGCACATAACAAAAGCATGTCAGAAAACAACAAAGAGCACATGTGAGCACAAACCTCCCCGCCAACATGTGTGCTTGTGTGAGCTCTTTTGCTAAAAGCTTAACATGCTTTGGGTTACAGATCTCAAAATAGCAAGGGGAGGTGTCAGTCGCTGCCAACCTGGAGTCCCTGACCCCTCAAGGGGGTCCCATAAAGACCACAGGGTGTCTAAGAGACTTTGGCTGTTCAGAGTCAGCGTGATTAAAATTAAGACCATGTCCACACAGACGAGTTGAGATGTATCCGATGAAGTTTATTTGATCATCGGGACATTGTATCCACATGGAACCTGAAAATTTCAACTTTTAAAACCAGGTCTTAGGAAATAAATGGGCATCATCGAAATCTGATAAATAGTATTCTAAAACATTTATACTTAGTAAAACATATTAAAAAGCCTCTTATTTAGCAACATCTTGAGCATCCAATCAGTTTTTGTGTGTGACTGTGTGGTTTAGTGAGGTCAGTAAGCTAGTTGTGGTGGTGACTCATGTCTATCCAGGTAACCTTGATTTTTTTTTCTGCATTCATTTCATTACTGAAACATGTCTGAGAAGCAGTGCAGATGATTCATACCTATTAAGATATAGACAAATACACAGGGCTATATGTTGATAATGAACTTCATTTACATCTTATCAAAGGACAAGGCGCTCATCTTTTTACTCTGGCTTTTAATTATTATCATTATCATTACTATCATTAAACCAGTATTTGTCTTGTATTTTATTGTTTATTTACTGTTTTATTTTTTCACCTGTACAGCACTTCCGTTACCTCTGGTATGTTAACGCACTTTAGAAATAAAGTTTTGGTTGGTTGGTTGATGATTTATGGAAAATATAGTCATCCTCAAAATTATTGATACCCTCCAATTAAAGATGTAAAAAAAAAAAAAAAAAAAAAAAAAAATCAGCTGCCAGTGAAATAAGTTGAAATTAACAAAAGTAATAATAAATAAAATCATGACATTGATTTTTAATTGTGGTTCAACAGAAATATTAAAAACAACCAAAAAAACTGAAACAAGTAAACAAGCATGATGGGGCTCCTGAACTAAAATTTTGTTGAACAACACTTTGGGGCAATCACTGCAATCAGGTGTTTTCTGTAACGTCCAATCAGACTTTTGCACCTGTTGATAGATTATTTGATCCACTGTTCATGAGCAACATGCTCTAAAGTGTTTAGGATAGATTTTATAAAATATATTATTATCATACACAATTCAAAAGCCATTGTTTATTTTACTAAATTAAATGGTAAATGGTAAATGGACTGTACTTATATAGCGCTTTTCCAGTCATACTAACCACTCAAAGCGCTTTACACTACATATCACATTCACCCATTCACACACACATTCATACCCCGATAGGCACATCGGGAGGCAACTACACAGCAAATTTTGCAGTGTTAAATCAACACTTATAGAGTTAAATTTAACACTGTATCCAAGTGTATTTGGTCCTTATCAAAATAGTGTTGAATTAACTCTTTCCATAGTGTTGAAATTTCAGAGTAAAATTAACTCATAATTGAGTAAAAATTTAACACTGGCTTACACTGTATAGTGTTAATAGAACTTAACACTGTAGGTTAATAACACTGGATAGAGTTAATCTGATTCTCAGCAGTGTTAAAGAGTTACTCGACTGTGGTGATAAATCAACTCAAATGTAAATACTTTTTGCACCTGTATTGAGTTCGTGGAGGTGTACACTAAGCGTACAACAAAGGTTTTGATAATAACATCCATCCCATTATGAACTGAGCTCTGGACTGAGCCACCACTCATGCTCATAACAGCATCTCAGATTTTGGGACTGTTGTGAAGAATAGCTTTTTGCTATGACAGTTGTCAGGTGTGTGCTGGTGACAAACTGTCGACTTCAACAACATATGCTGATGGACACATACTACACACCAAGGAGACTTAAAGGGATCACATATCTACTTTACTCACGGTGCAGGACCATACAGAGAAGTCACAAAGCATGATGGGAAATATTCAACTAAAGAGGGCGGAGTCATCCTGGGTGCACTTAGTTACACTTGATAGAGTCAATTATACACTGACAGAGGAAACTTGTTTTAACTCTGAAAATTTTCACCTGCACTGGTGGTCATTTTACTCTCAATGGTGTTAGAATTACTCTGAAAGAGTTAATAGGATTTAACAACTCAAATTTAACACTGAGGATTTTACTGTGTAGGGGTTCAGTGTCTTGCCCAAGGACACTTCGGCCTGTAGTCTGGGGAAGCCTGGAATCGATCCCACAACCCTCCGGTTGAAAGATGACTGCTCTATCCACCTGAGCTACAGCCGCCCCACTAGAATTTAGTAAATTTTTATTTATTATTAGTTTCTTATTTTTCTGTTACTTGAATTACTATTGTGAATTTAGCCTTTTCTTTAATTGGAGGGTATGAATAATTTTGAGGACGTCCTCAAAATTATGAACAGAATGTTGGGAACTATTGCTGAATTCTAAGACATGGCTGATAGGGATATGTGAACTTACAATGGCAAAGCTGGTACAGTGTGTGTTTTATTTTGACCAAAACATGTCAAATTTTTCACTGAGACCTTTGAAAACCACATGAATTTATGAAAACAATACATAATATATCTCATTCAAAACTTCACTCAGAAATGCTGTTGCAAATCTGCAAAACTTGTTTTCTCCTCAGTATATCCCATACAGCTATAATAAAAATCACCTGCCAAAGATGTTTGTCCTCTTCATGCTCAGGCCTATTGGTCCATGAACACAGGACTTGTGGGGTTGTCGCCACTGGAGACTTGGCAGCTGATTTTCAGTCTGTGGAGTCTGGTGCTTGAGTCAACGCCTTGGGCTCTTTGTCTTGTTAGTTAAACTATTCCTACAGTCTTTGCAGCCACTGACATCAGACTAGGTTAAAAAAAAAAAAAAAAAGAATTAGGATCCATAGTTTTCACATCAGAATCCATTTTTTTTTACTCTACTTGTCAGTTATTTTAGGGTTGGATTAAAAAGTAAATTGAGAGTTTCGCCATCAATACATATCTGAAAATGTAAACAGAAAGGGGGGTTGGGGTGTATTTCTTTACTATATATGTTCTCTCCTTTTTCCGTTAGTTGTACCAATTACCGAACCTTCAGAAATCCGCTCTGGAACAAATTTTTTGATTACGTGTAACTAAAGAAGGAGCCATACAAGAGTCAGTAAACATTAATTAAAATGACAGTTTGACTCCGTATTGGCTTGCTGTCTTGGGGTGAAGCACTGAAGAGGTGACCCCTCCTCACACAGTGGAAATGTAATTTCATGGCTTGTTAGAAACCGATCTCAAGGAGTAAACAGAGAGGTGTTAGTGCTCATGTCTAATGGGGGTATGCTTGGACCACAACAGCACTCCAGTAGTGGCCCTTCTAGTCCTTCATAGTGAATCCTCTCTGGCTCAGTGGTTTTTTTTGCCTCAGCTTCAAGTGTGTAAACACCGACAGAGTGGACTGAACTTCTCCTGATAAGCACTCTTACACATAATTATGCACATGGAGCAGGGTGAGTTTGATGTTTTTGGAAGAGGGAAAGAAACCATTAAAGGCTGTGTTTATGCTGGCGATTGATAACAATATTTACTGCAACATTTGTGAAATTAATACCAAAATCATTTTTTCTGCCGCCATAATATTTGAGACAAACAGAAAATATAATTGAATTATACTTTATTATTCATACCCCAGAGCTATGATGAGTTTACAAACACTGCTGCAGCATACGGCACGTCATCCTCAGTCTCACTTCATTTATTATAGATAGATAAACCAGAGATACAGCGCGATGCATACACAATGGATTTAAAGGTAGTGGTTCCACGTGAAGATCTGCTGGCCTTGTAAAAAATTCAATGAGGTTGTGAAAGTAGAATGGGAGTATAAAGAATTTCAGGGCCTATAATGAGTCTCTGAAGACATCAAAAGTGAGGGAAAACACAGAAAACATACATAAAAAATTGACTCGGGTTTCATCACGTTGGCCTTCCATCAAAATCGGCAAATTAATCATCAAGATGTTGCACAATACTAATCTCTCAAATGTTAGAGCATGTTACCAAGCTGAGATAAAGGATTTAATAATTTACAGAATCTACCTTTTTTTGAAGCTTTTACTTAGTCTCTTAGGAAAGACCCGCATTCGTTCCATCGCTGCACCTCGCAGAGTTCAAAACAACCATTTTAGCTAAAAACAAGCCAAGTCACAAAGTCCCATCCCTGACCTCTGATAGGAAAACTATACAGATATGAATAATTGTGTTGATTCCTAATCAAATTTTAAGTAGAAAACAAGGCTGTAAGTGGACTATCGCTCAGCCTGGTGTAGTCTTAGGAAGATGCTGGAAATGGAGACACTAGTGAAAAGAGGAAATTTCTGCACACTTCATCTGTACAAATGTCACTTTTATTGCTAAGCTTTCATCAGAGCAAACAAAGCAGAAAACAAGGAAAGAAGATTAAAATTAATGAAGTTAACAGAAATACAAACTTTTTCCAACTGTATGTCAAGTTAAGGATGAACAAAAATAAGCCTGACTGCACCCGAGAAAACAAGAAAGAATGTCACAGTGTCAGACAACAGGAGCACCCACCAAGGTTATATAGTTAGTGAAAACTAACGAAAAAACTAAAATTAAATTGAAACATTTTCGTTAACTAAGATAAAAATGATAATGACAGAATTATTGAGAAAACATTCTTAATTGAAGTGTTTGTAAATGTGTTTAATACAAATTTAAGGGGGTGGAATGAATGGGCATTTTCTGCAGCAAAACTCCTTAATTTCACCAATATTTTAAAGGGATATTGTGTAAGTTCTCCTGTTATTTATTCACAAAAATTGATTATTTCGTTCAAAAGTGTTTTTCCATTAATCAGTAATCACCCCTATCAACAAACTGAAGTGCTCATGTAAGCTCTGAATTTGCCGTTGGTATCATTCATATATAAATCGAACGGGTTGGCTCGGTGGTGGTTACCATGTCGTGTCGCCATGTTTTCACGTTCAGTAGAAGCGTGACAGCAGGAAACCACAGAAACTCACCGGAGACAAAGGAGTTGTCGGCTCAGTTTGAGGTAATGCCTTTGAAAAGTCACCACGGTGCAGTGAGGAGGAACCGAGTGTTACACTGATGCTGGGTTCACATGCTGTCGGGCAGACGGCCGTCAGTAACAAACCAGATGTAATTTTAATCAGGGTAAAACATGGGTCAGGGAAAACAATACAACATCGCCATGACAACATATCAGAGATGTGGACTGAAGTCAGTCCAACTGACAGACCACTTCTTCACATAGAAGCTTGTTTATGCCTTTACATGCAGCGGCTGTCGTCTGTCTGCCCGATTTCACGTGAACGCAGCATGAAAAGTACTAGCGAGTTGCTTGCGATATACAATTGTTACACAATGTCCCTTTAAGAAAATGAACAAACTAATGAATACGATTGTCTTCTGAGTTCAGATTTGGCTCGTTGTAGTTGTTGGGGGCATTCTCCACACGTCTACAAGCTGTCTGTGCCCACACCAACATGGTCAACAGTGTTGATAAAATTCAGCAGGTAAACCGCAAGCTCAACTTCTTCCATTGTTGTTCAGCATGTGTGTCTCAAACAATTGACTTCACAAAACTTTGCCATGACGACCTTGCCGACACTAAAAAACATAGCTAAAGATGACCTTAGTTGCCCTCAATTATAATGTGACCAAATGAAACTGGGGTAATGTGGTGCCGGCCCAGTGAGGGCCGGGCTAAGTAGGTGCTAATGCGAAAGGGGCATGAGAAACTGGTTGGGGCGGTCGGTGGCACCTGGATTAATTTACATAAGAAAGGCCAAGTTAATTGAACATAACAGACCCATGGAGGAATGATAGTTCTAGTGTAATATTTTACCTTTATTTTATTTTTATTATCTTATAAAGATTTTGACATTCATATATGAACAAAGTACGATGCGCTCTGTTAATAGTACATAAAACTTGATAATGAAAAAAATGTAATTTTTTGCTGGGGTGGCGAAGTGGCCAGCCTCTTGTTCAGGCTGGCACAGGTCACCCCCGACCACCGCTTGGGGGCACCATTGTCAGACAACCACGTTGTGCAAGTTTAAGAACTAGTTCAAAGTTCAGTTCCCACAGTTTACAATGAGTAGTTCATTTTCAGAGTCACTATTTCAGTTCAATGTTATTTATTCTTTTAAAGCTTAAAAGTGAGAATGAATAACTGGACCTTTATACAGTAGTGTTGTGCAATGAAATCAATTATACTAGACCTTAAATTCCACTACACATGAATTTGGAACAGTGTGGAAAAAGGACAAAAACTGCATTTTTTATTTTGTATAATTTGTCTAAATAAACTTTTTCAGGGTAACAGATTGTCTTTGTTTATGTCAAACAGCTTTTTGTTTTAGCTGATCCCTTTCATAAATATTCAGGCAAGAAGCAAACAAAACTGCAAAGTGTGAAAATATTATAAAATAAATAAATATGAAAAACTTTCCTTTTTTTTTTTTTTCCATTTCCCAGAATATTAGTGTAATGTGTGAGGAGTTTTATTGCCTACTCATACAGCTGACAGGGATTTATTTCCTTATTGGCTTGATCACATGGATAGGATGGCATCCGTTAGTACAGAAAATACAAAGTAGAATAATAGTTACTTTTATACTTGATGCTTTCTAAACCTAAAACATAACAAAAGATGGTGAAAGACAACATGCCCCCCTCCTCACTCTCAACAGCATGTCACAGAGACTACACCAAAGGATAACAGAAAGCAAAGAAGCTTACATTTCTTTTCAGTGTTCATGTAAGTGCCTCTGCCTTGTGATTTTCCTTCCTCTGACTCATTGGTCCGTTGCATCACTCCTTCTGCCTTGCCCTTCATATCACTCCTCAGGACTCTCAGGAACCCATGACCCCGTGTGGGGAGAGATGGAGGAGATCAGGGAGCACAAAAGAACTAGCTGCTATTAATTTTGCCCAGGCAACCTTCACAATAATCCAACGAGACAGCCGTTTAATTGCAGTAACCCTGAGCCTGCAGCGAGCTTGTCTGTCCCACCATTCTTCTTCTTCAATGAATACCAAGGAGCCATCTCAGCCTCATTAGACGAGTAGGAAGAAAGTATTGTGGAGGAAGTGTGAACAGCTGGGTTTTTTTTTTTCTCTGCTCCTTTTCTTCCTGCTTTTGCTCACTTTTATTTTCCCAGCATTGTTATCTCGATCCTCTGTAGAGAAATCAAGCGACATGTCAAGTAAGGTAATCAGGGGCCATTGTGACTGAAGTTTATTTCTGAAAAAGAAACTCTGGAGTATTGTCCACTTTTAACAGCAAGTTACTGCTTGCTGAAGGGAGACATTTCAGAACAAAGGCTACGAATGAATTGCTCGGTGCCCCAAAGATGTACAGTGTCAGAGTTGAAGAGGTCAGATGAATGCACGAAGGCTGCAAGGTCATAGTATCAAGACTTAAACTTTCCTCCCTGAAAGTAAACAGTAGCTACATAGACTAAGTTTACTGCTTCCCACTTGTACAAAAACTAAACTGCAATTTATGAGCCAAGAAAGAGGCTGCAGTCTTATCAGCATACATGATTGTTTGTAACTTTTCACAAGTGCAACTTCTATGTTTTGGAACTAATGTGGAGTGTTGTCAGGATACCAGAAATTCAGCAGTCGATATAATACCAGTGAATAATACCAGCGAATTTCCACAGTACTCGATAACAATTACCTGATACCACGGTCCAAAACCAACCAAAAAAACAAAACAAACAAACAAACAAAAAAAAGCCTGCAATAAATCCACCTTTACTAAATTATTCACCTCTTTACAACATGGAGTAGAATTTACAACAAACGTGCTTTTGTTACTATAATGAACAAAGTTTCATAAACAACAACAACAAAAAAAAACAAATACAATATCAAAATAGGTCTGTAATGGCTTGAAGCCTTTAAGTACTTGAAAGAAAACAGCATTGTGTTCATTGCTTTCCATCAATACTGAAAGCAGCAGCAGAGATGTAAACGTTTTATATAATGAACAACAAACACAACAGAAATTACAGGACCAAAGATACCAGCACACACACGTATGAGCACACCCACCTGGACTGAAGCAGTTTTAGGTGACGTAGTATTGATTCACAGACACGATGGTGATGGATCACCCTCCAAGAATACTATTTACAAAATTTCATTAATTATCTTCAAAGCTTTATGGCCGATACAGGTGCGCCGATTTCCAGTTGCGCCGCAGTTTTGTTTCAACCCCCCTGGCTCACGTGTTTAAAGCATGCAGAGATGCAGAGATGTCTGACATGTGGTGTGGGATAATGGCTGTGGAGGTTGGAGCGGGTCCATGAAGCGGCCGGAGTATGGTGCATGTGAGACGACGGCTGGGTTTAGGAACGGCTCATAAATGATTCTAGAGGAAACATTTCCATATATGGCTCCTTGTTCCCTTTTTTTCCCCCCAACGAGATGAGGCAAAGCAGCCGTTCCCACTGTACTCTAAGGAGGCACCTTCATTGAACTGTTTGGCGAATAAACACCACTCATACCCGGTACCATGAAAATAGAGGTACTGACAGTACAACAGTTATGCTGGTATCAACTTGGTACCGAAGTACCAGTATCGTGACAACACTACTAAAGTAGCCCCTAGAAAATGTGCAGAGATGTGTCATTCTGCTTGTGCTGTAGCGAGTATACTGCAGTCACTACAAGCTATTTTGGGCAACAATAGAGAACACATAACACCAAGTAGGGTCAGGCATCGAGAATCGAGCATCGATGGGAACCGGGACTAACTAACGGAATCGTTCAAGTTTTTAAACTTCAATTCCTATTTTCGATGCCCAGTCCGCCGAACACCATAGAATCCGCTGGAAGCGGAACGTTTGTTAAGACCACATTTCTGGTACAACCAATTACGCTGACGCACACGGCACAACTCGGTGTCTTTTTCACTATATTTAGCAAGTTTTCAGACCCTCTGATAACTTTTTTATTCATAAAACCCCCAGTGACAAGTCTACTGACACTTTCTTGTCTTATTGGAGACTTTTGAGACCAATGTGAACAAACATTTCGTTTATTGCGCGCTCCCCCGACCCTTCCCCCGCCTCGTAGCACACTAGCAGCTGCAGGAGCTGCAGACACAGATGCAGCAGCAGATATTCATCTCCGCTCCATGAACCAGACTGAAAATAAAACTCAAAGCTGATCGACAGATATTAATTCCTCTTAATAAAAATGTAGACAGATTTGATTTTAAAGTACTGAAACATGTAGTTGGCTACATGTTACATCAGCAAAAGAAAGACAAGTTCCATTTACACCAACATTATTTGCCACGTTTACATGGAGCAAAGTAAATTGAAGTCGGTTTGAAAACTCAGTTGGAATGAAAATGATCCACACACCTCATTCAGAGTGCCGAACTGAAAGGATTTTCAAAATTAAATGATTGTAAACGTGCAGTGAGTGATGTTTCCTCACTTTGGAAAACGGTGGTGAAGAAACTAATTCACTGGACATCGGCAGAGAGTTTGTTTTTAATGACCGTTTGTGTTTCTAAAAGCAGCAATGGATAAAACAGTGTCCATTGCATTGATGGTCACTATGAAAATAAAGAAAAGTTAGGATTAAAAATAGTTTAACACTAAGCAAGTACAAGTGTAGTTTTGAGGTTGAACCATGCACAAATAATGTTGACTCAAGCCAACTCTGTCATTAAACAGCTGATTAGAAAAATGGACGGCAGTGTATAAGCTGAATCTTAAATCTTGTGCGAGGCAGAAGAGAAGAAGGAAAAAGTGCAGGATAGAAAATGTTAAGAACTAATGGACCACAAAGCAGGTTTCAAAACCAGGCAGGAGTAGCTTTAACAAGGTGTTATTGTAATTTTGCAAATTAGAATCTGAATGTCACCGGAGAGGTGAGCTCGGTGGCTGCTCAAGGCAAATTGCGGCTGACAGGTAAGGAGAGTGGCTGGAGAGAATTTAACGACTGGCTGTGGCTGTCGTGGCAGGTTGCATGAGCAGGTTAGCAGTGAGCGGCGCTACATGTGTGGCATGTTGGAGAGTGAGTAGTTAGTGGAGGAATCGGGTGGAGGAGAGAGAGGGACAGACAGCCTAAACAGCTGAAAAGGAATAACAGGTTGGAGCTGGCCAAGGCGGGCGGGATGCAGACTCAAACAGGCAATCACCCCAAAGCACAAAAGAAATAGTCTGGAGGTCAAACAACACAAGGGCAGATTTAACTAAGTCTAGAAATAGTTTGTGCCACACTGATGAACAGAACAATCTGGGGGAAAAAAGAGAGAACAGTGCTGGTTTATACAGCAGAGCTTTAATAAGACGGTGGCTCTTGGTTGCTCAATTCATTTGGTTGCAGTGTTGGGAATTGGGTTTCATGTCCAGTTGCACAAACACAGACAGATTTACAAGCAAAGGATAAAAAAACAAAACAAACACACACACACAAAAAGAAAACAAGAGGTAAAGTAACCAGATAAAATGTGTAGTTGTAAGGGACATGATAGAAAATCAGTGCGGACGTTACATTACATTTTGGTTATGAGAATTCAAAAACTCTTAAATTACATTTTGTTTTCATTGTCCCAATGTTTTGTTTTATGTCAAAATAACAAGCTTCTGGTAAGTTGTTGTTATAATTTAAAACACTTAATCAAACACATCTTAAACACACCCCCAAAAAACGTTCAATTAAACTCAAAATTTTAAGGCAGCCATTTTTTTTTAAGTTAAATATTTAACAGTGTGTGTTAATCTTTGCTGGCCCTGAAAGTGCTCTTATTATGTCCTTGTCCATGTTTGAATGCTTTGTGCAAGGAGAAAATGGACCAAACCACTTTTTATCCCAAAGATTAAGAGTGGAGGAGAAGAAATTTGGCGCGGAGACCCCAGGCTTGGGTTCCCAACACGGCACCCAGTAAACCACCATGGACCACTGAGCAAGGTCCTTAAAGACACACAACATAACTTTTAGACCTTAAAAGTAAGTGTTTCTGACTCATTTTGATGCTACACCAACATTCTTTATGCACATTTTCAAACCGTCACTGCCCGGTGGTGTCCCGAGGCTCAGAGACATCAGTATGTAAGTTTTGTATCCGGGGTTGCGGCTGTGACGTTGCAAACTATTGGTTGCCCACTGGATCACTTACTAGCAAACGAATAAGAACCAGACATGAACACAGCAGGTGTTTTGAACATGCATCATGTTTGATTTAGTAAAGAAACGCAAGGAAATATTACCGGGGGACGAGAGGAAAAGAAAGAGAGGAAGGGACAGAACAAGAGTCAAGATAAGACTATCTGTTACTGCAGTGAGCTCACAGTACAGGTACAATGTAAGATAGATGCTAGTTTAGCCGCCAATAGGGGGCACGTCACTGAGAAAACTGCGAAAAGTTCCGTTGTGGGCCTTTAACCCCCACCAACAGCTCCCCGGGCGCTTTAGGTAGCAGCCAAAGACTGTAGAAAAGTGGACAAAGTATCCGGTTACATCTGAAAAGGGAAAAGTGAAACTAGTTGGGTGTTTCAAAACCGTCGCCATCTTGTCGTGTCACTTGTGTCGTCACTCCTGGAAAATACTAAAATGGGGAAAGGCAAGGCTGCTGCAAGCCGCGGGGCAAATGATTGGCAGCAAAGCTAAATGCTAAAGGGGCTAATCTGAAGTGAACAGGAACAAACGAAGATAGGCGGTTTAAAGGTAAGGCATGCTCAAACTTTTTTTTTTTAAACTTTATTTTCCCAGGAAAGTCCCATTGAGATTAACAACTTCTTTTTCAAGGGAGTCCTGGTCAAGAGGCAGCGAAAGTTACTCGCTGTTAGCAGCTAAAAACAGTTCTGTAACTCTGCAACAGACTAATGCCTTCCTGGGAGCAAGCAGGGAGCTAACTATTAGCCACCATGGCTAATATCAACACCCATTTTTATTTAATTTCAAGATCAAATAAAATCTAAATGGATGAGTTATAGAAAAAATTCACCCCCTTCACAGTTGACATAAAGGTAAACTTAACCTATTAAACCTAAAATGTTTTGAACCAGGCTGTAAACATGTTTGTTTCTGTTGTGAAGTCGGCCTTTTTGACATGGGAGTCTCTGGGGATTTGCTCTGTTTTGGAGCCAGCCCCTAGTGGCTGAAGAAAGAACTAAATTTTTTTAACTTCACTTCCAGGTTTCTCTCTTTTCCAGCAAAGTTTGCCCCTTGGTAGCAGCCCCACTGCTCTCTGATGCATACAGAGATGGGTAAAACGCAGAGACCCAATTTCCCTCTGGGGATCATAACAGTATATAAACAAGCAATGCCATTGCTCCAGTTGCACCATTGATCGGGCATCTGGGGTCTCAGCTGATGCCCTTGGCCCATAGTAAAGATATAGTCTTTTTTTTTTTTTTTTTCATTCTCAGTACACTGTTAATGAAACCCAATGGAGCTCCTGCTCATGAAATCAGGGTAAGACATGTAAAAGCTCAGACAATGAACACAGGTGTCTTTATTAATGTTTCCAAAAGTACTTGGTTTTTCCTATCAATACATGACTGAAAATCTGCCCTTCTGTAGGAGTTGGGAGTTCTGAAATGTATATTTGCACATGGATGAAAAGGTATAGACAGCCACACAGCTAATCAAGAGTTTTGTGTTATTATGAGAGTGCAAAATGATACAAGTTTGAGAGGGTTATCAGAAAAGTCTGTAATTTAGGGAGAAAAATGAAGCATTTTGGAAATCCAGTCAATTTTTGCAGTGCAAAATCGTTTTCATGTGAATAATCTGACAGTTTGCTGATACACATCAGATAAATCAGGCCATTTAGGGACTCTGCAGAAAATCCCCTTGGAGGTGAGACCACTTGCACAAATTGTTCTCTCTTCTGTCACTCCTTACTTACTTCCTCTCTATCTGCTTTTTCGCTGGTCTCTCCTCCTCAATAGCTATCCCCTCACTGCAGGTAATTACGGTGCAGCAGCACCATGGTCAGTAAAAAGCCAAGCCGACCACTCCAGGGAAAGGCGCATGATCCATTAGCCGAGCGCAGAGCTCGACGGCCCATTCCTCATTCCCATTTGTCTTCCCCCTAAAACCCCTGTGCTGCCCCCATCCCACTCTGCTTCAGACATCTCCTTCTTCTCCTACTACATAAAAGACAAAGATTTGAGCAAATGCAGGTAAAATTTTACCTCTTAAAAAAGGAAAAATCATCTTCAGAGCAATTTCACCTCCCGTTTTACATACGGGAATAAAACGGCACCCCGGTTGCTGCCAATTTGCACACTAATTCAATCATTGGCCATGGGATGACTTCAACAAAACAGAGCTTTGAATTTAATAAAGTCAAATGTAATATATTCTTCATATGCTGCCTCCAAAATAACATAACTGGCCTACTGAGAGGTGCAGTGTAATGAATTCACTGAGTTTTCATCTTCACGTCCTTTTCCATTTCGCTTGCAATTTCATGATGACATAAAAACAAACAGAGACTACAAACAACCTTCAAAAGAAGAAAAAACACACTTGCAAATGTTGCTGCTGTTTATGCTCTTATTGTGAAGGTAAAAATTGCACATCACATAAAAATCTGTCAGATGTAGCTTTTGCAGCCGTTCGGCTTTCTCCGAACTGTGTGTTGCTCTTTGAAAGAAGACGGACAATCATGTTATGACCTTCACCTCCGCTAACATGTTAATCCATTACCGGAGCAAAAGATGGTGGGGAGAAACAAAACCAAGCACCGGCAGCATCCTGTCACAACCTGGAGTTAACTCCTCTTGTCTTGTTTAATCAGGTGTAAAGTCTGTGCTGATTGATAGCCCTTCCTGCAGGTAAAGAACACTAGGATCGCCTTACATCCCTCTCAAGCCTTACCTGCCTTGTCTACAGCTCCCCTCCATGTTGCCAGAACACCAGAGAGATCTAAAAGCTCGACATCAACACAAAAAGTGTGGGATTGTTATAGAAGCTTGTGCTAAAGAACCCACTGTCTTCAAATTGTTTCAGTGGGTTCAGTCTTAGCCTTTCAATTCATCTTCAGTGCAAAATGAAATCTCAACCTTTTCAAATATGAAAACTTATAAAGTGGTTGTTACTGAATGATGACCGAGCCTTCACTTTTCCATCAACATCCCTCTCTGCAAGCGTAAAGGAAATTAAGGGTCACCACACCTGTGCACGAATCACTTTCCATCAATCTGATACAAATGCAAGGACAAAATAATCTGATGAAATCCTCTTTTATTCATAGGAAATAGAATGTTAGAAATGGTATCCATTGCCTGTACAAGCGCTCAGTTTCTCTTTCTCTGAAATTTACCAATTGATTTTTCTTTTCTGAACAGGAAAATAGCCCATCATTGAACTTCATGTAGTGAATGATGATCTGATTGCACACGTCCCTGCAATATGCATGAATGCATGTGTATGAGTGTGTGTATGGGTGCAAGTTTCCCAGATTTGTGACCATGAAAAATTACAGCTGTTGTGTTTTCATCTTTCCCCTCTGATCTCCCGCTGTCTCTGTTTCTTGTTTCTTCTGCAAGCCTCCGCAGAGGAAATCAGTTCTGCTGACCCTAATCTAAAAGCATGACATGAGGATTAATATTTAGCCTCATATGGAATATGCACAACTTTCTGTCAGCCAGATGAATAGTTTGCAGTCCAATTGAGACAACATGTGAGAAGCTTTTCAATCATCGGGTCCAGGGGGAGAAAATGTTCCATTCAGCTCCCGCAAGGACAAAATGGCCTATAGCTTATGTTTACACTGTACGTGTTCTCAAAAAAAAAAACAACAAAACAAGGTAATATATTTCTTTATACAACATCTATTAAGATTTTTTCATATTACCAACATTTTTGGTTGGCGGTTCGCTCTGTTATTACGGTCGTCCTCAAAATTATTCATATACTCCAATTAAAGAAAAGGCTAAATTCACAGCAGTAATTCAAATAACAGAAAATTTAGGAAACGAATAATAAATAAAAATTTACAAAATAGTAATTTATTGAAATAAATTATTGGTTTTTTAACTGTGGTTGAAAATCTATTTTTCAAAAATAAGCAAAACTATTCAAATCACTTTAGAGCACCTTGCTCATGAAGAGTGGACCAGAATACCTGTGAACAGGCGCAGAAGTCTGATTGGATGCAACAGAAAATTCTTCATGGTGTTATTCAATAAAATTTTAGTTCAGGAGCCCCATCATGCTTGTTTACTTGTTTTTATTATTTGTTTGTTTTTAATATTTCTGCAATACCACAATTATAAATCTTTATGATTCTCACAAAATATTTATTTATTGTTATTTTTGTCAATTTCAACTAATTTCATTGACAGTTGACTTTTTTACATCTTTAATTAGAGGGAATGAATCATTTTGAGCACAACTATAGGTATAAATATGCATACATGAAAGGTATTAGATAAAAGAGAAAAACATAATAATCTGATTAATCACAAATGGAAGTCCCTGTATACAGGCTAAAGCTAAAAAAAAGGCTATCAGGAGGGTCTGTCTTGACCATGATGGGGTTTTAAAGAAAAGGTAACAGGACCTCTCATCTTCATTTTTCAAGCTGTTTCACCTTTCATCCTCCAAAAGAGAATTTTATTGGAACTGATGACACCTTTCGAATGAGGTGTGAGATGTTGTCAAGCCCCACGAAAAGCCCCTTGAAAAGATGTCCATTTCCTTTTAGCACTTGAGCTCTTGAAACTTGTTTCTTATTTTCTGGTGAAATAAGGTTTCTTTTTTTAAAAAAAAGAAAAAGAAAAGAGAAAAAACAACTACCTGTAAGCCTTACAAGAGCTTCAAACTGTTGTATGTGGTGATAACAATCTATGATAAGTCAGCTCTATAAGTGACTTCAGCTTATATTGTACGGTTTAAGTGCACACTGAAATAGTCTGTGGCAGGAAAGCAATTTACTACGGCCTTGACAGTCTGTTAACAGTCCGAACAGTTCAGCACCGCTCATGGTGGACAGCTCCGGTTAAACTTTAAAGACAGCTCATGGGTCTAACGGCGGCTCTGTGAGGGCTGTTCACATTTGATATTGACGTGTTCTGGTGATCTCAAGAGGACAGCTCTTAGTGCAGCCTTAATGTGTAAATGTGTCCCCTGTTGGCTTCTTGTAATCAGATCCAGATACAGCAAACGCAGCCTCGGCAGGTCTGACGAACATGAACATTCTATGACGTGATTTAACATTAATTTACTTTTCTCTGCCTTTGCCAAGAACAAATGCCCTGAAAAGAACATTTCTGTATCAAGCTATTTTATTGGAATATTGCCTCCAGAAATGATGTTGATAAGCAAACATGCTATATTAGATTGTAATTTTCTCTGTTTTGAGTGTATTAGTAATCATGCAACTGTATTTTTTAGAAGTGGTTTGTGTTTTTTTGGTATTGAATGTAATATTGTGATAACTGTATTTTTAACTGAATTTTAACTGAATTGAGAATGGACCCCATAGAATAGACTACATTTGTTGTAAATAATGGGGATCCTTAAACAAATAAACAAATTAAGCCATTTTAAAGTCATCAGTCTAACATTTATAGCTGAATTATCAATAAATATGTAAGTTCAGTTTTGTGAAATGATTTGTGGTCACAAAGACTTTAGTATTAACCAGATACATGCTGTACAGTCGTCCTCAAAATTATTCATACCATCCAATTAAAGACGGAAAAAAAATCAACTGTCAGTGTAGCAAGTTGAAATTGACAAAAGTAATAACAAATAAAAAATTGTATGAAAACCATGACACTGATTTTTAATTGTGGTTCAACAGAAAAAAAAAAAAAAAAAGAATATACATTTATATATATATATATATATATATATATATATATATACATACCAAAAAAAACAAACAAACAAAAAAACAAAACAAGTGAACAAGCATTTTGTGTTTTCTCTAATGTTCAAAAAGACTCCTCAACCTGTTGACAGGTATTTTGGTCCACTGTTCATGGGAAAAGTGCTCTAGTGTATTTGAGATAATTTCATTTCCTTTTTTAAAAAATGATAATTTCCAACCATAATTCAAAAACAACATTTTGCTTCACTAAATTATAATTTTGTAATTTTTTTATTTATTATTAGTTTCTTTAGCTTCCTGTTATTTGAATTACTATTGTGGATTTGGCCTTTTCTTTAATTGGAGGGTATGAATAATATTGAGGACGACTGTATCCGATTGGTCTTGAAGTGGTCACAGCTTGAACAGTCATGTCACATTTCATGAGACTCTCATGTCACAGAAGGGAGACAGACGTCTTATTCCTGCACTGGAGGAAACGGCATACGGGAAAAACGAATGTAAACGACAGAGAGAACAAGATTATATTTTCCAGCGCTGATTGCAAATCAACTTTAAAACTCATACACATTCTAACAAGTGTAGCTAATAGCATTGCGTGTATGACATCACATCATGTCTTCCTCTGCACATGCGGGCCACTTCAGAGCCGTGTTTAGTTCATTCTGAAGTCTGATGGCGGTTGTGTGCAGATGATAATATGAACAACCACACAAACAAACAGGATTTTAGTAAAAAAAATTGGATTTGAGCATCAAGACCTGCAGTGTGAGCGCAGCTTGTCCTACTGACAAAGACATGCTAACACTTATGAGTGTTATCATTGCCAACAATGAAACAAAAATGAAGCTGTTGGGGCATCACAGCGATATAGCTTCACATAAATGGTCTTTTTTCTATTGACAAGAACCCTAACAATTTAGCTGAGTAAAACCTTTCAACCTTAAAGGCTCACTTATGCTCCCCTCACATAATGTGTCTGTGTCCACATACTCTTATGCTTCAGAGTTCACTTTCAAGTACTGACATCAGTTTTTAATAAATATTATACATCTGCAGACGTGGTGGAAGTAGAGGAGATCATGATGATGCACATTCTCATAAAGGGACATCGAAGCTCAGTAGATGGCAGCGCTGTGTTCTTCTCTCTTCTTTCTGCTGGTTACATGAGATTTACTCCACTTTGCTTCTGGCTTCACTGTTTGCTGCATAGCCGCAGAAGACGTCTATATGTGTTCAATTTAGCACAAATGGGGTCTTAAAGGAGTTATTTCAGCATATTCCTACAGATTGGTGTAATTTCAAATAAACAGGCAGCTGTTTGTAATAATTAACCAAGTCTTATAAGTGGGTTGCACATCAACATTCTTGTTATGGTGATTTAATTAAAGTGCCAACAAAGACATACATAAGTATTTTGGGAATGCATTTTCCTCAGACTAAATGAATATGGATAAATGTGTCCTGGACAACCAACAAATATGGCCTGAATAATATGATCTGAATGCGACCTCAGTCCAATCCGAGTGCATGATTACCTTTAGCACTGTGCACTTGTAATTAACACCATGGATGCATACTAATACCAAATATGAACAGGGACTGAAAGATTACTGACCAGCTTTTTCAAACACTGAGAAATGTCCTGCATGCAGATAAACATTTCCTTTCAATGTAACTGCACTTGTAAAATTTCAAAGTGAAGGTCTATGAGTTTTATACATCTCCATAATAATTCAATGCAATTCATTCAAAAGGTGCCTGTGGCATTTATGTTATGTTTCGAGCCAGTGACGAACAAAATGTTCAGAAAATTGTGTATAAGCCACTTACCTTGAAGTGCTCTTGTATAGAAGCTTGTATGCTCAGCAGTGTGTCATTCTGAGAGAATATGCCCAAATTAAACGAAGCCCTGTGCATTGATTTGAGCTTTTTCAGCGATTTGAATAAATAAAACTTCAAATCAATAAAAATGCTTCATTAATATTGAAATATAAGGTTGCGACTTGATTTTAAAGATCATTAATTCTGGTAATAATGTGCAGAGTTGAAGGTACATGACTCGGGCCACTGTAATCAGAGGTATAAATAGGATTATTCATTTAAACTCATTATGCAACTCTGTTTGACTCTGCAAAGTTACATATATTAAAGAAAACCATTCAGCTAAAAGTTTCTAAAAAAAACTGATTTAATGTAGGTATTCTGCATACTCTATGTAACCTTTTTGCCTTTGCAAAGTTCTTTTTCTCACAGTTCTTAAGATACGTTTTCTTCAGATTCTTCACATTCTCCTTAAAAGTTTACATTCTTTTTTACCCTAAATGAAAATGCTCTCCTATCACCGACGTTTAGGATAATAGGGAGCAAGCATTTTCTCCCTCATTGCTGTTGAAGGAAATGTCAGTCAGCATTAGCATACTCATTTATAGAGTTATACAGCTGTCCCTGACTTCTACCTCGCCGACCCCCGCTCTCGGTGCACCCTGCCACCCCTCTCAAGGAGGGTTATCGCAATGATTATGAAAAATGACCCCTAAAAAACTTGATGTGACACATTATCTCAACATTAAGGGAGTTTGAGTGAATAATAAGTTTGGCTTATTAATAAAGGTATGAAAGGGTGAGAAGCTGTCATGTGGAGTTAAATGCCACCGTCAATCTCAGTGGGAGTCATTTGACTTCAAAGGAGATTTCACCCGAGTCATGTCACCGTATTTATAGATTCACTGGAGTCCCAGTGGATATTTTTTTTTTTTTGGCCAAGAAATTTTGATTGCTGCACCTGAAAACTTGCAGAACATAATGAGCCCGTTTATTCTCAGTTTAGGCTGATGCGCGCGTGTATGAGCACATATGCATATCAAATCTTTTGCAAGCCCTTTGCAAGCGTACATCTCTGTGTGCACATGCATGTTCGCTCATTAATGTGAAACGAGGAGCAGTTGGTAGATAACACACGATCGCTTCACAAGAGATATACTATTCTCTATAAGACAGCTTTAAAGAAAAGAAAGAAACCTTTGAATTTCCTGCTCGATTTTTCATGAATAAATGATGAGGTGTGTTTGAATGAATTCGTGTCCTTTCTTGGTGTCCTTTCAAAAGTTAGCTAAATGGCAGACTTAGTGGCTCATCCTGGTCTACGAGCTGGGTGCTGCGAATCTGATGGCGGAGCGTTTATCTAGCCAGCTATTCACTGGTTATAAAGGCAGCTTTAGTGGAAGCTGTCTGTGGTCTAAAGGTCCATATCAAACACGTCATGTGTGACTACAAGCTGCTGCTTCTTCATCTGTGTTTGCAGAGCAATGATTTACCATATACGTATATAAATAAACAAACACAAGAAATGCCACCGTACATAATCAGCCTCTAACATGAAAGAATGATGTGGCTGTCACAAAACAAAGGTCACTCTCACATTTCCCACAAAGTAGCTGTGTGTACTGTACTATATTTTCATCTATTGTACCAACTGTTGGTGCGTGACAGCTATGAACTTCACTTATCTCATTGAATTGGTCACCGCTGTTAAATGTTCAAGCAGCCGAGGGGGCAAATTAGCTTTCAGAAGTTTTTCAGAAGAGGAAATGAGGACACATGGGACACGTCTCGCTTCTCTGTGGCGCAAACTCATGGGAGAGGCTACCAAACGGCAGCTCATGCCCAAGCCCAACGAAGTCAGAGTCACGAGCAAGAGAGGAATGGAGAACAGGGGAGAGAAAGGCAACTCACTCACTGAGAGTCTGGGGCAAAGATAAGAGAAGAATTAGCAGTTAATTTGTGGAGAAATTAATCCGTTTTCAGCATGAATCAGAGCCTAATGCTGAGGCATTGTTCGAGGCAGTGAGCGCTCCTATCTCATGTCCCCAGATATTTGCAGGTCACTACAGAGGAGAGGATTTCAATTTGGTCACTGATGTTGGATCAAGAGCGCAAAGACACAAAAGAAGTCTTTGTTCCGGTGAGGGGTTCACTGCAAATGGCACATATCATCTTGGGAGACTTTCCCAGCTGCCAACATGCGCCACCTCCATGTGTGTCTTGAAAGTTGTCATGGAGGTAGAGTGAAGGCCTCACCTCTGTGCAGCCGCACAAACTGTAATTGGAGCAACCTCCATTTGATACCGAGCATTTAATCTCAAATCATTAATGCGGTGCCATTTAAAAAGCCTCAGCATCCCCTGAATATTGAGAAGGTGACATTTTAAAAGCCCCCAGTTCGCTGCCAGCACCAAATATTTCGCCAGTTACTCAAATTAATTCCCCGATGGCTCGCCTTTGGAAACAAGCCTCGCAGTGGAACAATACAGGGATTTTATTCTACAGCAGGCAAGGTTATGCAGAAACACAACTGCCTTCCGTTTCCCTGCTTCACTAAAGACTTTGCATTGATGCTGCAGTTGCCGTGGCAGCAGTGAAAGGTGTGCGTACGTATGTGTCCGTGTGGAATGGCCCTGCTACTTGATGGACAGTCTTTACACAGCGGCACATCGCTGAGCTCAGACCTCTCACCTACATTAAACAGTATATTCAGGGATGCCACTGACATTATGAATTCCATATCCCGTCACATATAAGTGTGAATATAAAGATGACTATTTCATTCCGAGACATGCTCACAGCTGAACTGCTGACCTTCATACTTCTACAGACTGACTCAAGTACACATCCTCCCTTTCTGCTGCCGTCTCAGCCATCGGAGCTCAAATAAGCTGTTATGAACTTTGTATTGTTGTGCTGTTTATGTGAATATTTCATTTTTCTCTGCTATGAACAAGAAAAAAAACACATGTCCCACAAGGTCGAGTTCACCCTCTCATCCTAACGTCTACATCCCAGTGGCTGAACCATGTCACTTATAGTCTCAGGTGTAGTTATTACAGAAAGCATTTCATTAGGGCCTCTACATTTTGTGTTTTTATTTATTTATTTATTGTGTATATGCAAATTGAAGCCCTGGACCCCCAAGCCCATTTTCCCCTAATGAACAATGAGAACAAATTTAGAAAAAGGGTCTGATTTAATTGGGTTTTTGAGAATGTTCAGAGACCTCTCTCTGTTGTAGCTTTGAGCAAACACAACAGTATTAATAGTGTATTTCCTGGGAACTATTTTCAGCCATGGATTAATACACGTTTACTGCTCTTGTGAGGGGCAGCAGCTGTAAATTTCTCCAATATTATCAAAGGATGTGTTTCCGACGGCAACATTGAGGCCAAGGGGATTTTGTGTAGTGCTTGAATGACAGTGGGATTTAAATATTGCTTTTGGTAAATTGTTATATTGTCCACACAGTTTCAAAATGTTAAGAGGAAAAATGTCGGTATAAGAATCTAGATATATCATTTTTTTTCTAAATAATCTGTCTATCTATCTATCGATCGATCTATCTATCTATCTATTGATTGATCGATCGATCTATGTTTCATTCACTGTATTTACGTATTTATTTATTTATTTTACATTTGATATTGTTAAGGGCTTTTAATGATGCCAAATTTTGTTGCATCTGAAGTCTTGTCCATCCATTGTTGTTTACTTTGGGAAAATGAGAGTAGTGTAAAAAAATATATATTTTACCAGCATTTTTTATAACATTTAAATAACTCTATTATCAAATTTTGATGGGCTAGTAAAATTTTTTTACAAAGCGCTTTTCACAGATAAAAATCACAAAGTGCTGTACATGAAAGCAGGGGCGAATGGGACAACATCATGACATAATTAAAATGAGAGATATTGCTGAAAGTCTTTTGGAGCTGAAGTGGGATTTTGATCTTTTATTATTGTAGCCATAATTTAACGGGCTAAGTCCCACTGAAATCAAAATCTCTTTTTCAAGCGAGACCTAGCCAAGAAGGCAGCAGAATAGTTTAATTAAAAACAGTAAACACAAAATTTACAACATTAAGGCGAGACACTAGAAATAGGGTGAAAAATGTAACTAACTGGTATCACCATGAAACTTTCCTGGTTTATTCCTTAAAGCAGGACTATCGTTTTTTGTATTGCAAGATTTCTGAAATTTTATGTTTAAATATGCAAATAAGGTGTTTTATAGTCAAAAATTTGTATACATTTCTAGGACAAAAATTGAAACACACGATTAAAGTTCAAAGTTTCTTTTGTATTTTGTTAACATATTAAAGCCAAAAGTTTTTACAGAGGGGATTTTGGATATCTCTAGTTATCATTTCACAATTTAGAATACACTGTCAACAACCAGAAAAAAAACGAATTTTTTGGCATACTTTTGGGATGAAATGTTCTATAAATCAGGCTGTAAATAAGATATCAAGAAATCCTTCTGCAAAAACTTTAAGAATAGAGATCAGGAGCAAAACATGAAAGCTTGGTTTCTGTAAGTGTTGCTGAAGTGGAGATTTTTTACCCAGAGTAAGAGAAAAAAAAACAACTAATTTTGAGAAAACAGCAACTTTAGGGGATTTGGGTGCATCAAAGTATCATGAAATAAACTCCTTAAATGTTCATTTTGGATGTTTTTTTTTCTTTTTTCTTTCTTTTTTTACACTAGTCTGAAAGAAAACATGTTGACGGAGGGAAAAAAAACAAAAATCTCAAAATTAGCCAGGAGATGAACAAACAGAGCTTTTGCTTGTGATGTCTTCCTTTAAAACTTGCTCACATAAAAGATATGCACACAGGCAACGTACAGTAGGCTTCAACTTTAAGATCAAGTTCAGTTCATACTTTAGGGACGACAGATACAAAAAACATCCATAGATTGGAGATTGTGACGATTGTTTCCTTGTTAAAAGACAAGACAAAAAGGACAGAATGGTACCCAGAATGGTTTTTATCGCACAAACTAATGGCTGAGCCACTGAGCACAGATTGGCTTCCTTAGAAATTTTACAAGCAGTTCTCTGCTTTTCTCCTGCCATTTCTTAATTAGATTGTTCACTGAAAAGAATCCTCCTTAAAACACTTTCCTGTCATGTTAAAGCCTGCTTTACTTACTCTCAGAGTGTTGGGCAGCTCCATAGAGGAGCTCATGGGACTGCTGGTTATTGGGAGTTCAATAATTTAAAAAAAGTTTTGAGATTTGCATCAGCTGGCCTATATATATCTAAATATATATATATGGATATGAATAAGTTCTAGCCCTATAAAGCTAATTATATTTTAAAAACATGGTAGAGAAAAAATATTTCAGATATTACTTCATCTTCTAATTTCAGGGACAGAGAATTTGACCAAGGGTAGCAATTTGCATTGATCAGGGACGCATATTTGTTTTGTTGATGTTATGACAGGAAAATGAAGCTCATTAAACCATCAATGATTATAATATTCTTTAAAAAGTTGATACTCGTAATTATGGCCACAAATACACAACATACACACACAGATACAGCAATCAAAAAGAGGGGCGTGAATATCTTAACTTCAATTAACAGAACTCTTTGTTTCAGCCATCAATCCTCCTCCTCCATTGATGCCGGATGACAATGATCGAGTTTCTCCCTTTTAGCTTCTCCTCATTATGACTTTGAACAAAAACAAAAGCGCACAGATTCCAAAGCAGGCAAGGGCTTTAAAATGAATTCCCACCACCTGCTTTCAAAGACACTGAGCCTCCATCAGGGTTTAGCAGAATTGATGGCAACATGTAAAGCAAAGGGGGGAAAAATAGATGGAAGCAACATACAAACACATAATCCCCAACACCATTTGCGTGATTTACTGAGCCCTCTCTGAAAACCTTTTGACAAGGTTTAATTAGCGTGCATTTACACCGTTTTTCATGTTTAAAAGGTGATGAATTGCATAATTAAAGGGCTCACAATGTAAATCAATGAGGCAGAAAGAGAGAAGGTAATTAAACAACACTGTTGTTGGCTTCACAATGTTCCAACTTTCATGGGAGGGAAGACACTCCCTCTGTGGCCAAACACTTGTTGACTCGATTAATAAAGGAATATTGCGACATAAAAGGCATCACCTGAAAAAGAAACCTAATTAGTAGTTGTTTTTTTTTTTAATGGGTTAAAAAAGGAACAAGATGTCCTTCTAGAAGAGAGAAAACAAGTTTTATGGAGGCAGTTTCTGTCGGCATCATGGCTCTAAATTAGCGTAACAACCCAACATCTTCATTTGTGTCTCAGGCTGTGGCTCTGCCAGCACCAGTGATGCATGTATGCTCAGCCTGGAGATACACTTATTTCTATAAAATAGTCAAATTCCACTCTGCTATTTTATGCAATACTCTACATTTGGTTCTCCATCTTGCATGATGAGAGAATATTATGAGTCTGCAATGCCCTGCTGCGTCCATGTTTCCATCCCCATCCTAGATCTCCCTTTCAAATCAAGCTTGCATATTTTCTTTTCTCCTTGGATTTGGGAACATTTTAGAGCTATGAAAAGCTGCGAATGCTGATGTGACAGACCTCATTTGCAGTCTGAGTCCCTATGCTCAGCCTCAAACCCTTAGGTGTTCTGCTACTTGAACAGCCAAAGATAAAGCTTCCTTCTTTTTTCCTTGGCCCTCCGCCCCAGCTCTTCCTGGGACTGCTGTGGCTGGTGGCAGGGGTGCAGATGTGTGGTAATTGAGTTTAGAATGGGCTGTTTGAGGTGGAGCTACCACTATTCTGTTTAGTCATAGCTATATCCCCAATTTTCTCACTCCAAGGAGTTTTGGCCTCGAGAAGTGTGCATAAGATCGGACTATGGCTGAGTGTTACCACTGCTTGATGACACAGGCTTTGCTCCTGCTGAGACACTTCCGCCCACATCCTCTCCTCACATACTATAGCCTACTGTGGTAACAAGATTAACCACTGGCTTAGGTTCAGACATCCTCACAGCTCCCTTCGTTTGCTCACTAAGTTACACATGGCTTGAAAGCTAAGTTTCCTTATTTTTTTAATACTCTGAATCAAATATAAATCAGATATTTTCTCTCAAGTTGTCATGTTTTACTAATGGAGCAGCTAAAGGTCTAAATATTCTGTCTGGCAAAACTCAAGTCTTTAGGAAACCTTTCAAGACAAGCAAGATCAGAAGAAAAACTGGCAAGTGTTGGGGAAAAAATGGTTGGAATAGTTGATTACATGAGAACAAAGAGAAACTGGGAACTGGAGGCTGAAGAGTAATGAGGTTCCCTGATATTTCAAATTTGGTGCAAATTAAGTGTAATTTAGGCATTATTTGTGGTAACACATACTGTCGTCTGCATTAAGGCTGCCACAATTGATTATTTTGATAATCAACTAGTCACGGATTATTTTGACGATTAGTCGACTAATCGGATCATACGAAAATTGTAGCATATTTACGTTCCAGTCAAAAGTTTGGACACTTTCTCATTGAATCTAATTGAAAAAACATGTCCAGACTTTTGACTGCTAGAGTGTGTTTTAATTGATGTCAATATGCAATTCAAGAAAAGCTGACCAGACAGAAAGGTGGACAAGGCAGTGGAAGGTACATTGGCAATTTTGAGAGGAAAAACAAAGCTTTAAGGTGAATTGCGCAAGTTTAAATGTTAAATACTATTCTTTTCTTTACTGCACATGCTCTTATATTTGCCAGATGTGTAGAATGAGCTGATCTTTCTTCACTGCAGTGGTCTCTAATACTGTTTCTGAATGCTCAATGCGAGAAATTCGAGTACAAATCCTCAAGGGGGCGCTTTTGGGGAAGATGAGCTGCGCGTTCTTGTTCGTCTAGCTGTGCCGGTGACGTATTCCGCCACCGCAGGTCTGCGCATGTTGAGACAACACTGACTGCTGCTAAAAGATGGAGAGCAAAAGCCTCTCAAACCCCAACTCAGACTCCAGTAAGACAAAGAAGAAAAGTTTATTCTTGTGAGACGAAAAGAGCCAACCTGGAGTCTAACCGGTCCCCACGGCAGGGGGGCTTTTTTTTAGCACAACACCGGCACCGGAGTAAGGCGGGAGTAAACAACTGAGCAGCTTTTTTCCTTTCTTTTTTTAATTGGAGGGAGCTCTGATCCCGTCTGGGAATAAAACGGGACCCACAGTTGGCTTTCTTCTTGCTAACAAGGTAAATGTGATGTATGATGGAAATAAGAATGCATAATATAGCAATGCTAAGTTTTTAGCATGTATGCGGCAATATGACAGCCATATGATAGTTCCCGGGAAAGACATACATTTTACCCACTTGTTAAATTTAGTTGATGCGGTAATTTTATAAGGTAATCATGGTCTCAGCCTGTGAATTTGGATATTTGAACTACAAGGCAGCGTTAGCTTGTTGTTACCGTTAGCATACAGTCTGACAGTTTACTCAACGATCAAACTGTAAACAACTTGCAGATTTATGACTAATACTTCAGTTGACATCGTGACTCTAACTCTTGGCTCAGACTGAGTGTAATGTGGGTTAAATCAGAGACCAACGCAGTCAAAGCAGCTCATGCGTGTGTACGACATTAGCGTCACCTCCACTTATCGCCAGAGGGGGCGAACTTCTGGAAAAAAGCTGGAACTTTTGCTGTACTCCTTTAAAGAGAATAAACAATCAGCTGATTATGTAATTAGTTATCAACTATTTTGATAGTCGACGATGCGTCTTACAGCAGAGTAAAGGATTCTATGTTCATCCACATGTCCATGTTGTAGTTTTGTAATCTAGAGTTAAAACCTGTGAAGACTTTCTCATGATAAACTTTCTGTCCCGTTGCATAGCGACCAGTGAGCAAAGGAAGATAACCATGAAACTGTTTAGACTATGACTGTATACTTTTGTATTGTACTGTTGGTTAGCCCCATGGTCGGGCCATATTGATGACGTAAAATCCCCCAGCACAGTCGACTCAGCGCTGCATCAGCGCGTGCTGAAATAACACAAACCAGTGTTGCAGAATCTGCTGTGTAAAAAAATCATTAGTATAATCAGTTTACTACAATACGTTTGCAGTGCTTTTTATTCTACATACTATATTATAACTACAATTTTAGTTCAGCAACCAGATGCTGAGATGTAGGCTATATCAGCACAGCGTAAACTTCACCTCCTTTATTTTAGTTTTACATGTAAAATGCTGATGCCTAACCAAAAATGCATCAATCTTTTAAGTGTGTAATGTCAAAGGGCCTCTGATTCTGTCTTTTATGACAGGAAATAATTGAAGGGCAAACATACGCATGATTAACCAGACTGTTCCAAACTGTTCCACCTGTTTGAGGCAGCAACACTCTACAACAGGTTCAAGTGCATTTGTGTGGGACCCTGAAATGTGTAAGTGTGTTAGAGGCGTCAGATTTAGCAGGAGTTTATTGTGGAAACAGAAAAAGAAGAGTCTGAACTGACACTGCTTTGTGCGGGGAGATGGCAGCACCAGACACTATTCCTCAAAGGAACTCATTAGTCAATAAGGAATATAAGCTGTAATAATTGAGTTTAGATTTAGTGCAGATGTAAAGAATTAGCAACTTGAATCTGATTTGGGTGGCCATTGGAAGTCAATGTAGATTAATAAGTATTTGAGCACCCTTTCGGGGAGCAAATGTGGTGTTATTTTTATCAAGATGTAGCGGTCTTGGATTGCAACTATCACTATTCCGGGGTCCACTGCAAGATCTGACTTCTTTTTATTAAGATAAATACCATATTTAACTTTCTTTAAATGGTAATAAGAACACAGATATGAGTTTGATGCCTTTTATGTGACACAGAGTTTCCATTTAGTAGGAAAACTTGATAAAAACAGAACATTGTTTTGTTTTTCCATGATTATTTTATCCACACACAACTCAAACAGGTCTGTTTGAAAAGAATTTCAAAATTGTTGGTGTTAAACTGCCAAGACAATTAAATAAAGAATAATTCATAGCTTTTGAGTCCTGGGTTGGAGTAATCCACCCATAATCCTTTTTTTTTACTTCAATACTATGCAACTGATTTTACTGCACCAACTACAAGAGAATAAGCCTCTCATTGTCTTTTTTTCCCTTCACATGGTTTATGCTCAAAATAGAAATGTAAGTTTTGGTTATGATGTATTATCATTACATGTATGGGCTCCATAAAAGATCTTTGTAGTAGCTCAAACAGCAGAAGAGAGGAAATAGAAGAGAGCTGCGTACATTTAACAAGAGCTTTCTGCTGGACTTTTAATCTCCTCTAAATGTTGTATTAACCTCCGTCCACAGGTTGAGTAGTTGCTAGCATCCAAACACCCTTTCATATGAAAAAGATGAAAGACCTGGTCACACATCTGCCTCGTCCATTCTGCAAACATATGAGCCCTTTAACATGATTACCACAAACACCACCAAGCACGACCCCCAGCAGGTAGACATCACTTTCAGTAAATACAGCCGTTCACAAGGGGCGACAACAGTGACCATATCAAGATTAAAGTGAAACTACTGAACCATAAAAAGAGAAAAAGATGCAATGATGCAAAGAAATAAAATAGATGGGCCCACGCCTGAGACTGTCATTGTGGAGGCTCAATGAGCTCCCTGTGGACACTTGCTTGACCAGCTGGATGGCTACTTCATTTCTTTCTGGTAACCTTCTCCCTGACAACTAATCCAAACATGATCAAGTTCTCTTGTTTATATTCGATGGATAAATGGACTCACTGCTCCAGTCTGCTGTATATCTTGCAGCCAAATCACCTTTTTCTGCACGTTCCTTCTATTCATTTAATCTTTTCCTGTGAGCACCACAACAGTGCAGCTAGCTGGTGGAGGCAGCTTTATGTTTGCCTGTTCACACATGACTGTAGCATCAATCTTCTCATCAAAAATTTGATAAGACAGGAAGTTTGCATATCTGCCAAAAGGTCAAACTCTATTAAATCACATCAGATCTAATTTATAGGAAACCTGTAGCCTAAAAGATAACTGAGACACACTAGGGACCTTTTTCCAGCTCTGACTTTACTTTTGTGCCTTGGGAGAAAAAGAGTATGTCTCAGCTGATACAATTGTACCCATATCTGTGCATCATCCTTTTCAGAGTTGCACATGTCTCAGTATGAGTGAGCCCATGAATGCACCATCTCTGGGACTGTTTGATTCAAAGCTTGTCACCTTTATAGTCCTGTTACTTGTGCTTTTTGGCAATAAAGGCACATTCTAGCATGTTCAAAGAAGTAATATTTTCATCACTATGTCCACAAAATAATGACGGACATATTGGCTGTTTCACTGGCAGGCAAACCTGATTCCTCTTTGTGTTTAGACGTCCACAGTTGGAGTGGCACTTGAGTTATGCAGTGTGGGAGGCTCTCACCTAATGTCAGAAAAAAACAGCAGTTATAGCTAACATGGCCATCTGGCTTATAATGCACAAAACCATGCATTAATTCCTTTTAAGAGACAAACAAAACTCTTGAAGGAGATAAGTACCTGCAGCAGCTCCTACTGAATGGATAAAAGTCTCTTAGATATAATACACTGATGTCAAATAACTACAGTTTGGCCTGTGCACACATGACTTCTGTTTAAAACCTCTAGCTTCTTGTCATTTTGCATAACCAGAGATTTGGACTTTTGAAATAAAAGGAGCCAGAGGCCAATGCCATTACTGAGAAATATAAAGATTATTCACAGGCAAACACAAATTGAGACTATTACCTGGCAAGAAGCTCACAGGGTCACATTTTACCTGCTACTGAAAGATCACTTCAACTACATAAAGACCATGATGATTACCTTCAACATTCGGTACATTATTGTAGATGATTAAACCTATTTAAAGAGCATGGAATAATAGGTTTTATGCTACTTCTAAAAATCGGATAACATGAGGATACACAAAAAAGCTGATAACCAAACCAGTGTTTGGACAGTTTGAAATGCAAAACTTATATTTTGGGTTTTTTCCTTCTTTTTGAGCCAAAACCACAGCAGACATTAAATTAACTGCAAAGAATATCCGAAGAAGCAAATATTTTAAATTTCAAATGGGGTTTCCAGCATTAACACTACACTTATCACATTACAAGAATTAATTAGGTCAGGGTTATTCTCAGAAAGACAATAATAACATAATTTGTCCTGCACTTAAAAACAAAAAGGGGGCAAAGCTCAGGAAAGTGTGTGAATTTGATTTCATGTGTTTTGAGGGAATTGAATAAGGCTGTTGATGGAAGTGGCACAGAAGGGAACGGGTATGCGAGAATAACCAGCCACCGTTTCTTGGAGGGGATACAAATTTAGAGGGCGGAGCAGATGGATGGCCAGGAATCAAACAGCTGCTGTAATCAATTCAGCATGAGAGTTCATCATGAGTCTGTCTGAGAGGGAGAGTGGAACAGAAGCAGCAGCAGAAAGAGCCAGGCTTTTTACTGCTTGTTTCACATGGATCAGCATTTTTATCTGGGAAAAATGCTAAATTCAGAAAAAATATCTCTTCTACCACATGAAATAAAAAGTCAATGAGCACACAAATGGGAGCAGAGCATTATTTTCCATCCTTTCCATCCATCATGTAAAGATTTTAGGTTACTTTGGTCTACATAGAAATATTTATGCAAGTTTCAGCAAATTAACATGAAATTTTATATCTACCACGGTTCTGGTCACTGAATGAGAAGTAAACTTGGCCCAAAACAAGGGAATCGTGACATTTTAGACCACCAAACAGCTCTTATTTTAAAAACTTTAAAATAAAAAATAAGGGAGAAGTGGCCAAATGGCACCAGTGTGCAGCATGAAAGGCACTGCTTCATGAAAGGATTGCTCCTCTCACGGACAGATCACATGAACTTCAACCCCACTTTTGATTGGATAGATATGTCTGGTGAAATTTTTTTATTTACCTCCTTAAAAAAGTTAAAGGGGCAGTGCGAGAACCAGATATAGTTTGTTGCCTGAGGGAAACACCATGGCTGTGTCCCTAACCGCACACTTGAGCACTTCAAATACTATTTTTGAGTGTGTTGTGCGTTCATGCTGTCATTTAAGCTAAAAGACCACAAAATGTTAAAAACTGCTCTCTTTATACTGTAGGTTACTGAAAAATAATCAGCATAACATCTTTAAAATGTGTTTTGATGAGCATCAGAGGGCAGGAACATATTAATCGCTGCACTGGCTCCCGGTGCATTTCAGGATTGATTTTAAGGTTCTTTTACTGGTTTATAAATGTCTTAATGGTCTCGGACCTTCTTATTTATCTAACCTATTTTTAAGCTATGAGCCCTTGCAGACCCTGAGGTCTTCAGGTATACCGACCTTTCGGTTGTTTCCAATGTTCAAACCAAAACCCATGGCATGGCCTTTGGAACGGCCTTCCTGAGGGACTCAGGGCTGCAGAGACTGTTCCTTTTTTTTAAAAAAAAAAAAGGCTCAAGACCAAGGGGCAGACTCCGGTGGAAAAGAGTGAAGCCAGGAAGTTAAGTTCTTTCATAATCTGCTAGGGGCTGGCTCCAAAACAGAGCAGATCCCCATAGACTCCCAAGTTAAAAAGACCAACTTCACAGCAGAAATAAACATGTTTGCAGCCTGGTTCAAAGATATTATTTTAGTTTTAAAATATGAGTTTAAACCTAGAGTTTAGGTTTAAAAATGTTAATCTTGAAATTACACAGAATTAGGGGCGTGTCCCATTGAAGTTGTGTTTGTTTTGTTGTTTTTAATGTGTAAAGCACTTCGAGAGGCTGCTACATGCATGAAAAGTGCTATGCAAATAAAGTTTGATTTGATTTGATTTGAACAGAATTGCCCCTTCACAGCATCTACACATAGTACATGCCGTGCCACCTGTTAGCATGCAGAGACTTACCATTTTTGTTCAATACCTGATGAAAAAATATGATAGTGACTGTGTGTGCAAACTGTGTGTGCAAACTGTGAGCTATACTTATCAGAAGGCATGGGCTCCACCATGACAGGAACCACTATCTTTTCTAACATTATATTTGCACCATTTTAATTGACATTCTTAGTCAATCTTTCCTTAATATAATATATGCATACAGACTGTTTAACTTGTGCTGAATCACTGGACGTTCATCACTTTCGTTAACACTGAAGCAAAGTACAGTATGTGCTTCTCAGTGTCTTCAGCCTCAGCAAACATTTGTGTTTGCCAAGCTCCACTCCCAATAAAAAGAGCACACAGGAGTTCCAAATGAGTTTGCCTAAATACATCAGTTGATTAAATAGATACAAAGAATCATGTATACCCTTTATACAGACTCACCATGACCTGTTTTACATCCTGGTGTATCTTAAATTACACTGAGGAGAAATGAAATGAAGGCTGCTGGGTTATGTTTGGTTAATCTTCCTGTGCTCACACTTTGCTCTGCTCTTTAAGTATTTTATGTGTAGCTTGCCACCTCTGTACTTAAGGAATTTTATTCACAAGCTGAATCGTTGTTCCATAAGTCTGCATTGCTGCCAAAGGCCAGAAGCAATGTCGCTTTCCCATCCGGTAAGAATTCTATGGATCTTACAGTAAGATTTCTACTTAGAGTATTTCTTTTTGTTGCTTTTGTCAGACCTGGAAGAAACCATACAGATTTGTCTAAATCAAATTGCACAATTCCCATCAACCTTTAACAGTTTACACAAAAAATAATTATTAAATCATTTTAAATGCTTAAAGAGGAGAAAATACAAGGTTAAAAAGAGACTACTGGCAAATAGCACTAAGATGAATGGGGTTAAGCTCAGGAATAAAGGTCAGTTAATTCAACACTGACAAAAAGACTCAATCCACACTTCAAGACATTTTATCAAGCTTCGCATAGTCCATCTTCCAAGGTTTCTTATCTTTATTTGAATAAAGCTTGTTTTAATAGCTCCTTTAAAGCCTGATATTACACTCAAACAGAGGTGTCCATATATTCATCATCAAGATTGCAACCAAATTAGCATGACTATATGGTTTTATGGTTTTATGGAATATAAGGGTTCATTTTAGGCTACTGTTTACTTCTGATGTATCTGGCACCTATTATCCCAACGGATCTCCACATTAAAGTACTGCAGCGCTAAAATCCCTTCTCACCTGGGATGTAGACTGCCCCTTATGATCTACAATAGTTCAAACTGAGTTTAGCCAGTGTGTTCTCCGCCCTGCCATTTGGTCTTTGGTGTCATATTTTTTACCAGATTGGGCTTCTTTCAGTACAATGTGTTGTATAATGTGTTGCGGAATATTATTTCCTCTAAAGGCTAAAATTTGTGGTCAAACTTTAATAATTTCTTAATCGAAACAGCTATGTTGCTCCAACCAAACCAGTTTTGGTACTATTCACCCTTTAAACCCTGTGGCTATTTTTAGGCCTCTGCTTGAAATGCCAAGGGTTAAGATAATGAAATAGCAGTTGGCGATGAAACTAAGAAATAGATACATCTAAAACATCTGGTATCATGGGTAGCGCTCAAGAGACTGTGGCCATGGTCTCTGAGGTGAATCTAAGTTCGTATATAAATTTTAAAAAGTAGTTTCTCTAGAGAATTTATCCTCGGCTTCAGGTCAAAAGCCTTGCCAATAATTTTGCCTCAGCTGATGCACTGATTTACTGACAAGACAGCTTGCTCTAGGAATATTGAACTGTTGCTGCAAGTGTGTGTCACAACCCAACCAATAAAGGATAGCCTTTGCTGTTGCTAGCCAGAGACACTGTTGGAATGTTGGAAATATTTCACACCTTTGGTATGAGAATGGGTTATTGTCTGTCAACTCCATGGCTTGCATTTCTGTTTTTATTTGTTCAAGGTTAGTTTAGCCTCACAACTGATGCATCCTGCATTTTAAGGGCGCATTCACACCAGAATAGTCCGGTCCAGCTAGACTTGGTATAATTGGGGACGCAGTTCAGTTGAACTGGCAACATTTTTCTGGCCAGAGTTTGCCTTTACACTGCATGTACTCAAACAAACCAGATCTTTTGAATAAAGTATCACGGCCTTGCTGCAATAAGAATTACTGATGGACAAACAATAAAGAAGACAAATTGTTAATCATTGGTTAAAGCAGGACAACTTCTGTTTCCACCTCATCAGAGCAAAACATGGAGCTGCATCAGATCTTAGTGGTCTTAGGTTGACCATATTTGTATCACTAGAACTTTAAAGGAGCCCTATCATGAAAAATGGACTTTTAAGAGCTTTTCAGCATGTTACTGTGTTATTTCCTCATAAAAAACTTAATTTAAGTTGTTTTTTTCTTCATTTGTGCATATCTGAGTAATATTTATGAATAGTCAGGCCAAGCTCTAGCTTCCTTAACATAACTGACTGACACCGGTATACGCAACGAGGTGGCACCAATCACAAAGCGTCAAATACACATGCGCAGCATCGTAGCAAGACACCCTCTTTGTTCAACAGAAACTCTTAGAAAATCCTAACCTATACACACTCTTTCAGGACGAAACTAACAGCCTGCAGGAAGATTTCTTCAGAGACAAGCAGCCATCAGCTAACAGACGTTTGATCCAGAGTTCAGGAGAAAAGCTTTTCTTTTTTTTTTTTTAACCTCTAGAGGACAGCAAGTTGGTAAAAATGTGGTTGCGTTCGGGGTGGAAGTTTATTTGTTGTACTGGACGAATCGACTTGCCAGAAGTGGTTGGATTTTATCATCAGGAGTAGAAGAAAAAACTCAACTTTGTGTGTGAACTTCACTCCAAACAACTTCATGAATCTCAGGCAGTAAAGTGTTTTTTTCTTGGGGATTACTACTGAAACCTGACGCAGTTCCACCATAAAAATGCCTTACGGACAGACAACAACACCGGTGAGTGAAAAACATCTCTCAGCTAAGTATTAGCCTATGATTTGTTTGCTAATGTACTTACTTGTCAAGGGTCTCTGTGGTACTTCAAACTCCATATCAGACTCTGGGTCGAGCACATGCAGCTCCATAACAGGCTGCTCCATTTTATCCCGTTGATCGAAGTCCGATTATCCATCAATGTTTACAAATAACGTTCATGTGAGTGCCGGTGGGTGTTAGAAACAATTCTGTGACCCTTCAGAATCTGTGTCTCTTCCGGGGCGACGTCATGAAATGGGCGTAAAACATGTTGCAATTGGTCGAGAGCTCCGCGGTTCAGGACAGTCAGCCATCTTACTTCCATGTTGGAAATTAGACACATAAAAAAAATTACTATTTAACACCAAATTAGTTTCTGTAGTAGCGATGGGAACGTATTTTGCTTATAAATGTGTGTATTTGACTTTTGGAAAGTTTGAAAAGCATGATACAGCCCTTTAAGATTTTCTCATTCCTCATCTGACTGCATGTTTAGAGCCAGCTATTGCCCAACATGCATGTATTCTTTGGTTGATTACCCACAATGCCCTGCATTAAACCCACATTGTTCTGCATCATTTTTCGCTTCCTGTATTTGGTTTTCTTCTAGTTGACCGAGACCTGTTCGTAGGTGGACTAGAGTTCACTTCTTTGATCAGCTTCAGAGTTTGTTTGTCTCCCCAAGCAAACTGGACTTTCAGAGCAAACAAACTAGGAGGGGCTGGTATGAGGATGCCCTTAAAATGCTCCCTATGATAAAAGAAACAAGTTAAAATTCATCCTCTAGATCAAGGGTGCCCTAAAAGGGCCAAAACAAAAATGTGTCAGTGAGTTGCAGGCCAAACACAACAATTTTAAGGGTTAAACCCAAATAATGTAAAGGAAAATTGATTTAATTGTTTTCTTGAATAGTTAAATAAATGCATTCTTTTCAATCAGTGAGAATGACACGTTACAATAAAAAACATTAATATGGCAAATCAAGAATAAAGACCTAGTTAGAAGAACAATAATTAATAACTGCAGTCACTCAACTGCAATAAAAAAAAATACTTTAATCAAATACAGAGCAAAATCTCAAAACAAACAATCTACTTTCAACAAGGCAAACTGCTGATACTAATGAAGCTGATCTTTGGACATTACTAGTTTCATAAAGTTAGGTTGCACCTAGTTCATTGACAAAGTGAGTCTGTCATGGAGGTGTGAGTCAGTCACCTCTGAATCTGGACTTATGTTGGTAAATATTTATATAAATAACACTTTAGGGAAATATTCAGTAATATGAAAATAGAAAACACAAATGTGAAATGTACCAAATGTGTCTGTTTTGCTTTTTTATTATTTATTTTTAAGACTTTTATTTTTAAAAGCCTTTAATCTTTTCAAGTTGATATTGGTTCCTGTGCATGTTAGACAAGCTTATTTACACATTTCCCACCATGCTTTGCGGCACCCTCTATTGCACTGAGTCAAACATTCATGTACAACCACCGAAATTCATAGTGTGTTGTTATGGGGCATGCAGGTGTAATATGAGGTTTAAAAGGGTATTCCAGCTCTGAACACAACATGAAATCATCTGCGAGTTAGAACATACGGTCATTATGTTGAGGCATTCAGATGTTTAACTATAATAGCAATGCAATAGGAGTGTGTTATCTAAGAGGTAGGCCAAAAGGAAGGTGATGGTGGGCCAAGTTTGGCCCCCTGGCCCCACCCTGGGCACCCTTGCTCTAGATTTGATCTTTTCTGTTAAGTAATAAGGCGCACAGGTGACACAATTCACCTGTGAGAGGGTGGGTATTCTTTATATAAATAAAGTCCTGACTACGATCTATTATTCAATAGTTCATGTTGCTGAAAGTCATGAAAAATCCTCAGGCTGACTAAGTAATGAGGAACTTGTACAAATAACAGGGTATGGCAATCTTCACTCCATGACTCAAAATTTGGTCTTCACCGACATTTTTAAGAGGTTGTTGTAAGCATAATACATGATAAATCAGATCTTGCAAATACTGCACATCTTTATTTGTGAAGCAAAGTTCTGAGGTCATAGCCTACATACCGACCATTAATACATCTTCGTACTCTATATTTATTGCTGATGGCAATAAAGATATACAATAAATCCATATGATGTGAGTGTAACAATAAATTTGAGCTTCATGGATTGTACAATCAGTTTTCTTTATTTTGCTCTTTTATTTCTTGTTGAGGATCCCTGGCCTAGTGTTATGGTGCTTGTTGGGGTCTCTGTCCCATCTTTTCACCCCCAGCTGAGGCAGATGGCTGCCCTTCTGCGAGTCTGGTTCTGCTGGTGTTCCTCCTACCACCCCAATCATTCCCCTATTATCCACTCCATCCCTACCCCGGTTTTTTTTTTTTTTTTTTTTTTTTTTTTTTTCCCTTCCCCCTCCCTCCTCCCCTCCCCACCCCCCCTACCTATCTTTCTTTTTAAATTTAGTTATTTTTTGTTGCGGTATTTAACTAACTTCCATAGACTTCCTTTATGGATTGGATGTATGGAGGCACCCTTGTCGTATTTAACTATTAGGTACTCTTGCCTATTTTCACTCCATCTGATGCTCAGAATCGGAGGTTGACTCAAGGTGAAGATTCACTACAATCCACTGATTCCCTTTGTTGGGTCACTTTTAATTAATTGGTGGAAAATGATAAAGTCGAACATAAGATTTAATATTCATTGGATTTAATTTGATTAGAATAAACTTGAAAGAACTGGACAGTATCTTTAAAGTGCCCTGAGACAAATTGGTGCTATATAACAAGCGCTATGAGTTTAAACCATGCTGTTATGAATGAAAGAGTAGTTACCTACAGCATAGTGAGCAATTTAAAACCCTGTAAAAATGTGTCAGCATGGGACCTCTCTAGAGGAGAAGACGTGGTAGGGGCTCATTAATTCAGCTTCACCTTTTCAGTAAGTTGACAGTGCTGCTCATTAAGATCAGCCTGCCACCTGTGGAGACCGGACAACTCCAAAGGAGATAACACGAAGAACCGAATTACGCTAGCAAAGACAGTATTCAAAATGATGACAGAGTAGCAAGTGTGGAACTTTAAAAATGGGTACAGACACTGCAGTGGCAAAGAAATGAACAAACAAGAAGAGTAATGTCTTCAGTTACCGTGGTTTATAGATGATATTCAAAGCATGGCCCTAAATTTATCACACCACTGCTGCTGCTGTTCTGTCATTTTAACGGATCAGACGATAGCACAGGGGGGTTACTGTAGCGTAGGGGTTTGTTTGGTGAACGCTGGAAATGAGTTAGCGGGTTGAGGGGCGGGGTGGGGGGGGGGGGGGATGAATGAACTGCACTGATATGCAGGCAGATGACAGCCAGTGAAATGGTGAGAAAAGACGTGTCTACAGCATAAAGAGAAATGAGTCTCCGCTGTTTAGCTGTGTTGACTTTGTTGTTTTCTCCCATCTTTCTTACAGCTGAAGATTATGGGTTTGCCAGATCACTGATACTTCTGAGGTCATAAATCAGCCAGCCTTTTTTTTGTTTCCTCTTTCTTCTCTTTCTTTTTTAGCATTTGGGCAGGAGCCATGGGGATGAGGCTCCAGACGTGGGAATGAGATCAGCAAAGTGATAATAAGATCAATCTACCAAAGAAGCCATGGCACATGCAGCTATTCTGAGAGATTTCATTTGTCTACTGAATGAACCATTTCATGTAATAGCATGTCAGATACTTTTTTTTCACTTTTTAAATCGGTTTTTATATGCACTTAACCTTACAAACATTTATTAGCACTGAGGATGTAGTATTCTGAGACTTTCCTGTCATAAAAGTGAAAAGTCTGATACTAACAAACCTGCTGGTTTTATTATTTTTCAAGCAATGCTAAAGAAAGGAAGAAGGAGGGTGGTGATCTCCTTGAAATGTGCTCGGGTGTTATGAAAAGAAAAAGTAATAAAAATCCAGTTTTATAGCAGCCAGCTTGCCATACAAATCTCATTAACCAGTCGCTTGATTTTATGATGAGTCTTATCCGTGCCTCTGAGGTATAACTAAGGAGCTATTGAGGTGGCAGATACTGCTTCCCCAATGGATTTTATTGTGTGTTCTGGCTTTAGTTTCTTAGTAATATACTGTATGTTTGCCTAATTGATCCAATAAACTTGGAAAGCTTCCACAAGAAAAACTCTGGAGAGAATGTGACAGTTTATATTTGATTTACTGGATTGCTTCCTTTTACTGACTATAAAAGAAGCAATGCAGCTCATATGAGGAGTCCCACTGGACCAACAGCAGCCGTCATCTTTTGCAAACATGCAGTGTATGCCGTCACTCAACTCAAAACTGCGAGACCTTTATGCCATACTCATATCAAACAGTAGAGGGGTCCACGGGCAAGAAATCTTCCTTTCTGCATTTCTGCAGTTGTCATTATCGATTCTAAATCCAACCACACATGGCTTACTGGAATTATTATGTATTATGTATTTTGCATATTCCTCCAAACACAATATTTTTACACTCAAAGCAACACATCAAATGCAAAGTACATCAGTATAGCAGTAACAGCTGCTACATATTTATGTAGCTCGGGGTTTTGCATTTTATTTCTTCCTACTTTATAAACTGATGTTTACAATGTTAGCATACATATATCAGTAGCCACATCAGGTGGCTTCTTGTTTCACTAAATTTCCCACTCGTGGTCTAATTTTGTCCTGATCTGACCCTTGTTTCTCTGTTTTTGGGCAAATGGTTTTCACGTGTTTTACATTCCAGTTTATTTATTTAGTGATTGGTTTTACATCATGCATGGCAGCTACTAAACTTCCAGTTTTTTAAAGTACACATTTTTGTATTCTGTTGAGTTTACTTTCTTTGTTTTGTTTCAAACCGGCATTTCGGCCACACTTGTATCTTATTTGTTATGATTTAATTCAGACCAAACTCCCAAGGTTTTGCTTTGTCCAGATCTTTATATTCTTATTCCTTTTATATATCATTTCATTTCCTGGAGTTTCTACCTTGCAACACTTTGTATTTTCTCTAGTGTTGCAGTTAATTAAGTGTTTTAACTCAGCTGCCACTCAGCTGTATTGTTTTCAACTTCGGTCCTCATTCATTTTGCACTCCTCCTCATGACTCAGAGCTAAACTGGACACTGTTGTTCATAGAGTTTAACCTACAACAGAATATCCATGGTTGAATTTTTTTTTTTTTTTTTTAATCATCCAGTTATCCAGTTATTCCATTGCACTTTTAGGCTTTGAGTTAATTATTGGACTAAATTTTCTCTTCTCTGGATGCAACTTTATCAATATGGATAACCTGTGCTCTAACAGAGACGACATACTGTATTATAATAATGCAGCTATGCAAAACAAAACAAAAAAGAGGAAATAAAAAACATGGTATTAAGGGAGGAGGTAGTTTGATAGTGACAGTAGCTTGGAGGATTGTTGTGTGAGGGCAAAATGCTCAGTAATGATAAAATATATTAAGTGCTAAATGTTGCATTTCAGGCCCCTCCCTCAGAGACCAGTCACTGACATCACTTGGCATTTTGTAGATTAAACTGATACACTGGGTTCTTGTAATTAAGGTACAGCGCTACTTGTCACATTAAACTTCCTGAGCACTACTCAGTTTGGGATTATTACCATCTTGTGAAATGCCAGTTTCATTTACTGATATTTAAATTGTTCTGTGCTCTTTCATCACCTCTACTTCCAGCTCACAGTCTCATCAAATCTGTGGACCAGGAAGTTGATTGCAAGATTTCAATTTAAAATGCTGATTTCTTCATTATTTTGCAGCAGGGATGAAAGTAAATGTGTTATGAAGAGACTTGGAAAAAACAAAACCACTATTTTCAGAAACCTTTATATCCTGGTTATCCATTTTCTCTATTTAGACACAGAAATGAGCCAACTCTAAACAAGCAGTGCAGACCTGCAGGAGGAATTCAGCCTGTTTATTCTGAGTGTTTACCTTATTCATAATATCCATTTCAAATGAAGGTGTCCTTAAATCCATTTCTGGCGGTGATCAGACTAGAGCCCCTTTGGGAACAGCTGACAAGAAGACAGCTAAAATATGTGTGTGTGTGTTTTCTCCAGACTTACTGGATGCATATCAATTCTGAGAAGTAGAACATAATCAGCTCCTGTTTGTCTTTCCATTTATGCTATTTCTGTCATCAATACGATGTTTATCCACAATGATTTCTAAAATTCTGAAATGAATCTAGTTCTAAGCCTAATTACTAAATTCATCATAAGAAACTTTGAGAGTAAAAAATGGATTATGACCTGCCACTCATAGTTTAGTCACTTTTGCTAACTAAATTCAGAGGAAGAATCTTTGAATTTGTACTGATTGAATTGTACATTATTACTACTATTAATATTATTATACTATCACAGCACCAAAACAGCTCTTGTAAAGACCACCAATGACCTCCTCATGGCAGCAGATTCCAGACTTAAACTACTGTAAACTCATCCTCCTTGACCTCACCGCAGCCTTTGACATCATCTCCCGTTGCATCCTTCTTAGCCATCTAACCTTTTTTGTTCTAAACATCAGACTCTCTACTGGTTCATCTCACACCTATCTGGTCAAACACAGTCAGCTAAAATCAAAAACCTCAGATTTCAACCTTTCCCGGTCAGAAGTGGTGTGCCCCAGGGCTCTGTCCTGGGGCCCCACCTCTTCATCATCTACCTACCCCCATTGGCAGTATCTGCAGAAAACACAGACTCCATTTTTATTGTAATGCAAATGACACCCCACTCTGTCTCTCCACCAAACCTGGTCCCACCTTCCCTCAGCCTACATCCTTGACCTTCTCCAAGAAGTAAAAAATTGTTTTTCTCACAACTTTTTTCAACTCAACAGAAATAAAACTAAATCCCACTGGTTGGCACCAGATCCACACTCTCCAAATCTGACTCCACTCCTCACCCATCACCCCAGGTCAAGACTCTGGGTTTGATCCCAGAGGACAGCACTTTTGGCAGCTAATATGTTGAATGACAAAAGACACAAAACAAAAAGTAAACACTGTGTTGGTGTATTTCCTATTTAGGGACAGTTTTGGGGCAGTGAAGGACTTTTGTCTGATGCAAAATTTGCAACTTTTCTTATATATGGCTGAGTGATGTTTATATATATTCTTTTCAACTGATTCAGCAATTTGTTTGTTTTATGTATTAAAGGTGCTGCATACAAAAAAAAAAAAAATAATCAAGGGTCAATGACAAAAAAAACCCAAAACCTTAAAAACTGTGTTTCTATCAGTATCTAATAACTTTGCAAAAATAGCTGTTATGTTTTTATTCTTTTAGAATAAGCCATTTGATTTCCCTTCAGAATCGGCCATGACACCCCATGGCCATAACAGCCAGTGTGCTGATATCCAGCTGCTGCCACATCACATACAGTAGTGCTGTGAAGAAAAATACTGCAGTAATGTGATGATCCAGATTGTAACACAAAGTTATGAAGTCTGGTTTTATCAGTTTCCAGACGCTTCTGAGCGATAATGAAGGAATGTGCAATGAATATCAGCATGCTTTTAAGACCTTTAAGGTCAGAAACTTATGTAGTGTTGCTTTAAAAATCAATTAATACATCCTAATACCTCAAATTCTTTATTTTCTAATAGGTATCTCTTTAGAAGTAACTTCGACAGTTTTTCTAGAAATAACCCTTTCATCATATTGGGTGATTAGGAAAAGGATTCACAGGGAAAGTTACCCAAGCAAGTGCACTGGCAAGACTTTTTGTCGCTCATCATTAATGAACAGAGACGTTGTAGACATTCTATGGTACAAACAAAAATTTTAAAAACTAACAAAAACATTTTAACAAACATCCAAATCAGTTATATTTCTAAGGAGTTTGTCACGAGAGGATATTATTTGACAGGAAATCATTTCTGCATCCATAGTATGCTGTACAAAACAAACAAACAAAAAAAAAAAACCCTGTTTTGAACATGCTCTGCTTTTTGTATGATCTACCCAGGAATCACTCTGTAGTATATCCAATTTTGAGACTTGCAAGGTCAGTCACTTGCCATTTAGTACATTTGTTAAAGGCCAACTGCAGACAACGTCCAGCTCTATTACTCCAGACATTGCTCACAGATTGTTTGTAGGTGGGGGGTGTGAGAGAGAGTAGAGTTACACACTATAGAGAGAAGAATGGCAACAGCAGAAAGATTCTTGATGCACTGTTCAAAACTGTGTTTGTGCTTGTTGGCCTCAGCAAAAGTCAGCGATTTCTGGAAAGAAAAGAAAAAAAGAAAGAATCCCTATACAGTGGGAGTGTGTGTGGATGTGTGTAGGTGTGTGTGGTGGTGAGGGAAGGTGTTGTGTACTGTATGTGAGGGGCTGCAAATATTGGACTTCATTCACCAGCATCTTCTTACAAATATACTTAGAATTGCTGTTAAGTTGGATTTAAAAAGTTGTTTTTAACAAAACTCACAAATTCATGAATGTGTTTTTGATCACAAAATTATTTGTATCTTTCCTTTTAAAGTTGTGAATGTCAGTGCTCATAAATTAGAAGGATGGACCAGCTGGGCCCACATAAACAAACGCTCAAAAATGCCCACAGAAGGTCAAGAATAACGACCATGAGGAATAGATGACAAGAAAATAAAAATAATTAAGATGAGTGAACGGATCTAGTGTGTGTGCAGTTTATTGCACTGATGGTTTTAGGAAGACCAGCAGTAGAATTATTCTTAAATGAATGAAAAGTTGTTTAATATTTTTCCTGAGAAAAATGATAATATTAGAACAAGATCTGCAACACCTTGCTATTCATTTTAATATAACTAAATGCTTTGTAAATCACCAAGTTATTTTAAAGATCTGACAAAAAAACATAACAGTGATTCCATCATTGTATTTTACGGACAAAAGAAAAAAAACACAAACACAGACTTTGTTCAAACATGTCAGCACTCAAATGTTTGTAAGCCTACTCCAGAGTCTTTTGGTGTATTAACGTTTTATAAATGAGGCCCAATGTCTGTATGAGAGTTAAATGAGTTGTTTTTAATCTGTGAAAACAGGTGCACATCTACATGGCTTCTATAAAAAAAAATAAACTTAAAAAAAAAATCTTTACAGTGAAGACTGAAACTGATATTTTCTGGGGAGAAAAGAAGCAGCAGGGAACCAGACTAAGAATACACCTGTCAATAAGGATATGTCAGTACAGTTTACAGGTGGAAGACCTGTCATGTCATGAGCAATTAGTGCTCATAAAACCAAAGTCTAAGCCATCAACATGTATGCCCTGCCATTCATTACCCAGCTGGTATTATATTCTGGTCCAAAAGGGAAGTCACTGATATCAAAGCACAAGAGTGTCTCACAATGCATGGAGGGTTTCTCCTTAAGTCCAGAGCCGAGTCTGCACACTAAGGTGAAAGAGGGAGGCCAGGGGCTTGCAAGTTTCAGAGCCACAATCCAAGATGAAACAACAAAGACCCAGGGGTGCATTCAGATGATAGCCCCTGCAATGAATTACTAAGTGGATGCCTCAGGCAGATGAAGCTCAGCATGGGAGAAAAGGAGGTACAACCGTCATGGAAGAATAACCCGAGTGTGCCATGTACTACTGACTGACAGAAGAGGTGGCTGACATCGAGAAGTTGTATAAATGGCTGGAGAAGGCTGGTCGGAAAGATGGCACAAAGGCACTAATCATGACAGGCACTGAGAACAAGAGCAATAAAAGCCAGGGCAGGGTCTATGACACCAAACCTGGACACCTGGTGCAGGCTGTGCAAAGACGCCTCCAAAGTCCAGCACATAGTTCTAGGTGTAAGATGCAGACAGGTATGGGATATTGAACCATAACTAGAATGGTGACTAAAATAATGTGCAATAGTGTGTCTGTACAGAGTTCAGGCTAAAGGTCCCTGGGTCAAGATAAAAGATGCTGTCAAATGTGACAAAGTACACAAGGAGGGTCCAGGCAGGATTCAATCCCCAGACTCACGGGTGAGGGTCATGCACACTTTCTAGTCAGCCAAAGGGATATTCCTGTGGCAAAGTAGCCAGGGTGCATGATCAATCGGAGGCATAGCGAAAGAACCCCACACTGTCACATCTCTCCCCCTCTTTCCACAAACATCCCCGTGCTCCACCAATTATGAATCCATGGACTGTTTACTAGTGTCGCACATGGATCGTGCTGACAACGCCAGAATGTGGCAAGGTACATAAGGAGGGCCTGGACGGGATTTGATCCCCAGACTCCCAGTGAGAGCCATGCATGCTTACCAGTCAGCCAAAGGGATATCTCTGTGGCCAAGTATGATCAATCACAGGCATGGTGACAGGACCCCACACTGTCACACAAAGGTGATGGAACATTACAGATTATCCTGTGGGACCTTCAGATCCATACTAATAAGCTAGTGCTGACCAACTAACTGGTCATCATGGTGATCAACATATACAGAATTAGATAGCAGTGGTACATGCAGCAATCCAGGACGACAGCAAAATCCAGAAGAAGGAACACAAAAAGCTGAATAATAACCAAGAGCTGAAAGAGGAAGTTTGAAGAAATAGAAAGTGAAGGAAATGGTAGTGGAAGCGGTAATCATAGCACTCAGGACCATGACCTCCAAACTGGGAGTGTTGGTCCAACATACAGGATACCAACATAGATCTCCATTTTGAAGAGCCCTGTCCTTGGAATGGCTGAGAGACTACGATGAACCCTCAAGATCCCCGGCTTCTGGTAGAGAACCTTGAAGGACAAGTGCCTACATTAAACAACAAAAGTATAACTGACATTAATCTGATTTCATTTTATGTGTTTCTCTTTAACCCATTGCTGGATGTACAGCTCTAAAGAGAACATGATCCTTTCCTCTTGTGTCATGGTCACTGCATGTTGGTGTCTGTATGTTTTGTTCCTTTGTCTATGCTGTTTGAGTATGTTTTTTGTGTTCTGTTTACTTCTTATTTGATTTCTAAACTGTTTCTCCTTTGTGCTTTTCAGTATATTTTTCCTTGCTGTCTGGTTTGTCTCACTCCTGAAATGAGTTGATTTTCTCTTACACATTGCTCAGTTCTGTTTCTTACATCAGCATACATTCTGCCCAGTTTTCTTTTTTTGCCAGATCTCTATTTCCACTTGTTCTGTTTTAGTCCATTCCTCCACCTCTTTTATCAGTCTGTTCTGTTCTGTGCATAACACGCCACTTCAGTTCTTTCAAACTACCGTTTGTTTGTCATCTCCTTGTCTTCTGCGTTTTGGCATCAATTTTGAGCATGCACCCCGACCCTTTTATCTTAGTTTTGAAAATTGGTGAACAAGAAAAGATTTAGAGAATCACAGAAATGATTATTTTCCCATCAGTCCACATGACGTACAAATATGATTCATAATAACATGTTGGTTTTCATAGATAACTGAGTGCTATTTCCTCTCTGACAAATACAACCATTTTTGGTTAAAAAAAAAAAAAAAAAAAAAAAAAAAGCAGGAACAAAATAAAAATATGTTTATATAAAAAATAAGGAAAATCTCTGCTATTGTGAATCTGCTATCAGGCTATGTTGGTAATTTGTAAAGTAAAAATTCCCTGCAAATAACTTACTTTATTCTGCTGAACTCCGAGGTCCTGTGATGATGAGCTTAATTATGATATCTGCTTTGGATAATCATTTACAAGCATTAACTTTTGGATCAGTTTATTTGGTGAAAAGGGGAAGTTCTACACAGTCACGTGTAGGCTCTAAATTAGGCCCCATAATCATTTACAAGTATTTTTTTTTATAACTCTCCTATATAAAAAAATAAAATGGCATTATCCTGGAGAGAGAGATGTTCATTTTGGACAACATGGGAAAATGGTGCAAGTTCCTGATGCATTGGTAACGACTGTCCATGAGCTATGTATCTCGTTTCCACGTGTGACAGTGTGAGGTCTTGTCACCAGGCTTCTGATTGATCATGCAGCGTGGCTACTTGGTCACAGGGATATCCATTTGGCTGAAGGGTAACTGCATACGACTTTTAACTGGGAGTCTGGGGACTGAATGCCGTCCGGGCCCTCCTTGCCACATTCTGGCGTTGTAGGCAGAATCCAATGCCTGGTAATAAGTCCATGTCAGTCTGCTGCTGATGAAAATGCAGCTATTGTGAGCAGATGCTATGTAATACCTGTAGACATCATATCCAGTAGATGTTTGTACATTTTGGTTAATTCTTAGACTTTGGTTATCCCATACAAATGCACCACAGAAAAACAGGTGTAGTTTTTGTTTAGTTTATTTATTACATCTGGGTAAGACTAATCCCGTCAGAATTGGGCTGACTGAAAGACTGAAAGCTAGTGGAAGGCTCATTTCCACAAGAGAGGACTTGCACTAGCATCAAAACAAATCATCTTGAAAGAGAAATGGTCAATCTTCCCTTTTGAAAGCTGACTTATGGACCTTTGAGAATGTGAAGGGATTGATTTACCATAACATGATTATGGGAACAAAAACTGTGATTTTCACCAGTAACGTTGAGAGATTTAAACATGGAATCTAATCCAAACATTGACTCAACTAAATTTGTGTCTGAATCCTTGTAATGAATGGAGGAAGCTGTATCCTGTTTCATTTCTAGCTAAGGATTTAACATTGTTATGCAATTTAAAGGGATTGTTATCGTGACATGCAGCAAACGGCACCAGGCTGGGATTCAAACCTGTACCAGCTACAATGAGGAGCTAAAGCATCCATGATACTCAACCAGTTTAGCTAAACACCACCTCTGTTTTAAGTTCTTGTAAGAACTTGGACAGAAGTAGCTTTTATGTAACAACTGTATTTGTGGACAACAATGCATAGTTTTGACCTTCAAGTCTTTCTGAGCGGAGCAAGCTTGATGACTAGTTCAGTAAAACAGACATTGTACATCTGTCCAGCATCAACCTTTATATTGCTGGAGCGCAACTCGGGTCGTAACCAAGGGAGTAGGAAAAGTGATTAGTGCCTCCTTCCGTCCCACACACCTGTGTAACTTACCAACATAAAGGTAGTCTATGACCGTGTGGTAGCAGACAGATGCAGCATGTGTGTTTCTGTGTGAGACTTACATAAATTTCCCTCTGACCAGTTGCTGCACTCCCTCATCCTGACAGCTCCATAGATTAAGCCTCGAGAGGCACCAGAGCTGTTTAGTATTCAGCATCACCCACCTGCACCGTCCTGGGACACACCAAATGGGAACGGAGCGCAGGTGTTGGCACCAAAATGGAGAAAAATGCCATGCTAAAGTATCTTGTCACACTGAGCTTTTTATTTTAGAATTAAAAAATGGAGTCTCTTTTTACGCTATTGGTATATCTATGTTTTTCATGAAGGCAAAATGGTGTGCAACAGTTATGGAGGAATGTGGCATGAGGATACTTTGAATTTTGGCATTAAAATTAAAATGTTGCTTGATTTTAAAATCTCAAAGGCCACATGGCAGGTTTTCCCATGTTTTCTGGTTCATCTGCAAAAGCTAAAACAATGTTTTATCACTTCAAAAGTTACCCAGAGCTCCAAAAAGAGCTATAAGCATGTTTTAGGTATTTTTACAGCAATCTGGACACTATCAATTCAAAGCTCCAAACCACAGCCATTTTGAAGAAACAAACCAGCTAAACATAAAGTATTACTCTTTTTTTAAAAAAAAAAAACTATTATTCAAATGCAACTTAAAACAGTTGATGAAGAACTTTAAATTGACTTTAGGTATGAGTTGTCTAGGCATGTTGGCAATAATTAGAAGAGCTTTAAAAATCAGATTGTGCATTGTTAAACATTTTATCTTTCAAACCCATTGGTGATGTAAATTCTATGGATTGTGGGCTGTAAATACACCCTCACTTACATCACCTAGCTTTGCGTCCATAAACTGCAAAACCAGTTATTAAGCCTCTTGGCACCATGTAATTTCTTAAGGTAAAATCAGAAATGGATCACCACGGTGGCCTAGCTTAGAAGCAGCACGAAAAACCAAAACTTGCTAATTAGCATGTCTATGCAACTGTGACACCTTTTAAATTGAGTTTTCATTATTATTTGGACTTAATAGTGACTTTCTTCTTTAAACAAGGAAGGAAAATAAAACCCCTAGGAGTTGAGAGCAAAGAAAATCTTGACATCACCAGCCTTTGAGGAGCTCTGCTTCAATGAACCCTATCAAGAACACTGGCTCACTCATTCATCACCTTCCATTTCCAACAGACTTCATCAGGACAGCAAGACCTTCCCTTATTCCACCCAACTTCACAATATGACGACGACACAGTGCGAGCACAAGAATTCTCAATCAATCAATTTGCTTGAAACTTGGTTCTTTTGATTACAATCACTTCACATGGATCTGGCATGAATTTCAACTCAAGCAGCTCCCTTAAAAAAGTTTTAGTAACATTTCCCTTCATACTATGATATTATTCTGTCTGAGGCCATCTGTCTGACACCTTAAGCTTGCTTGAAATTGGGTCATGCAACAGGACAATTATCCTAAGCACAGTAACAAAGCGAAGCCAACCACAACCTGACTGTGATGCTGTGGCATGACCTGAAGAGAGCTGCACATAAATGAATATCTGCAAACCTCTATGATGAGCAGAGTGATTTAAGGGACTAATAACCTCCCAAAAAAGATGAGTACTTAAACTTATTGCTGCTAAAGGGGGGTTCCACAAGTTCCTAAATCATGGGGGTTACAAATAAATGAAAAAAATAAAACACTTTGTTTCTTAATTTTATTTTAGATTTTGTTGAAAAGATAATGGCACCACCATTTCTCTCTCATTTGAAGTCGTTTTACCCTTATTTCAAGATCTGTTTAGAACCAGATAAGTCATTATTATCCAGATTGATACAGTCTTAGTACTGAAAGAGAGCGTGCTTTCTTTTTCACATGACCCTATCACGTGTAACTTAACCACATTTTCTGCTGTTCTTTGCATCTTTTTTCTCTTAAGTCGAGCATGAGCAATGAGCCGTGGACGGAGAATAGATAGGTATGCAGGTGGCTTTGTACTATTCATGTGTGAGTCAGTGTGTGGGTGTGTGGTAAAGTGTAACATGAGTTTTTCTCTCTCTCTCTTGCTGTTTGGAATGGCAGAGCCACAGAAGCAGCTTTTATCAGAGGGTTGTATATGTGGCAGTGTAATGGGGTCACTGTGGATGTGCAGGACGGGCACAGTCTCTATTCCACAGGCTGAGAGATGGAATGTGCAAGGCGGTAGCTGGAACAGGCAGTGGACCAGTCTGAATAATGAATTCTCTCTCTGTGGCCTGTCTGTTCTATGACACCCCCTCCCATATACCCCTCCAAAACTATAGTTGGATATTGAAAAGTGTCATAGGCTTGGTAGTGTCATAGCATAGCCAGTGGTAATGGCACAAGAGGAGAAAATGGGAGAGAAAAGCTGAAGTGAAATGGGACTAGCAGAGATGAGGACTGACAGAGTGATATGATAAGCCAAGTGTTTCACTGTTAACTTGCCAGATGCAGCAAGTTCTGATTTGTACAATTATAGCAGATTTTTTTTCCTGATGGGCAATGACAGGTTGGGCCCTGTTCACAGAGGACAGTGTGGGAGAAAACACCTGAAAAGAAGTTCTACATGGGCCTGAGCAAGATGCAGAAAACATCCCGCTGTGTCGCCACGGTGACAAATTCAGCTCCACTTCTTTCATTTGACAACCAGCAAGCATCACTAAACAGATTAGACTCTTAAACAATGTCAACCAATTTTGAGTTTTACCTGAGGGGGATTTGCTAAATGGCTCTCGTTGCAAAAGGACAAAAGCTCAGTGCCGAGCCCATGCAGCATTAAAAACATGAACACTAGGGTTTGCGTTAGATGACATGGCCATGGTAATGTATTTGTTGTTAAGCGGGTATGAATTGATCATTTCACACAAGCTTCTGTGCATAAAAACAAATTATGTTTTGAAAATGAATACACACAGTTACATCATTTTAATTAAAATTGCTGCCTGATGATGATAAGAGTATCCAGCTGTCACATAGCCTGTGGGGGAAGATCTGAATGTCAGTTTGGTCTTGAGGTTTTATCCCAATGTGTGATTTTAAAATAAATTACAACTTAATTTGCAAGTGCATATGAGTTTATCTTTGTATTGGTTATTGAGAAGTGGTGGAAATGCATTGTGGAGATACTGTAAAGTGGCTTTCAAGACAATTTCTGAATGTTTTTTCTGACTTTTGTAGCCACAGTTTCTCCTAAGAATTTTATGTGAGTCCTAGTTTTTGTTGGAATGTGCTCTTCAGAAAATTCAAAATCAATACTCATAAGTTTGTCTAGATCTGTATCTGGATCAAAACATTCAAGTCCATGGAGTTCATCATTTAACACTGTGTGTATCATGTTTGAAACATATGTTTCTGAGACTTAGTGCATCACTTGAAGGTAAAAACTTTGCTCAAAACTCTTTTGTACACAATCTGATTCTTCTTCCGTCTTGTGCAAACATTTTGCACAATGATTCTGATAACATACGAATAAAGGTTACTTAGCCTATATAGGCTTTTTTCTCTTTTATAAAATTTGATTTAAAAAAGGGGGCCAAATCAAGATTTCTGATTTAGAAAAAAAAAAGAAATATTTCTTGAGTTAGGCTTTATAAGGTCAAACAGTTATTTAATTCCAGGTCTTTATGACACAATTCCTAAAAAGTGAAACACAAAATGGAAAAAAAAAAAAAAAATCTGTACGATTTGCAAGCTTCATTGAAAAAATTCAAAGGCAGCCCCTTTCTTTGCATTTTTTCAAGGTTTTGGTATTTATTTTATTTCATTTTATTTTCCCAGGAAAGTCCCATATAGATTTAAAACCTCTTTTTCAAGGGAGTCCAGGCCAACAGGCAGCAGAAGGAAATTGAAGGCACAGATTTTTTCATTGTTTTTCACACCTGAACAGGTACAGATGGCTCAGTCAGGTTTATTTTTGGAACAGAGGTAAAGTTCTACAATTTGCTATACGGATAAAATGATGTTTTTATATGAAAGAAAGAACACATCACATGTTGAGAATAGACAATTTAAAATATTACTTCATTTTGATTTGTTGGCAGCAACATTTTAGCAACAGTCCAAAAACTATCTGGGAACCGAGGACGAGTCCACAGACCTTTTGGAGAAAAATGTTCTTCAGAAATACAAAATTCAGCTGAACAGTTCTGAAACTTTGCTCGTCTTTTTTTGTCGTACATTTCTTTCAATACTCATAACATTGTGTAGATGATAGAATATTCATAAATCTTAATTTGGGAAAATTATTCTGCACTTGCTACAAAATTTATAGACCATTTTTCCTCAGATTTCTGGACATACTCTTTTGCATACTCTAATCTTTTGAGAGACTCTGCCTCTTTCAGGTTCTCTTCATTACCAAAGTTAGTAACCTGCAGCCATGTGGTTGTTTCTCTTACTGTTTTGTTCAAGCACAACTTCCAGACATTTATCCTCCCATTCCATTTTATTTAAAAAAACGTGTTGCTGCTATCAAATTCAAAATGATCTCTTGTCTTCACTAGTTTTATATGCACTCGCTCGAGTGGACTTACTCAACAGCCCACTGACAAGTTTGTGTTTTTAAACTACTTGTACTGTATTGTGTATTTTCCCTGATGCTGCATCCTGTAATAATTAGATGAACCTTCTCTCTCCCAAACAAACTCAACAAAATGACCCTGTTTTACTCGGGAAAACATCAAAAAATGATTGTTGTGGTGTATTCATTAGTATGCTGGCAGATTATTGTTTGTGAAAACAATGAACAGAGATGGTTTTAGGTCATGGTCCACATCCACTTTCTTGTTAAGTCTTAAGGTGGGCTACAAACCTGAATAAGCAAGACAATCTCTGTGGTTTACCACTATAAAAATGAACTCTAAGTGAGGAGTCAATGTTTTATTTAATATAATGGCATCTGTGCACCAACCTCTGCAAATGTGAAAGCAGATTCCAGCTCGCCTCATTTTCCTGGTACCTCTGTTATGCAGTATGCTCTGAGGACATCAATTCCCAGCAGATGCATGGAAATTCCCAGAAAGTGTTCATTAACCCAGATCCTATAGAGTCCCAATTGTCCGTTTGAAAAGCTGCTGTTCATCTATTTTGTTCAAAGAACAGATATTCACCAGGTGGATTAATGGGAGAACAGTCAAAATTCCCACCGACTCTGACTCACTTTAGCCATCTGTGTCTCCTATAATAATACGCCACATCATTTGTCTACCAGTTAGGCTTGATAGACAGAGGAAGGCTGAAATCCTACATTATTAAACGATGCATTAACACACAAGTGGATGTTTGATGTGTACAAGGCACACACTACATCAGTCCCAATCATTGTAGTACAAGGTTAATATAAGCAGCCGTCTGATTACCTATTCAGAGCATCGCCAACTCAGCCAGTCAGCTGAAGAGCAGTACAAACTGTCAGTGATATTGACATGGTACCCTGCGAATACTCAGTGGTCCTCGGTTCATCCTGTCGTCTTCTTTTTTTTTCTCCTTTTTGCTGTCCTAGCAGTGCCATGGCCCCAGACTTAGTACTCCTCATCTCTGACAGAACAAATTAAGCTGAAATCGCGGACGAAAGGCCAAATGCTTCCAGAAAAGCACAAAAGAAAGTGCAGTTAATGAAAGTCCCTTGTTGTGAAAACGGGGTAAAACCTGCCATAAATATGCAACGTTTCAGCCAGCTGAGCTTATTAAGCACACTAACAAGAGGACAGCTTTTTGGAGCTGCTGCTCAAGATAAGGCTAACAATTTTGTGAAAGTTGTAAAATGTACAAATGTGTTACAGTTTTTGAGTTTCTGAGGCTTCAAAATAGGATGTAAAATGGATTTGTTGCTTCATCCATGAACTAATGTGAGGTGAGGGTAGTGATTTCAAAGGAGTATATTAACCAGCTGCTAAAAATGAGAACTGTAATTAAAGAGATGACAGCTTTATTAACACATGCCGAGGAGTGGAGTACTTGATTAGCGGAGAGCAGTTGATTTACTTTCTTGTATGCTTGCTTGTAGCCCTGCTTGCTCTTTTTAAATGTGTTGCAGTAGAGCAACTTTCCCAGGGGACGTTGTCAGAAGCTGTCAACGGCTGTGTTTGTTGCACGCTCGCTGAAAACTTGTCATTGTTCATGGAGTCAATAGTTATTTGCAAGGAGTGGGTGGTCAGCAGAATAAAGTACGTGCAATAACATTCATAAGACCTTTCTTTTTGTCCTATGTTGAGCGGTCTTTGTATTTTCTATGTTCCATTAAAAAACAGGCAGCATCTGAAACAAGGGAAAATTTAACTATCACTCTGAAAACATGCAGCCACTGTTACATTCACATAGGTCACATTCATACACTCAAACTAACTTTTTAGATACACCAGTTAACCTAACATGCAAGTATGTGGCTTGTGGGAGGAAACCAAAGTACTCTGAGAAATCCCATGCATTTGCTGGATGAGCATGTAAACTCTATGCAGAAAGAGCAGCCGTGCAGCCCTATAATAACTTCCTGCTTTATGTACTTACAGTAAAAGGATACCGTGTAACTTTTGGACACGAGTGGCACTAAACCTGTTGTTCACACAGGCGATGCAACTGTCGTAAAATTAAACAGTCTCCATCTGTGCTTTGGAATCGTGTTTATTAACCTTTATTTAACCAGGCAATGACATTAAGAACAAAATTCTTATTTACAATGCCGGCCTGGCAAAAGCCAGTGTTTGCAGACCACTTGGGTCAAAAGTTGCACGGTGTACCTTAAAAATAAGTGAAAACAATAAAAAGACAAGTAAAACTCACCAATGCCAAGCTTAACTGGATCTGAAAGCAAGAGTTTGAAGATGATGTTTTAATGTGGAGGTGAAGGCTGTTCCACAGTTTTGGGGCAGCAACTGAAAAAAACAAAACTTCCTCTTTGCTTTCATTTGTAAGATGAAGAGCAACAGTAGTTTTCAACCTGTTTTCTTGGAGGACCCCTTCATTCAACTCCCAAATAGCCATAGATACAGTTTCACAGTATTTCTCTATGATTTGCATCATATTTTGTTTTATCATGACTACTGAAATTAAGTTTGCTACATTAGTAAAGCTTTACATATCTGACTTTAAAACACACATGTTACTGGAAACAAGGGTTTATTGGCATCTTTATTGAGGCTTTTTTAAATTGACCTATGTCTCGCCATTCGCCATTCTTCATTTCTAATCTTGTTCCCGCGACTGAACACCTCGACCTATCACTGAAACTTAAGCCATTGAAACAGCAACTCTCCAAACTATTTTCATATCTACACTAAAAAAAAAAAAAAAAACTGACACAAAATTTATTAGTTTTTCTCAAACTGAATTTATGATTTAGTGGAAACCGTAAATTTAGATTTTCTGGAAATATATCTTTTACCTTAAAACAAAGAAATTGCTTTGATACAGAGTAAAAATATAATTCATAACGAAGTTGTAACAAACTTTAAAAAAAAAACAAACTTTGCTATGACTTTATTTTTCATCTTAACAAAGAAACTTTTTTTTTCACTTTGTTTCAACTTAATTTTTCATCTTGGAATAAACTAAACAAACTACTGTAGTTCTGTAACATGCCCCCCCCCCCCCAATTTTTCTCAAGTTAAATTTCTGATTCAGGAGAAGGTGAATTTTTACTTAAAGTAGTGGTTTGGGACTTTATCTCCTTGTACTGTCCCTCACACTCATGGTGCAACTTTAACGTCCAAACTGAACAGAATTTCTAAACAACTTCCTCTGAATGTGAACATAACAAAGGCAGTAAAGCACATAAGTCAAATTTACAGGATAACAATCATAAAAGGTTAAATTCCTGTTGAATTTGTATTTCCCATGAGCCTTTGTGATCTGGATATGTTGAGTTCTGAAAAAAGCCCCTTTGTTGTTCATGCATTCTGAAGCTGAAACAACTTAATTTACTTCGTGTGAAAGTCAAAACTTATTTCAGACTACAGAGTGTGATTTTTAAGTTGATTTAACGAAGAACCATAAGATTTCATCACCAAGCCAAAATAATTAAGATCAATGTACAGTAAAAGGTCTTTTACATCAGCTACAGCCCCAATACTCTTTTTACAGTGTAAATATTTCATGAACTGCTGTTATGTTTAGTGTCATCCAAATAAATGATAAATATTTATCCCAGAAGGGAAAAATCTAAACATCTAAACCAGTGGTTCCCAAACCTATCTTCCATGAGGTTCCCCTTCATGCAACTTCTAAAAAGCTGTGGACTTCCTCCACTGTCCTTCACTTGGTTTTGTGCTATTTGCTGCTTTTCACCACAAATGATGTATTGTGTCCGATTCCTTGTCTGTCCTTTTGTGACAGTGTGGGGTCTTGTCACTATGCCTCCGACTGATCATGCGCCCTGGCTACAGGGATGTCACTTTGGCTGAATGGTCAGCGAGCGTGACTTTCACCCAGGAGTCTGATCAAATCCCGCCCAGGCCCTCTGTTGCGTACCTTGCCACAACTTGGCATTGGTTGGCAGGATGTGCTTTTTGTAGGCTGAGACGAGTGTAAAAAAAAAAAAAAAATGTCTTTTAGTTTTCTTGCACAAGTCTGTGTTAAGGGAATGTGTGTTTCTGACTTGTCATTCTATAGAAGCAAAGCAGCAGTCACAGAGAGTATGTGCCTCACGTCTTTATGTTCAGTATTGGGCCAGAGGCTTTGTGCTTATAGTTGGTCTTTCATGTAGATCTTCGGTTGCTATCGCCAGCCTAGACCACACGCTGGAATCAACATTGTTACTAGCTTGGCTGTGCTCATGCTGCCAATGAGAACGCCCCTCCTGACAACCCTTTGCAGTGATTGGACATATCGAAGCAGTGAAGACGAGCAGCTGCATCTGGTTGCTGCGGTCCTCATCATTGGCTGTGCTGCAGCAGTCTTCTGCTCTGAGGGCGCCAAACACAGGAGTACTGCTGCTTTGCTTACCCTTTATTTATGTCAAGTCTCTGTTTACCAGTTCCTGAGTGAACTGCACCTTTTCCCTCTGTCATTGAGGACTGTTTCTCACGGCATTATTCTGTTTATCCGCTGAGGCTTGGTGTATGTCCGGGCGTCAAATGTCTTGGTAAGATGTCTCACTACACCAGTGCCGTGTGAATTAACCATGTGTTCTGTTACCTGTTAGACCAGGTAGCTTAATGGTTGGGCAGCTTTGTTATTCTTGTGCATTTTTTTTTTTATTCATGGTAATTTGTATATTGTGTAAGTTCTATTTCTCTTTTAATTAGATTGCTGCGAGCTTGATCCAGTGGAAGTGGTGCCTTCCAGGGTTGGAATCCCTCTTTCGGTTTGGTGTGAACCCTCTTCTGCATGCTTGTTGTGTCCTTACGTGTGCTGTGGTATGTGTGTATGTGTGGATGTTTGCACGTGTGCAACGGGTGACTTAGTGGGATTCCTCCATTGTCTTTTTTAAAAAATAAACCTTAGTATTGCGGAAACATCGTCTCACACCTCATCAGTCCATACGAACCTGATGCCTTCTGAGAAAGGTTAATCTCTGGGTGAAAGTCCCAGAGTGCCGTTGTCGGAGTTTTATAAATAAAAGCTAAGTTAGCCTTCTTACGTGCCCTTGCCACACTTTGATAAAACTATGATGTAATCAAACCAAAATAACAAAAACTTAGCTGATACACCTCAACTCATCTCTGTGTGGACATGACCTTAATTTTAAATCACACTGGCTCTAAATTGTCAAAGCTTTGGGGACCCCCTTGAGCTTTTCTGGGACACCCTTGGGAACACCTGATCTAAAGTAACCAGCAGGGGAAATATTCTCACAAATCACACACGAGAGAGTCCCTATTGGCAAGTGATTAATGGATGTATTAAACCAAGACCACCTTTACAGTAACATACATAAAAACCTGGGTCAAAAATAATCCTCTGCTGGGTAAAAAGAGGAGCCAACTAATTTCTGGATTACTTTGACCCTGAAAATTTTGTTATTTTTTGACCTAACTTTCTGGTTGAATATTTGACCTTGGGTTATATTGACTACACTGTTGGGCTATTGTAACCCAGAAGTTGGGTCAACAACCCAACAACCCAAATGTCTGAGTTGAAATAACCCGGAAATTAGTTGGTCCTTTTTTAACCCAGCAGTTTGACCCAGGAGTTTTTAGTGTGTACATTCCCTGCATTACACACTGAGTCTAGCTTTAACTTTGAGAGTTTAACCATCACCCGTGGAAACTGTTGGAAGACTGTCTCCTACATGTTTCTGATGCACCGCCGTGAACATCTGGAGCCAGGTGGTCCTTGATCCTGGGCTCTAACTTAGGTCGTTTTCACTCAGGACCCATCTAGGTTGACCTAACTGGGTTTTGGTACCGAACATGGTGCGACTGGGTCTGTATAAACACGCCACTCACACTCATAGTTGACGTAACTCACCAACTCTTGGTACAGCTGTACAGGGTGGTTTTGGAGCGGCTTGCATCGACCTGAAATGTGGCACGAGTGATGTGTGAATGCGCACCAAGCTCAACCTAAATCCCAGACACTCCGCCTTTTTGAACTAAACCGGTATCTGTAGGCAGCTGTACTATTGGGATATTCTTCTTATTGACAGTGTTATATTACAAGTAATAGGGTTACATGGCATGCGTAACTAATGCTTAATATCATCTTGTGTTTACTAGCTACTAATGTATTTCAAATGTTAAGATCAATCGGGCGTTTATAAACACTGGACAAATTACCAACAAGGGCTTAGCAGGCTAAGCGTTAATGCTCATGTTTACAACTCACTGGCATCTGGCTATTCCCAATAATATCTGCATACGGTCAGGACTTTGCGGTTAAACAGAATCAATCTGCACCTTGTTCTGGTTTGTCTGAAAATCCACCACCTCCAGTGCATGCCAACACTGTTCTCCAAACGCAACCATGTCTCGTCTTCAATACACTGGTGGATGAAGCCTCTAAAGTAGGGGGACATTTGCCCCTGGAGATAAAGAATTTTAATTTTTTTGTTCTGGCATTAAGGGCTGGCTAAGGTGTGCACATACACACCATTCATTGGCAGTTGTGGTTGGAGATTGACTTTCCAGATTTACCGACTACTGCTTCCATATTAGATGCACAACTGAATCAGAAGCATCCCTACATGTTAACAAATGCATAGGGAGGGGATTTAAAAGCTCTCAAAAGGTCTGAAACATTCACAATGCCAATCTCAGTTTTCCAGGGTAATTCTGTCTGCCTCCATCAGCACATCTCTGTTACACTCTGAGGTGGAAACCCAACACACTAAGAAGTAGAGAAAGCGCTCTGAGGATCCTTCTCTCATTAATGTCTAAATTGTATAGCTGATGGGGTTGGGGGTGTGCAGCTTGCCAGGGCCCTGTTCTCTGGGATTTACCAGCATCACTTGGACAGATGGCAGAAGAAAGCAGCTGTGATTAAGGGATGCACAGAGGGGCCTGAAAGCTAGCAAAGGCCACAGCACTATGGCAGTGACAACCCCAAGACGGAGGTTAAGAGTTAAATTAGTCAGACAGCAAACAATAAAGATGGAGCTATGAAAGTTTACCATGTTCTGAAAGCTGCCAGGCAACAAGCTCCAGTCTACATCCCCAATGTCAAGCGAAACCCATCATCCCTTTGAGCATGGACTCTTTGAGTTTCAATCACTTGCCTCCCCATTCTTCCCATTTTATTCAGGTCTTCAGAGCTTCAAAACTAATCCCACAATTTCCTCTCAAACTACCTTGACTAGCTTTCTCTGATATCTCCAAGTACTGAAATATATAGTCCGGGGAAACTTCAGGCTCTTTTCTCATCGCAGTTGATGTGCAATTTGGCAGAAGGGATGCATAAGAATGAGCAGTTAGGAGCCTTTGGAGTCCAACTGGGGGGCCTAGCTTGAGAAATGAGCTGGCATTTGCAGATAGGCAGGCACAGACTGATGGAGTCACTCTGAGGGCTTCTGAGGGAGAATTTTCACTGCTTTTCTGGGGGGTAAATCATGCTGTATGCTAAAGGGGTGAGAGCACAGAGGCACCGAGGGATGTAGCACAAGACAGCCTGGGTTTGGAATAGTAGCATGATCCAAGATGTTTGCATTTTCAGTCGGTCCTTTTACTACTCACTTAACTTTGGATCCAACTGAGATTAATTTGTTTTGCATTTGTTTACCCAAGAGAAACATGTTTCGGTTTGATTAAAAGATAAAATGGATTTACTACAGAGACATACAGTGTACGGCCACACATCCTCAACGGCACAAATAACTTATGTTTTCCCTTTTTTAAAAAATCTTATTCAGGAGAGGACTAGACGACTCCACTGAAACATTTGGGGTTTTCAAGATGACAGCCTGAGTTGTTCAGCTTGGAAAAGCAGCCATTTCTAATTAAGCATGGTTTTCAAATAAATGGGTAAACAGAGAAACCTCCAAATGGTTGTCATCCAAAGCTCATGTCAAAGCACTCAGGTTAGGCTTCCTTCTCTTATTAAAAAAAAAAAGCTCTTTACGTCACAAAAGAGGAAAAAAAACCCTGAGGCCACACTGCATACACCTGCATAATCATTTACATTGATGTGGGATTTTGTGTTGATATGCTTGTGTTTGTTTGCCTGAGAGAAATAGGCTGAATCATTTACAGTCTAAGGGGTCACTTATTGACTGAATCAAACCCCCTGACAGGACCCAGACAGAATGGAAGCTTAACAAGATTAGTGTTATATATAGCAGCGGTAATGGGAACCTCTCTGGAGATTCTGGTGCTGCTGATTTGTGCCCTTCTACCCAGATTTGAGCATTTCGCACACTGCCTCTCTCCACCGGGAAACTCCTGATGCATTACAGCTGCAATGGATCAATCAAACTCTCCACTCCCAGCTCTCCCATCTCTCCACTCGCTGCCTGCCAGGACAGCGATTCCTCAGGCTGCACTCTCTGATTCTGTAATGCCCAGGCATGCCTGTCCACCTCCACTGCCAGTTAGAGGAATCACTAACAGAACGGGCACCTTGTTGGTCCTTGCCCCACCGTTAGTCAAGTCAGGTTAAAGCAAAGGAGCTAAGAATCAAAGGCGGTGGGAGTAGGAGAGGTTTGTATTAGAAAATGCGGCTCTGACACACTTGTTTTGATTAATGGACCCCTCTCCGCTGGTGAGTGACGAATTATCAGAGACCTGGATGGCTCATTCATCACTGTCAGCCCTAGGCCTGCGAGCGTGGCGTATCCAGTCCACCAGCCCGTCGTGCTAGCATCTCGCCCTTATCGCTCCCACCTGGTCCTGGAGATTTACGGGGAAAGAAGAGAAAAGACTGGATGATGATGCAAAACACCTGAGGGAACGCAGCTGAGACTTTGACATTTGGTGGCGACTATGTTCAGTCAACTGCACCACCCCTCCCCCCTCTGCAACTGGTACTGAAATAGATTTATCCTGAGATGTACTGTAAGTTTGCTCAGATAACCTGACTGGTAAATCCCCAAAAGCAGCAGTGATCATACACTTAACTATTATCACGTGATTGAAGTTAATTTGGAGAAACAAAAAAGAGGACGGGTGATAAGAGTCTTTATGGTGAACAATTGAAAGACAGATAGTGGAATTTGTTTGTATCTCAGCCCAAGGCTCTGTCTAGCCTCTAATTAAGCAGGCAGAGAAAACATTAGCAACAGGAATCTTATCTTTGCCTTTGCCAGGCGCTAAGGATGGTGTCCAGAAGCATAAACACTAATTAGCTACCAAGAGTGTGCTTAAGTGTCAGAAGGCCTCTCTGCTGTGCCTCCTATGCCGGGCATCATAGAGATACAGATGGAGACAGAAGCTGCACACATATATGCACACACTAAAATAATCCAAACTCCCATTTCCATTTTTATGGTCCGTCTCCTTTTTCATGTCCGTTTTCTCCTTTCCGGCTTGTGCACCCACTCCTCAGCTGTACTCAGGAGGGAAGGTAAAATAGTTGTTTTTCACGTGAGGCACCGTTCTTTGGCACAGACAGCAGACCAAGCTGAACCGGTGATGGATGGGAAGTGGACAGCTGTCGACAGGTAGGACGACGGCCGAGCCCGCGAACACCCGGCAGAGACACGCCTAATTCCCAGGTCTTATTTTGTCAATAAACAGCCGCCAGTGGCACTCAATTAGAGGGCTTTATTGACTATGCTGCCCCGTCTGTGTCAGATGTCAGCTGGTGACACAGTGTGATGTCCTACACCAGCACTTTTTCCAAGATTACAGAAAATAGAAAAATCAAAAGAAGATTGCAAAAGCCGAGAACATAAATAAAGAAGGGAAGCAGGGGCAGGATTTGTTGAAGAATGAAAAGGAGAGGCAGAGTGAGATTAGGGGAGATTAAAAAAGGAGGAAAGTGTAGAGGTCTATATTAATCCTCAAAGCATTTGCTTCAAGTACTCCGATTGTTTTGTCTTGTTGGGCTTATGCTGTGACCTTAGACAAAATGTAAACATGTGAAACATCAGTTTTTACAAATGGGACCAGTAATTGGCAGGTTTAGCATTGTTGTCTTTAACATTTATTCTCATTTCTAAACAAGTCTGGGTTAAAAGAACATATATATCCATCTTCGAACGTCTTTCTCGAGAGCGAGCAAATCCTCTAACTAGCGCTTGTTTTCAGTCACCTCTGCTGCAGAGTGTTGTCTTTTTGTTTCACTTCAAATGTCACTGCATCCTCTTTTTCTCATTCAGAGGTGGAAACAAACAGAACCGCGAGCTGTGTTGGCTTCTATAAGTAATTGGCTTGGAATTGTTTCTACAAGCAGTCACATCTACAGACATAGCGAAGTTCATTTTAGTTTTTAGCCATTGATTTAGTCTTTTAAGTTTTAAAAAAGAAGGGATCTTTTTTTTTTTTCTTTAGAAATATTATAGTTCTGCAGTAACCAAGGAAATGTCTCTAACCCTATTAAAGAAATAAACAGTTGTCAAAAGCATGTTATGCACCTTCAAAGCTTCTGAGTTTTATTTAGTTCCCACTTGAATGAGTTTAATTGCTTTCATTTCAAAAAGAAAAAAAAAATTCTCATGCTGCACATTGCTGCAACACCTCTTCCTTCTGTCTGCAACACTTGGATTCTGCTCCTACCACAAAAAGGCAGTGTGTACTGACTGGTCTAAAATGGTAAGTGCATGTGAGACAGCTGCTTATTCCTCCTTGAGGTGTTAAAAACTAACCATGTGGCAAATTTAATCCAGGGGAGTTTCATGGTGATGCTATTGAGCACTTTCTGGACGACCAAGGCCCAGAGGTCTTAAGGCCCTTTCAGATAGAACGCGTTTTTTGGGGCGCGCACCGCGGGGTAGGGCGCAGAGTCGGCGGAAGAGCACAGTGGCAGCGAGCAGGTCAGGCACGCGTTGCGAAGCGACAGACCAAGAAGTGTTTCCTCCCCGGCACGCTTCGTTGTGAGAGATGTACCTCTCATCATTGCAGCAAAGTTTTTCTCCTGAGGAGGAGGAGGAGATCAGCAGCAGATAAAAGAATGGGGTCCACCTGATCCTGATAACAAGGCAGGACTTAGGGGAGTTCAGGCTCGTCCAGGAGCTGCATTGTTTCACACAGACCTCTTCCAGGTTTACTTCAGGCTGAACAAGGACCACTTTCCCCCCCTTACTGGCCTCTCCTATTGGATGCACTAGGATGTCGTCACAGCGCGCTGTGCCCGAATTGAAAAAGGTTCAATTCGAGCACAGCGACGTAAGCGCCACCGCGGCGGCATGCGCCCACCTTGCGCGCTGCGGAGCTCCGCGGCATGGTGGAACGCGCTGCTGCGCCGGTACCACATACACAATGAATGGGTTTGCCACCGTCCTCCTGTGCTTGCCGCTTTCTCTCTGAAAGGGCCTTAAAGCTGTGGGTCGTCTCAGGACAAAAACTATGGACACAAATGTAGAGCTGTGAATTTGCATTCTTTTCATCCGATTTGTAAAATCACTGATACACATGACTATAAAATACAAGCAGGAGCCTGATTTCTAGTTCAAGTTAATTTTTTTGGAGCCTGTCCTCTCCTCCCTCCATGGCCTAAATATGCGTATAAATTCAAAGAACATGTGACCTCTGGTGGTTGTTAGAGGGATTGCATATGACGGGTAATGAGAACAGCCATGATGCTTATTGGTGCACCCTGAAAAGAAAGTATTCTAGCCCTTCATATGATCATTCTCAAACAATCAATGTTGCCTGTTGTAGCCTATCCCTGGTCCATCATCGTGACTCAAATTAGATGGATCCTACAGCCTAGGAAGTTCTATACAATGACTCATTAATTTGAGTCAGGTGTGTCCCAGGACTGACAAACACCAGCTGTGGTCAAATTTGAGGGTTATGTCCTCTGAAAGACGTGTCCTTCTGGTCTACATAGGCTGGGTCCTCTTTAGGAGCCGGTGACACTTGGCACAGTTGGAGTTTATCCCGGGTACAAACAGCAAGGAATGACATGCTTTACGTTAAAACTTCAGTGTGACTGATGGCCATGTCACAGCACAGTGCCCAGACCCACCTCCAGAGGTGGTCTGTGACAGTTGCTTGGTTCAGAACAATTGTGTCATTTACCCAGATAAGGCGCAAAAGCCTTATCAGCATGTCTGGGTGGATGTCAGACAACACAAATCACTATTTGCGCCACCCATTGGACTGGAGCGAAGGAGGCACAGTCACGCAGATGTGGTCACATGAAGTGGTGTCATAGATGAGCATTTCCAACTTTGCAAATGTGACCGGAGGCAATTTCTACTCTACTTTTGATAACCAGTGACTTAAACCAGTCATTCCAAGTGTGACCCTGCCTTTAGACCGCGTAAGGCGGAAGTGATAGGCTGTTAAATTTGGACGGTCTAGTCTCCTCAGCATATCTCTTATTGCCTGGCTATTGTGACGGCACTAAACCGAAGCATAATGGAACACCAAAATATCAGCCTTATCATTGCTCTGCAAATTTTAGAGGAGGTACGGCAGGTTTACCATCGTTCACGGCATTTTTTATTACTCCTGCTGAGAGAAAATCAAATCCGGGGAAATTTATTTTGTAAAGTTATATGAGATTTCAGGAGTCTCATGATCACTTTAGCTAATTTAATTGACACTGGTAAATGGAAGACCACAATGTTAACTTGTACACAATAATAAAATCATATAAAAGATGAAATGAAAATGTCTCTGAAATTTAGACACCTCTGTTGTAGAATGTCACACTGGCCTGCAATGCATCTTGGGATAGGATCAGCTACAAAGAATACTACATCTGGAGAGAATAAGGCCACATTTGTAGGCTGCATTTGAAGGAACCTTTGAATCCTTTGACGTTATTGGCCTTCAAATCCGGCCTTCAAAGGATGTAGCCCATTTGGACACAGCCCACACTTAACAAGAAGGTCAATTCCAATCTGGAATTTCCAGACTCCCGTGTTAAAAAGACCAACAGCAGAATTGAGTATGTTTACAGCCTGGTTCAAAAAATAATTTTAGGTTTAAAAGGTCAAGCTTACCTTCATGTCAACTGGGGGGTGATTTATTTTAAAACTAATCTGTTTAGATGTTATCTAATCTTGAAATTATGCATAATTGGAGGCGTGTCCTTTTTATTGAATGGCAGCAGACTGGCTGCTGGTCTGCAAGCTTGTGGCTTGAAGTTAGATCCATGATTACTCCTGGGAAGGCCTCAGCCAGGAGTAGAGTAGCACAACGGTGGTTTTTATCAAGCTAACAGCGAGCCTAAGTGTGCCTTACCTGTAGCCCGTCTATCTTTGTTAGCTCCTGTTAGCTCCAGTTTAGCTTGGTTAGCATTTTTCTCAGAGTAAGTTGGCTGTCATGCCAATGCTTTTGTATTTTGTGAGAGCAATGATACACGCAATACCGTTTAAGGCCCTTTTATGCTCGACACAGAAGGCAGATGGACAGTTTCGTCCATTCTCTGAGCTGTTAGGCACATAAATTGCTGCATTTTCAAGGGGCTTGTTGCTCCGTCACTCAATGTAAAAGACAGAGTAATACCACCAGAAACCACGGGGGTCAGTGTTGAGCTGTGTAGCCTATATGCAAGAACAAACCAGAGAAGAAAAGGAACGGGAAGACAACAACACAAAAACTGCAAATGTCAAGTTCACGTACCAGCCCTGGATGGGAGTGGAGGACGCCATCATCTACCTGCTGCACCGAGTTTACTCGCACCTGGAGGAGGCAGGCAGCATGGTGAGAGTCATGTTTTTTTACTTCTCTAGTGCGTTCAACACCATCGGACCAGCTGTCCTCAGCAACAAAGTTCTTGACATGCAGGTGGATGCTCCACTGGTGGCCTGGATTAATAACTACCTCACAGGCCGCCCACAGTATGTGAGACTGCAGGACACCACATCAGACATCATCCTGAGCAGTACGGGTGTCCCACAGGGGACAGTCCTGTCCCCGTTCCTGTTCACGCTCTACACCTCGGATTTCAGGTTCTGCTCGCAGTCCTGTCATTTGCAGAAGTTCTCGGACAATTCTGCTATCGTGGGCTGTATCAGCAGGGACCAGGAGGCCGAGTACAGGAGTGTGGTGGACAGGTTCGTGGAGTGGTGTGGAAAGAACCATCTGCAGCTCAACGTCGAGAAGACGAAGGAGATGGTGGTGGATTTCAGGAAACAGAGGACCCATCCAGACCCCGTCACCATCAATGGCTCAGCAGCAGACATAGTGGAGGACTACAAATACCTCGGTGTCCTTATAGACAACAAACTGGACTGGTCTAAGAACACACATGTGGTTTACAAGAAGGGTCAAAGCAGACTGTTCCTCCTTAGGAGGCTTAGATCCTTTAATGTCTGCAGAACCATGCTGCAGATGGTGGTCGCCAGCGTTATCTTCTACGCTGTCATGTGCTGGGGCAGCAGGCTGAGGATGGTTGACACTAAAAGACTCAACGAACTCACAAGGAGAGCTGGCTCTGTCCTGGGTCTGGAACTGGAGTCTGTGGTGGAGAGGAGTATGCTGAGGAAGCTGCTCAGCATCATGGACAACACCTCCCACCCCCTGCATGCCACGCTGACAGCCTGTCAGAACACCTTCAGTCGGCGACTGAGACCACCAAGAGCCACGGAACGCCACAGGAGGTCTTTCTTACCTGTAGCAATCAGATTGTATAACTCCTCCATTTGCAGGAGGGATAATTAGCAATTGGATACCCCCCATATGCCGACACCTCCACTTGGCTTGGAAATTCCACCATCTAAGACACTTTACATCCCACAGGTTACTTATGATAAAAAACTTGCTTTCTAAATGCTCATGGGCCACTTTAACAAGGACACTCAGTCACTTTAACAAGCTGTGTTGTGATGTTTTGGTACTTTGAATCGTTGCAACTCAGTTACAACGCTGTGTGTTGTGTTGTTTCTTATTGCTCTTAGTGTTCCATGGTAATTGTGTATTTGTTCTGTGTTTTGTGTAGTGTTGTATTGTAGTTTGTATACTCTGGCACAACAATTTGCTTCGGGATCAATAAAGTCTATTTTATCTTTTTTTTATCTTTATCTTCATTATATGCTGTCTCTGATATCAACACACTGGCTGTTTTGAACACGTAGCATCTGCAATGAGATGCAAGTAGACATTATTGGAGGAAGTGTGGCAAAATAAGAGCGAAAGGGAGAGAGCTAGAGATAAAAGTCAGCATCTGGCTAACTTTAGTTCGCCGAAAAGAACTCAGAAGAGACAGTGTGCAAGATGGATGCTGAATTAGTCTTCGTCAGAAGATACATCAATGCCTCAATTGTCAGCTCCGTGTGTGCATGTGCAGAGGAGAGCAGCAGTCAAATTAAAGTATCAGCATGATGAGAGCGGAGATGGACAGAATATATGAGAGAAAGCAGCAGTTACAACTCCTCAGCTTTTCAGCAGGAAAGTAAAAGGTAAGATATCACAGTGTTGACTCTTTTTTTCTCCTTAAAAACAATATGAAAAAGTCAACATGAAATCCTCCAACATAAAAAACGAGGCTAAAGTTAGCAGCAACTCCTTTCCCAGCTTCTGTTTCGATTCTGGCTTAAAGGACAATTCCACTCAAATAATTTTTTCTACTGACAACATTTCACAAGGTCCTGTGTAAAACTACAACACGTAGACTTTTCAAACCTAGACTCAGATGTTCTTTAAGGACTGTAGGTTAATTAAAGCACTGTTTTTGATTTGTGAAACCTATAAATGAATAAATGAGGAGAAAATGAGAAAAAATGAGGAGAAGAAAACAAATGAGTAGGAGAAAAAGAGAACAAGTGATGAGGAGAAGAGAACAAATTAGGAGGAAAAAGAAGATCAAATTATGAGATAAGAGCAGGTGAGAAGAGAACATGTGATGAAGAGGAGGGTCAGTGATGAGTCAAAGAGAAGACAAAAGGTGAATACTGTATGAACTGTTCTGCATGAGTGCAACGAATGTGTTTTAGCAACATAATGGTCAACATTTCATTGTTGATTTTGTGGTTAGTTAATTTTTTTTAAATTAAAATGACAATTTGTCCACTCCATTATGTCTATTATTGCCTTCTAAAACACATTTTTATAGCGAAAGACTAGAGAAAAGCTCGTCTAATTTTTAAAAAATGTACACTTTGTGCGACTCCGGGCTAAGCCCAGGTTGTCCTTAAAGGCTGGAGATGCCCCTGATTCAGCCACATTGGAGGGTTTTCCAGCATGAACCACCTTTTTAAGGTAATGCCACAGCATCTCAATTGGATTCAGGTCACGACGAGGCCACTCCAAAGTCTTCATTTTGTTTTTCTTAAAGGAGTGATGACATAGCAGTTAAAAACTAGTTTATGTTGTTGGCATTACTGCATATGTAAATACTCCAAAGAAAAAAAACGGCATTTTTTACAGCGGAGTATTGTTTTGAAACGCCAGACCTCACTTCCTCAGTAATACAGTTGGGTCCGGTGATGATATGGAGCTTTACCCGGAGACCACGTTGACTTCATTTTGATTGGCTACACCTTATTTGGCTATGACCTTATTTGGAGAATCTAGGTCAAGCTGCGGTCTGAGTTTGCTAAAGGCTAACTACTAGCAACATGGGCACTTCCGACAGTGGAGCTACGTTTATCAGACAATACAGCATTTAGAAAATAAATAAACTTACAGGTAACGACAAGGTTGTGGTCGCCTCCCTCAGTGTTGCTGCAGAAGTTTTCTTTTAAATTCATTTGTTTGAAAACCCAGACCTGACTGCACAGAAGTTACTACTAGCTCCATACACGAAGCTGAATCAGACAGGGAGGGGGGGGGGGGAGCGGACGGTGCATAAACCGTTAGGGAGAGAGAGAGGGGGGGCGCTGTTTACTTGATAGTGTGCTCTTATTGGAGCAATTAAATTACGTAGAATGATAGAACTACGTAGAATGATAGCCTGCTGTCTGATTCAACTGTTTCTGAGCAGAGAGACAAAGCTGACAGACCATAAACAGGAACTTTGATTCTCACTCTGGACATTCACATGGCCTCATCAGTGCACAACAGATCATATTATACACCCAAAACCCCAGAAAAGTGAAATTTGATGTCATGGCACCTTTAAGCCATTCAGAGGTGGACTTGCTGGTGTGTTTTGGATCATTGTCCTGATGCAGAACCCAAATACGCTTCAGCTTAAGGTCATGTACAGATGGCTGGACATTCTCCTTCAAGATTTTTTGGTAGACAGCAGAATTCATGGTTCCATTTACCACAGCAAGTCTTCAAGGTCCTAAAGCAGCTAAACACCCCCAGACCGTCATACTAAAACCACCATATTTTATTGTTGGTATGATGATCCTTTTCTGAAATGCCGTGTTACTTTTACGCCAGATGTAATGGGACCTACACCTTCCAAAAAGTTCAACTTCTGTCTCGTCAGTCCACAGAGTATTTTCCCAGAAGTCTTGGGGATCATCAAGATGCTTCCTGACATCCTGAGACGAGCCTTTATGTTCTTTTTGCTCAGCAGTGGTTGTGGTCTTGGAACTCTGCCATGCAGGCCATTTTTGCCCCCCAGTCTCTTTCTTATGGTGGAGTCATGAACACTGACCTTAATTGAGGCAAGTGAGACCTGCAGTTCTTGGATGTTGTTCTGGGGTCTTTTGTGACCTCTTGGATGAGTCGTCGCTGTGCTCTTGGAATAATTTTGGTCCCTGTCCACTCCAGGGAAGGTTCACCACTGTTCCATGTTTTCACCATTTGTGGATAATGGCTCTCACTGTGGTTCGCTGGAGTCCCAAAGCTTTAGAAATGGCTCTGCAACCTTTTCCAGACTGATAGATCTCAATTACTTTGTTTCTCATTTTTCCTGAATTTTGGGTTGCAGCATGATGTCTAGCTTTTGAGGATCTTTTGGTCTACTTAAATTCGTCAGGCAGGTCCTATTTAAGTGATTTCTTGATTGAGAACAGGTGTGGCAGTAATCCGGCCTTGGTGTGGCTAGAGAAATTGAACTCAGCTTTTCAAAGATGTGACAAACCACAGTTAATTTATCTTTTAACAGGGGGGGGCAATCACTTTTTTCACACTGGACCATGGAGGTTTGGATACTCCCCCCCCCTTACTAATAAAAATCTTCATTCAAAAACTGCATTTTCTATGTACTTGTGTTACCTTTGACTCACATTAAAATTTGCTTGATGATCTTAAACATTTAAGCAGTGTTGTATAAAGTACCCAAAAGCCATACTTGAGTAAAAGTAAAAGTACCTTGCTGGAAAATGACTCAAGTAGAAGTGAAAGTTGCCGGCTAGAATATTACTTGAGTAAAAGTAAAAAAGTAGCTAGTATATACTGTACTTAAGTATCAAAAGTAAAAAGTACTGTTAATAAAATGCAATCAAAACTTTGAGTTTAACATTTTCTTTATTCCTGTTTAATTTAGTTTTAAAGTTTAAATTTGCAAAGTGTAAAGGAGCTTCAATACCTCCTTACATAAACCCAACCATGTAGAAAAATACTGTACACACAAACACATCCTTACAGACCTGCATGCATACCAACCAACATTCATATCCACGTGCATTCCATATTAAATCATTCCTAATTAACCCTTAGAACTTGGAGGTGATGCAAACAAACAAAAAACTTGATTGGTTGAACTTTAACATGACTGCAGTGTGAGAGCACATGAACTGTCCATCCAGTCATTACTGAACCCTGAAAAACTTTTGTGTTCAACCTCAAAAGAAGTTGTTCCTCAAAATGGCGAGAACTCAGTCTCGCTCTTCTTGGGCTGAAGACCAGATCAGCGATGCTAAACAGCCTTTCACCTGCTGCTGAGGAAGGTAAAGGCGTGTTTAGCTTCAGAGACGGCTGAACAAGGCTGCTACTAGTGGCTAATAGTCCCACTACAACAAAACAAAGATTGTCCATTGGCTGTTAGGTTCCTTCTTATTTTGTAACGAGCAACTAAGATGCTCAGGTAAATGTAATGGAGTAAAAGTATTGATTTTTTTCGGAAAATGTAGTGAAGTAAAAGTAAAAGTAATCAGAAATAGAAGTAGTAAAGTAAAGTACAAATATAAAAAAATACTACTTAAGTAAAGTAACAAAGTATTTTTACTTAGTTACTATACAACACTGCATTTAAGTGTGACAAACATGCAAAAAAGTAAGAAATTAGGAAGGAGCAAAAACTTTTTCACACAGCTGTACTTGCTACAATATTTGTGCTTTTTTTAAAAAGTTGTTTTGTAATCTGTTATTTTTCCCTTCATAGCTAAATAATATTAATTATTTTGCAATGAACTAATAAAAGATCGAGTAAAGCCGTGTTTCTAGCATAGGAGCCTCTGTCCAACATATCCCACTAACAACAAAAGGAGCTGAGACTTTTACCTGTATGATAACTCGGAGATTGCTGAGACACTACAGTACTGAGTTTGACAGGGAGTTGAAAACAAAATGCAATTTAACTGAGCGCAAACCCTGTATCACAATGAAACATCTGTCATTTGTTACAAACCGAACTGTGTGAGATGTGGTTGGTAATTCAGTGACTTATGATGATTTTAATTGTAGACAGATTTCCTGCTTCTGCAGATATGAGGAGATGTAGCTGCTCTGGGCCCATGAGTTAATGGAGCGATAAATATGCAGTCTAGTTGAAATTACAAATATGTTTTATCCTACCAAGTAAAGAAAATTAAAATTTTCGCTGCTTATTGTAGTACATTAACCTTTGAAAGGTAGCAGCTTCACCAGTTCTAAGGTGGTTTTGACAAATGGAATCAGAAGTTTTACTCCCAAATATCACTCCAGAACATCACACTGCTTTTTTGGAAAGTTTAATTATATTTGTTCTATTCATCTGTACTGAAATATACTGTATATATGTGCGTGTTTAGAAAACAGAATGAACTTTTGCAAGTTAAGGACATGTAAACACTCATCCTGTTACTGACGTTTTACATAAACCACCTTTCAGACCGACATCCTACATAACTCTACAGGGAGCAACGTGATTCAGTGAACTAATTATGATCATTAGCACACGGCAAGATGTCCAACTGCAGCTACCTTGACAAGCTGCAAATGATTATTCTCAGGATACCTAAGCTGGGCAGTGTTTCTTTATCCCAACAGGAAGTCTGTAAACCACGGGGAACCGCATCTAACTTGTCTGACAGATGGGTTAAAACAAAATATGACTGTGTTGTAGCTCTAAATGCACTATTTCTTAAAGCTAGAAACAATTACGCTTTAATTTTACATATAAAAGCACCATTAAAGAATATTTTTCAAAAACTGCTGTGATGCTTTAAAACAGCCTTTTCTTTGGAAAAAAAAAAATCTCACACATAATCATATTATCCAACTATACAAGAATTCTGATTTAGGGTTTCAGGAGGTCACCAATTAACTAAATATGCATGTTTCTGGAGTGTGGGGGGAAATTGGAGTACTCAGAGTGAACTCATGCATGCAAAATTCTTGCTGTGAGAGGATGATACTTACTGCCACACAGCTGTATTTTTAAATGAATATTCTGGTTACTATTACCATTAACTTTAATCTTCTCCTGTTTTTGTGTGTTTGCTTGTTCAGTTCACTGTGTTCCACCTGATAACATTCATCCATCTCACCTGCTCCCAGTTTTCCTCTCATCACACCTGCATCCACTTCCCTAATTATTCAGCGTTTATGTGGCTGCAACTTCTAGTTTCCTTTTGCTTTTCACAAAAGACTTAAAGCATCTATTTCTTAAATAGATAACGGTAAATTGCAATTGGTAAATTCTAATTTTTTGCTTTGGTACTTTGAATTAATCATGCAGAACCCTGAAGAAAGATGCGTGTAGCATCATGTAGTAGACAAAGTTCATGGCTGTAGTTCATGAACTTTGTCCTGTCTGTTGCTGCAATACTTATGTACTGTATATGTCATGCTTTCACATCACACATCTTTCATTATGTTACAATTGATAAAGACAAAAATACAAATCATTTTGATTCGAATCAGAGTCTGTTTGCTCAGAAAGTCCGTTTCGTTTAGGGGAGTTGTGAATGCGCAAACGGATTCTGATCTGGAACAAACAACCAGACTCGGTCCGCCTGCAAACACAGGTTTCGGTCCAATTCAAGTGAACCAAAGACAGGAAGTGGACTACAAATTGCATTGGCATTGTGGGTCAAACGCTGGACATCGTGGGTAAACACTATGACAACAAACACACGTGTGGGACTGCAGTACTTATAAAGATGTTTCGTGGTCAGACGAGGAGGTATGAGGAACTAAAAGCTTTAATCGATATTTGATCTGATGAAAGCATATCCAGCTCCTCGTACAAAAATAATGTCGCTTTGTGGAGGAAACAGAAGTTGTGAGAACCTTCTTGTAGCTACGTCCGTCTTGTCCTCGCCTACGGTGAATCCGAAAGCAGCACCACCTGAGATTCTTGGCCCGTTTGGCAATAGTGTAACATGAACGCGATCTCGGTCCAGAAGACCACCCCCACCCCCAACCGAACCAAGTCCAGAGTCCAAACGGACCGAGACTCGTGGACTATGCTTTCTGAATGTGCCCTTAACCCCATCGGGTTTGGGTTGGGTCAGAACGGATCGGTCCACATTTTTTTGAATCTCCACAGATAAAAACCTGGACAGGTACCCTTATATCCGACCCGACCCAGCCTACTTTTTTGGCACCCTTCGGTAGGGGTACTGATCTAACCGATCCGGACCAAAGAGGTGGAGCTATCACAAAGCAATACATTGATTTGTTGAAAAATCTCACTTCCCGCGTGACCAAGCGTAAAAACAAAGCCGGGGTGACTCCTTTTGTTTCCGTCACGTGTGGCGCGGTGTTTTGGTTAAACGGCGTTGCACGGCGATGATGTCACGCGATCACGTAGCAGAGCTGTCCAGCTAATTCTCCGCCTCCAGAGTAAGGGTACAGGTTGCTGTGGGGACGCAGCGTGAAATCAACACATCCGTACCAAAACCCACCCGATTCGGCATGGCCCGACCTGACCAGACTCAGACCTGCGGGTGGAAACGGAGCTTTAGACAGGGGGGCCCAAGTCCAGTACTCGAGAACTACTATCCTGCATATTTTGGTTGCATCCTTCTCCAACCTGAATCAAATAAATGTCTCATTACCAGGCCTCTGCAGAGCTGAATGACGTCCATGTGGGATTTAGCCATTTGATTCAGGTGTGTTGGGAAGGATATGTTTTAAATATTGCAGGATAGTAGCTCTCGAGGACCGGACTTGGGCTCCCCTGCTCTAAAACGTTCTTAGATGTCATTTCATATCAAGTGGCAACCCCTGATGACAAACTGTGAAGCCACCTGGAAGTAAAAAAAAAAGTAGTAGTTTACTCTTCATCCGCAAGGGGCTAACTCCAAAACAGAGCAAATCCCCATAGACTCCTATGTTAAATTTCCCTTCTGGAATAAATAGAATTTTTTTCATTTAATTTAAAAAGGCCAACTTCTCAGCAGAAACAAACATGTTTACAGCCTGGTTTAAAAAAATACTTTAGGTTAAGTTTACCTTCATGCCAACTGTGAGGGGGATGAATTTTTTTATCTGTTTCGATTAGGGGTGCCCAGTCCGTCCTTGAGGGCTACTGTCCTGTAATTCTTAAACATACCCTCTTCAACACACCTAATAAAAGGCTAATTCCCTCATAACATGCTATTCAGCTCTGCAAGGCCTGAACGAGCAACATTTCTTCAGGTGTGTTGGAGAAGGATGCAACCAAAATGTGCTGGATAGTAGCTCTCAAGGAATGGACTTGGGTACCCCTGGTTATTTAATCTTGAAATTACCCATAATCAAGGGTGTGTCCGCTTGATTGACAGGTGACAGACCGGATGCCAGCCTGTTGGCTAATGATTGGCTCTTTGTTTACTCTCAGGAAGGCCTCAGCCTGTAGCAGAGTAGTATAATAGTGGTTTTTAAGCCTGCTAACAGCAAGTCTAAGCATATCTTACCTTTAGCCTGCTGATAAGGGGTCTAATCTTTGTTAGATTCAGTTAGTTTTCAGTCAGCTTGGTTAGCATTTAGCCCAGAGTACATTAGCTTTCAGTCATTTTACCAGAGGCTGCACTTTGACCATTTTTGTATTTTCCAGGAGTGACGACACATGTGATGCAGCGATGACAGGAACACCTGACTAGCTTCGCTTTTAGCTCTCTAGAAACCTGCAGGTGACATAGCTTCATCCCTCTTTTTAACGGTCTTTGTTTCTTATCCAACACCTTTCAAAATGCAACTGCTGAAAATTTTTTTTAAAGACAAACAGCTTTGAGTCATTTCTCAAAGTACTGCATCTTTATGCTCTGTTTTTATGGCTGGGGTATCTTAAAATTAGTTTTATAAAGATTACAATTCACAGTCACACACTAAGTACATATTTATTCCTAAATATTGCTGCATCTGAATTGGAAAAAAACAACATCGCCCTCTGTTTTTTGAAGTATGGTCCCAATTGGACGCAGTCCAAACATACAGGTTGGACTTGCATAAAGAGTAGTTCTTTGAGAGTATTAGGCAAACAATCTAACTGCAAGCCATGTGCCAAAGTCACAAATGAGCATCTTCTGCAGCCAAGTGGACATTTGCTTGCCAAGCACAACTAATTATTGCATTAGTCCGTCCAACATGTTCGAATGATTTATGATGATAGGAATGACAATAACAGTGCTACTGTCAAATGGTGGGTCTGACCATGGCATGTCAGTTTTATCTACCCTTGGTGATACATGAAGAGAAAGCAGTAAATATGGGAGGGTGCAAACACTGCTTTCCCTCTGAAATCCAGTTTTCTCAAGGCTAAATGAGTTTCCAACCCGAATCAGGTTTAAACCCAGGCAGTACACCTGGATACAGATCCATTCACACAATATGGTGGACTAAAGAGGAAAAAAAAAGACTTTATAATCTTTAGAGATCATTTTAATGTCAGAAAATGAGTCTTAAAGTTATATTCCTCTTGTATGTCCATTTTTATAATCAATAAAGTTGAAAATAATGAATCTACTTGTGCAGCTTTGCCCTAAAACAGTGAAAGCCTGTTTGAACTGGATTGAGATTGGTATCTTTGTTTCACTTGTTTCATCATACTGCAGGGCCACTGCATGTGAGTGGAAATGTCAGTCAAAACTTTGGCATGCAAAGTCAACGTTTTACCCAGCCAAGACCCTTGGCAGGGTAAAAGCTACAAATGCACACCTGGCATTTGCAACAAACCAAATCGTTTCAAATTTTACATTACCTGTAAGCAGATCTCTGAAGTACGAAGCAGCTGCTTTTTCTTCTTCTTTAAAAAAAAAAACAACAACAACAAAAATCTAATTCATAGCAGTGAGCATGACATTAGGCAGTCTGGTTAATACTATAAACCTACTTTATTCCACTGAGTGAAAAAAGTGAAAAAACAGTACTGATGCAAGCTCTGTTTCACCTTAACCTTTAAAAAAATATGAGCATTGAGCTTCCTTGAAATACTTGTGTTAGTGGGTCACTCAGTGACATATTATGAGGCATAAAAAGGAGACACTTATGTTTTCTTAACCTTAAAATGGCTCTCAAAATATTGGGAATATTTTGTAGATCTCTTTTTTTTAATCAATAGCTTAGAAATATTTTGGTTTTGTTTTGTTTTTTACATAATTTTTCACAAATACATCCCACATAAGCAAGTGTATCAGCCCTTTTTTGCAAAAGTTTTGTTTGTTTTTACTTTCAAAGCTAAAAATAGAAAAAAAAAATTTGGCTCTTCAAATTTTCTATAGTAGATATTCATCAGAAATTATAGGTTGCCTTTTTCTCCAACAATCTCGTAACATTTGCAGCTCTAAAGTTTTATTTCACTAGATTGGGGTGAAAATGGCTCTTTGTTTTGTGAAAGTTGCAGACCCGTGCTGTAGGCGGTCTCACAGTCTCCAGAGAATTGCAGAAAGAGCAGAACAGTGCAGCATTTGCTTCACCTGACTGACAATCTTGTCATCTTTCACAGTAACTACAGAAATGAAGAGATTTTCAGGGATATAGGGGAAAAGGAAAAACTATTACCAAACCAAACCTCTAATAAAGGTAGCAGTACACACTGTAAAGCCTCCTTCATTTGGAAGATTTAATATCCCATAAATTTCCAGTGTGTCCCATTGTGACTGGTGGTACGAAATGAAACAAATCACAGTAAAGAAATATAATTTTTTAATCTGTACATCAGGGTCACTGGAAGTAGTTTTTTCAAGTATTTGTTTATGATTATCTTGAATAGACTGCATTCCAAACCATCTTATCCTTATGTTGCCTCGCATCACCAGATAAGTTTTCAGTTTATAGATAAAAGTAATTATTTGTCCATATCTGTGTGCGGTGTGCAAGTACTTTGCTTGGCTAACCTTGTAATATGGGCACTTTCCCCACTCCAGAACAATTGAAACCCAATTGGCATGTTTTTTTTTTCATTCAGCTGCTGCAGCTTGTTTCCACTTCATTGTTAGGACAATGGGTCAAAGCCGCGCTGGAGATTAAACTGTGCAAATAAATCAGAAAAGGCGAGTGAACGGGAACTCGGTTTGGGGCAAATCAATGGGGTCAAACAAGGATGGAAACCAACAACGGTGGGAGAGAGCGGAGGGCAATAGCAACACAGAAGTGGAAAGAGCTGTAGGTAATCAAGTGAGCCATCAGCTGCATGTTAAACCCACAGGAACGGTTTCCCCTGGAGGAAATGAATGTTCAGGAGCACAGTGTGGGTTCATCTCCTCTCTCCTCCCACTGAAGTCAGCATTAAGTGTCCCTATTGGCTCTGAGCACGAGGAAGCTTGAAAGTGGTCGAGTATTGATTTGACTGCTCTGATTATGTGGCTTGTTCATCTTGAGCTCATTTACCTTGTGTGAAAGCAAAAGAACATTATCGCATAAAAAGCCTCTTTTTTAGCTTCATAAGATGAAGTATTTTAAAGAAGTTTTGAGGTGAATGCAAAATCTTTGCAATGTCAAGTATTTTTTGCAACCTCCATTTCTCTTCTGTGTTCCACTTTGCTGCTTCCGAAAACATAAAAAGAGCTAGAAGGATGACGTTTCTGAAAAACCCACTGCAGTGATATGAATTCAATTGAAGATAAATTCTGTTTGTGGCCCAAAAACAATGAGATGGAGGTTATTAAGTAAAAATGTGGAAACAGTGAGAGAGGAGAAGCTCTTGCAATTGCATTAGGATGGGATCTGGGAGAGCTGGTGCAATAATGGCACAGAAGGTTGGGTCAGATTACAACAGAATGGTAAAGGGTTTAGTGGACATGAAGGCCCTGGGAGAGCAACACAGGCTGACTGAGAGGCTAAATAACAATTATAAAGAGATATTGGATGTGTAGAAAGTGGAGGGAATGGGAAACGGAGGATGAAACAAGGGAAGTTAGAAAAGTTGTGAACATGTTTAGAACAAAGTCATGTAGGGTGGGGAAAAAAGTGTACCAGAGGGATTGATGGTGTCATTGTGGTTTAATACAGACCATTATTTATGCAATGTGTCTGATCCAGTTCCAGGAAATTACCTTTAGTTGCATATAATTCCCTTTTTGTGACTGTGATTACAGTCTACTGTATCTCTCCCCATTTTTACTTAATAAGCCTCATTTCATAATTTATCTTTGTGAGGAAATTGTGAAAGTGGAGCTGCCTGGCCAGCAGACTTTCTCACTCTGATCTTACAATACTGCTGCAAACACAGGCAACACTTCCATGATAGGGTCACTTAGATATTCAACAAAGTCAAACCAACTCAGAATCCATTGTTTAAAAATGGAGCCCAAATCAGATCCAAGTGACTGTATAAAACCTTGAAATGAACATGTTGTGGTCTGTATTTGGTCACAGAAACAATTCTGGAGCACTGAAAACCTCCTACAGTAGCAGTATGTGACATGTAGAAAAAAAAATCTCTAACTGCACAGCAACCCTTCTTGAACACAGTAGCAAACAAACTAGCAGTGAACACAATAGAACTTGTCCACTGGCATTGAAAAAAAAGAATTACATTACTGATGTTTGAGAACGAGATCTTATCACTTTGCCATTTGTTACTAATATGGCTACATTTTACGTATTAGCTTCCTTGCTAAATGTCTAGGTCTTGTCATTTCAAACCATACACCTTAAGCACCTGAATTAAGTGTCTCTTATTAACACGTTTTTATAACCCCCCCCCCCCCCTCCCCCCCCCAAGGAGGCCCCTTTTCTTATTTTGGATTGGATTTTTTTTTTATTATGTGCTGTCTTGTTTTTAATTCTTCTTTTTTTTCCCTAAAATAAAATCTCGTTTGTACAACGTTGTGCTTAACTTACAAGAAATTGCTGCATATCATTATAAGTCACCCCAAGATTATAATCGAATCCAAATTATTCATTTTACATGTGTGCTATCACTACAAGGATAAGTATAGGGATTTAGTATTAATGTGTCCAGTATATTTCCAGTATATATATATATATATATATATATAACTTATATATATATATATATATATATATATTTGTAGTCATGAAAATTTTTTTTTTATTAAAAGTGAATTGAATCAATCCAGTCAAACAACAGGCAATAATAGAATTAATACCAATGAGTCCTTCCCCCTCTCTTCTAAACTAGTTAGCTGAGGAAAAAGTATTAAATTAATCTTAAATAGGGGTGGGAAGTATCTCTTGTCTGTGGTAAAACTCTGCCCCCTAGTGGTGATGATTTTGAAGGCCAAAGTTCCATGATACCCCTTTAAAGGGGCCAAAAATAGATACTTTTAGGAATATGTAATTTATCCAAAGCTAATGAACTGCTACATAAGACTAAAAATATATAGATAAAATTCAAGAGTTGACTTATTTCTATTTTTTTATTTATTTAAGTTATTGACAAGTAGAAAAGTTTAGGGCAGTTGCTCTGTAATCCGAGAAGATTGCAGTCTCATTAAACTGTACTGTCCAGAAGACCTTGAAATGCCTTCAACAAAGAGGTGAATCAACCTGAACGATGCGTCTCTCTAGGATGACTCTGGTTTCTCAATAGCATCCTAACGTCTGGCCTTGCTGCCTGGAAGTCTGCTCTCTGACCGCCCCTGACAGCTGAAGTGCGAGTGCCACTCACTCGGTGTCCTTGCGTCAGCCAGGGCATGACACACATCCCATCGATACATGAAAAGATACACTCTGTAACGACAGGAGATAAAACTGAACTGATTTAATCAAGGCGCTCAATACTCCCTCACCTTCTGCCAAATGACAATGTGATTGAGGACATTAAATAGCAATAACAGAGTACTGCAGCATGACTGACTCCCAGGCTGCCGTTTTCAAATTGTCGTACTCTTTTCTAAGAAGGTGCTGAGATAAAGGAAACAATGTGCCTTTTTATTTTATTGATCTGGAGAAGGAAAACATCTCAGTGCCGTATGTACAAAAAATAAAAAATAAAAAAAATACGAATATCTTTGTTTGTATGGTGTGTTTCCTTAAAGTATCTAGTCAGAGTTGTTGCTTTGGGAGTGAAAAATTCAGTTGTCCTTCAGGAAAACAATCTTTGTAATTAAACTGTCATTGCAATTAATGACGATGTTTACCATCTCTGCTTATACTGTAAGTTCTTTCAAGGTTTTGGGTGTTTATGTTGGTGCTTTTTGATGTTAGGAAAAAAAAAAACGAAAAAAGGAAGGTGTATATTGTCAGTCGGTCTACTGGGCCTCATCTGTCAGGATCTAAACTTATTCCCTAAACGGCACTAAAGCCTTTGCACCATTTTTTTTTTCAAGTAGCAACAACTTCCTCTTAAACAGGATGTTGTTTTCTGGCTGGCGGCTATTATAGGTTGTTTGGTGGCGACCCTTGGGGTTATGCAGGCTCTCATACTCCCAGCTCTTATCCAAAGTGATTCCGACAGGCACATTAAAATGCAAATTCTTGTCTGTGCGCTCCTTGCCATTTTGTCACTTCCTTTCTCCTTGTGTGGCATGTTGAGGGGAAAGGAATTAGAGCGCTGGCCCTGGGGTTGAATATTCAAATGGCCACCTGATTTCCCAACAGAGCGGCACCAGCCAGGTTCCCATTTACATAGTTCACTTTCCCCATTCACTGCCCATCAACACAGACTGACTAAACACTAACTATCCACTGAAGCATTTATAGATCTTACAGCTCCGACTATGTGATGCTCTAATAGTGAACTACTTTCCATCAAAAAAAAAAAAAAAAAGAGAGAAGCCATTCACAAAACTTCAGACAGCTAAAAGGGCAAGGGGAAGTGATTATTAGAACAATGCTGTGGAAAATGGCTGCTCATTATCACCACTGGTTCTAAATTCATGTTGGTAGAGGTCAGCGCTTTCATGTAGCACTAGAGGGGTTGCAGGGGTTTGGCCGGCCAATTAGATATAATTAGTATATAATGCTAAATATGAGCACAACAGGATAATAAGTAATCAACTCAATGAACTGAAGCTGGCTGAGAAAAATGATGTTCATCAACTGAAAAAAATCATTTTCACCTTGAAAATCAAGAAGAAAATATGATTTTGTTTTTCTTTGACTTTATAAACAGGCAACAGACCAATGAACCATAACATTACATTATACACTTACCGGCAACTTTATTAGGTACACCTGTCCAATTGCTCGTAAATGCAAAAATTCGAATCATCCAATCACATGGCAGCAATTTAATGCATTTAGGCATGTAGACATGGTCAAGACCATATGTTGTAGTTCAAACCGAGCATCAGAATGGGGAAGAAAGGGGATTTGAGTGACTTTGAACATGGCATGGTTGTTGGTGGACGGGCTGGTCTGAGTATTTCAGAAACTGCTGATCTACTGGGATTTTCCAGCACAGCCATCTCTAAGGTTTATGGAGAATGGTCTGAAGGAGAGAAAATATCCAGTGAGCAGCAGTTCTGTAGGCACAAATGCCTTGTTGATGCCAGAGGTCAGAGGAGAATGGCCAGACTGATTTTGAGTTGTTAGGAGGGCAACATGTGTGGGAGATTTTCTCGGCCCACTTTTGGCCCCTTACTACCAGCGTGGCGGTTTAACCACCACAGCTTACCTGAGTATTGTTGCTGACCATGTCCATCCCTGTATGACCAATGTGTAATCTTCCGGTGGCTACTTCCAGCAGGATAATGCATCATGTCACAAAGCGTGAATCATCTCAGACTAGTTCCTTGAACATGACGATGAGTTCACTGTATTCCAATGGCTTCCACAGTCACCAGATCTTAATCCAACAGAGCAGCTTTGGGCTGTGGTGGAACGGGAGATTCTCATCATGGATGTGCAGCCAGTAATTCTGCAGCAACTGTGTGGTTCTATCTTGTCAGAATGGAGCAAAATCTCAGAGGAATGCTTCCAGTACCTTGTTGGATATATGCCATGAAGGATTAAGGCAGTTCTGAAGGCATTCTGACGGCAAAAGGGGGGTCCAACCCGGTACTAGTAAGGTGTACCTAATAAAGTGGCCAGTGGGTATAGGTGCTCTTCATGCCATTAAAAGAGTTCAGACTGTTCAGGGCATGGACAAAAAACAATGTAAGGTTCACCTGTGGCGTTGGATGCCAGGATCCTTTGGGTCCTAAGATTTTGTGGGGTCATTGGGAGTTTTTAAGCCAGTTGGTTTACAAATCATGAGTGATGGGGTTTCACGCTATTCTTCATGCTTAATACTGACTCATCTGACTGATTTTTATTTTTATTATTTTTTTTTTTTTTTTTTTTTTCTCTTTTTTTACTTGTCCTGTCCAGCATCGAAGCAAGCAGAATGGAAATCTGATTGCTTTATTCTGTTGAACAGTTTTGCTTTACCAAGCGGAGCTTTATGAACATAAGGCTCCACTTGATATCATGTTTATTCATTTTATTTTTTTATTTAAACATTTGTCTATTACACCATTCCATATCATACTGCTGGGCCTGACAAGGGAGAAATGAAAGTTAACAGAGGTAATGATAGAAAGTGAAACAGAGAGAAAGGAGTAAGGAAGAGGAAGAGAGAGAGGAGAGAAAACATGAATCCACTTACACAGTTCACTGGTACATCTGTACCGCGATCCCTAAACAACCAAGGTCTCTGTTGGAAAACAAAATCATACAAACACACACAAACACACGCAGAACTACGCAGAGAAGAGGTACACCCTAGTCATCGCAATGGGAAGTAGAGAAAGAGGTACAACCTAGTCATCGCAATGGGAAGCAGTGTCACAGTGTCAACATGCATAATAAAGGGTGCTCCGTGGTGATACAGTCATGCAGATGCAACCTCGTCTCTGCAAGGAGGAGAAAGCCCGCAAGGCTCACGACCCAGGCCCCCAGCAGCCACCCAGAGGCCCAGATCCCAGCTACCCCCCCCAAAGAGCGGACATGCATCCCCCGAAGGGCGGCAAAAGGCGGCCCCAGCCGGAGCCCCCTGCAGTCTGGGGGCCCAGGCCCCAGCGGACCAAGACCAGCAGCTGCCGACCCCACCGGGCGCCGGGCGTCCCCCGGAGCGGAGACAGCGCCGGGCCCAGGGGCCAAGCGCCCAGGAGCAGCCACCCCCCCCGGACCCGGGCGGCCCAACCGAAACCCAGGAGGACCGGACCCCCCCAGACGACGCCCCCCCAGGGCAGGCCAGCCCCCACCCCAACGTCCCTGCCCCACACACCTGACACCAGGGCGCCACCACCTCTACCACCCCCCTACCCCGCCACCACGCTCACACACACACTCCCCACACACCTACCCCAACACTAGGGCTGAAAGATATACCGCCACCGCCCCCGCATCGAGACACGGGCACCCAAGACATCAATACCGCAAGAGCAACCACATACAAGATACAGATCCCCCCTGCGCCCGCCCCGCACAAAAAGCCCCGGAAGCCACAAACAAAACCGCACCCCCCACCAAAGCGCCCCGGCCCCCAACCAACCCGCAGCCACACCGCACCACACCGACACCAAGATGCCCGGCACGAACACCGAGATACGAACCTCCGCCCACACCGCCCAGCCCTACCCAACACCTCCGTGTACCCCCCACACACACACATACACCCACCCACTCCGCTCTCCGACCTTACATACCCACACTCACTCCTCCCTCCACCCCCAACACTCTCCTCCCTCTACCGTCCACACCTACCCCCACCTCCTCATACCCTCTAACACACACATGCACTCCCCCCACATAGCTGCACCAACCCCCTCCCCTACCCCCCCACACATACGCCCCCACCTCCCTATACCCCCAATACCCCATACAGTCCCCCCCTTACATGTCCAGCCCCGCCCATCCCTCTGACCTATCACACTCCCCGCCCTTCCTTCCTTCAGCCCCTCATGACCATCCCTACTAGACACTCACGAGCATGCCACTCCTTCCTCCATCCCCCCTTTCCTCCAACCACTTACCCACATCTCCTCCCTCTTCCAGCCCAAGTTCCTCCCTCCCACATTTCCTCTTTCACACTCTCATTCATTATTCTTACATACCCACCTCTCTCTTGCCCATGCCCTCGTGCCTCCTGAGTGGTAGCTCGGGCCGGGGAAGGAGCCGTGAGCTCCAAGCCCCCAACACGTCCCCCCCCACCACCACCCCCATCCCCCACCCCCCGGACGCAGCAGGCCAGGCATCCCCCAGGCCAGCAGTTCCCCCGCAATGCAGCCAGCCTTAACCACTGGCGCGTGAAGCAGCCACTGTCCCCCCCTCCCCCCAGTAGCGCCCGGGAGACCGGGGTATGAAAGGACCCTGCCCCCCCCCCCCCACCCCCCGCTCATGACTGTGTGTGTAAGATGTGTGTTGTTTGCAGTTAAAACTAAGGGGCAGTGCCAAGTCATGCCGGGAGTGGGGTCGCGTAGGGGGCATGACCCCCAACCGGCCCCTCCCTCCTTCCACACACTATATGGCCCGCCCCTCAGAAGTGGTTGTGAGCTGTTGTTATTTTATGTGTTTAGGTGTCTAAGTGTGGTTAAAACTGGGGAGCAGGCTGTCTCTAGACGTGGCAAGCAAAGGCACTTTTGGTGCCCTCCCTCACCACGCCCGCTTGACACGCACCCTCCCCAAAACCCTACGTGTGTGTGTGTGAGGTAGAGCAGGGGGGGGGGGGGGGGAGGGTCTTGGGAAAGGAGACCAGGGGGGTATATGAATTCCCCCCCTGGAAGAAGAGCCGTTACCGGCATTAGGTACCCCTGCCTCCCGGGATCCCCCAGGGCAGAAGGGGCAGGCATGGCCGCCCCCACGGCCCGGCGTCTGGCGTTCACCACAGAGGGGCCAGCCTCGGCCCCTGGGGGCGCTCGACCATGCCAGGCCAGGGAGGGGGAAAAGGGACGGGAGCGGAAAGGGTCGGCGGAGGGGCCAGAGTCACCGGCCCAACATCCCCAGGCCTCGCAAACCCCCCAAGAGGCACGCAGAGCTGCTATTTTTTTTTTTTTTTTTTTTTTTTCTCCCCCTTTCCTCCCCCACTCTATTGTATCACCCCTAAACCCTACTTCAAACAACCAACGACTTTACCCCCGTCAACACTCCCTCATCCCATCCTCCTCCCACCCCTCCTGTATAGCCAGTTAGTCCCCGCACATCCGCCCCCCAGTGTCCATGCCCCCCCTCCAAACCCAAGCCTGCACCCCCCACCCAGGCCGCAAGTCCACCGCCCCCAGCCCCCGGACCACGCGAGACCAACCCGCACGAGACCACCAGTGCAGGCCAGCCCCAACCGACACAGCGGCCGGGCGGGACAGGCACCCGGCGTGGAAAAGACCCGGCCGCCCCGCAACCCCCCACCTCCACACACTAGAGCTGAACGATATGGACCAAACCCCACACCCCGACAGCCACGCCAGACACCCCAACATCGATACGACACAACACGACCACGGGTCCGCCGAAAACCAAGCACCCCCGGCGGAAGCGCAGCTCCGTCCGCGACCCCCAGAGCCCCACCGCAGGACAAGCACAGGGAAATCCACACCCCCCACATAGCCGCCCCCGCGACACCAACATCCCGGATGCCCACATCCCGACACAGACACGACAACGATACATCCCCCAGCCCCACCACACACACCCCCCACCAGCACACACACCCGCACGCACACAGCAGAGGCGCCCCGGCCCCCGGCGCAGTGACTAGACGTCACCAGGTCGTGAGGACCGGCCAAATCCAGAGGAGGCACGTCCCGCCGGCCCGCCCCCCCCAGCGCCAAGCCGGGTCCCCCGGCCCCGGAGGCAGGGGCCACCCCGGAGCACCGGGGCCCAGGACCCCCCCGCCCCCCCGCCCCGGGACGACCCCGGCCACCCGGCGCCAGCCGACAGCCACCGGCCAGGGCCCCACCAGCGACCCGCCCACCGCCGCAGAGCAGCCCCAGCCGCTGACCCCCATGCCCCCCATCGGGCTGGATACAGCCCCGCCCCAGCGGCGAGGCAGCCCAGACCCCCCCAAGTCAACCGCCAGGGATCCATAGCCATCAAGCACTCGCCTGATTTTTATTTAAGTAGTTGCAGCTGTCATGCAGGCACATCTCCCACTCTTGTCATAAACATAACACTATGATGCTGCTTTTCTCACCTGCTCATCAAAGTGACGGAGGCAAATTTCTATGCTTCCCTTTTTTGTGTCTGTCATGATACTGCATGCTGGAAAAATCAAAGAGAGGCACGGGTGTGTTTGTGAATATTAAAACAAATTCTGCTCTGCAAATGTTCAAGTTTTCCCCACTGAGCAGCACTGTCACAAGATTAGTGGCGTTACCCATTTTACCTGTCAGTGGTGGCAATGATGTGACAGATTAGTGCAAAACAACTTAAGAAAAGTAAGTCTTATCGTGAGACAAGTTGTACTGTACGATTAATAATTCATTTCTATGTTTTTTTTTCACATATCAAAGTCATTTTTCTTGAAAATGTTTTACTTAATCTCCTATTGGGAAATTATGTGAAGAAATTTGGCATTGTCTTACTGATATGAGCAAGGTCTTGCCTAAAAAGACAATGTCTGATTTTCAATCAATCAAATCAAATCAAAGATACTTTATTGATCCCCGACGGGGAAATTCATGTTTCAGAACAACCCGTCTAAGACACACAAACAAAACTTATAAAGAAGAAAGGATCAGGCAGACCGTGGCCAAGCAGCCCTTTGTAGGGCGCACCTTTGCAAATATGGAAAACGATAACAGGTGGGTAGGTGGTTCTGGACTTGCTTCAAAAACTCTACAAAGTTCAAACTCTTATCCCTGTTTTACCACAGGGAATTTTTTTCCACTTTGCATTTGTCTATCCCTGGGGTGCCCAAATCCAGTTCTCGAGAGCTACTGCAACTTTTAGAGCATACCCTCTCCAACATCAAATGGCTGAATTCCCTCACATGTCATTCAGCTTTGCAGAGGCCTGGCAACAAGCCATCCATTTGATTCAGGTGTGCTGGAGAAGAGATGCATCAGTTGCAGGATAGTTGCTCTCAAGGACTGGACTTGAGCACCTCTGGTCTGAACTGAGCTTTTGACCCAAAGTTTATTGTCAAACTTTCCCCTAAAACTAACAAAGTAGTGAACCACTCTGAATACCTGTAGTCTATGGTTCATGACGGCCCCTGCATGACTTCCCTCCATAGCTCTTGGTTGTGTTTTTGACATTTTTATTGTGGATTTGGGGAATTCTTATTTAGGATGAATATCCCTAAATCCCATTTACTATACAGTATATGATCTGTCTACTCCAAGCGTTTTTTTATTGTAATGTTTTTCTTCAGTGTGTTAAGGCATTTTGAGATGCCTTTATGCCTCAAAGAGAGACTTAAACTCTAAAACTACTATTCCGAGAATGCTTTGCCAGATGATTGTTCACAGTTGTATTGCATACTAGCAATGATTAAAGTGGAAATTAACTGTTTTTATACCATCATTGTTGTATTCTGTTTTTTCTGATGAAGGTCTTCTACCAAAAGCTTAGTACATTGCATCACTACTCTAAATATTTAAAATTGAAATATTTTAAATGATAATATTAATATATATAAATAATATTTGAAATGAAAATACTCATTTCTGGAATCAATAAGAACTGGTTGGTTAGCATTAGACAACTTTTTCAATCACCCTCATCCCATTTGGGAAGATGTGGCAGACTCATCAAGGTTTAACTCTTTGAGCAGAGGCAACATTTAATCTATCTTGTATGTAAAAAAAGTCAATGAATGAGGTGATGAGAATATAATAAATAAAGTGAGGGATGACGAGGGGTTCTCTCTCCTTTTCCTACCACCATTAAAGATGTTGCAGTGTTCAGAGGTGTATGCGGATGCCTTTTTAATGAAGAGGATAATGACTTATGCAGATAAGAAATGTACAAAAATAATGCATCCACGGTAAGGCTGTCTTCATTATACCCGTCTCCGTCAATGACTGTCCTCTTCCCCTGCATTCCTGAGCTGAATGGCTAATTACCTGTATAAGGTGCATGGGGAGCAGTCGGCCACAGCAGCCACCTGTCAGCTGGAGTGCCTCCAAATGACAAACGCCCGCAGGGCTGTGCTGCCCAGGTTGAGTCTGTGTTTTCCACTCTGTCGCCTTGCACTGCACCTCAGCGTGGCAGCATCAACCTGGGGAGCAACTGTTGTCTTTACTAATTTACCCAAAATAGCTGCCTGCCTAAGGCTCTTCCATGCTGCCAGTGCTGGTGAAGAGCATCTGTTTTGAACTGCAGGGGCATGCGTAATCATACTGCATGGCCGCGCTGGGCGTTAGCTGGGTTTTCGGCTGATAATAATGCATGTCTGACTGTTACTGACACTTAAACACTTATTGGAAAAAATGCATCAGCTCACACTACCAGTTCAGAGGAAGTGGAATACGCAAAGCAGGATTTTACACAACTCAGCCACTGACCATGTGCTGAAACATTATTTCTAGTCATCCATTAAAGGGACATCATGTGACTGTGGTCACTAGGCGCTCTAAACCTGTAACTTCCCACTGGCCACCCAACTGTCGCATAATTAAACAGTTTCTATCTGTGTTTTGGAATCGTGTTTTGCGGTCTACTTTGATCAGCTGAGAGCAAAGCCACTGAGCTATAAAGCAAAGCAGTCCAGGTCACATGATTCAATGAGAGACGGACCCACTCCTGCAAAGTCACAATGTTTGGTTTTTGAGGAGGGCAGCCCCAATGGAGCACTGACGTGTCAATTATTGTATATTGACCTTCAAAATCATCCATTATTACTTATGTTATGCCAATGTTTTGGTCAAAAGTTACATGGTGTCCCTTTAAGAATGAAGCTAAAAGAAAAAAAAATTCAAGAAATGTGAAACATGTTGAAACTGTAAAATTTTATCAGGGTAAAACTGTTCTAACTGGAAAACCTGCAGTTTGTGCCAGTGTGCTTTGAGCAGATGCATCTGTCTATTTTAGTGCCAATGTATCTTTTGAAAAGCAGACAAAACTCTACAAAGGTTGACAAGCGCCTAAAATATTATTTTCTTTTTTTTAAAAAAAAAAAAAAGCAAATACAAACTTCTGGACCAACTATTTGGACTGATGTGTGACTTTCTGGCAAACCAGAGGAAAAAAAGAAATCAATACTGGTTGTTTGTGTTCTTGCCTTTTTGTGAAGCCTGTCAGTATAACTCAAAATAATTAATATCCACAGAGAAAAACGTTGCTTCCAGATTTCAGCTGCTCTTGTGATTCTCTTGCTTAAAAGGCACCACTATAGGATTGCTCAAGGACATTTTTTTGCTAAAATTTTAACAACTACAGCTCTAATGTCCAAAAGAGGCAGGAAAAAAAGTTTAGTGGTGGATGTTTTGAGAATAGACCCATCTGGTCAAGGGTCATGGCTACAGTCAGACAGCAGCATATTTCATTCTCTTTTAAAAAACCTGATAGACAAATGCTGCATTTTACTGAAAGATGAGGCAATCAGAGGCACTACAGGATTGTTTTGGTCAGCCTGTAAAAAGGTATTTTAAATCTATCTCTTGAAGGCACTATGCTGTTAACAAAGCACAGCTTTACTGTTTTGTACTAAAACCTAATTGTATAATGTGAATTTCTCGATGAAACGTAACAGCACTAAAATAAAATTACCCCACCATTATGGCAAAAGCATGCACGGATCATTTCAGCCTCTATGGGATGAGGGAAAACATCGGCATTTCAGAGACACTTTGGGGAGTTTTTGTTAAAGTGTAAACATGTGGCTGCATATCCTCTGATGACCTTAGCCTTGGAGACCCTCACCTAACGGCTTAATGGGTACACATATTCATACAGATCCAGTCCAGTACGTGTTCTGCTGAGAGGCTGTGACAAAGTGACAGAAGGATTTTGGAAGCGGGCTGATGGCAGAGGGATTGCTGTTTAATGTGGCATCTGTCGCACAAAAGTGTGTTCCAGCTGGAACAGAGGGCTTCAGGCCACAGGGGCTTTGTGTAAAATATACTGTGGAGGTCACTTTCCACAGCTCCACTGAACCAAAGCACAATCCAGACTGCTGAACAAGCTGTCTCCCAGTGATGTGCTTAATAACACCCTGAGAGAATAAGCGAAACAAAACGCATGAATGACAGAAACATGAACATATACACAACCAAATAAGATGTGTCATAGTGGGGGAAAAAAAACAGCCCAGTCACTATTTCAGATTGTTTGTGTACCAGAAGACCCTCCACCATTGCAAAGGCATTTTTGAGATTGTCAAAGCAGAAGAGAAGGGAATTGTACTAGCCCTTACCAAAAAAAAAAAGTATTCCTTAAGTACATGTCAAGTATATCCCCCAAGTGTAGTTTTATTTACCAAGTACACTGCTCTCAGTGTACTACCAGTATACTAACAAGTGTACTTCTAGGGACTAAATTGGCCCAGTTTAAGTATTTAAAATTATACTTTTAAGTATACTTAAAGTAATCTGGTATACTGAGTGTACTCGTACTAAAACTTCAAGCTTACTTTTATTTTTAGAAAGTACACGTTAAAGTATACTGAAAGTATACTTCTAGGTATACTGTTAGTTTACTCGTTCTAAAAGTTTAAGGCTTACTTTTACTCTTACAAAGTACACTTTAACGTATACTAAAAGTATTCTTCGATGTATACTGTTAGTTTTCTAGCAGTACAATCCTCAGCGCCCTTTCAGTTTAAGAAAGTTGCCCACAGTGGCCAACTTATCAGTGAGAGAAGTTGCTATTGGTAAACCCAATAGTCATCAAAAGTCGCTCAATAATGTCTCCGAACCAAATAATCAATTTCGCGCGAGCGCAGTACCATTTGACAGCAACATTACTTATTATTGACATGCTACACTGTTCATTAACAAAGGTACTGAAGTGGTGACATACACATTTGGGTCAGGGTGCAAAGAAGACCCAGTTGTGCCACAAGGCATCATGGGAAATAATCTGGATGAGGAAGCGTGGTCATCTCACAGCAGCTCAAAAGGGCTGCTGTCTGCAAAGGGTCAGCGGGAGCAGTCAGTGAGTGCCGGGAAACAGGGGGGGGAGGGGCTGATGGCAGGCAGCTCCAGATGAACGGGTGGAGCGATGTAAACTTTATCTGTCTCCATGATCACCAGGAAAAGTCGCTAGATCTGTCGCAAGCCGCTTTTTTGAAAATAAATCGCTAGAGGGGTCTGAAAAGTTGTTAAATATAGTGACAAAGTCACTAAGTTGGCAACAATGAAACGGACTTTAAAGTATACAGAAAGTAACCTTTTAGGTTTGCGATGAGTTTACTGATAATGCACTTATAGTCCACTGTTTAGTGCTTAAAAATACATTTTCAAATATACTGAAAATTGCCTTATTATACTTCTACTTCACCTTTATGCTGAGCAAAAATAAACGAATAAAAAGGACCCGAGTTCGAGTCCCCGACACGACATTCAGGTGAACAACCGTGGGCCCCTGACCCCACCAACTGCTCCCCGAGCGCCTTCAGTAGAACCCCCCCACTCTCTGGTACTAATGTATAGAGGTGGGTAAAAATGCAGAGCCCTAATTTCCCCTCAGGGATGTAAAGAGTGTATCAAAAAATAAAAATAGTAAGCTGGAGGTACACTTTCTTATTTAAAGTTTAAAATTAGTATACTTAAAGCATACTTGCATATACTACTTTTGGGTAAGGGAATGTACAATCTAACGCTACGTTCACACGGAGACGATCAGAAGAGAAGACGCAAAAGTGGCATCATCTTTATCCATTTATCCCTGTTTATATGAGCATCGTCATGAAAAAATCTGTGTGCATATGAGGACGCAAGTGTGTATGGAATTTGATTGGATATGCACGCCGGGCCATTAGGTGGTGCTGTGACAGAACTCCACCATGTCCGCGTAGCATGCGTACAATCGTTCGTCTCTGTTGCTCCAAAATCCAAACAACTATGGCGGCAGCGAGAAGGAACAATATTTGTGTTGACAGATGAGGAGGTAGAATTACTTCTCCAAACGACATTGTTGTTTTTCCTGTATTGTGTGACACCACGCGCATGCGACGTAAGCACGGCATCAGCAGGTTTGTGGGTCCACCATGATTTCTGTGTTTTGGACCATGCAGATGAGGGCGCAACAGCGTGCCCTGGTAACTTGGCCACAGTGATATTCCTTTGGCTGACTGGTAAGCGTGCATGACTCTCACCTGGATCTCACCAATCTGTGGGATTGCATCCTGCTCCTTGCATACCTTGCCCTTGTTTTGACTAAATCAAATTAGTTCTGTGATTTGGATAATCTCTTTGATTGTGGAGGCCTTGACAGACACACAATTTATTTGCAGACGGTAATGAGGGCATGTTAATGAGTCCCTTCTGGAGTTGAGTTTTCTATGCGTTTTGTCTTTTTAGTTTCCTTCTGCCCTATTCAGTCACAGCCCTGTTAAGCATTTCAGCTCTTTACAAAGTTTCTTTTTTCCTTTTGGTCTTTTGCCTGTCTGAGCTGTGATGTCTTTGCCAGCTGTATGCCTGTTTTCAACCAAGTTTGTGCCAATTCAGACCTGGATTTTTGACTTTGACATCGTTTCTGATCAATGCAGACTCTCCTCACTGTCTTGAACAAGGAATAGTTTTAGGTGCAAACATATTTTTGATCATCATCATTATTCACAAGGATATGAAAAAGATTTAGACACTGCATGCAGACAAAACCAAGGATTAGCATTGTTGGACAAAGCCATTTTTCATCATCTATTTAAAGGCATGATGTGTCAAAAAGAATCCCCTGGGAAGAAGATCATATGCCAGATTAAAGCATCCCCGCATGCATGCCTATCCCTTAATGTGGCTGCATTTAGCTCAGACTTCTGACTGAGTTAGATTGACATAACCTTCATCAAAAATTACCAATGTGCATATTCAGACATGAAACAGAAACATCCAGTTTTCATTAAGTTAATAAGAAGAAGTCAGCCTTTTAGACTTCAAATCTTTTCAACTTAAGTTTCAAGAGCAGTGGAATTCTGTTGGTGGTGTTGTGGTGGTGGTGAGGTTTCCTAAAGATAGCTTACATAGCAAACAAAAAAGTTTATCATGATGTTGAGGTTAGAAAAATGACAGGATATTTAAGTTTGGACATCCTCGTTTGACATCACTTTGCTTTGAAGGGCAGAGTCCTATCAAATATGGCTAAGAAATCTAAAAAGTTTTTTCAGATGAAAAAAGTAGAATTAGTCATCTCAACTTGCTTCATTTTTTTGTTGTGCAATGATCGTGCTAAGATACAGTATAATTGTTGTATATGTGTGCTCTTATACTGATGTCACAGTTCTCTCCCATATGTTTATCTTCCTCTGTAAATGACCACATTAATCCAGCTATCCTGCCCTTATGGTGGCAGCACCAACAACTTTTATTCAGTATATATTTATAACAAGCAACTAAAATATCTCTTAAATCATAAAAAGGGGTGTTGTGGAGCTTGTAATGTGAGATTTAATGATCCATGATAGTTCCACTTATATGTAGTATCGTTCCTTTTTAGTCTCACCGTTTTATAATACCATTATGTTGCTGTACCACAAGGCAGTTAACAAACGATGCCTCTGACAAAGCAATAACCTCGTTCGTGGTTATAATTATTATTCCCAAGTGCAGCTATTCCCTCAACATGATGAGACCACTTGGGAAAGAGTTCATGAACTCCAATCACCTCCTTTCACTTTCTCATAACACTTACCTTTTAAAGCATTTTGCTGTATAAAATACACATCAAAGGACCAGCCTTGTGCCCAATTATTCCAAGCAGCCCACTTAGTTTCAGATGTTTGATCTGTATCTGCTTTGAATTAGCAGGAAAACTTTTAACATACAAAACATCTGGACTGAGCTAATGTTTTAATAATTATTCTTTTAGTACATGGACATGTTCGTTTTCAGCATCGCTGGTATGTTTATCTGTTTTGATTTTGCTCCGAGTTTTACTTTAATCTTAAAAACTGGAGATGAATGTAATTTAACAGTGGTTAAATAAGGGAAACCACTTTGTCTCATAAAGAGCAGTTTTTGACTTGAAGTTAGACATAACCAGATTTAATACATTTCAAAATATTTTCAAATGTTGCCTGAATTTGTGTGAAACATTAAAGCTGCTAGTTCTTCTCTTTGAAAAAACTATGAGCTCTTCTGTGCTGCAAGTCAATTTTCTTTTATAACTGGCTTTCAGAACAAAACGGCAGTCTGCCTCCAGAAATACAGCCATTTATTTTAAAGAACAAAGATGGTCAGTAAAAGTCTAAAAGAGGTGTGCTTTTTCTTCTCCTACAGGATAAATGCCACAGCACTTTGTTCCATTGGATTACATGGCTTCTTTTTATTAATAAAGGAGATTGAGAGAAAGCCCCTCTTGTCTTCTAGAATTGGTATTGGAGGCCGTATTACAGTGCATGTTAAAAAATATAGTGAATTAAGATGAGATAATAAGTGAAAACCTCCAGCCAAAAGGCAGAACTTGAACTTCCTTACACATTTCCGAAGTACAGGTGAGGTAATACTGAATTCTCCTTCTGTATCTTGGGTGTGGAACAGAGTTAATTGTTAAAGGAGTCATCACCCGGAAATCCCACTTTTTCACGTTAAAATGTGGAATAGAAAAGGACCTCAGTTAAAATGTGCCAGAAACTCTGGAGAGTGAAAGTGACTTCATTTTTGAGTGCGGGCTCTTTCCTCTCACCAAAATAGGCCACAAGAGCGCACTCTCCACAGTACGCGATTTGGATTTTCTTCTCCGAATGAAGTAAACTAGAGAGGCTGCGAGCTGCTAAGCTAGCCTCTTAAGCACCACCTAAAAGCAGCTGATTACTTGCCGCGGAGTAGCGCTATGACCAGCTTTGTCAGAGAGGAGGACAGCGACGAGGAGGAAGGGAAAAATTGCCATGCTGAGTTGCCTCAGCAGAAATTCTGCAGTTTTCAGTGCTGTAACAGGAGGGACAGCACTGCAGGGACCAGTGGATTACATTTATTCAGTCAGGATGTGCAGTCGGCTCGGACCCCGGCGAACTCCATTATATGAAAGTTGGGGGGGGAAAGAGAAGCCTTCCTGATCGCCGGCTGCATTTGAGATATTGAAAAAGTGCTCCAGAGTCTTGCTCACCATGAGGGTAAGTGGAAAATAAAGTTAAATCATTCCGTGGGTGTACTATTCCTTTAAGGTTGGTCCTGGCTGTGGAAAATGCAGAGAGAGAGGAGTGGTTCATCCTGTGTAGGGCCATTGCAACGCTAATGATACAGCAGGTGTACTTCTTCTACCAGGTCGTACTGACCCTAATCACTCTGATCAAGCTTTAAGGAAGCTGAGGATTATTTCAGCTTTGTTTATTCGCTGGGAGGCAAGACTGCAAGAAGTCAAGACCTTGTTTTTCAGAGGCAGACAAGGGCATCTTCAAAAGGGTTTCTTTCCAATAGAAAACCATCCAACCTCCCCCTCCTGATGAAATATAGATTTTTCATCAACTGGCCACGATGTCAATGTATATACCCTAAAGCAACATAACTGCATTAAAGTTCACATTATTCAAGAGCCCCTGACATAAGGGGACTGTGTGTGGTGTATGGCACATTGTATTATTCACTTCACTACTATAAATTTATTCAAACATATTTTAGGAGCAAAGGATCACAGCACAACAGTGTCTCCTGATTTAAATAAAATTTGAATTCATTTCAATTCAGCTTTATTTGTATTGTGCCAGTTCACAAAGTTATCTCAGGGCACTAAACGGACAAATCAATTCAAGTCAATTCATAAGTGGGCGGCAGGTGGTAGAGCAGATTGGTGAATAACCAGAAGGATGGTGGTTTGAATCCCGCTTGGGCAATACACTCCACCCTCTTTTTCTCCAGTGAGAGTATCGCTGGTGTGTGAATGTGTGGGAGTGTTTCGGTGGTGGTTGGTGAAACTGTTGGCTGCCGCGTTTCTGTCATTGTGCCCCAGTGCAGCTGTGGCTACATATGTAGCTTACCATCACCGATCTGATCCAATGTTTGCACTTTTGAGCATGATATAAATCTCCTGCACTTCCAGATGAGACTGCTATGTGTGTTTTAGGTCTTCTCCATTTGGGCAAAACTGTTTCTCAGTCAAATCTGCAAGAATATGAAAGTCATTACAACTTTCCGTTCGAGAGTCAAACACTGAATCATTTAAAAGTCAATGGTTGACCTGTTCAAAAATGGTAAATTGTGTATTGCATCTGGATTATTGCAAACTATTCTGTTATGGGTGTGTCCTGTCAATGCTTGTGGGTCTCTTTGTGTGTGTGTGTGTGTGTGAGTGTGGGGTTGTTTGTATAATTATACTTATGTAAACCTGTATAACAACATAGTATAATATATAATTTATTATAATTGTCACTCTGCCTCTGCCCAGGATCTACAGAGGAAAATGAGCTCATAGCTATCTCTGATCTGTGCAACACATTTGTTGTGCAATGTCCCTGTTAAACAAATAAATAATAGAATAGATAAATATAGTATAACTAAGGAAGCCAACAGCTTGGATTGAATCTTGACTTCGATCCCCCATCCTGAGCCTCGACAGTGGAAAGAAAACCTCAGACAGACCCCCACTCAGGGATGTCGGCCATTTCCCTCATTTGGCCGGGGTGCAAGAAAAAGATCAACAGGGACAGCAACTTTTATCCACCGAGACCTGCTGAGAGGAAAAATAGAAGTTAATGATCGCAATTGTCATGAGTTTTTGCATGGAAATAAAGAACAAAGATATGAGGGGTAAAGGAAGATGGATCATGGGACATCCCTAGCAGTCTAAGCCCATGGCAGCATAGCTAAAGGATGGCTAACCACCTCTAACTATGAGATGGCCCATGGCTCTGCCTCCCATTCCTCTGACTCTTGAGAGGACCAGTACACCTGCAGTCAGAGAGCAGTTATGAGGTTATGAGTAGATTTGAACTTTCTCTGGCTCATCTGGGGTGAATTGAAATGGAAGAGGATTGTCAGGATGGGGGTTCCGTCTCTGGATGTCAGCGAACTAAGTCGACCTTGGACACCACAGGATAAATAGTGACTACTTCAGTCAGCTGATGTCATCCGATTTACCCATAGCCAAATCCCATTGGCAGTCAAAAAGCTGAATATTGATGTCAATATGAAGCTTATATACCTCTCTTTTTTTACATTCATACATTTTAAGAACCTTTTTTTTTACAATAATTGCTACCTTCTAGAATTTGTTCTTATTAAAAGTTCTGTTCCGATCTGTGGGACACTCTAACTCCAGACTTGTTCACATTTATTTTCTTTCCCATGATTGTATCAGAAAATTACAGATGCAGTCCCTCTCCCCTCTTTTCGCAAAAAATAAAAACAAAAGTCACACACGGATGAACAAACAATCAAGTCACAAATACAAAACCATTTTTCCCTCAGTGGAGTGTGGAGGATGCATTCAGTATTCTGACAGCCTCGGGAAAGAATCTGCTCCCAAGTCTGTTGGTATGGCAGCAGATATCACTGTATCTCATGCCTGGCAGTAGCAGTAGTTTGTCTTGCAACATCCTTTATGTGCAGAGCCTAAAGGTTACACCTTGCTTGTACCACTGATGTACACTGGTATATATTCAAAATGTTTCTTTGGAATTAGCAGAGATTTAACCATCCACAATTCAGCAGATTTCATTATCCTTTTTATCAGCTACATATAAGGTAGTAAATGAAGATATGGTCAAACAAACCGAAGTGTGGATGTGTGAGGGCTCTATAGCTGACAGGAATTTCTGAGGCGTGTGTTGAAGATGCAAACAGGCTGGTAAACATCAGGTACAAAGGTGCTAATAATGAGTCCATGTCCTTGTGAAATGAAAGCATGTGCAAGTTGTTCTCAATTAAGCTTAGGTAAAAGCCTTGACAATCCGCATGAAAGGGAATGAGACTGCAGGGATGTCTGCAAACAGAAATCACTTACGGAGAATGAAAACTGAGGCAAAAGTCAAGGATGCCTAAACAAAGATTTAAAGACAGAGGTGAAGAAAGCACCAATATTGAAGATAATCTCTGTTACAAGAAAATGATGACAGATATACATGAATACGTGGACCATGTAAACTATGAAGTTAAGATAACCATACTGTTCAGGTCCAATGAAAATTAATTGATGGCCGAATAAAATTGGCCATTATAGGAACAGAGGCTCACTGTTGGTAAGAACTCTAATTACTCATTTACATACCACTGGCGTTGCTTGCAGTACAGATATGAGCAAAGACCAGGAAATAAATCTGTCTGAAGATGTATGCACTCTGTAAAACTCTATCATGCTACAGAGCCTGTTTTTGACTGATGAGTAGAATTGTCAGTCATAGTTTATTGGATTGCCACACATTCCCAAACAACAAAATGTAAAGTGAAATAATTAATGACAATAAATAAATTACTAAATCACAGGGGTGGGCAGCTCCAGTCCTCGAGGGCTGGCATCCTGCAGGTATTAGGAGTTTCCCTGCAGCAACACACCTGACTCCAATCAATAGGTAATTGTGCAAAGCTTGACCTCAAGCTCTGCACACGTCACATGTTGTGTTGTCACAGGGAACACACAGACACATGCTTTCTCAGGGCTTTAACATCGATCTTCGTGGGTGCTTAGGAAGCATCGTGTCATTTCATGTTGCTGCCACTTGGGGGCAGTCCCAGAAATATGTGGAGCACTCTTTTCTGTGGGATTTTTTAAAACATTTTCTAAGTGGCACACCTCAAAGGTGAATCTGGCATCCATCTTGCATCCTATCAGTACTGTGAGCACCCTCTAGCCAATAAAAGTCGTATCTTGTTGTCTTACAGTACAGCTGTTCACAACTGTTCACTGGTGAAACATGACCAATGTGAGATTTAACTGAATACATGAGTGGAGCACAAACTGCCATCTCAAGTTTATTTTTTAATTTGAGTTAATTGATTGAGCTTACTGAAGGAAATTTGTAATACAGAGAATTTCTCTCTTACAATTACTGAAATAATACAGAACAACACTTAAAATAATTGCAATGAATATAAAGAAAGGGGAAAATAGACCTAAATTAAAGAACAAAACAACAACAAAATGCTTACAGCATTTTGTTGTTGTTCTGTTGTACCTCATATTATATGCTTTAGCTCCTTTGAAGCGAACATAGGATACTTAGTCTCCAGGTAACCTAATTTTAATCAAATATTATGTAGTTTTCTTTCACAATTGTCATCAAATAGTCTTAAAAGCAACTTCTGAACAATGGAAAAACAATAGTAGACGTACAGAGAGCTGCACTGAGCTCATCACATACTTTGCACCTCAGAGTTAATTGTCAAATCATGATGTAAGTGTGAGTGTGAGTAAACACAATGCAGAAATACAAAAGCTGTAATTGTTCAGCTAAAGTAAGAAAGAAAAGGGAAAATTATTTGTCTTAAACAAGAACAATATATTTACTGCGCAATTGGAATAGTAAATGGAAAGTAAGTTTCTGTCAATGACATTGCAACACACATGAAATTACATAGAAGATGAATGCAGGTCATTTTTTGACCGGTGCATTAGAGGGGTAGTCACTTAAACATGTTTTTTATCCAAAAAGAAAAAAAGTAAATGCTAAAATCAGAATATTTTATGATCAAAAACAAGTTAACTGAGGAATACCTTGAATTCTGAATGATGAAATTAATTCACTCCAAAGTTATGTAAAAGAAAAACTCATCCAGGTCACTTTTGACCCTTGCGCATCAAAGGGTTAATGTTGGGTGAATTGTGGTAAAATAATTAAGTTTGACCAGTATAGTTCATAATAAAGATCTATTTTTTCTGGCACCAGTGATCTTTATCAACAGTAGCTGAACAGACAGGTGGGCAGACGATCCATATCATGCTTTAAAAGACCACAACCTGGGACTTGAACACAGGCCAGGACCTGCAAGCCCCAAATTCAGAGGAGTCATTGTCTGTTTTTCACTCGTGGTTCTTTAATCTTTATCATTTTTTTCACTTCTCCACCTCTTTATGATGAAATTGGTCGTTGTTGACTCCCACCTGGATCAAAATAACTAATCATCATTTTACTGACACACACCTTCATTTCCAAAGGTCCATGCTAGCCAAGACAGACACGCTTGGATACAGTCTTCCAAAAAGCTAAGTACTACTTCACTGAGGTGAGGCATATGTGGGTGGATATGTAGTTGCTACTATGCCATATCATATCCTTAGATTTATTTCTTGTTTTAAACCAAATTGTAATGTTTATCTAAACCCACTGAAAGATTTAGACACTGCCAAACCAAATAGTTGCTGCATCTTTTTTTTAAAGTTTTTCTTTTCCAACCTCAGATTTACACCTTTGTCAGTATTTACCACCACCACTGCCACCCAATCAAAGCTGCACACCCAGATGGCTAACACATGTGCATTTCACATTCTGCATGAAAGATGTGATGCATGTAAAAAGTGATGTTGTAAGACCGCCCTGGCCCCGCCCCCCCCCCGCCGCCTAGCTACTCCTCCCCGCTCCGCTCCCCCCCCGACGCCCCCCCGCCCCCCCCCCCCCGCCCCCCCCCTCCCTCTCCCCCTTCCCTCTCCATGCTGCTGCCCCATGCGACAGAAAGGCCGATTATCTTGAGATATATATCAGACAAACATCTCACCCTACCCCCCCTTCTCCTCCCCCACAAGATCCCACACTCTCCTCCAGTTTTTTTCCTCTCTTCCTCCCCACCCGCCCCTCCAGCCGCCCGCTCTCCCCCTTCTACCCCCCCCTCTTCCCCCCCCCGTCCCATGCGCCGCTGCCTTCCCATCCCATCCCCCCCCACACCCCACCCCCTCACCACCCCCTTCCACCAACCGCGACCACACACCACCCACCGTTCTCCCCCCTCTGTCCTCATATAGCTGATTTTCCTCTGTCTCTTTTTTCCTCTCCTCTCTCATATAATGTCTTTATAAATCCTCCCCCCTTATGACTCCTCCACCCCCCGCCTCAACACACCCCACTTCCCATCCTCCCCCCCCCTCCCCCCCCCCCCCCCCTCACGCCATGGGCGTCAACCCCTCCAAATCCCCACTCCCCTCCCCCCGAAACCCGCGCACGCGCCTCCCCCCCCCCCCCCCCCCCCCCCCGCGCAACACCCCCCGCATTTTTTCGCCCCCCCCCCCCCGCCCGCCGCCACTGACTTTGCATGTAAACCTGACCCCCTTGACCCCCAAACCGCGCTTGGTCTGAACACACTGTAAGTCTCCAATCTGTCTTCCCCTTGCAGGGTTTACTCTCTAAACTTAGTAATTATTGCCAATTATCCCAGTTTTACAAGATAACTAAATGTGATGTTTTTGTAGATATGCACATTTACTTTGCACAATGTCACAGATGACTGAAAATGCTGCTTAAATATTTCTGTTAAATATTGAACCAACTTCACTATCAACAAGAAAGCAAATGCCCTATTTCTCAAATTCTCAAAGTGGTGCTTTGAAAAAAAGAAAAAGAAAAGAAAAAAAGTTGTACAGTGATGAGTCCAGATTGCAAACCAAGACACAGTGATTCCAATGGATTATGTACACTCATGTTTTCGTCTGTTCAAACCAACTGCTTACCAGAGAGGCCCAGTCAAACCTCTCTGAAACTGTGTGTGCCTTGTGGACATTTTGCACATTGTGTGTGGACTTGTGTGGGTGTGTGTGTGTTCCTGTACCTGATACATTGTGAGGACCATTTTGCGCTTTTAACCAGCAAAGTGAGGACATTTTTGCAAAGTGAGGACATTTTGTCTGGTCCTTACTAAAAAACAAAACAAGAAAAAAACATTTTTGAGAGTCAAGATTTGGTTTTAGAGTTTAGGTTACATTTTGGTCAGGGTTTGTGCAAGGGATACAGTAGGTTTAGGCAATCAGTTGTGGTGGTTAGTGTTAGGGTAAGGGGCTAGGGAATGCATTATGTTAATGAATGTGAAAGATGGAAGTTCAAGGACGTGTGTGTGTGTTCATTTAAATGATACATCTCACGTATTGGCTGCAGGACTGAAGAGCATAATGTTTTTAATCATGATTTTCCTTGTGACAGATAAAGGAAGTACGCAAATATGACAATACGATAATTCCTTCCATCTTTATTTCATTAATGGTTGTGATTAATCTTTTTTTCCTTGGATTACAAGTAAAATGCAGAAAAAAGAACATTTACACAAATTGCTGAAACTCCACTAGTGCTATTCCTTTCCACTGTTGCCTGGGGCCCCTTGCATGCTCAGAATTGGGGATTGAATTGAAGTCAAGATTCAGTGCAATCTGTTGGTTTTCCTCATTTTTATTAATTGGCTTGTATGAACTCATTCTTTATAAAATAGACAAGTTTTTAATTGTTGTAAATGGATCTCAGTGAGCTCACTTTAACTGATAATGTCTGTAAAGTGTTTTGAGATAACTGCTGTCAACTGGTGCTGTATAAATAAAGCTAAATTAATTGAAATTGAATTGAAATGTTTGAGGTTTTTTAATGCTTAAACTAGAAACCAAAGTATTCTTTTACCTTAAGGCTGTAATCACACCCAGCAGAAGGTGAGCCGCCTCCATTCACAGTTTCTCTAAATGTGTATCAAGGCATCCTGGGAATGCATCAGACCCTCCCATCTATCTGAGTTTTAAGGTGTCCCCATGGAGATGATTGACGACAGAAAAAGGCTGCTCTGGAGAGAGGCCCTGGGTGAACAGATGAGATCACAAATCTCATCTCTTTTTCTGTCTCCTTCTCTTTTCCCTGTCCCAGTCGCTCACTCTCATCTTCCCCGTCTTTCTTCTATATACACAAATGTGGTGCCACACACAAGCAGAGAGAAGCCAAACATTTTTATCACTTTCCCCCCCTTTAATCTTCATGGTGTCACTAAAAGGGGTGGGAAAAAAAAGGTTCAAAGGGGAAAATGGGGGTTTAAAAAAGTAAGAAAGGATTCAAGGTCTAAAAGGTGAATTAGAAGCATGGACATTTCCAAGTGGGTGAGTGAGTTTTACTCTTATTCAGTTGAGAGAAAACTATAAAAAGACGTGATATGATTTGCATTCTGTCCTTGTCAGCTGGACCTAGTCTGTAAATGCTAAGTAATTTGGCATTTCTCTGCTGTGAAAACAGATGTTAATCTAAGCTTTCATGGTAAGGTGAACTAGGAAACAGTCCAATAATGGATGCTTCAGCTGTTGTATGGATGTGGGAAGATGTGAAGAGACAGGAATTGCCACAAGCTGGATTAAAGCTGTCTTTTTCACAGTCAACATTAAGGAATTTTGATGATTTTACAGTTTTCTAACACTTCCACATTTGGGAACTGAGCCATACCCTGAAGCTAAGAAAAACCTTGACTCTGCTATCATGTCCCTCTGTCATGTCATTTTGTTGGTGTAATGACCCATCCATTTAGCATTTACGCATCAAATTGCATTGAAGCTGGCTGTGGGCCAAGTCAATCACAGACCAGGCAGGCTGTGCATCTTGGCAAAAGAAGGTGATTAAACTGACTTGGAAGAGCTTGGAGCATTTCTGTTTCCACAACCTGACAAATAGGATATGTGGCCCCCAAACCAGACTGGGTGGGAGAGAGTAGGTGGGTGTGTAACACCCCAGTTTGGCACATTTAGCCCTCTGAGATAGCAGAGAGATGTGCATGGCTCAAAGCAGGAGCAACAGATGGGCTTGATGTGCTCCCACTGAATCACAATCCAACAGGAACAGCTTGAAATGCCGATCGACCTCAATGTGGGTTTGCTCTCATTGAATTTGATTTGGTTGTCTTTCAACACCAGTCCATGTCTGTCCCTAGAACTAACAGAATCATTTTCTTAATTTTTAAATATGCTCTCTTATTGTATATCACTGAAGATGTTAAGCCTTTATTTTTATTTATATATTTATAGAACACATTTTAAGTATAACTGTAATTCAAAGGGCTTCACAGAAAAAAAAACAGCAAGATTACTCTGTCAGAAAAGGGAATTAAAGGTACAGTGTGTAAGAAAAAATTACTGACATCTAGTGGAAAGGATGAGTACAGCATTGACTTTATATGCCAAGCACTGTTGTGTATAGTATGTGGTGGCCATCAGTGGCCCAAATTCTCCCAGACATATTTTCAGATAACAATCTCCATACATTTTTTTAAAGGGACTTGAGGCAAGATTAAGAAATGAAACTCGAGACTGCCGCGACTGGCGCTTCAGGTAACTGCAGCCACGAGCCAAGCCGTCACGGGAGCGTGCACAAACTGAAGCTATAATGTTGTTTACTACGCTTTTTCTTTGTAGTTACACTTTTTAGTGTCTTTCAGTTGATCTGGATCGTTTGCTGACGTCAGAAGAATCCATAACTATCGCTTACAATGTTTGAATTTACTGCAACCGGCTTCTTCCTGTATCAAAACTGCGGATGTAGCGTCATTTGACGTCGCGTCCGCAGGGCAGCGCTGGAAAGCTATAATGTTGTTTACTAAGGTTTTTCTTCGTAGTTACACTTTTTAAGTGGTCTTTCAGTTAATCTGGATCATTTGCTGACGGCAGAAGAATCCATAACTATCGCTTACAGTGTTTGAATTTAACGCGACGGTCTTCTTCCTGTATCAAAATTGCGGATGTAGGTCATTTGACGTCACATCCACAGGGCAGTGTGGGAAATTCGGACACCGAATTGCAGCGCATTTTGTTGCATTTTGCGCTTCATCACCCATTAGTATTAAAAAAATGGACATGCATGTTTGTTTGTTTTTTAATTCCTGCCTCTAGACCCTTTAAGCCATTACTTATCCCAAACAGTTTCTACTTCCATTAAATAAAGCTGGTACAGCAGCGTTAAAGTTTAGAGGGTTCTCACTTCACACACATTGTTTTTGTCCATTTGGGGACACTTTAATAAAAATGGTGCCACAAATATGACAGCCTCAATGTATGTGGACCCGCACCGCAAGTAGATTTAAATGACTTATTCCAAGAAAATAAACATATTACAGCTTTTCTAGTGGTAATTGCACAGCAATAGAAAGGCAGTATGATTTGTGTTTTATGATTTATACATTACATTTACTTCCACTGACTGATTTTGTAACACTTCACCTTAACTGTAAATATATTCAGTTTTGGCTAAAATGCTTCCCTTTTCCATCATAATCATCATGATGCCATTTTCATTCATACACCCCCATTTCATCTCACACCCACTAATTGGTCAAATTTTCCTTGAAAAACATTTAAGACCTGAGTGCCTTAACATTGGAGGCCAAGGACTAAAGAAAAAAGAAATTATACTGGAACCATGGTCATTTTTAGTTCGTTTCCACATTACATTTTCCTGGTTGTAATAGTTGCTCTGTTAAGTTCAGTCATTAAAAATCTGCGGTGGCTAAGACAGCTGAACTATCCAGTTCTATTCCTTCTTTGTTTTTTTTTCCTTGTTCCTGTTTGTTTGCTGCTGGTTTACACTTCCTCCAACGTGTGACTGGTTATGTGACTTGCTGATTACTTAAAACTCCCCTGTGGCTCATCATTCTCGGTGCAATTATGTACCTGACTTTCTACCAATGCCTTTCCAGTTTGTCATTTCAGTCTTTGCAATACTCAACAGGCCAGTTTGTCTCATGCTCAGTGAACCTTTCCCAAACTGTGCTCTAATCTTTTTTTTTCTCTAGAAAAAATCACTACTTACCTTTCTACTTAGCTGTGTTCAGCAACCGAAGAAGTGAAATCCCTATTCTAGTGAGTACTGCAAGGTTAGCTATCAGTTCGAATAACAAGTAAATACAACCTTTGCTCTTCTCATCCGCTGAATGAAACTATAAAATGATTCAATTTGTACCATTTCTATCTACTTATTGCTAGTTTTGAAATAGTATTCACACAGTATTCCATTCACAGTTAAATCAGAAAAGTAGTTATATTTAATCAAATCTGAGCCATTTTTTTGTGTATTTGTTTCAGTTCCAGTAAACACATTAATTTTAAAAAAAAGAAGAAAAAAAAAAAACATGTTTTAATGGGATAAATGTACTAAAGCTTTAGCATAAAATTTTCTTTATTGAGTTGGCAAAACTAACAACCAGTTCCACCTTGAAAATAAATATTAACTCTAATTAGACCTCTAAGACATTACATTCGCCTCTACATGAATATGGTTTTATGTTGAGGGTTCATGTTAGAGGATTGCTCTCCTCCTGCAGTCTTTCCTTTTCTTTACATAATTTCTCATAGGTGTGTATATTTGTTGTGGAACCACTGTATTTTATTGCCTTTTTTTGTAAATCACACAGCATGTTCTTGTTTCACTTTCAGCCAAATTTAAAAAAATAAAATAAAACAATCCATCCAGCACTCCTTTTGTTTCCCATTCTTCTACTTCATTGCTGTTTGCTGACTGGGGAGCTGCTTGCTTGCCTGCCTGGTGTTGGTGGATCACATGATAGTACCACATCAAAACACAGGAGGGAGGAGGAGAAGCGGTTTGCCTCCTTCGTCCTGTTAGCGACATGTGCACAGACACCCAGATCGCCTCTTTCATGAAACTGTGAGTGCATATGGGAGAGAAACTGAAGCTGAAGTATCAATGTCATTATTTCATTATGGTATCATGTGATGGTATCATCAGTGTTTGGATTGACCAGTTTTGATCAGTCCCTAGATCTTCAACATCAGCCCTGTTGCCCCCCCACCTATATTTTTTTTTCAAAAGTTGTTTCTCTATGTCTTGCCTCTTCATTCAGACATCATAACATTCCCAATGTTATCTCTGGTTTTCTACAGAAAGTATGCTGCAGTTGTTTAAACCATGATGTATAATCCTATCATTTCTAATGGATGAACTCATCCACACTGTAAAATGCATTTTGGAATTTTTGTTGTCCTAATGTATTATTTTATGTCAAATTAACAACCTTCTGATGTGTAGTTGTCATAAATTACTTAAATAAATTACTTTATCAAACACATCATAAACACACACAAATCATTCCATTCAACTCAAAATTTTAAGGCTGCCCTTTAACTCATATTTTCAAGTTAAAGGTACAGTATGTGAGAATTACTGACATCTAGAGGCAAAGATGGGTATTTGAAAGAACAGTTTTCTTTCAAATGATTTCATATTCCAAGCACGGTTGTGAATGTATGGTGGCCATTACTGACCAAAATTCTTCCAGACAGAAAGATGATCCGTAAGTGGATTCAGTGGTCTCAGGTGTGGCAATGACTTTGCTATGAGTAACTACTTTTAATGTCTTTTCAGGTATTACTTATCTAAACAGTGCTCTAACTCCCATTAAACAAAGCTGGTACAGCAGCTTTAAAGTTCAGAGGGTTTTCACTTCACATATTGTTTTGTCCATTTAGGGACACCATAGTAAAAATGGTGGCACAAATATGGCAGCCTCCATGTGTGTGCACCCCCCAGCAAGTAGATATAAATGGCTCATTCTAAGAAAATAAACACACAACAGTTATTCTAGTGAAGCGATTACTCATCAGTTGAAACACAGTTTTGGATTATATGTTTTTTTTTTGCCATTGACCTTTGTTTTATTTTTATTTATTTTTTAAACTGTACCTTTAAACATTTTACAGTGTAGTATATTCTTGGTAGTGATCGTGTTTAATGATCATACATCCAAAGACTCTCTTATTCTCCTTTAACCTTTTAGTATCTGCAAAGGGCAAAATTAAAGCAAAGTCAATAGAAAGCAATAATTGCCTCAGCTGATTGCTTCATGAATGGATGGTAAGTAAGAAGCCGTCTGAATTCTATCTGCATGATCTTAAATCCATCACTGTTTACATTTTATCACTCAATAGCAATATTTTTCTGGCATTTTTCCTTTAACCCACCACTTCCCTGTAATAAAATAAATGAAATAACTTAGATAATGATGCAAGATTATCTATTCTACACCATCACACTTTGAGGAACATTTGACCTTTCCATCGACATGTCGTCTGTCACTACACCTGATAAAAATGGCAGGTAACTGCACTCCCGCCTGTTTTAGCAAGGCTGCAACAATGGGGCTCCTCAAAGATTGCTGTTTGTCCTCATTCATCTCACACACTGCTCCCACTTTAACATATTGGCATTTCTGAGGTGCTTGGTGGTAATTGTCAGCCACGTGGCGGGTCCTCGTTTGTTTCAGTGACATTTTGCCTTTGGTTGATTGTGTATTTAACAGGGAAAGGAAAGCAAAATTAATTGGAGAGAGGCCTTAATCTGTCTGCTTGAAATGTCACCCCTGTGTTGTGATGCCTTCACTGACACAGTGGCATGCAAGAGGCGGCAACATCAGGGAAAGATGATTAGAGAAACGTAGAGGAGAAAATGATAGAAATAAGACTACATGAGATTCAATAGGCTTATTCCAACTTAAAGATCCTTGTCAGAAATCAAAGTTAAAGAAAGTGAATACCTGTTACTTTAACCTTACCCTATATATAAAATTGGAATTACCAATGCTCCTACTAGTTTACTCTGCTTATTTCTTAACACTATTGATCAAATCACAATTTTACTTGAGAAATGTGAGAGAAATGTGGGAAAGATTTATTGCTGCATCCTCACTAATTTGTAAAGGAATTTATGTAGAGCAATCTTTAACTTATTATGTTAGATATAGCTGTTAAATAACAGACAACTGCATTACCATGCAGGGTTCTGGAGGTCGAATTCAGCTTCTACCCTCCGAATTTTAGAAATGTTTTGCAGTGGTGAGACCCCAAAGAGTACAGAAAAAATGACACAGACTTATAAAGCTGAAAGCTTCTCACATACATAATGATTACTTTGTTTTGCCGCATTTATGCTTATTGTCCTGCTGGTTTATCAATGGCAGCATTATTTTATTCAGCTTAGCTCTGGTGTAAGTCAGAAAGGATTTCAAAAGATGCAAAGAGGAGGATCAATACACACCATCAACACACATTAACAGAAGAGACTTGGACACACTAAAGGGAAGTGAAAAAAAAAAAATATTGGGAAAGTTTTTCCACAATCAAGACCAAGAATAGAGCTTCTAGTTATGTGTCTCATTGGCATGATTTCTCAGGCATCTACTATCCAGTTCCACCCACCATCAGGAGAAGTACATTACGTGCATTTCCATCCTGCTGTGAAACATTATTGTTAAGTGGTTATGAGAGACTAAACAAGATTTTTTTGTGTTGTCAAATTGGACACTCAGCTATAAAAAGCATGTTGACACTGAACCTGGAAGAAAGCTTAAAAAACATCTCAAGCTTCCTGAAAGCTCGTTTCCTCAGTTGTATTTGAAAAAATAAATAGAGAGAAGTCCTCAGAATTTCTTATTAACGGGCACGTTGTGATTATTCTGCAACATGTCAATATGTCCTATATTTGTGATATTTTCCATTTAGAAATAGAAACACGCTGTTCATTGTGAGTAAAATATTGACTCATCAGAACTTTGTCACAATAAGAATGTTAAGCTTCAAAACAACTGAAAAACTGTCTAAAAAAAAAGCAAAAAAGCTCTATCTAAAGTACACAATGTTCAAGACAAAATTTTGTTGGTTATATAACTGATGAGAAAAGGCACCATTTTTCATCATAGAAAAGGCTGATCAATGAAGCAATCGATGAATGAGATAAAAAAAAGTAAAAAATAAAAAGACAGCGTCAGGTCATCATCAAATAAATAAATTAAACTAAAAAATATGTGAAAAAGTAAATAAGATTAATAACAAAAAGTTGATTAAAACAGTTGGAAATCCCAATAGAAACTGTACATTTAGGTTACATTTGATGTTTTTTAGTGGAAAAATGATTTGGAATATCCTTGTACTTGCAAGGTTTATTTCTTTATTGTGACATTTTCATATTTCTGTATTTATTTCTATTTTGTCAGTTTCAGTCCTTCATATGATGGGGCTTCAGTTACATCAACACTTAGACTTATTCATGGTGTAAAGCTTTGCAGAGTAATAACAGGCATGTCAGATTTGATATCATTCCCAATAATTTATTTACATTTACATTTACAAATAAACATAAAAATCAAGCATTTGGGATCTATGCATATAGCTTAAAGGTACAGTTTGTAAAAGATCAAAGGTCAATGGCAGGAAAATGTGATATATAATTCAAAACTGTGTTTCAATTGATGTGTAGTCGCTTCACTAGAATAACTGTTATGTGTTTATTTTCTTAGAATGAGTCATTTTTATTTACTTGCTGCAGGGGGGTGCACATGTGGAGGCTGGCATATTTGTTCTACCATTTTTACGGCAGTGTCCCTGAATGGACAAAACAATATTTGAAGTGAGAACCCTCTGATCTTTAAAACTGCTGTAGCAGCTGTGTTTAATGGGAGTTAGAGACTGTTTGGGATAAGTAATACCTTAAAAGACATTAAAATATTTATTCATAGTAAAGTCATTGCTACAGCTGAGACCACCTGATCCACTCACGAATGAAAACATCTGCATGTCTGGGAGAATTCTGGCCACTAACGGCCACCATACATTGACAACAGCGCTTGGACTTCGAAGTCATTTGAAAGAAAACATCTTTTCTTTCAAATACCCATCTTTGCCACTAGATGTCAGTAATTCTTACACACTGTACATTTAACAAACTTCAGGGATTTTGTTTCATGTTTTTGATGGAAAGGTGGCAACTCAACACTAGTTTGTTGAGTTGGAGCAGCAGCTTTAATTGAACTCTCAGTAAGCTAAAGCTGTTGTGAAGCAGCAGAACCAGCAGTATTATTTTATTCATCATACCTCTATGTAATCTTTTAGTGCAAACTTTTCAAAACATTTTTCTATATCAATAAAAACTTTCAACACTCGTGTGTGTTCAAGTTTTATTTTTCAATCCAAACTTATTTTCAGCATCAATATGAACTCAGTGTTCAAGCCCCATAGCAGAATCGTCAGCGCTGTGTAGCTGAACTTGGTTTTTCGCTGCTGACAGACACTTATTATCATCCATTTGCATTTCACTGTGAAAGCTTTTATCCTTTTTCACACACAATTCCAAATAATCCGAGAACTTCCACAACACTGACCTTTGTCGTCTCGCTAGCTGCATGCTCACTGATGTATGCAGGACTGCCTGCTGAGCACAGAAGGAAACATGTGGCCTCTCAAATGATGAACAACAGAAGGCTCTTGGTCAAATTATATCTAATTAGTTGTCATGAATGGCATCAAATAATCTTTGGCCTTTCTTTTAGTCTCCTCTCTCTCTCTCTCTCTCTCTCTCTCTCTCTCTCTCTCTCTCTCTCTCTCTCTCTCTCTCTCTCTCTGTACAGTATACCTGAAATCCCAATCAGAATGTGAACAGATGGGTGATGATGATTTGGAAACCGATTGCCGTCTCTCCAAACTGCCAGTCTCCACTTGTCGTCCTCTCACCACAGAGAGAGATGAGATCTTGCCCATCACCTGACCTAGATTCTTCTTCATGCTTACCAGCTGCTCTCCATTAGCTTTACGTTGTATCCAGTGGTGAACTGTTGCCACTCTTGATACTCTGCCATCTGCGTCTCCCACTTGACTCTGCATTTCTTGTTTGCTCTAGTTCATAATGACTGTGCGCCTTTTTTTTTACCACTATCTGCCTCTTCCCTGAGCCTTGCTGAATCTTACTTATTGTCAGTGTGATGCTTGAGTCTGTTAAGCAATACTTTATGGGTACAATGTCCTTATACTCCTTCAGGGTCAAGTGCACCTGTTTGACTATGCTTTCTACTTTGTATTCCATTGTTAACCGTATTTAATTTTAAAAAGCTTGCACATCACTGGAGAATAGAAATTGTGGTTACAACACTCTCACCAAAGATGGGTTAGCAAGTATATTTCTTCACCTATGTCAAACAATGTCTTCTCAAACTCTGAGTACTAACAGTATTTGGGCATAGGGAAGACATTTTTTATTCCCCAAGTTTGCACAAGTTTTTCCCAACATGTAATTCTGATGACGACTCAGCTTCTGCTTCCACCAGAGCTCCATCTCACTGGATGACTATAAAACATGTACTTTTCATTCATACATGTACAAATGGAAAGTTTAATGCCTTGCACCATCTCCTGTCAGCCAAATATACTTCATACATTTCAATAGTCTTGATATTTACAAATTCTCTTCCTATGTGAATTGCAGAATAATCTGTATTTATAGAAATATAACCAAGACTCTTATTATGGAGCTGCAACGTATTCAGGAAGATATCTGGCATGGTTCTTAAAAACATGTCAGGGGTATCATTCAGCAATAAAAGTAATGTATTGTACCACTATTTCTCAAGCTGATAGAAGAACTTATGTTGTGATGAAATGTCTGCTTCATTCACCTTGTACTCAAATCCTGCACCAGGAATAGTAAATAATAAATGGAATTAGAGCTCAGACCACATGGCAAACTGATAGAAAAATAGCTGACTAAAAATTATACTATTGATCCGTCTTTTGGTGCAAACTTTATTGTAAGTTGAACTAACTCAAGCTGTTAAAACAGACCCTGCAAAACCTAAAATCTTCTTGCTGATTGGTAACACGAGCTCCATAATATGTACTATTCAGATTAATAGCCCTGGATAACATTTACATGTAAGATAATGTGCAACCAGATGTCAACTATTATGAAGGAATTAGGAAACTATTTTGAAATGTAATTCAAACTGAGACTGAAAGGTTGTGTGTCTGAGATGGTGGTCAGCAGTAGTGGAGCACCACAAGGAACTGTACTCTCACCATTCCTCTTCACACTGTCCACCTCAGACTTCCAGTACAACCTTCTGAGTCTTGTCATCTGCAGAAATACTCTGATGACTCTGCAGTTGTGGGGTGTATCAGTGATGGAGAAGAAACCGAGTACAGAGAACTGGTCGGTAAGTTTGTAAAATGGTGTGGTACGTATCTTAAATACCAGCAAGACTAAAGAGATGATTGTTGACTTCACAAGGAGCAAGAATGAACAAAGGAGGTGGGGGTGGTGGAGTAATACAAGTATGTTGGAGTTCAGCAACAGACTACACTGGAAATGCAACAATGAATCCATCTAGAAGAAGGGTCAGAGCAGACTCTAGTTCTTCAGGAAGCTGAGATCATTCAATGTCTAGGCCAAGATGTTGCAGATCTTCTATAAGTCTGTTGTGGAAAGTGCAATTAGCTTTGCAGCATCAGCTGGGGCAGAAGCATAAGAACCAGACTTAAAGAAACTAAACAAACTGATCCAGAAACCAGGAGCCACTGGAGCTGATTGTCCAAAAAAGATGGTGCACAAGCTGCTGAAGATGATGGAGGATTCTTCACACCCTCTACATGTCACATTGAAGAAACAAGAGTGTGCTCAGTGGGAGGCTTCTTCAGATCTGCTGTTAGACAGAGAGGCACAGATTTTCATTCCTGCCATTAGCCATCAACCTAAAATATAAGAGTAGGGCTGCCACAAATGCTTATTTTGATAATCGAATAGTCATCAATTATTTTCACGATTAATCGACTAAGCGGATCATATGAAATTGTAGCATATTTACAGTACAAATCAAAAGTTTGGACAGTTTCTCATTAAATCTAATAGAAAAAAAAGTGTCCAAACTTTTAACTGGTCGTGTGTGTTTATTTCTGTCAACATACAATTCAAAAGAAGATGGCCAGACAGAAAGGCAGACAAGGCAGTGGAAGGTAGAGAGGCAATTTTAACAGGAAAAACAAAGCTTAGGAACAATAAACAATTAGTCGATTATGAAATTAGTAACTGACTATTTTTATAGTCGACGATTACTTGATTAATCGACTAATCGCGACAGCCAATAACAAGACCTCTAATTAATTAATTATTATTATATATTTTGTTGTTGAAAAAAGTAAAGCAAGCCTACAACAATATTGAATTTCCCCTCTGAGATTAATAAATTATTTTTCATTTTATTTAATTTCATTTCAAACTAGTGTAGTGATACTGCTGATTCATGCAAGCCCCTTCTGGCTCTGCCCCTGGTGGGACTTTAATATGTCCACCAGTGTAGCTCCACGAGCTCACTGACCTCAATTCAACCTTCTTGCTTTTGCTCAATACACTCGATACACCTCAACTCTTCTGTGTGGGCACGGCCTTAATTTACTCACACTGGCTCTGAACAGTAAAAGCCTGGAACCCCGTGTGCTGTTTGGGGAACCCCTTAGTGGGTGATGGACCCCATGATGGAACTGTGTAAGATCGTACAGTTTTTCACTTAGTTTTTGATCCTTAACAAGAAGCTTTGTCCAGCAGCAGGCTGTAACTTTTGCATATTTACATTTGTCATGATAAATTTGAAACTGCTATCGCAGATGTCACAATCACCTACAATAGTTTTCAGAGGCATTCCTGACACTTGCAGTGACCTCCACCACAGAAGGAGGCTCAGAGAAATTCAGTACTGGTTTTCTACTGTGTTACTTTAGCTTTACACATTCAGTAAATAACAAAGCAGACGTTTACAGATGTGTTGGTGGCAGTGTACAAATGAAAGGTAAGGTAAAAAAATGTTCAACATTCTGTCCTTTATTTACATTTCATATATCTCATTCTTCAGGAAAACTGTAATTAGACTGATGTCATATTAAACATAACATCGTTACACACACTTATTGCACTAAAAAACGTACACGTGACTCCATGAGGGTGCTGACAGAAAAACTATTTCGATTAATTATATTTAGACTGGAATTGAATGCACTCGTGCCCTTTATACTGATTTGTCAGTGAAAGGTTAAAATGTTTTTTTATTCTCTCTGTTGGGATTGAGGCGAATGATATTTAACTCTCTAAAGACAGTTTCACCAATAATCTAACATTAGCTGAAAATTTGTTATTTACATTCTTAAACATCAACAAACGTATGGATTTTGAGAACGCTAAAGCTTTTTGATCAAACAAATGATCAAGTCACAACATAGGCTTCAAAATGAAACTAACAAAAACAAGCTGATGTTTAACTTCCCTTTTCATTAACACACACCGAGGTTAGTTTTATCATCATGGAAATTGCTTCATTTTGTTCATGTTTAATAACTTCTGATGTTGATGGTTAAAGAGCGCTTTGGTGATAAAATTTAATATTTTTCATCTCAATTTAGAAGGAAATCAAACAGTGTGACTGTCAATCAGGGAGGCTAGAAGATGCTTGATTTTCCCGTAGCTGAAGAAAACTGGTCCTCATGCTCTGGCTCAGTTCTGCAGTTGGATAAAGGGAAAGAGAGGGGGGGAAAGATTATTCATGGAAATTATAACTCCACTTGGCTTGAATTTTAATTGTACCGAATATAAACTCAAATTAAAAAGAATCACCCCTTAAATGTCAGGGTTATTCTGTACATTTGCATTTATAAAGATTCCTACTCATCCAAGAGGGAAATTAATTTAGCTTCTTTTAAATATCTAATCAGCCAATTATCACATCCATGTTGATGCGCCTCATAACGCATCATGGCTTGTTGCTGTTTCTGTGGTTTGGACTTACAGACCCACATCCGGATACACATTCCACAAAAGGCAACGACGCTGGAGATCTGAAGCGCCCTGCCACACTCTCCGCTCATCAAGCAGTCCCTTGTCCTCAAGCAGCACTTGGGACAGCCTTTCTCTGAGCTTTTACTCTCCGTGTCCTCTTGTTTTTTGGGCTGAGTCGTCCTCGTGTCCTCGTGCTTTTCATCCCATTCTTCACTCTCACCTCTTCCCATGATGCTTGCTTGTTTTGAAAGGAGTCGAATTCAATGCGACAGTGTCAAAACAGATGCTTTGGATCTGTGGATAAAAAGGGAGGTACGAAACTGTGATTATCCAGAAGCAGTAAAATGGGGTCTGACACTCAATGCCTTCTCATGCTTTACAATACAGGCTTTGTTTACAGCAGTGCAACAGCATCAGTGTCCGATGTCATATTACTTTTTTTCTGTTTGTTAGGAGGTGGCTATATCAGTGAATCATTCAGCCTTTGTTCCCCGCCTGTACCGGGGTGAGTTTTTCATCATCTTAGTGATTGTTTTAGGTATTTCTGCAAGTACACAGGTAACATTCCTACCTCAGCCACTTCCTGCAAAGGTACGTCATAACACACATTGCAGGAACTCACAAATCATTTTTATTAGACAGGCCGCTGCACCCCACTGATGTCGAGTTATATTGATGTTTGTCCTTGGATAATTTCATGGTTACTGTAAGTTCCTTCTTTTGAAAATACCAGTGAATAAAACTGTTCACTTTCATTAAAGACAATATATCGCTCACAGAAGTGAATAATTTACTCTGCAATCTAAACTTCTGTCCCTTTATGAAGACTTTATTGAGTGGAGTCACATTGATTTGACAGATTAACAATCCTTCCAAGCTGATGATCATTTCTCCTGCCAGGGGTTGAGGCCTCCTGTTTTAACTGTCAGATAGAATTGCTCCCCACAGACATTATCAGATATTAAGTGATAACCCTGATGGTGAAATAACAACTTATCTGTGCCATCCGGTGGCTCCTCATTTATTAACACTGACAGTAAATTAGATTGCTGGCATCTGGAGGGTATCCTGGCATTTTGAATGCACCTTTCCATCTTATTCTGCTCTCAAAACTCCATTGGTTTTCAATCATATGTAATGAAATTCCATAACCCTCCTCAGCCATGAAAGCGACTTGGAAAGGAAGTGAAAGAAAGCCATTAAGAGTAGAGAAAAAGAATAATGATCTTACCCTTTGCTTTTGGAGTCTGCTCCCTGTCAGCTTGAATTTCCTCTGTTTGTGGAGTAGGCTTTCCTCAGTGGAGTGCAGCGAACAGACTCCTTCACCCTCACGCACACTGTTATGAATAACAGGGTTGTGGCGTCTGTGTTTCTCACAGTTCACATTAACAGAGCGGGTGTGTCTTCAGGTTCAACAGGTTTGACTGAGCTGCGCATACCGGAGCAGCATAAATGTTTTTACTTACATCAAACAAGCAGTTTCAATAGTTTAAGAGTCTTAAAAGTGAAAATAATGGCATGTGCATATGATGCAACTTTCCACTTTAAATAGGCTTGAGATTGGCTAATATCACAACAGCACCTGCACTGGTGAGATGACTCATTTTCGTTGAAACACTGGCATGCAGCAGCTTTTACAGGCTGTTATTCCTAACCAGACAGTGATGATGGTAAGTAGTTTTAGAGAATCGGCACGTGGAAGTGGGGGCTTGAGTAATGGCCCTCATCTCGTTTTTTCTAGACTAAATAAACTGTACTTATTGCTGATGGTTTCTCTTTGAAAATTCAAGTGTTACGAGCAGTTTTACTTAGTATTTGTTGTCTGTTCAGAAGATGGTAGCTCATCCTGGTAATTGCCAGTTAGTGAAGTGACAGTATTAGATTCTTGCATAGCAGCCACTTCCACAAAGGCCTGCACAGTAATTATTCAAAATCAAGATACTGTTTAAAGTCTTTAAAATGAGGTGGAAAAAAAATTGGAAAAGGGAAGGGGATCTTTAATTTCCTTTAAAAGTCCTTTAAAAGAAAAAAAATATTTCTCACAGAAAACTTTGAAGTTATTTACATATTTCCTCCTTTATTATTAAATGACTGAAGGAATCTGGGAGTTTTGCCGGAAGGCTTAACTTTTCCAGATCCTTTAGATGGCAAAAAGGATTATTCCAGTGGTGTAAATATCGATGGTGCAACCAGTATAACTGGACCGGGGCCCAGACGCTGTCAGGGGCCCATGAAGGAAGAAGAAAAAAAAGCAAATGTCCATCATGTTTCGGGTAAAAATTATAGTCCAGCTTCAAATTGTGTCCGAGGTGTATTTACACCATACACACCACTTTACCATTTTTTATCTTCAAGTGCAGTATGTAAGAATGACTGACATCTAGTGGCAAAGATGGGTATTTGAAAAAAAAAAATGTTTTCTTTCAAATGACTTCATATTCCAAGCACTGTTGTGGATGTATGGTGGCTGTTAGTGGCCAAAATTCTCCCAGAGATAGTGATGTTTTTATCTGTGAGTGGACCAGTGGTCTCAGGTGTAGCTATAACTGTACTATGAGTAACTACTTTTTATGTCTTTTAAGGCATTACTTATCTCAAACAGTGCTTTTAACTCCCATTGAACACAGCTGGTACAGCAGTTTTAAAGTTCAGAGGGTTCTCACTTCACACACATTGTTTTGTCCATTCAGGGACACTGTAGTAAAAATGGTGGAACAAATATGGCAGCCTCCATATAAAGTAGATATAAAAGAGATATAAATTACTCATTCTAAGAAAATTAACATGTAACAGCTTTTCTAGTGCAGTGATTACACATCAATAGAAACACAGTTTTAAACTTTATATCACATTTTTCTGCCATTGACCTTTAATTTTTTTTTTTTACATGCGGTACCTTTAATTTTTTAAAGAAATCTTTTTTTATCTTTGTTATATTATTGTATTTTTGTATATTTGTCTTTTTATTGGTATTTTATTTGGTATTTATTATTGCACTTTAACACATTAAGACAAATTCCTTGTATTGTGTTGACTCTATACTGGCAATAAACCTGATTCTGATTCTGATTGCACACACTAAAAACTCCTGGGTCAAACTGTGGGGTTAAAAGGGACCAACTAATAGGCACATTCACACAGGGCGGTTCTAGGAACACAGTAACTACCCTTCTAGAGTTTAGTGACAAGAACTATCCTACCCCATCAGTTTGCTTTCGCAATCATCTGCGACAGTGACAAATTTCTGCCCCAGCAGATCTAATACAAAAGGTTTCTCATCTCTTTTATTCAAAGCTATTATAAAAGTTAGCTTAACAGCTTTCCATCATCACGGTCATTTGTATCATGTAACGAAACAGCTCCTCATTGGAAAGCTGCCCTACTAACGTCTTGTTTACCTTTTGTTGAAGTGTGCCCGGACACTTTAGTAAGTGACACTTTAGTCACTTAGTGACACTTGAGTAAGTGTCCCGCCGGCCGCCGCAGATTCTACAGCCATACTTTGCAGCTGTATTTGGGTCATTAAATTAGCATGAAAATAGTTACTTTTGTACGTTTCAAAATAGTTATCGATTTGGGACGTGTACCATTGTAATGCATCGATTTAATAATGAATTGGTACAGTACACTCCTATTGTAATAGTTGTTGTTATTACAAGCTCGGTAAACAGTTGTAACAGCATATGGCAGGGCCGGAAGAAGCAGAGATCGCGCAAGGGGCGCGGCTTGCCAGTTCTACCAATCACCAAACATCTACGTATTTCAGTTCCTATGGAATCCCGAAAATGCCCTGCCTCGGATAGGAGCTAAAAAGGTTCTAGGAACTGAGGGCCAAGGTCCCTAGTTCTATCCCAGAGATAGTGATGTTTTTATCTGTGAGTGGACCAGTGGTCTCAGGTGTAGCTATAACTGTACTATGAGTAACTACTTTTTATGTCTTTTAAGGCATTACTTATCTCAAACAGTGCTTTTAACTCCCATTGAACACAGCTGGTACAGCAGTTTTAAAGTTCAGAGGGTTCTCACTTCACACATTGTTTTGTCCATTCAGGGACACTGTAGTAAAAATGGTGGAACAAATATGGCAGCCTCCATATAAAGTAGATATAAAAGAGATATAAATTACTCATTCTAAGAAAATTAACATGTAACAGCTTTTCTAGTGCAGTGATAACACATCAATAGAAACACAGTTTTAAACTTTATATCACATTTTTCTGCCATTGACCTTTAATTTTTTTTTTTACATGCGGTACCTTTAATTTTTTAAAGAAATCTTTTTTGTATCTTTGTTATATTATTGTATTTTTGTATATTTGTCTTTTTATTGGTATTTTATTTGGTATTTATTATTGCACTTTAACACATTAAGACAAATTCCTTGTATTGTGTTGACTCTATACTGGCAATAAACCTGATTCTGATGCACACACTAAAAACTCCTGGGTCAAACTGTGGGGTTAAAAGGGACCAACTAATAGGCACATTCACACAGGGCGGTTCTAGGAACACAGTAACTACCCTTCTAGAGTTTAGTGACAAGAACTATCCTACCCCATCAGTTTGCTTTCGCAATCATCTGCGACAGTAACAAATTTTTGCCCCAGCAGATCTAATACAAAAGGTTTCTCATCTCTTTTATTCAAAGCTATTATAAAAGTTAGCTTAACAGAGTTTCCATCATCACGGTCATTTGTATCATGTAACGGAACAGCTCCCCATTGGAAAGCTGCCCTGCTAACTCTTGTTTACCTTTTGTTGAAGTGTGCCCGGACACTTTAGTAAATGACACTTTAGTCACTTAGTGACACTTGAGTAAGTGTCCCGCCGGCCGCCGCAGATTCTACAGCCATACTTTGCAGCTGTATTTGGGTCATTAAATTAGCATGAAAATAGTTACTTTTGTACGTTTCAAAATAGTTATCGATTTGGGACGTGTACCATTGTAATGCATCGATTTAATAATGAATTGGTACAGTACACTCCTATTGTAATAGTTGTTGTTATTACAAGCTCGGTAAACAGTTGTAACAGCATATGGCAGGGCCGGAAGAAGCAGAGATCGCGCAAGGGGCGCGGCTCACCAAACATCTACGTATTTCAGTTCCTATGGAATCCCGAAAATGCCCTGCCTCGGATAGGAGCTAAAAAGGTTCTAGGAACTGAGGGCCAAGGTCCCTAGTTCCTATATGTCCGAATGCGCCAAAAAACGGCCTGGTTCTCAAAAAGGTTATGGGAACTCCAAAAGGTTCCTTCAGTCTGAAAGTGCCTGTTGTCTGGATTATTTCAACCCACACATTTGGGTTGTTGACCCAGCTTCTGGGTTAAAATAACCCAACATGGTGGTCAATATAACCCAACTTCTGGGTCAAATATTTAACCCGAAAGTTGGGCTAAAAAAATAACTCAATTTTCTGGACTGAAGTAACCCAGAAATTAGTTGATCCTTTTTAACCCAGCAAGAGTTTTTAGTGTGAAAGCACAAAAAACTGGAAACCAAATCTGTCATTGTTCAACATATTTCAATGAGTGCTGATGCAGAGAATATCCAAGAGTCTGGAAATGGTTATATGCTCTCTGATCGTGTACGAGGACAGGACTTTGCCATCTTGTCAACTGCAACAGGCCCCTGTTTTTGTGAATGCAATATCTTCAGGTGGTTGGTAGGCTAATGTTGGCCTACATGGTGACAAAATCAGTTCTTTAAACCAAGTGTGTGAAAGTGCTGGTAATTAGAATGGGGACACAAAACAAATATTTGCACCCAGGCCTGTCAACAGGATGTTAGGTTGCAGGGTTATTCATTGATGGTTGACACATGGCAAAGGGCTATCGTGCCCACTTAAAACAACTGAACACAAAATACGCCACAGCCCAGCTTTTCTGTTGGGGATGGACCATCACACACTACATCAAACAGTGTTCAATATCTTTTCTTGAGGAGATGGATGACATCTTCTACAGACTGTAGACAAAAAATACAACACTGAGGGTTTACATCCAAAAGCAAACCTCTATGATGGAGATAGGATTATATTTAGACGGACCTCATGCTGTCAAACTCCTTAAGATGTGTTTTCTGAAAGAATATTAGAAAATAACCCCTAACAAGGGGTGGTAAAATTATAGACAAGAAAAAAATCTTATCTGTCTCAAGTTTATAACATATGAATAATTTAGATTTCAAAAAATATTATTTTCAATTTCTTTTTTTTTATCTACTTCTAAACTGTATTTTGCTTTACACAGATGGATAGACCTAATTGAAGTGTATGAAATATAAGCATTTAATTTGCATAAATCTTTCTATTTCCATTACCACAAACAACATTGTCTTTTAATAGCCAATACACTTCTAGTCAACTGTGTGACAGACTACGCTGCTGAGGGTTGCTCTGAAAAGGCAATCAAGTTTTAATAAATAATTACAAACAGTAATTAATTGATTAGACAGCACACTTCACAACATGATGAACAGCGATGAACAGAGAAGACTCCTGGTATTAAAAAGGGCAATTAAAACAATTTCAACATATTCAAAGAATCATAAATAAGAATAGCTGATAAACCATCATCTGTTAATGCAATACAGCGAGACACACTGTAATTAAATTAAACAAAGAATATATTTAATTTGGTGGAAATAAGGGGGGTGAAATATTTTACTGTGTGAGTGTGTGGTGTACTTATATTTTTTTAGACTGCTGTGAAATAAATCAGTTTATTGACATTTCATTGGAAGTGACTTCTTTTGCTCCTTATGATGAAACATTTTAAATTTTCAAGCAAAAACCTTGAGGTTTAGATAATGAATGTCATACGTAACATCACTTTATATCCTCTCCTTAAACCTCAGTGATTTGGTTTTAACCACTGTTTATCACTTAGAAATATATTTTCATTCATTTATGGCGGAAGCATAGCAGGAGATGATCAAGTAATAACTGTAGAACCAACGAACTTTTTGGTCCCATCTCTCTCTCTCTCTCTCTCTCTCTCTATATATATATATATATATATATATATATATATATATTTTTTTTTTTTTTTTTCATGGTGATGATAAATAATTTTGCCAACGGGAGAATTGATCGAACTCTCCAAAACCTAACCAGAGTATTAAATAAACCAACAAATCTCCCACAAGTTGTAGTAGTTACACGGATGTCATTGCCCTAATGATGGAGGAATTTGATATTTATGATATTTTGAGGTTTAGGACTGATGAGGTATAATTCCGTTGACCAAGACTTTGTTTGTCTAAGTTCACCATGTCTGACTCTGCAATGCGCTGACCAGCAAGCTGTGAAAGTCTTTATCTTATGGCCACAGGATCTGAAGATCATAAAACCTCCTCCAGGAGAGTTCTGGGATGGAGGCTGAGATATCAAATTTTCCTGAGAGGAGGGTTTACAATGTAAGACAATGCAGTATAAGGAAATTTCTCAAAATGTACATCAATTCAGCTTGTTTCTGGGACAGAGTTAGCTCCTTGGACAAGTAAACAGTGTTTGATGTCATAATTTAATTTGCATAACATACTGTATAACAGCAGCAGCAAAGAGGAACAATGTCATGGGAGCGGCAAAAAGTGAAAAAAGACCCTATAAATATATTTATAACCAGGGGTGTCCACGTCCAGTCCTAAAGAGGTCCTACAACTTCTAGAGCATACCTTGTCCAACACACCTGAATCAAATGGCTTATGTTATGCGTGTCATTCAGCTCTGCGGAGGCCTGGTAACGAGCAATTATTTGATTCTGGTGTGCTGGAGAAGATATGCTTTCTAAGTTGGAAGATAATACTCTGGAGGACTGGATGTGTGCAGCCTTGTTTATAACACCAAATCAAAACAAACACACACAAAAACTGTCAGTATTTTCTGTTTTATTGTTAATTAGTAGTTTTCAATTGAGAGTCTACAACATGCTATAGTACTTTGAATTTCTATTTATTTACTTATTATTTTTTGTCCACATTCTTCTTTAAAAGGCATTCATATCCAACAGTAAGCCAGGGTGGAATCAGCCAGTGGCACCTTTGAGCGTTTGAATTTCAGTGTGGTTCACGGAGCAGAGGTAGCCTACATGTTCTGGCTGCAGCTGGGAGCTGAAACGGCTGCTATGTGAGGACTGGACCTCTGTGCTTTGGAAGGAGGGAGGGGCCTGTGGGAGCACCTGCCCCACATTTATGTCAAAACATCAGTCTCCAAAAGTCTCTGATAGCACCAAAAACTCAAAACGGTGCCTGAAAAATTGCTAAATATTGGAAAAAAGTCAATAACTTGGCAACACTGCCAGTAAAATCTCTTCTCATTAATCTGAATGGTTGTTGTTGTTTGAGAATTTTCCAACATCTAACCCTTACAGGAGGTGGCTTAAAACTTGCTATATACTCCCGAAAAGCAAGAAATTTGTTCTTGTGCCCACATGTGTTAACATTTTCAGATTTTCTCACCACCTTGATCAGCTGCTTATTAAAACTATCCATTTAACTTCGCATCTGCCGAAAGGCGAAAGTAACAACTTTGCTTCAAGAGCCTCCACATTAACTCCGCCCACCTGAATCACACAATACTTCTCAGAGCCCCAGTGAGAAGAAAGTTCTGCTCAGCTGAAGGACGCTCAGTCACATCCACGAGAAAGAAATTCTGTCATTTTGTTCTCGTGGCCTCAAGAACAAGAGGAAAGTTCTCACTTCTTGAGGTGAATGCAACAAGCTTAAGCATTATAGTAAAGTGTGGTCAGATATAGGGGCTTTGATGCAATGGTTCAAAGTACTCCTGGTAATTATGCAATACACACTAATGTTATTCTTTTAGGTTTTGTCTTTTTGAAAGAAAAAAAACATGAAAATGGCTCTTTTTCATGTGGGAAAAAACTCAAAAGAGTTGTTTCTCTTCTGACATATATTGGTAGTAATTGTGGTAGTTTGGATTATTTTGAGGACAATACATGAATGGAATACAGCTGTCTACTGTATGTATGTGGACACACTAATAAATAATATGTTACCAGTTAAAAGAAATATCAGACATCTTTTTTCTTATTTTGGTCCTTTTTTTCATGATAAACTCAAATGGTCTTAGGTTTTACCCAAGGACATGCAACTAAAGGTCCTTTCAGTGATGGTCCATTAATTCTTTCCACTCTGATCATCTCAGCAACTTGCTAAAAAAAATAAGTAGCATGGTTAGAATTTCCACGGATAAAACAGTGTTTCTTTTGATTTAAAAAAGAACCATGTATGTATTCAGAGTACTAACAGCCTCATTTCAATTCTTAAATGATTCTTGAAACTGTTCCTGAGGTATGAAGTTTTATTACCAAGAGCACATTGAAACATTACTAACCAGCCAAATTAAAACTGGAATTAAACTTGCTATTTATCTGCTAACAAACAATAAAGAAGGCAGACAATTAAAAGAACTTCAGCACTGATTGTGTCTATTTTGCATCATTTGATATCATCAGCAATGTGTGTGACTGCAGGACTTGATCGGGCATTTGCATGTTTATTCCTCCATTTTCTTGTTTTGTGTCTTCCATTGCTCGATTACCCAAGCAGGCAATATCTTTTACTATCTGGCAGGAACATGACAGCCAGTCCATCTCATCTGACTACAGCCATCACAATCCCGCCATGCACTCTGCCAGCTTCTCCTGGACAAGCACCCATCGCATGTAGTTTTGGCATTTCTTATGTGTCTAAAAGCAGCCAACTTGTGTAGTTGTCTTGAATCAAATGTGCAGACTTTGAAATAATCCAAACTTGGTGGCCGTTTCTGTTATGCATTATTGAATGAGACAGCAGTGCTTGATCGGACATTTCCATATTTTAACCCTTTAGAATGGTAAAATGAAATAGAAATTCCCCTACTTGTTTCCAAGTGGTATAACTGTTGGCAATGCTAAGCTTAAAGATTGGATTTTCCTCAGGGCCCAAAGTCTGTGTGGATTTCCAGTCAGTTAGTTTAGTTAAAATGAAAAGACAACAAGACTTTTGGCTTTTTCCTCTAAGCTGCCTTAAAATTAAGCTCAGAATTATCAGTGCTTATGACTGCCAAAAAACCCTGGAGACAAAATGAACGCCAGTTTGGTTATATAAAAAGCTCATCAACCTTAGAGTAGACAGAAACTGGGAAGAAATCAAAGTTAAATAAAAAGTTGCACCAGTAAGATGTGACACAGATTGACCCCCAAAGTAATTTAAATTCAAAGTACCTTTATCTTGAAAGTCAAGATTATCTTTGAATCCATTTAAACACGCACCTAACTCAAGGGTAATACGTTATCTCGAGAAAACGGATTTTGTTTTCTCAAGAAAACAAGCTAATTAAAGTGAAGACAGAAGTTCGTGTTTACTGTATAACAGCCAATTAATTGATTGAAATAGACCTGATGGCAGCCGGGAGGGCTGTAGTCATGGCGTAGCTATCTGTGTAGCATTCTGTTAAAGAGTGGTTGGTGAACAATACATCGCTGTTTCAGCCTTTATTAGACTTGATAGACGTGAAGTCCGATGTATTGATCACTGATGAATGTTCCTCGATTTGCCGTCAGCTTACATCCAAGCACCTAATGCAAGCTGACGACAGATTGAGGAACATCCATTACTGATCAATACATCGGATGTTACAGTACAGAACAGGGGCCTCATTTATAAAATTCTGCGCAGAATCTTTACTAAAAGTGTACGAGTGCCCAAAACCCAAAGTTTGCAGGCTGAAAAATATTCTGATTTATAAAACCGTGTGTGCGCACAGATCCAAGAAATTTCCCTTTATGAATCACACGCTCCCTGGAAATTTGCGTGCGTGATTTCAATGTGTTGATTTCCCAACACATTGAAGAAAATAGGCTCATCCTGCATGTTAAAAAGTTGGGGTCATTTCTGTTCCAACAAATTTTCAGGAAAAAGATGTCCATTGTCCTATCAATGGACAGGGAACAGAGAATCTTAGTGTGGCTAAGTAACTGCAAATCCATCACACCCCTGAGACCACCACAATTCTGATTGGAGGCTTGTCAAGATTATTAACTTGGAAACTAAACGTTATCTTTTTGAATGGTTCGATTTCAATTCTTTTAATTGCTGTATCTTCATGTTTTTTTGTGCTTTCCAGCCATTACACCGTGTGACTGAGGAGAGAAGCTGGGAAGCTGGTGTTGGTGTCTGGGGGGGCGGGTTGGCAGCTGTAGGAGTGGCTGCTGTTCAGCGATGCTGGAGACTGTCTGCTGTCAGGAGGTCGACGTGGACCAGGTCATGTGTGGAGCATTTTGTATAACAATTTGGATTACTCGTATGGATTATTGTACTGGGACAGCCACATGCAGAGGGGGGTGCAGAGGGGGCTCGAGCACCTGCCCCTTTACCCCTTGGTGTCCAAAGTGCCCTTTTATCTCCTTCTCTTTTTTATTTATTTATTCATGTTATTTTTTTTATTCTTGTTGAGTTAAAGTTTGTTGGTGATGCCAAAAACAATAAATAAAAGGAAATAATAATTTAGATAACGTTACGGTTGGTCACATGATCAAAACGTCACTGCCCTGACGTGCCTACCTAGACGCGCCCAGACGCGCCCTGCCCTGCAGCTCGAGAGAGAAGGGTCTATCTGCGGCTCGCAAGACAGGGGCGTGTTGTAGTGTGGGCGTGTCGTAGTGTGACGTTACTCGACGACACGCCCACCAGGCCAATGAGAGCACGGTAAAATGTAGCCCTACCCCTGACCCTTCCCCTAAACCTAACCAGACCCACCCACAATGCGACACGCCCACAATGCGACACGCCCACACTACGACACGCCCACTGGGTTGCAAGCCGCAGATAGATACACTTGGCTCGAGACGGTAACGTAGGAAGCGCGAGGGAGGGAGTCATCAGCTGATGCTTCGGTGAGTAGGTTTTGCTAAGTGCTGTTCTGCGTATTCCTGCAAGATAACTGACAAAGTGAAGTGAGCATTCTTTTTGTGCGTCCTCTGACTCTCTGGACACAAGATATAGCTGCTAGTTAACCACGCGCACAGCGTGCTGAGCGAAAAAGTTTGTCAGGAGGCTCCTTTTTAGAAAAAAAAAAAAGCCTATCCAAGATCCCAGAGCTAAAAGTGCCCAAGTCACTCTTGTTTGTTCCAAGTTGTCTCCTTCATGCATGTATCAGTAAGCTACCAATGCTAGAGTTAAAGTTCCCGTGTCACATTTTGTGACAATAAAGAAAGAGATTTGTATCATTTTACTGCCAAGTTAGTTTAAGAGGGGCTTTTTCTGTTTAGAGGCAAAGAGGTCTTCATTAAGTAATTAAAGTGAAAATAAGCAGTACATGCATATATTCTCATACTTCTGGAGTTTTACAGTTTAAGTACAATAACATGAAGAATTTAAATTAAGATGTTTTCAACTTCTTATTTAAACATTTACACGCAAATAAATTATAATTGTCCTTTACTGCCATTTGCAAAGTGAATAATAAAACTATCAAACTAAAAAAAATTACAAATCACTTACATTAAAATATGTAATTTCTATATCTGATGAGTAAACTCAGAATACCAACAGCAGCCTTATATTTATAAAACTCCTCTTGGCAAACACAATAAATCAGCCAGATCATCATTCTGCTGCTGCCATGCTGGATATGACAAGTAAAATAAATAAATTGATGAATAAATAATAAATAAATAATGATAATAATAATAAAGGTGCCAAAATGTTTCCATTTTTTCCTCTGATTTGATTAAAACTGGAAAGTGAGGACTACAGGAGGAGAAACCACAGGTTATCAGTCCAGTGCTTAATGGTGATCTAATTAAACTAATATATTATCTTTCTGTCTTAAATTACACAGCTTGGATTATGGTTTCTTGAATATATGCTGTACCTCCACCCTCCTTTATACCTGTCCCACATTAAGTTCCCCTTTAGTTACAGATGATCAACTTGTTCTGCTTAGTTTAAACAGTCAGTCTTGACTGCAGCCTCACTCAGCAGGAGTCTCCTACAAACAATAATGTCAGATCACTGTAATTTATTTCAATGACGGCTATCAGCTAAACACTTGTATAAGTGGCCACGATCTCCCCCATGTTTTTTTAGGGTCTGCTCAGCTGCTCAGTAGAACCATCGCAGCTTCCTCACAAACCACCTCCACAGAAAGTGTTCACAGCCTCCATCAGGTAAAACATGGACTACTTCTGCTTTGCAGTGCCTCCTAACAAAAATGGGAGGTTTGGACAAAGATGTGGATGTTGTTGTTCCGTGTTACATTAATGGTTATGAGTTACTGCAATTCAACCGGTCACATTACAGCATGAGGTCAGATTCTGTTTGCTGTTTCAAATTTGTGCTCATGTGCCCCTTTGTAACACTGAGCACCTGCCCCTCTAGAGGTCTCTGCACGGGCCTGAACTGGGAGGTGGACGTTTTGGAGGCGGTGCTGTTCCTGAAGGATCCGACGCTGGAGCGCCCGGTAACCAGCAGGTAGGCTAACTAAGCTAACGGTAGTTACTGGTGGTTTGATGTAAAATAAAATAAATGTTTGTGTGAGACAGGGATACGACAGGAAAGATGCAAAGCATCTAGGCTGCAGGATGAGGAAGGAGAGCGCGGTGTTTGGTGTAACTGGACTCCCCCGTGGAAAACGGGAGTCCCAGTAAGAAAGTTTTTATGGCGATCATTTCAGATCAACCAGTGGTGTTCTGTTCATTATCATGCTGTGGGGAGGATTTATGAGTGTGTCTAATAAGCAGCTAAAATAGGAACAGAGGCGGAGAGCTATGTACTGATGTTTGGTATGGACTGATGTCGCAGACCCGCCGATTAGTGTAGCTCAGCTTATAGGCGGTGATATTAAACATACACAGAGCGGCTTCAGACTTTTGTCTGCGGACCTCTAGCTTACCGGACTCCAAGTCTTTTCTGATTTTCTCGCGAAAATTCCAACTTCATGATCTGGAGTCAGGGAGGTTCCCTCCTCAGAACCACCAGCAGCAGCAGCAGCAGGACCAGTTTCTGGTTCAGCTGAAGGTTGTGAACTGTCCTGTCTTCAGCCTAAACTTTGGAAAACTTGCTTTTAGACCCAGGAGTAGTGGCCCCCCTTTTGTCTTTCCTTCTCCTTGGGCTCACAAGTCTCCGTCATTCACACTGTTATCTTTCTAACTGTAGTGAGGACTCGATGACTCTCATTCAAGACCGCAGCACTAACCGACCCGGTGACGTCAGAGCTTAGAGTACTGCAACATGGCGGCGCTCTTGTCCTAAAAACATAAAACTTCGCTACATTTTTACTTTTATATGCTCATATTTTTCACGTTTGGTATATAATTATTAATAAGACCAGGACTCAATCTAGCAAATAACGTTAGGTTGGTTGACCGTTTCATTTCCACTTTAAAACAGATCCATGATTCAGACGGAGCAGCGGCTACCAGAACAGCTGCACTTGTGTTGATTGGTGATCATTCATCTTTCTGTGTGTTTAATGTGGAGTATGAGAAATGTCTAAAGCCTTTCTGCTCCCTGTGAGATAAAGGACTTTTTGTGCTTGTAATACCAATTAGTTCTTTTTAAATGTTCACATCTTGTATATTAATCTCTAAAATCTATAAATAGTTTTGTTTTTGACATTGAAAAGAGCTGAAAACTGTTTTAACTCTCGCATTTGTTGATTCACATTATAATTAGGGAACTCTACTGATTGGCAACCCCATCATAATATATATCTTACAGATATTACCCCACTGAAAATGTTCTGAATGCTGTCACTCCTGATCCTTCCACAAGATGCTAATATTTCTCTCAATGGAATGTGAAATAGGAACACAAAGAATTTCTGACACCCTGGACGTCACGAATTACAGAGTACAATCACAGAACAATTAAATCTGATTTTCTATGGCAGATTGTAGTCTTGATTGTTTATTCTTGGGTTGTTGTCATGCCCCTAACAATTCAGGATGGAGCCACAATAAATCCCATGTTTTAAATGAGTCACAATTTAATAGAAAATGCATATTTTCCCAGCTTATTGCCTGTTCTGCACAGACGTTTATTTTCCGTCTCATCCTATGATGGTTTGTTGTTTTATTAAACTCAATCACTGAGAAATTAAAGAAAAATTCAAAGCTATTACCTTTTCATTTTGGGATTTGGACTTGAGAGACTTGAGATAAGCCTCATTTGTTTATACTAAAACATCCCTCTTTTTATTTGTAGTCGCCGTGTATAATTTTTATGTAACCTGACGGCATTTTGACTGTAAGGTTTATATGTTCTGAGTCATAATATTTCATTATACAGCATAGCAAACTGGATACATAAAAAAGATTTTTTAACAATCATTATGAAATGTGAGCATAAAATAATCAGACTAATTAAATGACAATGAGCTGATTTCAGCTTTGAAAAATATTTCTGTACATTATCTCAATAAAAAAAATACTGTGTGGTATTTTTTATAGGGTTATATGCTCAGATTTGTGCAAAACAGCAACTTAATATATAGTTTTCTTTGTGTCCTTGTGTATCTGCTAATAAAAGAAAGTAACAGCCCAACAGAGCCTCAGCTCAGAGGTTAGAAGTGGACTTGACCACATATGAAACGCACCATTTAGTTCAAGTTTGCCCGTCCTCCCTCTATTCAGCATGAAGATAATTGGAGATAAAAACAGCTGTGAAAAGTCAGTTTCCTTTTTTGGACCCTTGTGTGGCCTCTAAGGCTGAATTCACACAATAAAACGCCATAAAACCTCATCAATGCCTCTCTAGATGTGGTCAACAGGGAGAGGACGGTTCACTAATCCATCTCATAATTCATGTGGATGCAGTTCTCATTGACCTCGACCTCTGCTGGATGATCAGTTTCTTTATGATTTTTCTCCAGTAGCAAATCCCTGCTCACAAATTGTGGTGACCTTTTTTTTCTTTTTCAATAGAGGAGACCAGAGAATATTTAGTTATTCTTCAGCAACTACTAAAATTGATGTAAAGCATTAACAATATTCAGTGATTAATGATACATTAATGGGATTGATTGTTGCTACGCAAACACGCATCTTGAACACAGCACAATTTATTATGACATTTAAACTCATATTTATAAAATATATACACAATATAGTGTTAGATTTTGTCTGTCTTAATCTAAAATTTGACAAATATTTGTTTTTATCATGCTGTTTAGAAAATTGTTTGGGTTAAAATAAGGGACAATAATGTGAGTGACTATCCTTATGAGAGTATTAATGTTGGCCACAATAATGATCACCCTATTTAAATTAAACAACTATTGTAAAAAAAAAAAGAAAAAAAAATTATACAGCCGTTCTGCTGTTCCACATAGAAGCTCAACAACTGTCTCAGATTATCATGCAAGTTTTTTTGTGTCACCAAATTTCACGCCACGAATTGAATTTTGGAAGAGAGAGATGTAATGTAGTTAGGAGGCCAATGGAGTCCTGAATCTCCAGTATCTCATTAGTGATGGTCAATACTGGTTGACCATACATTTTGGCTAATTCATTCTGCTTAGTGTGATGAAGTAGTTGCTCCTTTTGGATCAGGCTGTTTGGAGGAACTTTGCAAATCTTGCGCAATAGGGTTTAAGGACACTTCCTTCAGTCACTTCCTGGTTACGATAAGCCAGACCTGTCACTTCTGGTTTAAAATTGTCACACCACAGTCTGAACAAAATGGGATTTTATACACCACAGTCAATGTCCACCTGATTTATCAAAAACACAGCAATGTCTGTCAACAGGTAGGGGAAGAGCTTTAAGTTATATACCAGCTTTATTCATCATTATGTTGGTAAGTGTTCAGCTAACAACGGTAGCTTGGAAGTAGCATCATCAAAAGACAGTGAGACAGATACAGTATATCAATATGATAGTCTGATTAAGACACCATGTAGCAAGAACGAATATAAAGCTCACATTTTACACAGAAATGCATTTGTACATTCTTTGAGATAAATGCATTGCTACTCCTATTACGTTTTCTTAGGTTAGCATTAGCTGTATTTGCTTATAAGCCACTACTACTTATCTTTTTCAGTTTCCGACGACACGGGCACAAACTGCTTCCACTGTTTCCACCTTCTCCGATCTAGCTGTACATTCCCAAACACAGTCTTCTTTCACCAAGAGAATAGTTGTTATAATGAATAACATGCATAACCGGAGCAGCACCGGGTTTCAGCCGCCTCCTCCCTCCCTCACTCAGCTCTTTGACTTCCTGGACTGTAAAGTTTTGACTGCAGACATGGATGTGATGAGAGATGATGAAGTTTTCCCTTCTGATGTTCACAATCCATCTCCTTTGTAGTTAATTGAATAAAGAAACTGTAATAATGGACAGCTGAATTATGTTTAGCTGACGAGGTACACAAAGCAACACGGCAGCGTTTAGCTTTCGCCCTTCATGCTGCCAAAACTTGTAAGATGGCTTTATCTCAGACAGTGTTGTTTTTGGCAGCTATCTGAGTTTTAGTCTTAGTCTTAGTCTTTCTGACGAAAATGCTTATTAGTTTTAGTCATATTTTAGTCATTTCTGTATCTGATAGTTTTAGTCTAGTTTTAGTCGACGAAAATCAAAAAGGTTTTAGTCTAGTTTTAGTCAACGAAATTAAAAACGTTTTAGTCTAGTTTTTGTCAGGTAGGCTTTATTTAGAAAAAAAAAAAAAAAAAAAAAAAGAATAACTGGCCACTAAGGAGACCATGCTGCCGGTTACATTTGAGCATATAGGTTTGTATATGAAAACAGAAAGAAAGACTATGTTCCATTGCAAGTGAAGACAGCAGTTAATGGTGAGGGGAGTGAGTTGCGTTGTCTTGTATTATAATCATGTGGCACCTGAAAGTTTAATTTTGTTGTTTTATTATATTGTGCATCTTTTCTTTACCTGCCAAGGGACTGCTGATGCTAATTAGCTTACTAATGACAATTCAACATGTTGCTATATGTTCATTAATATGTACTGTCCCTGTCAAATAAAAACGTTTGAAGATAGAATAAATTTTAAAGCTTCTCATAAAAATACTGAATGCAAAAACGTTTTTGACACACAAACCATCAATTTATTGCAAAATTAAGGTAAAATATAGGGCTGCAAATATCTTAAATTACAAACCATTTGGGAGTCGAAACAGCCGGCTCTTTTAGAACCGACTCAAAAGAGCCGACTCTTTAGGAACCGACTCAAAAGAGCCGACTCTTTGGGAACCGAATCAAAAAGACCGGCTCTCTGAAAAGAGACGAACTTCCCACCGTTTGAACAGCGCAGCCAAGCAGCTGCGCGTCTGACCGCAGGTGTTCACCAGAGTCCCGCAGCAGTTCAGATACCCGACGGTAACACGCAAAAACGCTGTTTAGCAGATAGAAATGACAAAGATTAATATCATGGTTAAGGTTTGGGGGGATATTTATGTAGTTCGGGCGGGTGGCGGTGAGAATATGTTTCTTTTTCGTTGGTCAAGACGCGTTTTAAACATCTAACGTTGGGATCGTTTCCAGATCAGGCAGAGACAGAGGCGCTGCTGGTAATGAGAACAGCGAACACTGTTACAACCAGGAATGATGATCTTTTATGCTGGAATCTCTGAATTAAATAGATAAAGCCCCAACGTGGCAAAATGACAGAGACTGCTGTGAATTTAAGATATTAATGTGCGACATGCGGGTCAGGTTTGACAGGAAGAGCCGCGTTTCGCGGGTCTCGGTTCGGGCGGATGCGAGTAAGGATGCAACTACTTTTTAACTTATGACAGACAGATTAATGCAGACTAGGTGGACATTTCCTGCATTATGAACGTCTGACAGACCAGAGATTCACATTTTCGTCCAGTCTCGTCTCGTCAATGAAAATTTACACACGTCCCGTCATGTTTTAGTCATCAGAGAGACATGTTTAGCTCGTCATCGTGTCGTCATCGTCATGAAAAAAAGGGGCGTCAACGAAATGATTTCGTCATCGTCACCGTTAACGAAAACAACACTGATCTCAGACTGCTATTTGACCTGCCATACTACTGTATACTACAGTATAACATATTGGACGATACTATCTGTCGTCTCAATTATCAGCATCACTCATTCCTTTTTTATCTCAGCTTCAATGTACTGCAACAACGCTTCACACAGACTGAATCGGAAATGTTTTTGTTGACTTTTTGGTAACCAGAAGCTCTAAAACGCGCCATGCATAAACCATTTGTGTTTAGTTGATTTATCAACTCCTTGCATTGCTGTATCTATGATGTAGTTCAAATTTGATCCTGTTTTTGAACTAAAAGCTATAACGTGTAACTAGATGGATAAAATTCTTGGCTAAAAGAGGCCAAATTTCATTTACTTACTGTATAAAAACAATTTTTACTTAATATTTTAGTTAATATAAGTGTTGTGAATACTGTGATAAGTCGTAAAGCATGGGCAGGACATGGAAATGTAACAAAACAGGAACCCAATCAATCTGTAGTTTCTTAAATAATAAAATAAAGGAAAGTGGGGAGGGGGGGGGAGGTGGAGTTGGGGATTTGAAGAATATGACAAGTCAAATGTTTTACTTCAATACTAGCAGTAAGCAAACAAATATATACAGAATGTGTCAAATAACAATTTCATACCCCAAAGATTCATCTGTACTGAGGAAAAATACTTCTTTTCTCCTCTTTCTTGTTCTGTAAGATGAAATGGTTGGCCAGGAGTGCCAGACAACATCAAATTATTGCTTTCAACCCATCAGACCCAAAGGTCTGCTGTCAGTTTGCAACTGTCTTACTGAAGACCTGTATTTCAATCAAGCAACAGTGCTTTTTACAACCGGTTGTCTTTTTCCCGATGGAGTCGTTTTTCTCCTGCTTGCTCAGTTTTATACGCAACAGCACATATTTTTCTTCACCATTCTTTTCTTCGGCCAGGACTGCTTCTACACCCACACTGGATGCACACGCACACACTCAAAAAACAAAACATTTTGTTAAGTTTAAAACTTTTGTATGGTTTAATGAGGCTGCACTGCCTGTTATCTAATCCAAACTGAAAGTGGAGTTGCTAATTCCTAAATAGTGTGTAGCATTATTTTTAATGAAATCAGACAATTTAGTTTGTTTGAAATAATGCAAATAAAGTCAGCCAAAAAGCTGTAGCTCCCACCCTTGGCTAGCCATCATAGGTTGTACCTTAACGACTTTGTTGTTGTACTTACATTCAATCAAATTTAATGTCTGACTGAAGTCAAACCAGGCAGGGGCAAGATCATAAAGTAAAACCCTCAACCTCTCCGTGTTGTTCCATATAAAAGGAATACCCTGCAGGTTGCAATTACTTTGATAGCAGCCATTTCTCTTCCCTCACTGTTTGACAGCCCTGCAGCTGTTGTGAGGGGCCGGATGAGATCAATTGATGAGCTCTGCAGCAAAATGTCATGTTGAAGATCCTGGCTCTTTTTCTTTTGTTTTATTACATCAGAATGTTTCCTATCGAATTTCTGATTCGAGAATTTACTGTACAGCAAGAACTTTTCTTGTGTTTGGATGCATGTTTAGTAAACTGATCGATGACATAAGTCAGACAGATTCAACTCAAATTAATGGGTTATTACAGTAAGAGTTTTTTTTTTCTTTTTTTTTTGGTGAACCAGGTCATTTGAATCTTAGAGGTCCAGAGTTGGTGAATGCTGAACTAGAATGCTACACGAGTTTCCATCCTTAAAACTTTAGTAGGTAACTTAAAGGAATAGTACACCCACAGAATGATGTAACTTTCCACTTACCCTTATGGTGAACAAGACTCTGGAGCCCTTTTTTAATATCTCAAATGCAGCCGGCGATCAGGACGACTTCTCGTTTTCCCCCAACTTTCATATAATGGAGTTCGCCGGGGCCCGAGCCGAAAAGGTCCATAAAAGTCCACAAAAACTTGTCAATATTCCTCCATACTGCTCGTCCAATGTAATCCAAGTGTCCTGAGTTGGTAGCATCCAGAATTTACTCGAAACAACATCATTTAGTATATTTTTAGAGCCTAAACAGTAGTACATCTTACTTTCATGAAGCGCACATATGCGTGTTCACGCAACTACGGAAGCCTCTGCGTTCAGAGCCTACTCTGCCGTGCCGATAATACAAGTGTAGAAGAAGAAATTCGCTGTTTACATTGTGCTAAGGGCAGCAGAGCTGCAGACAAACCGGGACAAACACACATGGATATTGATTTAAAAGAAAGGAAGAAAAAGAGAACGCGCAATCTCGTCTGCTGTGGCTTCTACATTTGTGGACCTTTTTGACCCGGGCCCTGGCGAACTCCATTATATTAAAGTTGGGGGAAAGCAAGAAGTCGTCCTGTTCGCCGGCTGCATTTGAGATATTAAAAAAGGGCTCCAGAGTCTTGCTCACCATCAGGGTAAGTGGAAAATAAAGTTAAATCATTCCGTGGGTGTACTATTCCCTTAAGTTTATTTATACAGCAAGTTTGATGGAAAAAGTAAGCCACTAAATTAGTTAGATTTGGGCTCTTATGGCAGCTTTTCTTTTTATGTTTTATGTATTTTATGTTGGCTCTTTCTTTGTGCTTCTAACTTGTTTTGATGGTGCACTGACATTCGTTCTGCATACTCCTGGGACTGTTATTGGCCTGCAGCATCCTGGGGATGAGTAACCACACTTAACTTTGTATTTCCAGCCCAGAGCATCATGTGACAACTTTTGCTTTCGAGCTTGGTGCCACTCATCACCAAATGATATCAACAAATTGGCTCTGGGACACACTTTGGCTGATTTAGCAAACAAACCCAAGAGGACATAATTGGAGGAAGCAAAGACAAAGTGAGAGAGCAAGATATACGACGAGTGTCACCAAACTTTTACTGGCTGTGCAGCACAAAGAAGAGACAGGCTGCAGGACTAATGCAGAACTGGTCTTCATTAAAGGCCACCAAAGTAAGAAAATCAGCCAAAGTTCAGTGCTGCTTTAAAACAGATTGAAGATAAACATGAGGAAACAAAACTAGAAACAGAAATCTAAGAACTAAACTAAAAACATAAGTAAAACCTACAGATTATGACAGGGTGTTAACATAATGAGATGTTATATTATACAGACATTACCGATTCCTTTCAACTGTCTTCTTTTTTCTATTTTAACAAAGGATTTGATTGATTTGCAGCCTTTTTTTTTCAGCAAAGTCTTTTTGGTGCACCAGTTTTCAAATTCTGAAACAGTTATCCTTCAGATAAAGTTTGAAAAAAGAGACTTGTAAATTTTGTTAAATTCCTAGATGCCCTTATCATGACTTTTTGTTTAATCACTGTGCTTACATGGACCCAAATTTGCCAATTGCTTTCAGTTTTAAAGCTCTATCAGAATGAAAATGTAAAATGTAAACACCTTTCCAAATGAAAAGTGCAGAACCGGGTAATTCACGGGGGTAGAATATTCCTTATCCCAAACCGATCATGGTAGCTGTCATGTAACACTGAAACAAAAAGTTGTGAGGTTGCGTTCTTACAGCGTGTACTTGGACGATACGTCAACGTGCAATTGGTGACGTTTCCTCACTCTGACAGATGGCTGGGAACAATGTAATTCCCTTGACAGCGGCAGAAAGCTTGTTTTTAGCTCAAACTGTCTCTATGCCTTTTCTCTGAGTTATTTGCAGTGGGAGCGGATGAGTATCAGCTGCCTCTTGACTAAAGTCCTACAGAAACCACAATGACCGTCAGGATCAGTTTGTAGACCTCCGTCTCTAAGATCCGCTGACATCAGAGCTTAGAGAATTGCAAGATGGCGGTGCCCTTGTCTTAAAACATAAAACTTTGCTATATTTTTCTTTTATATGCTTATATTTTTCACGTTTGGTTTGTAATTATTGAGAAGACCAGGACTCAGTCCAGTCAATAAAGTGAGGTTGGTTTCATTTCCACTTTAAAGGTTAATTATGTAACATTTTTATTAAAAGGTATATTTTTAAAAAAATAATACCTCCACAGGTCATTTAAGGATGTACAGAATGAAAGTACATTTCCTAGAAAAATTATATTTAGCCTAAAAACAATTATAAAATAAATTTTAATGTGTTCGATAATGGCATTATATTTACGTTTGTAAGCCAATAAACACCGCCATTGCAGGTTGCCAAATACGATCTCTGTGTGGAAACAATATTTTGGGCACAGTCAGGCTGATACAGGGGAAAACCGTGGAGATGACGAGGGATGCAGCTGCTTCAGAGCCCTGGAGATATTATCTGTTTCTGAGGAGGAGTGACCTGAGAAGAGCAAAACCTGGAGTAAATTTAGGTGAAGACTTCACTAAATGGACCCACATAAACGTTTTCCACGGAGTCAAAACACGGAAATGGCGACTTTCCTGCTGGATCAGTAAGCTAGCTTGTTTGCTAACGTGGCTAATGCTAGCTGTCAGTTTTAAACTCCTCTGCGTTACTTGTTGGACATGCTGCAGACTGTTGGTCACTTGCTTATCGGCAGCGAGCCTGGCAGCGGCTGGAGTTGTTTTTCTGCTGTTGCAACTACAACCTAGACACATTTGTTTTCCCCTTTTCTTTTTTGTTTCTTTTTCGTGATGTCACTGTTCTGTCCGTATTCCATATTCAACCTTTAAGTAACAACAGACAATTAAAACCAGACATATTATAAGCATTTCAAAGCAAGTCAGTCTGTAGCAGCAGCAGCTGCACTGTAGTCACATGACTCTAAAAGGAATGCTGGGATATGAAGTTCTTCCAGGATAACAGGGACTTTTCTACATGCCGGATCAGAGCTAATGGATCCTGCGAGTTTCCATAATGTAACAAGGAGATCTCGCAAGATTTAATTAGTGGAAATATTGGCGTGACAAAACTGATATTTTCTGATATCAGATTTTAATCCTGATATCGGCCAATAATACCGGTAGGCTGATAATATCAGACATCCCTAGTGATAACTGCTTATTCACACTGCAAATCATTGCAGTTTTTTAAAAATAATGTAACGTGTCAGAGATGGGGTTGAGGAAAATTAAACACTTCTTATTTTATAGGCCATGCATGACAAAAATGAGGCCATGAAGAGAAACTTACAATATGCTACTACTGAAGAAATGAACACATGGTTAAACTTGAATTTTAATACAGACATGTGAATAAAAAGGCTGTTATCATTTGAGCACTTCCTATAAAAAAAACAAAAAAACATTGCATTGTTTCAAGGCTACCCGTGAATCTTTATATTTTTAGTAAATTCTCTATTTATTTATAGATGTATTCATGTAGAAAAAATATTTCTGACTCGTTTTGATTCACACTAACATTCATTAAGCGCATTTCTTGAGCCGTCACTGCCCAGTGGCGCATCAAGACTAAGAAACCGCACTAAATGTATGCAACTTTTTCCATCTGGGCATGGTGTGACATTGCTGCAGACTATTGGTTTTGTACCGCGTCACATGCTAGCAAACGGATATAAACACACCATGTATTTTGAATTTGCACCATGGTGGATTCGGCAAAGAAATGCAACATTCTCGGAAGAAGAGAGTAAAATAAAAAAAAAAAAAAAGAGAGGAAGGGACAGAACAAGAGATACAACATGAATTAAGATAAGACTGTCTTTTATTGGCTGAAGTGAGCTCACACTTAGGAGATGCCAGTTCTTCGGGGGGGGTATAAAATTCGATTCTATAGTTTTTTGGTACAAAAATTTTATTAATCGTAAAGAAAACTGAGTTTTTTTTTTTTTTTTTTTCTTTTCCTTTTGTTTCCCAACAAAAGGGAATTATTAAGTAATTTCGTTATTTCAGATCAACTTACAACAAAGTCATCTCAAGACACTTTCCAGACAAAATCAATTTTTGACATTCCTTTCCTTCCCATTTAAAAAAAAACCATTTTAAACCTGTTTATATTAACTTTACCAACCCATTTCATGGCAAATAATTCTACTAAAGAAGGGACTCGGGAAAAACAACTTAATGCTTTTCTAGTTTATTGCTACATTAAGTAACACTCCAAAGGCAAACAATCTGACACCAATGTCACTAATTTGGACCAGATCTAGATAGATCTGGACTTATTGAGACAGCTTTATAAATGAGGAAGAATTGTTAGTATTTTCACGTGTTCCAGACATTGTTGTGACTGTGAGCGGCTTTTCTTCCACTTTGAAAGGAAGGAAAATGTTATGGTAATCCTATCAAAAAGATACGTGTGCACTCAGTCTCTGCATTAAATCTAAAAATATCCATGTTGATGCGTACTTGGCCTCACACACAGGAAAGTGCACTTAAAATGAAAGGTTTTGTCATCAATTGGGCGGTTTTGCACACTGCCCCATTTAGATTGGAGGTCAGTGCAGATTAAACTTTGTTCTTCCTGTACAGTCTCTTAAAATGGCATCAAACCAACTCTTTAACCTTCATACACAGTTGTTACGATCCATGTAGACCTTTCCATATGGAAACATTTTAGGAATACAGTGTGACTACTTAAAATCTATTCATAAATATCAATTAAAAAACATCAACCACCAGTCTTAACTTGGTACAAGGTTTAAAAACTTTGACTAGAGGGTACAGTGTTCTTTTATAAGCAAAGAATAGCTTTGGTTTTAAAGCAGAATTATCTCCTGAGGTCAACAATCTTAAAATGAACTGGTGGGCTTATGTGAAGGTGGGATGTTTGACTTGCAGGTGATTATGCAAAGCTGATCTTGAACCTCACTGTTGTTGAAGGAATTTTACACACCGTATGCTGTGAGAGCACAAAAGGCAGATTTTGTGTGCACTGCTGCCAGATGGTATACATACCATCATTTCAATGCAACCTGGCAACTGTAAAAAAAAAAAAAAAAAAAAAAAAAACAGAAAAAAATGAGAGAAAAAAGTCATGAAAGGTTAAATACAAGGTTGCATTGGCACTTGTATCCTTACTGAGGCCTTTCAAATGATATCAGACCAAACAAGACTTCAAGTGGTTTGTGTAAATGGGAAAAATAAGCAAAGCAACTGTCTAACAGCAATCCTAAAGGGAAATTTTTGTTGTGTAAAATACAAGTTATAGTTGTATTCTTGGCTTGGATAGCACAATCCTGATAATGGATAACTTTAAAAGTCTACGTAGGGAAGTTCAGTTTTTATTACTCCTATATCAGCTACAATTATAATACACCAGAATGTGGCAATAACAGCAGTTTAAAAGGGGCCCAATGCACCCTTTATTATGCATGTTGACACTGTGACGCTGCTTCCCGTTGCGCTGACTACAGGTAGGTTTTACCTCTTCTCTGCTTTCATTGAAACTGAAACTTTCATTTCTCCCTTGTCAGGCCCAGCAGTATGGTTTGGAATGCTGTTATAGACAAATGTTTAATCAAAGAAATAAAATGAATAAACAGGATATCAAGGGGAGCCCAATACAGACGATGTTAGAATGAGGTTGGTAAGCAAGATAATTAAAGTGTGAAGGTCAACAGGATGCACGTAGTGAATTTGGTAGTAATACCAAACTAACCTATGAAAGTATATATTAATCATATAATGATGATGTCAGCAGCATTAAATGCAGAATAAATGCTTAGATATGATACCTAATTGATATATGACATAAAATAGAATATACTTATAGACCATTCCATCTGTTTGCTGCCATTTAAAGTGAGCCAGATTTGTAAGTGTGCGTGTGTTTCTTATGTCCAACATATGATTTTTCTTCTGTGTTCTGTTGTGTATTAAACGAATGTTCATGTGTTCAATAAATCATAGTATTTTGTTTTAATTTACTGTACCTGTTCTCTTCAGGAGCTACGCTCCTCTTTCAGAATACGATTTAAGAGATTAAATGAAAACTCTTGATATTCACGAAAAACTTCCATCGACATACAAAAAAAAAAAAAAAAAAAAACTTGAGAAAGTTTCTTCCTGATTCTGAATATGACTTTTAAAGCATTTAATCTTGCAAAGATTTTACAAAAGCAAAAAACAAAGCAAAACAAATCAATCTTCATGAAGAACTTGTATAAATGTGTCTGATTAAATCATGTTTCTCTAAATATGTTATGATATCCTGAAAATTACCAGAAATGCAAATGATACCTCAGAGGAGCTCTTTCCATTTCATTATCGTGCAAATGCCCATTGCAGGTTTTATTTGTCAGTTTGTTTGTTTGCTGCAATGGAGCTCTAGTTTCTGACTGGGACAGTTTTTATTCTGCTGTAACAGTGGAAGTATTAGATACCAGTGACAGTGTACTACCTCCCTCTGGTAATACTACACAGTACTGTTTCCTCACTTCAAACATAAAAAACCTGCCTTGCCCATTATTATTTTTGTCATTTTTAAAACATCACTCTCTGTTAACCTGGCTACTGTTTCCTGGTCCTTCATCATCTGACTTTGTTCATCCATGCAGTAAAATTATGGAACGACCTGCCTCTCATGGTCAGGATAGCCCCGTCCCTGGCCACTTTTATATCTTATTTAAAAATTCATTTTTATTCTTTGGCATTCAATACACAGTATGATTCCTGGGTCCCCTTCCTTTATATTTTAAGTTTAATTGTTATGCAAGTATTATATTCTATTTAATGCATTTTGTATTTTATTTTTCTGTTCAGCACTTTGTTCAGCCTTGATGCTGTTTTAAAATGTGCACTATAAAACAAAAAATGGTATGATATGGTAAATTCTAAAGTCTGATAAATATCTCCCATTCAAGTTTATTCTAATCAATCATGATTTCAAGATAGCGGAAGCCATTCCATTACTAAGACCAAGATGGGCGACCCCTTTAAAAGTGGTGAAAAATGAGAGCCTCAAACCTGCGAAACTCTGAGATCCAGGCTGATAAACTGGTGATGAAACTCCATGATGGTGGCGAAGAAACTAAAGAGGTAGTGATAGATCATTAGGAACATCAAGAATGAGTACATGAAGCTTGAAAAGGAAGTAGGGCTGAAGGAGAAAGTCTGAAAGATGCAGAGAGGGATGACATACATGATACCAGATTTGTGAGAGCGGTTCCAACTGCTCCCAGGAACATTATGGATGTCTGAACTTCAGTAGAAACAGTTAAAATACAGACCTCTCAAGATCCAGGACTTGTCAAAAATGTGGTTTAGAATAGATTACCTTCATCTTGCAGGTCAGTGCTAGAATTGACATAATTCTCCCCAATTTTAGTAAACATTATCTTTTCCAGTTATCAGGCCTTAGCCTTACTGAACTGGGGGAAGAGAAGCTGGGTAAGTGTGTGACTAGCAGGAGTGTAAGAGTGAAATATGGCTGCAATGAAGGGTGCAGCATAAACCTGGCCACTCTAACTTTTTTTAATTTGGATTGGCAAGTCATCTGCCAAGATGGCAATATTTTATCTTCAAGTCGTTTTCTGAGAATCCTGCTCTGAAGCAGAGTGGCTCTCCATCATGTTTGTCAGGACAGGCTTTATTGACGAACACTGAAAGCAGATTGGGAGCTGGATGCGCAATTATATGCGTGGTGTGGAAAGGGGTGTGTAATAGTGCTGGCATTGGTGGAGTGATTATTTTGACTTTGGAAAATGTGGATTTCTTTGGCCATGCTCTCAGTCAGCTAAAGAATTAATCAGCCTCGTGTTGATTTGAGTGAAGTCCTTAGAAATGACAGGCCAAGTAAAGTATCAATACATTTTTGGAAATAGCTCAATGGTGAAAGCTGAGAGGTGAAGCGTGACTGTTTCACAAGCTCTTATAAACCATGTCCTTGCTCTAAAATGTAGAACACATCCCACTTTGCGAGAAAAATAGCACTATTAATTAGTATTTCCTTTTACTTTATCAATCTTGTCTGCATTCAATCATTCAGGTGATGATAAGTCCGGACTGCAGTTATATAGCAGAACATTATCCAACAGGACTTGTCAGTAATTAGCAAGTACTGTTATGTGCTAGAATAGACTGAACACTTGTCAACATGTGCGACATTTTAAATAAATAGATGTGAAAAACTATTTATCAGAGTGGATAATGTGTTGCTAAGCCATGCAGTTAAACATACTCGAGTAAATCGAAAAAGAAGTGGCAAAGGTAGCACGAGGCAGGTTGAAACCTCCAAGGACATCCTGTTCCATAACGCACCGCTTTTCAGAGAGCATATAAACACCATTCGCAATCTGTTATGATGCTGAAAAAAGTTTTAATTACTGCATTTTCTGAGAGAAAAAAAAATGTGTCCAGTCTGTTGGAACTATTTGGACTTTTGTGTCTGTCCAGGATTTGTTCAAGGACCCCTGACTGAAATATAGTGCTTATGAATCCTCAAGGTAATGGAAAAGATGCTCTACTGACAGGCAGCAGAGACCCAGGGTCATGTTTTTCCTTGTGCGCATAAATCTAAGCCTCTTCTTGCCCCTTGCCCGCCCTTCTCATACATCTGCAGCCGGAGCCTTCTTTGGGCTATCTTGACCGATTGAGAGGCATGATTTATATCTACAGACTGGGACTATAGTAGAAAATTCAATTAAATGGAGGCACATAAATAGAAGATAAATGAACAGGTTCTCCATTCCTGCACTGCTCTTTCCTACAAGCCTATGTCCACATTGGGATACATTAAATGGAGTGACTGCCTCACAAAGATACTAATCAAATATCAACAGATTTGTTTGTGGATTATCGCGATAAAAGAAATCTGGAAGTAGAGATATACGTTAAAAATCATGCTTTAGAAAGAAATGCAACCTCTTAGGGATTAAACATGGAAGAGCAGACAATCAAAGATGTGTTCTCCAGAGGAAAACAGTCAAAGCGTAAATGGTAGTCGTCTTGAAGAATGGGACGCTGACTCTCCTGTATGACAGTGAAAGGGGTCATTAGTTTTTCACAGTGCGCTGGCAAGAAAAAATATGATTAATGGCACACTCCAAGTGTCATCCAGAACAACTCTCAGCTTGCAAGATCAACTCTCGTGTGAGACACTTTTGAAAGAGGGAAACTCTCTTATTCCCTCTCGCTCTCCTTCACATAGGTTGCTAAAGTGTCTTTTGAGATTTGATCCTTAAACCTTGAAAGACTTGTTCCCTGCTCTCAATTTAGACCTGACCTTTGTAAACAGCCAGACAGACTATATACCTCCACACATGAAAATAAGATCAGCTCAGGTGGGTGCAATCAGTCTCTATGCTCACCACTCTGGCAAAAACAGCATGTTGTAACATAGCATACATTCTTTGACCAGAAATGACACTACTGGCTGTTTTACTGCTTAATTTGCAGAAGTATTTATAGACCCTCTCATCTCAATGAACCACATGTAAATTAGGCTCCATCAGAGATGAAATGGATAAAGAAATGCGGCTTTATATCTGGAAACAGGTACAAAATACTTATTTCCTTCTTTGCCAGAGAGTTTATTTTCTATCATGCAGTGTTATGGTTGTTTTGCCTCCAGCCAAGATCATTAATATATGACTTCTCATTTCAGATGCCCTTCCTCAAGCAAGGAGTTCTAAATCTGTACAAATGCTAAGGAGGACACTCATCTTAGCTTTGCGAGGCCAAGCCTGTCTTCCTACTTAAGCAGGAGCTAATTTATGCTCAGCGATAAAAAATACATAAAATAAAAGCTAGGAGTGGCCCCGGGCAAGAAATTGCAGTAAGAGGTGTGAGCCCTCATTGGACGTAATTCATGGTGATTTATTACTCAGTGACAAAGGGGGAAATGCTTCGGCAGCATGTCAGTCACAAACATTCCCGTCTTCATGGAGAGAGAAGACAGTTTACAGAAGCAATGGAAAATCTTCAAATCCTCTCAGGTTTTCCACCTTTTTCCTTTAATAGTAGAAGCTAGACGCGAGAAGTGGATGTTGAATGCATCCAAACATGTGAATTTCTACACTGGTCACTACAAAGAGCTTTAAAGGCCCAATCTCATTTCTCTTTTTTACCCCTACCCCTTCCCCCTTGCCACTTAAAACAGAGCTACAAGGGGTAGGGCTGAAAGGCAACCCTTACAAATTGGGACACCCCTTCAATAATCGCATATGTCATTGGTGATCCGTGCCAGCTTCTGCAAGCAGATGTGCGCTGAGCTGTTGCCGCAAATCTAAAAAAAAAACAAGTTGTCTACAGCTGTGGATTAACATTTCCAAGCTAATGTTATCATTAAAGGTAGGGTTGGCAATGTTGGAAAAAAACGGTTCAAGCAAGCTACGCAAAAACACCACCTGAAACCATGCCTTCAGAGCGCAGGGAGGTGTGCGCCGATGTTTTATGAACGGGTTAACCGATAACTGTTGAGTGAATAGCTTGTTAGCTTGCTAGTAAACAGCTGACGAACCAAGTCTTTAAAACAGTGTGTAAAGTCCACACTGCAAATCTCAATGCCTCCAAGACTTGATTCTTGAATCTTGTATACATGATGTATTAATACTGTCAAGATGGAAGGACCATTTCACCCAGTGGAACAAAAAGTGTTTCTGAACAGGATTACCAACTCTGGCTTTAAGCCCGCTCTGTGCATGACATTTTCCACTTGTGTTGTATCCCATAACGCCCTCCATGTAACTGAAGACCAGCAGCTATGTTGCTGAAGTTTTTATTGGTAATGTTATCACTGTAGATTACCAGGGCTACCTACCACTGGTTTTCAGCCTGCTAGCGTTTATGTTACTGAAGCTTCAGCATAGTATTGACAATTTTTAATATATTTTTTAGAATGAAAATGACCATTTAACATTTAAGTCAGAGTCAGCTTTATTGTCAGTTTGTGCAATATATACAAGACACATCCAGAAATTGAAATTCTTTGACTCTCGATCTCCCAACTACACAAGTAAAAGATAAAAAAAAAACAACTAAAGAGTAAACAAAAGAAAACAAAGCAACTCAGAATGTAAGAGAATAATAAAAAATATTAAATAAAATTTGAATTTTACATTTTAAATTTCAAATTTTTGATTTATTAACTATTAGCAGTATTAAACTAGACAATACAATGGTTGTCATACATTTATCAATGGAGAAAATATTTACATTTGTGAATTTTTTAAAAACTTGGTAGCAGCCATCTTGCCAGTGATTTACAAATTTGTCTTATCTCTCCGTTTAAAGTGTTCATTTGAAAACCCTTTGTTTGAAGGGGTATATACACCTATTACTTACCCCTCTGCACTAATAAGATTGAGCTACCCCCTATCCCTACATGTGAAAGTGCAAAACGAAGGGGAAGGGCTTAGGAGGAGAGCCGTAGTCCTTCATGGGAGGCCCTATATTTCCAGCTATTTGATGTGGCTCAATAGTCAGATCTTTGAGGTATTTTGGCTTCTTTGGATTGGATTTCTTTGGATTTCTTCCTTTCTTGGAAAAATAGCTGCTATTTTAGGCTCTTTTGAATACTGTATAATTATTTGGTTTTACTTGCCAAGATTTGAACTTGTCTTATGGGTCTATTCTCCGGACCTTATAATGACATATGTGTTCCATGTTGATTACTCATTTTAATAAGGCTTCAGTCGACTCCTTTAATGTTATAAAATCTTCTCAAGAGCCACTGACAGTGACAGAATGCACCATAGATGCTTTGAAATAACTGTGGTAAGAAAATGTCATTTGATGTCAATTTAAATAGAATTATAAAACCCTCCAAAGTCATTATTTGACTCTTTAATTGTGCTATACCTGGTGCAAAACTGTCTGTATGCTATAATAATAAAAAAGAGAGACTTTTTATGGTTTATTTTCATTCATATCAGTTCAGATTTTCCTTCTACTTCTATGAGAAAAGCCTGAACGCTTAGTATGATCAACATGCTTTTCTTTCCCCACTATATATTCAAAGTACATTTTGAAGCATCCACTTGTATCCACTGCATATATGTAGTGTACAAACACGTTTTTCTCATGAATGTATTGAAGAAATAGAAAACTGCTATTTTTACTTATTATTATTACTTAATTCTCACATTCCATCTGTAAAATGCAGTAGTGCAAAACACACTGCGCGACTAAGTGCTTTCAGTGCTGTGCATTTGAGAAATTATGATGTTGTCAGGTAACACCTGTTTTTGGTGAAAATAACAAAAAGCTATTAATATATTCACAGCCAGGCTCTGGGAGGTCAGTGTGCATTTACTCTGCTTTGTTTTGACTAACTCAGCACAACATTCCTTCAACAGGAGAAAAATGAGAGAGCTGAATTAGGAAGATGGTATTTGTGTTAGATGCAAGTGTCATAAAAAAATCGACTTTACAGTGTCTTTGCAAATTTAATGTTCTCATTTCTGACATGTTGTTACTATAAAATGCCAACAGTACCATTTCCTCCTCCCCAGCTATCAGTGTCTATCTTTCTGTCACACGTGTTCATATAATGCCATGCAAATATGCAGAGAGACGGCAATCTCATGGATGCTAATGCAGACGTACACACATACATTTCCACAAACAGAGCCAGACATCGCTGATGCAAAGGTGAAGAAATGAAGGCTGTTGTCATGTGGGGTGCAAATAAAGGCCCTGTTCCCTTTACTCCCTCTGCTCTATATCCATAGCATCTGCTCTGCCCTCATTAATCATGGGAGAGGTGGGAACGCGGGTGCTGCTTGAAATAAAACTTTATGATCACATGGAGTGCTGTGGACCACATCCTGGCATATAGCTAAACTGTTTTTGTCATGTGTCTTACCCGTCCTCCCCTCAAGGCTACACTGCTTGTTAGTTTTTCTCATGCACTGTGCCACACAGCCAACTCAACATGGGCTCAGTGCCATCTGTTTGGGATTTCACCCTATGACCTCTTGGAAAACATGAAGGCTGTTAACCCCCTGCCCATATGTGGCACTTAACCGGGGCTTGACAAAGCAGTCACCTCCAGGTACGGTGTCCCAGAAGGGCTTGTGACTTTCTACAAAAATGTAAGTGGTGCTTAAGACGCTAACACACTGCTCTGCTGTATTCCCGTAGTGTCCAGGTGGGACCAGCAGTGTTTGTGTCCTGCATTTATCCATTCATCATTTTACAAGAGAATGAAATTTCCTTTGAGACACACTCTGCCATCTGATCCTTTTAAATAGCGCCTGGGCATATTGTATTCCTGTTGGCTGGAGGCTACAGAGGCCCACCACAGACATCAGTTTGGTTGACATGTGTCACTAAAGACACTAGTTCAGGTACTCAGAGGCTCAAGGACATTATTAGCAGTGCTCTGCCAAAGCTTAAAATCCAGGGATACAAGAGTAAAACAGACCTTTTCTAGACCTTCAAGGATGTTCCTTATGATACAGTAAGTTCCAAGAAGATTGAATTTGCTTTTCAAATAATTACAATTAAGTGGATTTTTTTTTTCTTTTCTTTTAATTTTAACTTAACTAATTGCTAATGTATGACCTCTGTTTTCATTTGCTGTGATAGTTTGATTCCTGGTTTAAGTCTTGTGTCGATTCTTTAATCCATTCTTTGGTTTTCAGCAAGGTTTTCTAGAGTTCAGGTTGGTTTTCTGCATTTTATGATTTGTTCTTTTGCTTTGCTCCTCTTGGTTAGTCTGTGTTGCTTGTTTTAGGTTTGGCTGTGTTGTGGAAGAAAAAGGCAGAAGCTCAACTCTTCACCTGTTGCGTGTTTTTTTTTCCTTTTTATTTTCCTTTAAAATATAAAAAAAAAATAAAAAAAAAAAAGAAAAAAAAAACAATATAAAACATCTACAAAGTTTATACTTCTCATTCATGTTATTTATCTTCTATCTTTCCTTTTTTTTATTTTTTTCTTTTTTTTTCTTTATATATTTTTATTTTTTTTTCGTATCATTCTTTAAATATTTATATATAAAAATCTATATATATTTATTTATTTTTTTATTTCTTATTTTTTTTTTACTTATATCTTTATATTTTTGTTTTGATTGAGATTAAAAATAAAGAAATAGCAAAATAAATAAAAATATAACCTTTACTAGATTGCAATAACCAACATTATCACACCTCTTTTTACATGCCTAACCCAAAGGAAAAAAATGTTTAATTTTATTCTTCCATCATTTTTAGTTACTCCTAAAAAAAAAATTTTTTATTTATTCATTCACTAAAATTTTTTCTTAATTTTTATACAATTAATTATTAAAACTCACCCCAACCTATATATATATTTAAATTAATTATTTTTAGGAATTATTATAAAAAAATTCTTTTTATTAAATTAATTTACCCCTCCATTTAAGGTACCCTTCTTCTTTTTTACATTTTATCTAACCTTTTTTGTTTTTTTGTTTTTTTTTTTATTTTATTTTCCTACTATAACAAAAAAATAAAAAAAAAAAAAAAAAAAGTAATAAAAAACATTCTAACAAAAAAATATATATAAAAAAATCATTTAAACTTTTATTTTCCAATTACCCCTTTTTCTTTTTACACCTTACTTAGCTGTAGGTAACTTTCTCTTAGGTTGCATCTCCTAACTGTTTGCATTTGTATAGTGCTACCAGTGGCATTTGAAATGGTCAGCAGTCCCAGAGGCAGAATTTAATAAGCCAGCCAGATGAAAAAAATACAATTATGATCGACCGAATTATTATTGACCGGAATTGGCATTAAAATGTGATTATGAAAAATATAGGTATCGGTTTTTACTTTCTTAATGACACAACAAAAACTCATGACCATGCATCACTAGGGTTGTAAGAAAATATCTACTGAAATATAATATTTAGTGTTTCAATAGAGTATCTTATAATAAAAGTATTGATGTTTTTACCAACAAAATCCCACAAAATGTCGTTTTCCATTACAAAATCTACAAGTCTTGTTCTTCCATTTGTCCAGCATGTGGGAAAGTCAGTCATTCTGAAAGAACTTCATATCCCAGCATTTGTTTAAGAGTCATGTGACTACGGTGCAGCTGCTGCTGCTACAGACTGACTTGCTTTTAAGGTGCTTATAATATGTCTGGTTTAAAGTTGTTGGTTAAGTTTCCAAGTTGCTAGAAAAATAATTACCCACATGCTGACTGGTTGCATAAATCTTTATTGGTATTTATCAGAAATTAAGAGTTGGACAATATCGGTATATCCAATATTGGTAAAAAGCCAATATCGAATATCCCTACATGACACAATATGTTCTGTAGCAAGTTTAGGAAAAAGAGGTCTTAGCCCAAGTCTGTTACTATGGTAACTGACTGTGAGGTAGAGCTTCTCCTTGCTGGTAGATTCACTATAAGAAACCATGAGTTTCTACCCGTTACCTCCCACCCAAAGGAGGGGGATGGGTCTGTCCTTACACGGTTCCAGAGATTTAGAAGCTTAATTAATACACACTGATTTATGTCAGGAGGATTTTCAGACCTCTAATAGCTGCTCCATCATTTCCTGATCAATATCTCATCAAACTGTACCATTTTGCAGTCACCCATATTTCCTGGACATATATTTGCAACATCACAAATGGAGGACATACAGTGATGTCACAGCAAGAATTTTGCATTTAGCTGCTACATGTATATATTTTTTTCTGTAAATGGGATAATTCTTTACAATACTGGCAATGAAGGACATTAAGGAAAGAGCCATGAGTCTGGATTAATCGGTTTGTCTAATAATGAAAGACAGGAGACAAAAGAACATTGCTATGTTCAGGAAGTAGTGGGGTTGTGCATATCACTTTTAGGAAATGTGGTTTCTCTGCTGTTCACTGGGAAGCTAACAAGCTAGCCACTCGGCTGTTCTCGATTATGTTCGCTGACAAACATCGGCGCACGCGTTCCTGTGCTCTGGAGGCACAGGAAAATCCTCACACACAGATGTCCATATACTGTAGCCCAACTCCACTACTTCCTGAACTTAGTAGTGCTCCCTTGTTTCCTGTCTTTCACTATTGGACAAACTGATTAATCCTGGTGTGTCCGATCTCAGTTACCATGACAACAATGGCCACACACCTGGATCAATCAGTTTGTCCATTAATGAAAGACAGGAAACAGAGGAGCGTGACTATGTTCAGGAAGTAGTGGGGTTGTGCTTATAGCCCATAGAGACGACCTCTGTTGGCCTTACTCCTCCTGTGATGTGTGTGTATGGATGTGAATATAAATATATTCATATGGGACTTCCAGATATAGACAAGATGGTAGACAAGATGGTAGTGGCCAGCCAGATGTACACTGTGATCATACTGTAGATAAACAGCAGTGGTAAGCCAGTGTGATCTATGTAACCTTCCAGAATGATGGCGATAGCGGGAAAAAGGATCACAAGAAACTGGAGAAATACTTGGGGCTCAAGGACGAGCTGGAGAAAGCCTGAAGGGTGAAGGCAACATTGGTGCCCATGATTGTCATCGTAGCAGTGGGGCCAATGTCCCCCACACTGGGGAAGTAGCTCCAACTGATACCTGGAGAAATGTTAGACTTCTCAGTCCAGAGGACCACAATCAACAGCTAAAATACTGAGCAGGACCCTCAAGCTTCCAGGCCCCGGTAGAAGACCTGACCCCCCTTCACTCTAGGTGGGGTGGAGTTTGAGGATAATATTTTAAAAAAAATATTGTCTATCCATCCAACCATCAGTGAGAGAAGAGGACGTATACCGTATGTGTAAAAACTCTATTTTCTCTGGGTTTAAATGACTAGATGTAGATTTCCTTTGTATATCAGCCAGTGTGATTAGAAATAAAAGATGTCCAATCATTAACCCAAAACAATGTCTTACCTTTCTGAAATATGCTTTTACTTCATCTTCAGTTTCTTCTGTGTGTGATTATCCCCTCTGGGATAGGACTTAAATAAAACAAGATTTTACTCTGTCTGCCAACATGCTGTAGTTTTCATGAATTTAAATCTTAACCGTCAATGAAAAAAAAAGGCAGCAAATTTCTCCCATGATGCTTTGCTTCTCTTTCCTTGGTAGCAGCAGCTGCAGATTTCCCTTTTCTTAATTTCTTTTTTTTCTGTAATACTGCTTTATATTTCTTGTACGCCTGTATGAGAGCCTTTAGCCACAGTGGAGTGAAATAACTGTCACACTTTTAGTCAGCGGTTGCCATGGTGAATCCAGCAATCGAAACACTGATGGCATTTTTTATGTTTCCTATAACTCTGGGTAAAGATACACATGGTTGACTGAACCAACTTACAGGAACTGATCTGGAACCGGAAACTCAGAGTTGCTCAGCTCAGAGTAAGTTAACCCAGTTTCTTTTTAGACTCAGTTGAATCTTTTCTGGAACAAGCGTTTCTGTCCATAGGTGAAGTGAAAATGTAGAGAACAGCAGTAAATCAATAGTGGTTTTCGAATAAAAACAATGGATCACCTTCCACTAATTGTGCAATTGTGGCATATGTTCATGCAGGCAGATGCAGGCTATTACTATTTAATAATGTTAAAAGAATATACAACTTCTGGTGGTCATAACTGCATGTTAAGGGTAACAATAGCATGCAGAACACCAGTGAGGTGTTGAGAGTGTTATAATTCATTTTAGCTCAAACCCCAAACATTTTTGTTTGAGGATACTACTTTTAGGTAGCTTCATGGAGGTATGAATAAATGCACACTATGCTATCACCTGTTTCTCATGCAGAGTTTACAGTAAAAAAAAAAAAAGACATTTCCATTTTTCATCAAGTATCTGTGTTGTTGCACATCGAATACCACCACGCATCATTGTGGAGCTCTCATTGATAACCTCCATTAGCCATGTGAGACTTTTTAATAAAGGCTGCAGAGAGAAATTTGCAGTGCATATTGGGTTGCTCAGGTTCACTTTGGAAAGCAATATTAGATTGAGCAGCTTGCATGAAGCCATGCTTTTGTTGGCAATTATTCGCTTATTAATTTTTAACCTCGTCCCAACAGCTCAATAAATAAACAAATGCATTTAATGAAACAAATTGGTTCCATACCAAAATTATTGTTAATAAATCATTCAAAGCATGTGTATAGATTATACATGCTTCACACACTGATTTCCATTAAAAACACTGGCCTGAATTCCTAACAATTGCTGGAGGCCCCAAAGGCATCTGCAAATCAATATGGAGAACTGGCTTGTTTGAGTCCTTAAGGAAAGGAGAGAGTTTGTGCATACAGTTCAGGTAAACAAGTCATTTGAAGCTTAAAAAGTTGAACAAAAGGTGGATGTTTGACTTAAGTTGTTTCAAAGATCATTTGAGGTATTAAACAGAAGGTGCAATGAAACATGACTGATTTGGAGTTCAAGTAGTAGAGGTGGCGATGCGGAAATTAGCTCTGATGATGAAGGTCATCGACTGCTTCCACCCCCAGAACAGTCCCTTCAGTCTAACAGGCAATCAAATGGCTAAACTGCAGAAGAGATGACTGCAACATGTGCCTATTAATGTTAACACATGGTGAGATGTACTTTCATCATAGGGATGTTGTCTCGCCTTTGAAACACACATCATTATAAGTATGACAGTCTTCCAGGCTGCAAGCAGACCAGTCATTTTCTATAAATTACCGAGCCTCCTTTTTGTTGGTGATGAGCCTTTCTTCCATGTCCTTCAAAGCCTCTAATGCTTCGATACTTCTCAAACTGCAGCTCCTCTGTGAAAGGCATTTGTCATTAGCTGTCATTATTCAATACAAATGGTTCTTGACTGTATTCTGTCATGTCTGTGACAGCTCTCGGAGGTGTTCAATGATGGAGGGTCTCTGTGAGGTGTCACCGTGCCCCTCTCAACGAAGCAAAAGGTAGTACATGCCACATCTACTCCACATGACACATTATCAAATGCGACATGAGTCCTAGTCATCACTGTCCTGGACTTAAAACAACTCCAAACTGTTTTTTGTGCAATCAGGCATTGAGCCACAGGGAATTTTCTTGGAAAAAATCACTTTGTAAGCAAATGTGTACGTGGATGCAGAGATCCAGTCTTTGGTCAGATGCCATATTTGACTAAGTGATAGTGTCACATCAAGGGCATTGTTTTGTGCTCATTAAACATTTATGTATGTCTGCAAAAGAGGCAACCACACAGAGAGCGGCGTGGTTTGGCAACTGATGCTGATGCATTCAAAGCGCCAGCGTTAAAACCTTTCTAAACCATACTGAGCTTGATCATTACTGCTCCCTTATGATATAGATTTGGGGGGGAAAAAATCAGAAAGTCCCATTCGTGTTTAAAAAAAAAACATGTTTCTTATTAAAATCTCTCACTTCTTTTTCCTTTATATATTTACATTAAAGGCTGTAATGCATGGCCTAATTTAGCTAATTTTATTTGGGGGGGGCTGAAGCACCACCACATTGAATCCCAGAACCCCCAAAATTTGTTATATACATATGTATTTCAAAGCAGAACAAATTAACTCTAGCTCGGGGCTCCCCCTAGTGGTCTCCTTTCACTATTGTAAAGTTCGTACTCCCCCTACACCCCCACAGCACACACACTCTTCTCTACCTGTCTGTCCCATATTCTGATCCCTGAATATATTTCCAAGCTTGTACTAGCTTGTTGTTGCTACTTTGCTACGTTGGTAGCAGCTGCTCAAAGCAGAGCCCTGTCTCTCCTGCAGCGGGATGTTTTACCCGAGAACCGTTCTTCATGCTGGCCCAGCAAAGAGTTGGTGACTGAGTAGAACCAGTTTAGAGAGCCAGGAGCCAGTGTTTAGGTGGTAGAAAGCCAAAGAACTAGTGCTTAATCTGGTTCTGGTTCGAACCTGCACTGGAAACAGCTTGGTGCTAAGGGGGCCTGAGTGCTGTACGGCAGTTTGTGTTGTCACAAGGTTTATGTTGGGTCAGCTACAGGCAGACTTGCAAGTGCTGCTTTCAGGCCAGAGACACTGGGAGGTGGCGAAGAAACATCAAATCGCCCTGTAAACACTTTGTTTAGCCCCACAGGGATTCGGAAAAGCATTTCTCAAGGTAAAAAAGTTACTAAGTGTTGCTTTAACAATATGTGCATGAAGCGTATCATACGTGTGAATAGATGCTTCATTCGCGCGTCAAGTTTAACTTTCTGGAGTGAGGGATGGCGGTTTGTCACTCGTCAGCCACCTCAGTCAGGTGAACATGGCAGAACCCGGTTATTTTGAGTACTTTGAGAGAGCAGCAGTGTTGTACCTGCTTTGGAAGTCGGAGAACCGAAGACACCGGCGTGTTTTAATCCAGCAGATTCTCCAGAGGTCTCAGAGATCGGTGGATTTAATCACCTGATCCAGGAGTTACGTTTGGAAAACGGTCAAACGGGGATTTCCCGAGCCCAATTTGATGGGCTTCTGTCGGGGAGGATCGGTGCTGCATATCCCTCCAGGATAAAAACTACAAGCGCTGTATTTCAGCTGTGGAGCATCTGTCCACCTGCCTTCGGTGAGTAAGCTAGCTGCAGCTAGTTAGCGCTTCCAGCTAAACTTCCAACAACTTCCACTCAGCAAAACAACGTGGCTGTCTGTCGCTAGCTATTTTAGCTCAGTTTAACGAGTCTCTGCCATCTCCTCGCCTCCACCTCTCAACATTTAGCCAGCTGATTAAACGCAACTCGTAACTGACCGCTTTCCTGCTGTTTTTATCCGAACCACAACACACAGAGCGAGTGTTTGTTTACATCTGCTGAGGCTGAACTCCTGGTACTGGAGCATCATCTTCTGACCAAACTGAATACTACACTAGTCTGACCACAGACTCATATTGAATTATATTGACGTTTTATAACAAACAACCTCAGTTTATTTCTGTAGCGAGGACAGAGCTGCATCTTCCTCTGGGAACTACAGGTTCTCTGTTCCCGTTGTAGAGTTGTCTGCTTTGTGACTTTTCATCCATCAAACACCAGCTGCAGAGACAAGCAGCTTTTGGTTAATGAGGTTTTGTCTGACCGGGTTTTCAAACCTAAATTTATGATACTACTACACCGTTTTTGTGTGCAGCACTTTGTGATTTTATCTGTGAAAAGTGCTTTCCCCTTCTTTACTATTGGAGAGCGCTGTGAGCTGCAGAGCGCCGTACGTTCACATCACGTCTCATTCATTTTCAATGACGACGCTCTTATTGTTCGCACGTCTAAAACGCTCGAGTTCAATTTTTTTCAACTTGAGCGAAATACGCTCTATTTGCGCAAATAGAATACCTCATTCACGTGAGTGAAACGCTACATTCGTGCAAGTCAGACGTGCGTTTGGGGCTCATCGTGCCGTGAATTCGTGTCAAACACGCCGCGCCAAGCAAAGGTGCGTTTATTCACATCTGTACATTGACTTAACATGTAATTCATTTGTGCGAATGAATTTATTTGCGTCTGGTGTCAACACAGGGTTAGACATATCACCTGCATGCCCAAAATAAGCTTGTCTATTCAAGATGAAGCTGAATTGGGATTTTTAAATTGCATTTGTCATAACTGTTTTTCTGGACGCTGGATTATAAAAACTCAAATCTAAGGCTTAAAAATGATCTGAAACTTTTTAAATAGGGGGGGTAACATGCCAAATTGACATTTTTGAGCTTTTTATTATGTTACGGGCATGTCAGAAAAAGCAGGAGCCATCTTAAAGGGACAGTGGTGAATTCTTAAGTCATCACATACAGACATGGAGTGATGTCACATTTCTTTTAGCTTGTTTTACATGTAAAATGTATTTTCGGAACTACTGAAGGTAACACAGTTATTTGATTGTGCCATAAAAGAGAATTATGTGCCTGAGAATGATATGAAACCTCCTCTTTAAATTAGGAGGAAAAAGTGGGTTTTGATGGATCTGGTTCACCATTGTACTGTATCAAGGCACCAGTATAGTTCAAATCAGCTTGATAATTAGTCACAGACTTTCCCTATATAGCATTTTGCTTGTCTTTCACAAATGTGTAAGTGAAATTGTGTGAAAGTACAAAACAATGAACTTTATCTTGCCTGATTAGGCAGCTCTCTGGGCGCTCAGCATCCCTAAACCTCACATCCTAGAATTACCTCTGCTGTAATACCTTTAATGTTTCATGTCAAGCACTTTGAATCTCTCGCACACAAAACATGCTTCAGAGCTTGAAAAGGGCACGTGACATTTTGCAATGCATTGTGGGCTTCATGGGCAAGAGTTTTGGTTTATACAGCGCAGTGCTGCCAGACACCGACTCAAACTCGTGGAAAAATGGATGGAATTGGAGAGAATATTGCAGTTGCACTGACTGCTGCATCTCTTTCCCGACTTCTTCTTCTCTGTGTAAATCTGGCGTTATCTGCAACTTTCTCCTCCGTGTGTCCCAGATGCATTAACGGTCCGCAGTCTGGACAGTTTCATTCATTTCATACGCAGCTCTCCCACACACCCGTTATTACAGTATGTTTAAAATAAAGTTAGTCATAATGAACTCTAAAAGTCAATCTGCAATGAGTGAGGACATTTATATAAACCCAAAAGTGATCTATAAAAGGAGGAAAGAGAGTAGGAGTAGGCCTATGTCTGCACCTTTACAGGAACGTAATCTCCATTCCGACATTCCTCCATCTGATGTGGGTCCCCATGTCATTACAGCAGACGGACTCCACAACCTCGCAAACCAACTTAGTAATCTGTTATCAAATCTCCTGAAATGGGAAATATCATCTCCTCCACGTATTAATGTAACTAGTCTGGTCTGAAACATGTTAGATTCATGTCTGAATCTCAGGGATCACTGACTGAAGCAGAAATACTGTCACCGGAGCGGAGTCTCCACAGAGCCGTGCGTCTTCATGCCCGCTGGCCTCATATGCAACATTAATAACTGCAGTTACAGATATCAATGACGGCGCTGCAGGTGACGCCTGAAGTCACTGACTAATTCCAGAGAAAACATGTGAATGATGTCCAGTCTCCATGTTGGACAGGGAAGCACATTTACGCATTACGCAGTCACACTAAACTCTTTATCTCCAGACGCCGCGGGTCGTCCAGGTTCAGTGAAATATTCAGAATGAAGCTGCATCATCCAGATTAACCAGATCCATCAGAACTGTTTCAAATCTGATTTCAGAAGCTAAAACTTGAGTTTGGAAATTTATCAGAGCACACAATTAAAGAAATCACCAGCGTGCTCACACTCAACATAATTTAAAAACCAAGACGATTGAAGTAGCCTACTGTTATTATATCTAAATCTTGTAGCTTCTTCTTTTTTTCTTTTTTTTTACATTTTATATCAATAATCTCACTATTTGCCGTCATGTATCCATCTGGTATCCTCTTGTCTGTTTGCGAGCGCACCGCAGTTTCATATGTGGAGGATTTGGAGGAAAAACGTCTCATCAGGGACTTTTCATCACCGTTGCAGTTCAGCACCGGACAGCGCCGAGTCAGTGACTCTTTCATTAACACGTTTCCTTACATGGAAAGCCTTGTTAGAACGGTGGGACGTTTGTGTGTCGGAATGGTGGTATGTTGAAATGACAGTATGTAACCGTCTCGCGGCTGCTGCCCAGCATTCAGCGTTTCTTCGTTAGCTCGCATATCCACGCTGCCTGGCTTTGCATTGGAAAAGAGCCCCCCCATCGTTTTTTTTTTTTTACTGGAATGATCGTGGCATTTAATGAGCCAGCACGATTGCACCATGTTTTAAATTTGTAACAAACTTGTAAATAAAAACAAAATGAATGAGAGCAGCATTGTGCATGCAGTTGGTGTAAACAAGCTTGACAGTTAACCGTGAGACCCACAATGCATTGCAGTTTTCCCAGTCCTCGACGTCACCCTTTCGAGCACTAATTGAATTTGTCTTGCCATTAAAACTCTGACTTTTTTCTCCTAAAACAACAATTGATAGCAGCCAGGTTTGCTTAGCTGATATATAAGAAATCAACAAGCAAAGGTGAAGGAAAAATTTTTTTTTTCTTTTTCTTTTTTAAGTGATCAATTGAAAAAAAAAAAAACTTCAACAAACATGCAAGAAAGAAAAAGGTTTGAGTGTTCACCTGTTCTGAGACGTGAGTCTAAACTAAGTGGTACAGTATAAGGCAAAAGGAACTTAATAGTTTCTACTGCGATTTTTTTAATGTATTTTTTTTAAATAATTGAAATTTCATGCTATATTTGACTCACTTTTGACCTGCAGCACTATATTTGCATAGAATGTGTCACAGAACTAGAATATGAGAGAAGTTTCAACATTTTCTATTGCTGAGCTCAATGAAGGAGGACAAAGAGGACCTGGTAGGTTATGGAACTGCTGGAGTGTGAAAAGGGAAAGTAAAACTGTCCTCATTCTCCCCTCTGTTTCTGTCTGTGTCTCTGAACTATATTCAAATTTTCTTAAACTATCCAGTGACATTTAAGTCCTCTGTAGTCGCCAGCTCTTTTTAATGACCACAAAGGTGGAGGGCTTGCCAGATACATTTCACTGATAGTTTAGGATGTAATCTCCCTCATGAACTCAAACCTGATTTTTTTTTTTTTTAACAGCTTAATGCATTTCTATGAAGGTATAATTGGAAGAAAACATTTTGTTTTATTTAATACAGCTTTCCTTTCTTATGCTTAAATCATTTAATTTCTTTGATATTCACATTTGAATGTTGCTACCATGTTGTGTTCCACAAAGTGGATGAAAGCACCAAGAGTCATGGCTCCAATCTTTTTAGGGTTTAAAATCATTCAATTTGACTGTGAAATTCAAATTTTAATCACAATCATCGTGAAATAGCACAAGTTAGAGAATGTCAAACTGACAAGTGTGTTGCTTTATTTTCATACAGGTGTTCATTTTGATGCATTTGCACTCTGTTGAGGGAATGTGCAAATGCAAAGAGCTTTTGCAGTCTTAGCAGTGATATATAACTTCTGATTCACTTTTTGTAGGTAATGATTGACATGTAGTATTGCACATCTTCGGGACTCTGTCCCTTCATTTCTTCCTCTAGTTCATTGTCAAGTTAATTCCAATGTAATAGGAAATTTGTTGATTCTTCTAAGTAGTCGACTGTGCCCGGATATTTCCCCCATCTCTTCACTGACCACTGGACAGAATCATTTTGGCTGTGTGACTTTCACAGAAACTGGCAAGAATTAGATTGAAGTCATGCTCAGCTGGTCCCATCTCTTACCGAATGTCACCGTTGTCATCTGTGGCTCAGAGAAATCTCTCGTCAAAGGACCTGAATGCCAAGTAATTTCAAATGTCCTCAGGTGTTTCCAGTTTCTTTCTTTCCTCAGTGATACTGGGGATGTAACACAGCGTAACACAACACAAACAGATCTTAATAAGAGGTTTCAAGGGTAAAACTCTTTTGTAAAAGAAGAAATTAGTTTGTTGATCCTCAAGTGGACAACAAATAATGATATCTTCAAGCTTTAGATTAAAAAAACTATCACCAAACATGTAACACAAATGTGTTTTACTAATGTATTTTTAATTCAACTCCACAAAAAAGACTGTTTGCTCTGGAAGAACGTGCTAGTGATAGACGTTGACCAGTCGATCTGTTGCCTCCTCTCCAGCCATCTATTGCATTTAAAATATGTGGAATTTCTTAGCTTATCGTATCATGTCTTATATAAGCAGTATCAGCTTGTTTAGATCCAGGTGGAGACTCTTTGGGTTCCCTATCACCTCTTGTTTGCAGGATTGCTTCATTGGCCATAGAAGTTTAACTTACTCTGCAGATGTGTTTTGCTTGACTTATAAAGGCTTTTTTGTGTGTGTGTGTGAAATTAAGTGATTATCCAGAGTCTTTAATCATTCATCCATTTCCCACACCAACAAGAAACATCATACACATCACCCATTCAATCAAGGGCCATTTCGTAAACTGTATTTCTATTCATTGCCAACACATGAGCACTGGATTTGAAGCTAATGATGTTTTAAGTTTTAACTCTTCTTTTGCAGTAGTATGGCAAAGTGACATTTCTAATTACATCCTTTGTACAACTTTTTGCCAACAACCAACAAGCTTTCTTCTTTATGTAATTTATTTTCTTTTATATTCATTTTCAATCATTTTCATTCTTTATAGCCTTCAAACTTTTTAGAGTCTACAGTTAAATTTTACTTGACAATGTGCACCTGATATAACTTTTGCCAGCTGTATTTTTCTAAAATGATATCCTCCTAAGACATGTCAATTAATTTTTGTCTGTGGAGGACATGAGTCTCAGACCTCTAAGTCAAGCATTATTTATAGTATTTATCTGAATACTACCTTCCCTTTAAGAAGACATTCTTGGCTCTCTACGGATTCTCCAGTTTTGGGGATGTGACCAACACAACACATACACTGCCTTTTCAAAATGGTGCGAATTTATGTTTTACAACAACCAGAGAAGCAAATCAATCATTTTTGACAGATCAAATTTTCCTGTTGGTACAAATTAAGGTTTTTCTTAAATATGAAAGTCTTTACTTGAAATTTGTAAGATTTTGTAAAAGGAGAACCCTTTAAAAAAAACAACTTTTATGTAATGTCCTTTGTAGGGGACATTGGGACTTGCTTGCATCTAGGTGAGCAAAAGGCCACGTGAGGCAGAGAGGCTTCTACAAAGAATTGTGGAGGAATTTAATTAGTTTGTTTTATTGAATGCTTGTTTAAAACCAAAATGTACTTATTGCTGAAGCTGAAAGAGGAAAAGAGAAGATTATGAGAAGAAAAGAGTGAACATAAATTAAAAGGAGAGTGGAAAAAGGAAAGAAAAGACAGAGATACACCAAAACAGCCAACTGCTGCATCTGCACAGAAACATAACAGAAATAATCATATGTTGGCTTGAAAACAAAGCTGATCCCCCCCATCCCACCACCGCTACCACATGTACCCAAGCATTTACCATGAAATACATGGAAAAAATGCACTGCATTTGAGGTGGGGGGGATGCCTATTCAGTCATCATCATTTTTTTATTAGTACTTTAAAGAATATGCCCATTTTTTGCTAGATGTACAAAAACTAGGCCTGGCTGGGCCCCCCTTGACAGAGCCCTGAGCCCCCCCGGGGGGCCCGCCCCCCAGTTTGAGAACCACTGCTTTAAACAGACTCGTCTTTTCAAACATGCTGCTTCCTTGCGGACTTATCGTGTCCCGGCGCTTTCATACATCACGAAATGTTGCAGAAAAGTCAGCACAGCCCTGCTCTCCCTTCAACTCTGTCCGGAACATTTTCTTGTGCTTTCAGCCAAAACAACGTGCCGCAACATTTCCGCTCTTGTGACATGGAGACCAGCTGGTACATGTCCGCTACATCTCTGAGGTAAAAGACCGGCACGCATGTCTGAATGCAGCGTTATAAAGGACAGAGTCCACAATATTACTGCTTTCCAGTGGAAGTCTGAAAGGAGCATAACACTGAATTCCAATTCAGCCTTTGCCTGGATCTGTGTTTGTGATTGGTTTGGGGGAAGAAGTGACTGTAGTATCATGCTACCTGATAGGCTACAGCAGAAAACTGTGCTTCTATATTGAACTTTTATTGACCCTCTTTTTTTTATATTGAAAAAACCTCTATCGATTGATATTGAATTATCGTCCAGCCCTACTTTAATTAGAAATAAAGTTATTCACTTTTTCCACTATTGTTTTTATAGCCAAACTATTATTGTGTTAAATAGTTTGTAAATTGCTTGACCCCCACCCACCCTGATCAGGAAATCACTAGCAACAGATCTTATACAGGGATGGATCCTCACCAGAGCTCTGACCTCAGCATATCTGAAGCAGGATGGGATCATCTTAACAAAGAAAGGAACGAAAGGTAGCCGACATCCAAAGAAGAGGCTTAATGTCTTTTAAGAAGCCCGGGGAACTACTCATAAAACCTGCCCATCCACTTTACGATACTAGCTTAATCCAACCCGGGGTGGAAGGGGTTTTGGAAATGAACAACCATTCAAACTCACTCCTAGGGTCAGATTGAGCCAACGGTGCTACCAACACCACTGTGTAGCTGTTAGAGTTCTGAAATAATCAATGTTATATAAGCTTTTGTACACAAGAAAACTTGAGAAGGAAACATTAGGCTATACTGAAAAATAGCAATGTTTATATTGAATATTAACTCTCAGACTCAACAGAATTTTACAGTTTTTACATTTTATTTTGTTTCAGTTTATGTTTGGCTATATTTAAATAAATCTTTGCACATACATTTTTTATGGCATATGTCAGGAAATGAGTAGGGGATTGAAACCTCTGAAGACTAAGATGGACTTGAGTATTTACAATGTGTGGAAATTTGTTTCGACACTCCACTATCTAATATGGGTGGTGGGGGAAATTGCTTCTTAGATGCATTGCGCTGTGAATGATTCTGAATCAATGTACAACTGTTAAACTGTAATAACACAATGTTGAGGAATGGAAAAGTGGTGGAAGCAGCACCTCAAGCATCTGTGGGGAGGCAAAACAGACATGATGGCTGAGCGTGAAATACAAACAGTTTCCTCTGCATTGAAAGCTAGCTTGTGGAGGTACTTCAGCTTCTATGGGTGGCTTTGTTTGCTGGGAAAGTCGGGCACGTTCGGCGAGGTGTGAATGTGCAAACATGTTCTGTTAATCAAAGAAGCGTACTCTGGTCCACCTACAAATATAACTCTCAATTGGCTTCAAATGAAGTAAATGCAGGAATTGGACCACAATGCAAAGGGCATTGTGGGTAAACACAACCAGAACAAACATGCGGATCTGATGCAGCTCTATGTTTTGCTCTTTTGTGGTGGAAACAGAAGTTGTCCTGCATTACCCAGTAGAAGAACAAGTTTTCATCTTTGCTGTTTGTCATGACAATATAAGAAAACAAATTATGTTTCCACTCAGAAAAGTCATCACTCAGGGAAAATAGGTAAATAAATGATCATTTTATAATTACATTATTGCCATCTGAATCTTAATCGAAAAGTGATGCTTCTGAAGATTCCTACTCCTTTTATTTAACACATGGGTTGTCATGGTTGGTTCCACCCCAGCTGAGATGATGGCTCAACAGAAATACTGCACAGCTGCTGTTTATCATCCCATTAACCTCCAGTTTAAAGCCTGGTTTCTGCAGCCATTCATCGCCAGTCCAGAGACGACTCTTGCTGTGGTATTGAGCCCATTCCTGTTTGTGAAGCTGTTCCCTTTTTTCCATCATTATCTTTTAATCTTCTGTCTTCAAGATCCTGTTGCCTGAGCTGACCTAGTCCATACCTGAAGAGCTCTGCTCCTGGACTTAAACTTAAGTTTAATAAATTTCTTCTTTTACTTGCAAATCAGCTTTTTTGAGTCCTCTTGCACAAATTAACAACATGTGTTGTTAGTAGAAGCCAAGGTCATCGGCATAGAAAGTAACAAAAAGGACCATCAACAGAAATGAGGGATCATAAACCTTACCGTACCTGGGATGGTGTCCTCTGTAGGGGGACCGCAGACCAGCACCCTGCATAAAACACATTACAAGACACGTAAGAACAACTTCACATGACCATTCTGAGGAAGGCTACAGATGTAGATGAAATATAAAAGACACAAAAAACTTTTCATATCCACCCAAATAGACTTTGTATAACCTGAGGAGACAGCATTAACCTGTTCAGATGCTTACATGAGTGATTTGTTGCAATGTTGCTTTTTTAAAAAGAGACTGTTGATGATCTGAACTCCACACACATCCATAAATGTGCAGTGTTATTAGTGGAAAACTGTGAAATACGTTATAATATAATACGTTATTGGTAATTTATATTTTCAAACTGGGAAGGAAGGATTTTTTTATATGTTTGTTTTATTTGTTTTTTCTTTCCATGACACGGAGGTTAGCTGATACATGTCCCATACAGCTCCGAGGTAAAAGAGCACAACGTTTGTCTGAATGCAAGCGGTATAAAAGACTTGGTTCTACTTTGGAAATGCCCAGATGTTGCGCTGTGTATGGCTGCCATAAACATACTGTAACTACACACAGACAAGAGAAGATATTTTTACCATCAACAAACTCCACAAGCTAATGCTATAAGGTGAATTTTTCCTTTTTTGGAATAACAGTCAAGCAACATTTGGTGGTTCGAATTTGTCATAAAGGAACAAAAGAAAAAGATGAAATGTTTGGGCTGTTACGAATCAAACTGTGCTGTACCTGTGACTTAGCTTCATTAGCATTTACCAGACGTGAGACAGCAGCATTACCAGTGACAGATGTGGACTTCCAGCGCAGCTTTATGATGGATGGCGCACATGACACATTGTTCCCAACAAAAGCTACTTTACTTCTTCTCTCTCTGTTGTGGATCTAGGTGTGGCATGATGATTTATTTAGTTTTAACATTTTTTCCAGCACAGCAGGGTAAATTGATTGAAGCATGTTGGGCTGTGCATTTCACACAAACGCAGGGTTGCTCCTCACATCTGCTTTCTGCCACAGAAATTCAAATGCTCCCAACAGTTCACTGCTTTTACTGATTCCTGGCTGATCAACAGGATGTTTATGCTATTGTGGAGTTATTATGTGGACAATGGTTAAACCATCATTTTCAGCATAGTCTTTTTTTTTTTTTTTTTTAGAAAGGTTTTCAGGAAATCTATGTACCATTAAAGTAATAAAGGGGCTATTTAGTAATTTAGGATCCTCTTGATGTGTTTCTTGCCATATGCCTTCTGTGTGATGAATAAAACAGATCACATGTATGAAAGGCAGTAAGGGTGAACCCTTTCTTGGTCTGAAAACATGATTATATTCAAACGAGTGTGCAAAATTCATTCATAAAATTCAATGTAACTGCACCCCACCACTTATTCATCTGTTCCTTTCCTCCAATTCTTCATTTTCCCCCTTTTATCAACGAAAATGAAAGCTGCCTCTCAGAGCAAGAAATAAGAAGTTGGTCCCACTCCACTGGCCAAAGTAATAGAGAAATGACTGGAGCAACAGGCAACGGTTATTTACCGCTTTTATTTATTTATTTGCTTAGACGTTATCTGGCACTGGGGATGAAGAAAGGGAGAAAAAGCAATATTCATTTTTTTAATGGGGCTCCCCTCCAAAGATAATGTCTCAGTGTTACATATATTTCATTTCTCCAGGATTTCTAATGCAACAAAGTGTGTAGAGAATGCAAAGAGCTTGTTTCTACCAACTAGACAAATGTACAATTCCTCAGCTGGACTACTTTTTCAAGTTTGACAGACTTATTTTCTTGCATAACTGCTGAGATCTAAGCAGTCAAGATGAAGCTAGTATGGATATACGGACTTTTTGATTAAAATGATTAGCTTTAAACTTAGCAGCACTTTACACAATGAGAAGAACTACTCATTAAGGCCAACGATTTAAAGTAATGATCATTTGTGAGCTAAATTAGTCTCCAGTTGAGACATTTTGGCAAAGCTGAGACTGACTAAAGCCAAGTTGATTTAGGAGGTAAAGCATACCCACATAATATATCCACTCACAGCTCCCCTTTCAGTTTCGACTCTGCCTTTGATTTGTTTTCCCATTTCTTTTTGATCTGCCTTTACAGTTTGTTTGACTTATTTCCTCAGGATTTTGGAGTGTTTGTGTTTTATTCATGCTCTGTTTTTGATCTCTGATTCTGTGTCCTCTCCCACTTCATCGTTTCCAAGGCGTTCTTGTTTGCTGGAAAGTGAAATTCTAAAAACGGAAGATGAGATGGTTTAGATGGATAACACTAACAAGACCTGAAAGACAGCAGATATTGTACCTGGCACAAAAGACGAGAGGATTTATTTTCAAGCTGAAGCGAACCATTGAAAAAACTCTGCCACGAAGAAACTGCAACACGACGCCGTAACCCTACGCCCGAGTATAAACACACTGCAACTGCTTCAGCTACATAGGCCCAACGTCACTTAGACAACGTGCGATTATAAATCAGGCTGTAAGCTATCGCACATTCTACTTTGTAATACTTTTCATATGAAAAGTGCTTTATGAATGAATTTACTTTGATTTGTGGGCATTATATTTACCATTTGTAATGGAATTAACATCTTCCAGTATCACTTCAAGCCAATTCATTGTGATCCAATCAGTGTTCATATAAGCTAATTCCTAAAATAATGATAATAATAATAATTATAAAAAATAGCTCAGGAAAATATTTCAAATTCATAGACGACACAGACTGCCTGCGTGAACGTTTGCGCACACAGCAAGTACAGTATATCCCAGCCTTTAGGCCCCATGATGCCCTCCTAAAAGATATACAGTTTACTCAGCAAAATTTTGGATACGATTATCTGGTTGCATTTATGATAAGTCTGACTGTTGGAAAAAAAAAAACATGCCTTGTTTTCTTCTTCTGTAGCACTACAAACATCAGCCCTAATCAGCAGAAAATGATACTGCCACATTGCAGTATCATTGGTTTCAGTTTATTTTTAAATGTATTTATTTTTATCTCATCTACCTTAAATAGTATCTTGTTCCTTATACCTCTCTTTTTATAACTTACGCCTGACTATCTTTTTTTTTTATACAGTTGCCAGAGTTAAAAAGGAATTGGGAAATTTGGTTTTCGGTTTAAGGCTCCTCATGACCGGAACAGCCTTTCTGACTCCGTTAGATCTATAATCTCATTTCAGATGTTTTGAAATTCTCTTTAATGCAAACAAGGAGCAATCTGATAGCAACCAGCCGGCTGGCCAGCATCCAGTCTGCCACATCAATCAAAAGGATATGCCCCTTATTATGTGTAATTTAAAAATGAAATAACATCTAAACGGATGAGTTTTTTTAAAAATTCCTCCCCCTAGCAGTTGACACGAAGGTAAACTTGACCTATTAAAACTAAAATGATTTTTTGAAGCAGGCTGTAAAGATGTTTATTTCTGCTGTTAAGTTGGCCTTTTTTAACATGGGGGTCTATGGGAATTTGCTCTGTTTCGAAGCCAGCCCCTAGTGGACGAAGAAGGAACTACAAATATTAAACTTACCTTCCAGGCTTCACACTTTTCTAGCCGTTTGTCCGTCGTTTTTATGTATTAAGTGGGGGCACAAATACAGCTTAGGAGTGTGGATGGGTATGTGTGTGTGTGTGTGTGTGTGTGTGATGGGTGAGTGTTTAAAGGTATTTGTATATTCTTTATTTTTAGTTACATAAAACATGTCTATTATTGTGAGTTATATTTTTATTTGACACTGATATCATTTGTCATCTTGCTGAAACTGAGGACCCCTGCGAAAAAAAGGTGTTTCATCTTAAGGGGTGATTCCCCATGAAATAAATAAAGAGTTCATTTGCAAAAACAGTGAACCACCATTTAGACAAAAAGGAGTTAACTGCTTCTGCAAATAAACTTTTCATTTACTTTTTAAATATTTTCACCAAATCACACTCACATGATGTAAAGGTTTTAATCATGTTAAATGGAGATAGGAGGTTTGTACCCGACAGCGCCGAAAAGCAGTTAACTCTGTTTTTTCTAAATGGTGGTTAGCTGTCTTTCAAATGAACTCTTTAAATGTAAATGAACAAATAAATAAAAGGACAGAAACTGCTTGATCTTGTTCCTTGTTGTTCACAAGCTTTTTCTGTCAGTTCCAGAGCCTCCGTTTAAGGAGTAAGATGTGGAATATATTTACTTTGAAATACTTGTACATATTTATGACAGTTTATGGAACCTGGGAGCAGTCATGCTTGTGTGTTTCTTTTATAACATCATTATCTTGATATAAAAATTACAGTTTTCTCGTCATAATGGGATCATTCATTCAAAGAAAGCTATTTAGCCATAATTCTCCCCTCGCCCACCACCTCAACTGGGTCCAGAGGGCATCCCAGTACAGAGCTGTAGTGCACTGGAATGCCCCAGTACAGATGGAGGACTGTGAGATGGTGAAACATCCATCATTGATCATGTCATCTGAGTTTACGCCTGTCAAGTCTGACACAGACTGAAATTGCGATGTCTGACAGTTATGTTTTACCATCACTCAGAATTACACACATGCCACGTTACACCTGCCATGACTTGTAAGTCCTCACCCGCTTTCATTTTGATCAATGAAAACTATGATTATTATCTGGTGATTTCGGGAAAACAAATATGTTTTCTTAAGATATTGACATAAATTACCCTATTATTATAGGGAAGAAGTTTTCATGTTATCAAGGTAACAAGAAAATTAAATTACAGTATCTCAAAATGACAATTTTTTAAAAAATTGAGCGCTTCTTAACTGTTACCTTGTGTATCCTGTTTTTGCTTGAAACATCTGCATATGGTCAAAAATGTATACAATGCACATAAGATACTACATAAAAGTGACACTTTTTTTTCTTTTTTCTTAAAGGCAGTGAAGAGGCAGTGTAAGCTTTTATCAAATTTTGTTAAATTACGCCTGGGTAAATGTATATTCCTTGAAGGAAAATTTAAGCTGTGGCCCACCAAACCACTAACCTGATTTACATCATCTGGGTGCGTTCAACAAGTACACGCGGGGGCGTTCCCTTTCCTCACGCACTCCATCTGAGTAAGGCGACAGTTATAGGTGATTTCGTCTGGTTAGAGAATAGTAGGAGCCAATCACTAATCGCGGGTGGGACTTTTGAAGGATGGGCGGCGTTTTGGCCGTTGCTGTTGCCTTTTATCCGGAGGTTTTCTTTGCACATTCGACAAAAGTCGTTCACGGACTGTACACCGCTCGTACTAGCTGTCGCCGCCGCCGCCATGTTGTTTGACTGAAGCTTTTTGAGCTTGATAACATGTTTTGATAACTCGATCCTCTATGCGTGGTGGCTCTGGTGTCGCTCTGAGTTGCGTCACGGGTTGCGTCATTCGGTTCAACGTGAGTGGCTGAAGTAGCGTGTCAGTCAAGATGACGGACAGATCTTCTATCCAATCACATGCAAGAGTTTTAGAAAAAAAAGACTAATTTGAAATGACATCGGGTTAACTCCCTCCCCAGATGGTATTGCAAATACCAGGTGGCGGGAGTCAGGTTACCAAACCACAGCATCCTCAGCAAAAGTGAGCATGCGTGAGGGTCTGATGTTCCCATTCGTGCCGTTGGGCTAGTCTGTGAAAAAGCAGAACTACGAAAGTCATTTGATGCACGCCGTTTGAACACCTTCACATGAAAATCAAAGCCTGGAGCTGAGTACAAGTGTGATTTGATCAGAGTGAAAACAAAAGAGGGAAAAGACAGGGATTTAATGAGAGTCCATATATATTGTTTAATGGACGCAGAGACTTAAAAGCTTTTTTCAGGCTCTCAGTTAGGTCCCACTTTGGGCATTGGCTCAATTTGTATTTGAATCGGCTGCTGTAGTGCAACACCCTGTGGTTTTTCTAAGGGTGCACATTTTCAGTAAGTGTGATTTTTTCCCTCTGTTTCTTTCTCCATCCATGTAAGATGTTGCTGTCAGAATAATTCAATCCTCAATTTCTCAAAAAATAAGTGTTTAGCCTTATTTTTTTTCTATTGACAGGATGTTGGATAATTTAAAGGAAACATTCCCTCTTGGCCTTCATAAATTACTTTTCTTTTCAGTTATTGATTTAATCCTATCATAAAATACTTTATAATTTTAGGTAATATTGGGACTTGCTGGATACAAACATAAAATGATGAGGCTCCATTAGCTTTTGTATATTAATATCCATCTTTGACTTCATCCCAATAAATCTGGATCTAAAGGATCTAAAGAATTGAATTGTTTGTAAGTTTGCATTCACCGTTTGGACTGCAGTAATAGGCATGCTTTATTATTTCTGAAAGAGTTTTGTCTTTATTTAAAAGAACTGAGGTTCGGAGCAGACCTATCAGGTTTTCTCATAGTTTGTTCCAGATATTGGCCATCATTTATCAAACCAGAGATAAATGAAGGAATAAAATGCAGTTACAGCTATTTTTTTTTTTTATTTTTGGGAATCCATTTTATAAATTTTCTTTTTTTTTCCCTTTGCAAATGGGTTCATTTTTGGTGCTGGATATGTGAATACTTATGCTTAAATGACGGCTTGAGGTTTGTTCAAGAAATATTTTCAGGTTCTGCTGTGCTGCGCCTCAAACCCTCACTAACTCAAACTTGCGTACCTGAACTCAGAGCTGTCGTGAGATTTGATCGTAGCCTACGCTCACGTCTACATTGATAAAGGCAGGTCTTGCGTGGAAATGATTGTACGTATACAGATTTCCGTTGTACGATCGTTTGATAAATGAGAGCCGATAAAAGTGCAACAACTCTCCCTGCAAATATGCAAAGATTCAACTTTAGGCGTTTAGTAAGTCATTAGATGGTGAAAAATTACAGGCTACCCATTAATCTGCTGAAACTCTGCTGGTTGTACAAACCGTTCCACCTCATACAATAACAGGCTAATAACTAGTTTAAAAGCCAGTTTAGTCTATCTGATTAGAAGATGACGAGGTAAACAAGCCTAACCAGGTGTGCACACAGCCAGAGTTATGGCAGGAGCATAGCAGCAGAGCCAAAAAGGCGTGAGAGGTGCCCTTCTCTGCCTCTAATGCGTCCGGGGGTGCATGATTGATTTTTTTTCCTTCTCCTTTTTTTTTTTTCTTTTGCACAGGAGCTGGTGTCTTAATGTCCTAATGCATTGCTCTGTCACAGGGCTGCCTTGGCAAGCTGCCCTTTCCACAGACTGATCTGTCACTCGATTGGATGAGACCTGGGTAAATAAATAAAAGGGGAGGACGGTGGAGGAGGGCTGGTAGGAGGACAAGGGATGGGCAACAAGCATGATTACATCGCCAGATAATCATAAAATATCCACACACACACACATTGACACATCATTCTCTTAGAAAACATTCTCCAAAGCGCTTGTCCAATACACAGAAAAAGATTATTTCACAATATTTATTGTTTCTTTACTGGATATTGATTTGACAAGGTGAAACCTGGTTCATTTCAGGCCACAGGCTCTTGTTGTTCAGCTCCTGACAAATGATATCTCTAAAATCAATACATTGTTTGACGGCATTTTCATGCGCTTTCACTTTGGTGAAAAGACACCGCGGTGCCTTATAACTTTGTGTCATTGTCACGCCGTCTCCTTATCTACATTCCCATACATCTACTTTTACATCTGTGCAGCAGTTTAATTTAACCGTATGCATTCAGAAGCAGAGCGCAGGATGAAATAGTCGTTTCATGGTGATGCTCATGTAAGCTGTTTGTCTCAAACAAAAACTGAAAAGTTCAAATCTACTGTTGTTGTCAGGGCTGACATTTAGTCGTTGACAAACTGTCATGTAACTCATTCAGGGACTGACAAATTTAGTCAAATAAAACAGGCAGCAGATGCTCCGGGGATGGTGCCCCCTACAGAGGAGCAAAGCAATCAACTGTTAACAAATATTTGATTATTAGACAAACTATAAACAATACTTATAAATTACTGCAGCTGTTTACACTTTTCTCTTCTTAAAGGGATGCAGTGATTGTGTTTGTCATCACAATCTAACTTCAAAAAGTAAATGTGACACATTTCAGTTTAAATCCTGCTAATAGCAGGTGTGTCAAATTTTTGTGACTGTTTAACAAAATAACTTTGGGTACTGGTTATATTTACCACAGGTTAAAAGTGAACTTTTTTCACAGAGTCATCATTAAGACTTTATTTTACAACTCCCTAAGGTTCAGCACATTTATTAAATTTTTTTGTTGAGGCAGTCCCACCACAAGCTGATCAGACCTGGGTGTGTGTTAGAGGCTGGCTTCTCATGCCGTCATCTTTGGGCCCAGACTGGATGTTGGGCCCAAAGATTGCCCCAGTTGCCCCAGAGCGAGCAGATGTTTTAAAGCTAGGGTTGGCGATGTTGGAAAAACGGTTTGAACAAGCGACAGTGTAAAAAAACACATCACCCGAAACCACGATCTCAGAACGCAGACTTGTGCGTCGATGTTTTACGAGCAGGTTAACAATAACTTGTGAACCTGCTAGATAACTTGTTAGCTTGACAGTAAACTGCTGACAAACCACGTTTTTAAAAGCTTTAATCCTAATGTGGTGTAATAAATCCACACTGCAAACATCAACACCTCTGAGACATGGAGTGAATTCCAATCCCCCCCCCCTTAGCCCTAGCCCTTGGCCCTAACCCTTCATTTTGCGTGTTCGTGTGAAGGGATTGTGGTGTCCCAATTCTGGTTCAGACCGAGGGTGAGGGGGAAGTGGTAGGGCTATCTGGCCCTCGAAACGGAGATTTTCCAGGGGCACACTAGAAAACGAGTGGTATGTGATATTACCACAATTCCAAGCAAAATATGAGCAAAAGAACGAGGAAATCGTCAGCAGCAGCCAGAGAAATGTATAAATGTATGTATTTTTTGTAAATAAAATAGGAAAATTGCTATTTAAGGTCGCTGTAATGTATTATATACAGTTTTATTAGAAACGAAATAAAGTCGCTAGTTTTTTAACATTACGAGCAAATGATCGTGTCTGAAAAGTAACATTAATGGCAAGTTTGAGTCGAAGGCGTCGTCTTTTCCTTTCATTTTTACGTTTTTCAGCCTAAAACCAAAGAAATAATCCAGCCAAAACCAAAGAAATAATCCAGTCCCCAGGAAAGGGAGATTACTGCTGCTGCAGACGGCTTTGTTTTTTTCAACAAAACTTTATTGACAATTCAATGTTGCAGACGGCATTGCGAAAATTGCATATTCTTCTGGAAACAGTCGTGATGTCGGTTTACTGTGCCGCGGTCGACTATTGGTGACGCATCAGGATTCCAAAGGGTTGTCCCATTTCTAAGGGGAATAATTCAATCTCTACTTGAAACTCCGTTTCAAGTGTAATAGCCAAGGGGAAGGGGAAGGGCTAGGGGTAGGGATGAAAAGAGGAATTCGGCCTTAATCCTTATCTGTTGTTTTGTTTTGTGTTTTTGGCGCGGCAGTAGTTAGCAGTCCGTTAGCTATATTTGGCTACAGTGAGCGGCACACAGGGGGGGTCACGTGGGGGATGGAAAGAGGGAAGGGACAAATTACCAATTCCTGCCTTTCGGTGCGAATGGCAGGAGTTGGTCAGAGTTTTTACCAACTCTGGCTTTAACTAGGGATGACCCGATGCCACTTTTTTGCCAACCAAGTACGAATACTTGCATTTGAGTACTTGCCGATACCAAGTACTGATCAGAGTACCTTATCAATGGGGATGAGAGGCGTTCCTTATTTTTATTTTTTTTGGTTTGGTTATTTGTTTAAAATAAAGAGAAATATCTGCATGCTCAGGTGTGATGCGGGCATGTAACTGCCACTTGCTGCTTGCTTACTACAACATTTAACCACCTCCTGAGAGCAGAAATAAAAGCTTACAATAAGTTGTTAGAAGCTTATAACAGCCTACGGGATGCAGTTGCAGTTTGCTGTATTGTAGCAATTAATCGTATAATTTTACATATTCAAACTTATACCTGCTTAACAGGCATATGCTTGGAAAGCGTAGGAAACAGAATTAGCAGGAAAGTTACCACCGACAAACTGAATCCTGAATGAAATGTCCGAAACTGTATGTATGTACGTATATGGGAGAACCACAGGTCTGATGGGAGGGAGGAAGAAAGGTTCACTCCGACCGCTGCAGACGTTTTGAAAATTATCCCAAGAACATGATACAGGTCAGATATATTTTCTATCCGCCTGTAAAGAAGAGCGATTTCAAATTTTAAAAATGATGTAAACTTAAAGCCGCTGCCCCTCACATTGAAGAGTATCACGAAACAGGAGATGTTTAGTAAGCAGGAGTTGCCTGGATGATGAGGACAGAGGTCAGAGAAGGATGCAAAGACTGATTGGAGATGATAGAGAGGCAACAGCAACCTGTTCCAGCCAAGGTACACACAACACATTGAACCTTGGAGCAGATGGGCCACAGCAGCAGAGGACCACCTCGGCTGTCACTCCTCTCAACCAAGAACACGAAACTAAAACCATAATTTGCACAGATTAATCAAGACTGGACAGTAGAAGATGGATAAATGTTGTTTAGTCTGATGAGTGTCCATTTTCACACAGGGTCAACGTTTCGTTTGGTCATGCCTTGGGCTTTCTTTGATTGAGAAGACTTGCATTTAAAAAAAAAAAAAAATCAAATTCCATTCTTGTTTTTTTTTAGATGATTTCTCCTTCATGAATATCAGGTTTTCTTCCTGTATTTTTACACCATAAAAGTTTATGTCACTGTTTCCATGTTTAGTTTAATAAAAAGCCTCTATGTTTCATCTAGCTTGTTCTAATTTTCTATTTTGGTTTTGCTTTAAAAAAAATAAATAAATAAGGTCCATCTTTAGTTACTGCCTTTTTACAAATTTCAGATATCCTCTGTTATTCTTATCTCATCTCTGAATCATAACCTGATTTATGCTTTCATACCTGCATTTGTTTTCCTAATCCCACCTCCCAGGATATTTAGACTCCTCTGGTTTTCTTTGTTCTTTGTTTCCTGAGTTTTTGGCCTCCATGCTTCAGCTGCAATTTTGGTTTGCTTTAGTAATTAAAAATTTATTCATTCCCCATCCTCTTGCATTATGCCTGTGAGCCTGCTTCTCTGCACTTCTTCGTATGAATTGTAACAGATGCCCCCCAATTTCAAAACAAGTTAAGATTATGAAACTCCTTGGGTCATGCATAAAGGATGTGCACACTCAAAAGCAAAACCTTCCACACAAACTAGAATTTGTGAAGAGACAATATGTAAAATATGCACAAATCACGCATTTGTTCATGTTTATGCAGCAATTCAACCCTGAAATTAGGTTTAAACTGGCAAAACAAATTAAATAATTTGACATTGAAGTTATCAATTTCTATTTCTCACTAAGCTTGATCAGCATAATGACTTTTCCTCTTTACTTTTGTTTAAAACTTCGTCTCTAAAAAGTAATGCATCCACATATTTCATTGTAGGTGCAGCTGTTTGTCATGATTCTGTGTAATTACAGAATGAGTATTAAGAGGATGTTCTGATTTTTCTGGCACACAATTGGCTGTTTAAGAGATCAGCGAACAAACCATCATCCATTTCCATTTGTGTCCTTGTCCTGATCATCTGATCATGCAGGCTGTATGCATTCATTCATTACAGATAAAGCAGGGGTTACCAGTCCTTCACCTATAGCTACCTATAGCTACATTACAGGTGTTTTGAGCTGATGGACACTTTGACCTCTTATTTCTATATAATTTATTAATCACTTTTACAATTAGAGGGTTTTTATTTAGTTCAGATCTTCCAGAATTGATCATTTTTGTTGCATTTCAATGAACAGCAGTTTTTCCTGCCTTCATGATAACAGAAACACTAAATAAAACTTTTTTTCCTTTTTCTTCTGTGTCTCATGTTGCAGACTACGTAGGCTACGGAGTGTGGTTCGAAGTCCATGCACACTGAAGGATCCTCCTGAAACGGTAAGCTGCTGAAATGGGACATCCGAGCCAACAAGAATTTTCCTTAGTGCTCCGGTCCCGTTGCATAGCAACTGCAGACTCCAGAGCTGTGTTGTGATGGCATTCTTTCCACTTATTCCTTCAGATACATTGTAAAAACTAAACTGGAACCGGACATTTTATTCCTTTTCATTTATCTGTCGTTACCTGCACATTAACACCCCATTAACCGCTCATTAACACCTGAATAATGTCAAACAAATGCCTTTTCTGAGGCAAAGACGCTCTTTTTAAGCTCGTCCGCATATTTTTCAAATTTTCCACAGAGACTCTGTTGTTTCTAATGAGTAAACACTTCATTTAAAGCTTAAAAATCCACGAATACATCCAAATATTACACTCATAGCTTTGCTGCATATTCTCTCCCATGTTGTGCACGATGAATTCTGTTATAGGAGAGGCTACAAAGGATGCATCACATGTATCCTTTGTTTCAGGCCAAACGGAGTGCAGGTTTGTAGGGTGGATTCGGAGGCTTCTTCAGACGTTTTAGGGGGCAGTACTTGACACGCCGCTGTGACGTATGCAGCCGACGAAGCCACAGACTGCAACATGAGACACAACTATAATGTAACATTTCAACCTTAAAACTCCACGTTCCAGACTTGTTTGGTGGCAGTGACACCTATTACTGTATGTCCTGCCCAGCAGCGCCCCCAGGCTATAAAACTGCACTACAACTTTTCCATCCAAGATGTGGCATAACGTCGCAGTCACGTTTCGGTTTCGCACACATTAGCAAACAGTCATCAACCAGCTGATATGAACGACAAGAGGAAAAGAAAGAAAAAAAGAACAGACCAAAAGATAAAAGTCAAGATAAGACTGTTTTTTATTGGCTAGAGGGAACTCAGACTACAAGTAGGATGCAAGGTGAATGCCAATTTTGCTATTGGGGGGCGCATCACTGAGAAAATCGCAAAAGTTCTGCAGAGCATCTTTAAGTGAGTGTTTAAGTTTTCTTTAATTTTCTATACCGTTTATCCAGTTCAGGGTCTCGGGGGTTGCTGCACCCATTTATACTACTATTATAACCCCTGTTATTATCAGGCGAGAGGCAGGTACACCCTGGACAGGTCGTCAGTCTGTCGCAGGGCCAACAGAGAGACAGACAACCATTCATACTCGTTCGAAGGGGCAATTTAGAGTGACCAATTAACCTAACACGCATGTCTTTGGAAGGTGGGAGATAGCCGGAGTACCCGGAGAGAAACCCACGCTTACACGGGGAGAACATGCAAACGCCACACTCCAAGGCCACAGCTGGAATTGTTTGAACCCCCACCCCAGCCGGGACTTGAACTAGCAACCTTCTAACCGTGAGGCTGCGGTGCTAACCACCACGCCACCGTGCAACCTGTTTTAGTTTTATATTCTGTAAATATGCACTTCTTTTTATTGTTGATTTGGTTGTTTCATTCAATTGTGGTGAAAGCTCTCATGGGTAGTGTGTGTTATCATTTATGGATAAAAATTAGAGTGGAAATCAGGTTTGTGCCTTAGCGTATGGTTTCATAAAGATGAGTTTGTGCACAGGTTTAAAAATCTTGTGAAAAAATTTGTATTTGGATTTTTATGGACATAGTTTTTGTCATGAAATCACTTTTTGGATTTGACCGTTGTAGTTTTAGCCCAGCATTAAACATTCACACTGAATCTGAGAGATTTAAACATGAAAACTACATTAAGGAAAACTACATTAAGGTTCAAGTGAGTGTGTTTGCCAATGCAGGCTTAATTTTTTTTAGGACTGTAAAGTATAAGAGAAATGAATTAAACAGCATCTCTTAAATAAGACATTATTCAACTTTTGTGTACTATAGTTTTACACCACTGAAATAAATGCGCACCATTCAGTTCTTTCTCTTTTAGGGCTTTTATTAACAACTCTTACTTCCATTTATTCTAATGAGAAATTTCATTGGAGAAAAAAAATCATTTAAGTCTTCTCGGAGACGCTAAGTGGGCAAATTGTTCATTACTCTTCCATGGGTCGGATCGATGCCAACTGTGAAAGATTACAACTTAATAAACTGCAGGCTTAGTTAGCTTTACTTTTACCAGAGTTTCTCTATATTTTCTGTTCCTCACATCAAAGGTTCAACAACAAACAAACAGGTGACATGAAAGCTATGGCTGGGACATATAACACACCTGCCTACTTCAGGATCTGGCAACTTAACAGAAATAGTACAACTGCCAGCTTTTGTCTCATGAGAAATTAGTCTTGTGAAGCATTTTTGCCCAAAATAAATAAATAGATAAATGAACGAAAAAGAAAAGATTGTAATTTGCAGCTTCAACAGAGTGTTGAAATGTAATGACCCAGGGTGAAGCAGAGTGAGGAGAGAAAAAGACCCAGGAATTAGCCTGCATCAAATGCCTTTGTGCACCCTTTCACCCTTCCCCACTTCACTAACACACAAACAATAATCGCTGGAGTTTACAAGGCAAGCCATCTACAAGTACACACAGCGTCTCGCGCTGACTTCCTGATGGGACAAAGCAGACACCGGCTCGGTTTGTTGCCACATCCCTCCATCTTTCCCTGCCCCCATGACCTTTCGCTGCAAACTCTGTTGTGCTTGTGGAAACTAAAGTCAGCGGGTTTTATTCTATAGCAAACACACACACACTTGACTGCTCCCACTGGAACTAGAGGAAAACCAATATAACATTTGAGAGCAAATGGCAAATGCTCCCCACATGAAATGTAAACTGCAGGGTGCCAGCTGCTCTCTGCTGCAATGCTGAAGCGAGCGCTGAACTTTCAACTCGCAGTCAGGTCACCCGTCTTGGTTCCTCCACACTCTGTGTCTGCATCCCTTTTTTTTTCATTACTTTTTCTTGTCTCCCTGTGAAAACTGTAAAACCACGCAAGTAAACACAGTGAGTCAGGTAAAAAGGTTTTTCTTGTTTGTGTTTCAAAGCTCCAGAGAGAAGCTACAGTGCTTCTCTACATGCTCAGTGCAGGGGCTTGCTTTGGAAAAAGTACCCAGCATGAGTGTAGCTTCATAGCAAAGCGCACATAAGTACTGCAATAGATGGTTAGAATATGCTGACAAGAAGCACTTTGTGTATGTATGTGTGCATCCAAGCATTTCGTGTCAAAGAGTGAGGGCAAAGTGATTTACTCCTCTTGTGTGCTTCAGAAACACTTTACAGATCCGGTCTTTTCTCTGTCAGCAGCAGCCAAAGACAAGCTAGTTGTGTAGTGACAAGTACCAGTTGTTACAAAGCATCTGGAACCTGACATGTATGCTTTTTTTTTCTCGCTCCCAGCTCCTAAATGCAACCTAAAATTATTTAATCATGACTAAGATGATGGCCGCTTCCCTGACTGTCCATCAGATTCACGCTGCCAAGATCGTATCAGTGAGCAGCAGCAGTGAGGTGATCACACAGAATGTTCCACATGCATTTGCTACCGAGATCCCTTCAGTTATGTGGCAGGGCTTTTCAAGCCTCAGTGTTGCCACCCAACTCAACAAGAAGAAATAGCAACAGGCTGATGGTTTGATAACTGTAAACTTCCACTTTTCAGCAGGGAAGTTAGGGCAATTTGTCCTGCTGTGTGGCTACAGCCTGCTGGAGAAAAAAGGCAAGGGCAAGGTCAAACCGGTGGACTCTCAGCCGACCTGCATGTACAACTATATCAGAGACTCAGGTGTCACTGGCTTTGACGCCTGTCCTCTGTACAGTGCTGCCACAGGCCAGTTGCAGGTCCTGTTCCAAACATCTGTTCCCTCTTAATTCCCCACAAACTGTTGTGTTAAATAACCACAGAAGCTGCCTGGGTTTAAAAACACAAGCTTGATTAAGGATACAACATACAGTATGTTTCGGGTAACGTGCTGCATGCCGGGTGGATGCTACATGCAGAACTCTGATGCTTTTGTTCTCGGAAAAGCATAACGAGATCCAGATCTCACCAAAACTCAAGCAGCCGCTGTTACCGAGTAAAACAAATTCCAGGTCTCCTTCACCTTGGAATGGAACACAAACTGTAGATTGGATTAGAGGTGTACCGATCCAGTTATTTCTGGATCGGTTTTTCTGTATCCAATTCAATACAAATACCAGGGCTGAGCGTAGCGGCTGATACACAATACCGGTCTGATACTACTGTTGAATAAATGAACCATATACCTTTCCATGTGAGTGAAAGCATCAGGCTTGACATAAACATTAAGCCTTGTTTTTTTTTTTTAAAGGTTCATAATTAACACAGGTATAAATGTACTCAATATTATATACAGTATTAACAAATAACAAAGTGCACATTTATTATGATATTAATACAATTAAGAAATGACTGGATTGGAATTCTGGATCAGCCAAATTCATCCGATATCCAATCCAGCTCATTAGTCAATATCAGAGCTAATATCTGATCTGGGTATCAGATAGGTGCATCTCTAGATGGGTGTTACCTTTGTCTTTTTCTTCTACTTTTGATGACAACTTTGATAAAAAAAAAAAAAAACTGCATTGAATGCAGCATGGGGCAGCGCGACTACGGCCATGAGACTGCTTTGCTTTGAAGTGACGCGAAGGGAGGAGAAAGCTGCCAGAACAGAAGGCAGCAGCACGAAATGAAAGAGGTAAAAACTAATTCACTTTGTTGTATTAAAGAGGGAATAAGAATGAGAATAAGTGAGAAAAAAAAGACCATGCAGATCTAAGACAGTGAAAAGAGAGCGTCTGAGCCATCAAACGTCCAGTCGAGCTGTCCAGATACTAATACTAATTTAAATCACAACAAACTAAAGAAACTAATAATAAACAAAAAATTACAAAATTATAATTTAGCCTAATAAATTATTGCTTTTGAATTGTGTTGGAAAACAATTTTATAAAAAACAAACAAACTAAGCAATCAAAACTATCCCAGACACATTAAAGCACCATTCCCATGAACAGAGGACCAACATACCTGTCAACAGGTGCAGACGTCTTTATGAGCATTACAGAAAATATCTGATTGCCTCAAAGTGTTGCTCAACAAAATTTCAACTTCAGAGCGCCATCATGCTTGTTTTAATATTTCTTTCAAACCAAAATTCAAAATCAATGTCATTATTTTCATAGAATCTTTAGTTATTATCACTTTTGTCAATTTCAACTCATTTCACCTGAAGCAGATTTTTTCCCGTCTTTAATTGGAGAGTTTGAATAATTTTGAGGACAACTGTATATATTCATTCATTTTCTGTACTGTTTGGTGCAATTCAGGGTCACGGGAGTCTATCCCAGTAATTATCAGGCGAGAGACAGGGTACACCCTGGACAGGTTGTCAGTCTGTCACAGTAATCATCTGCTTCAGTTGCCACCCCTAAAAAATTCCTGCCCCTCCTTTGCCACCCCATGAATATTTTTCTAGATCCGCCACTGCTATGAGGACATGAACCAGCTCAACAACTGCCTCAGCCATGACTGTCAAAGACAACTTAGATGCTTCCACTGAGAACAATGAGGAGGAACAGCATCAGATTGTTCTCTACATGTTGCAAGAACACAAAAATGCTAATTTCACCTTCAAATTTGATCTCAATTATTTTTATACGTAAGAGAAGAAACTAAAGGGGGGAGGGGTTCCAGCTGATAAAAAAAAAAAAAAAAAACCTACAAAATCATATCAGTGCTTTTACAGAGCTTATAGCCCTCTTTATTCTTGTCATGGTTTAAGCTACAATATGAGTATTTGGATTGGCTTCGTACTCGAACAGAAAAACAATGTGGAAAAATGCAGCAGACCTTTCACATCTGGGGTTTTACATTTCAGAACGTAGCGGGGTTTGGTCCTAACTTGGTCTTAAATGAGTTCAGTGCACCATCAGATGACACATTACACATATTACACGATGTCAATATTTAATGTAAAGCAAATAAAAAGTGCAGTCAGTGTATGGAAAAAGTGAAATGTGATGGCAGGTAGCTGCCAGGAGCTGCTGATCAAAAGTTTCGACCGTTTCTTGGTCTCGAGCATTTAGATATCTATTACCTCAGATGAGGAGGAAAGATAGCAGTGATCTCAGAGAAGCATTTTTTCTGTCCATCAATCTGAAAAAAGATCTCAAGGCCATTTTTAAAACAATTTACTGCTCATTGTTAAACTGAAAAATGGTTTTCTTATGTGAAAAACATTCAAGACATTCAAGATAGAGATGTTCTGATTTTCCCCTCCTAATACAGATTCCAATACTTGTGCTGTGTATTGGCTGATATGAGTACCAATAACACTGTTATAAAAAAAAAAAAAAAGGGGTTAGCATATTACACCTGTGTGATTATCATTGTGGTGAGGTCTGGCTCAGGTTAAACCCTTTGCAAAACATGAAGCAAATTGATGCCATTTATTTTTAAATGCTGTCTTGCTGGTGGTAGAATCCAATACTGTTACACAACCGACATGATTGCTATTAGCTCCTTGTCTAACAGGTGTCTGGTTCTTCCTCGCCCCTCTAAAACAGCAGGCTGAAGAAAAAAAGGGAAAAAAAAACATAAACAAACAAACAAACAGCAGGCTGGTGGCAACACAGCGCAACTGTTTTAAGAGCAGAAAAGAACGTGTCAGAGCTAACAGAACTAATCCGTAAATTCCTATTTCAATAGATCACGGGGTTTTGGATTGGTGCCTGAAATGCAATACTCATCAAAAGCGATACCAGCTTTAGCATCAGTAATATACCAATGCTGGTATGCTGCCAGCATTGGTGGCATACCAGCACCTGGCATACCAATGCAAAAATCAGCACAAGCATCTATACCAACTCTACTGTGAGCATGGTGGTGGTGGGGGGGTACTGGTTTGGCTTTAATAGCACCGGGACCTGCACCGTCTTTGAGTCAACTATGGGACAAGTGGGTCATCTTACTGGACCATGATACCAAACACAGCAGTAAATCTACAACAGAATGGTCGAGAGAGAAAAAAAATAAAGGTCCAATCCTCCACATTACTGAAATTATATAACGTCAGATTCTTTTTTTGTGAATCCTTCCTTTACAGAAAGATAATGAGAGGTCTTTTTTTTTTTTTTTGTATGTCAGTGTTTGTTTTATGATTCAACCATACCTTTTGATTTTCATGCTGAGATGAGACTGAGTTCAAGGTAAATGTAACAGTGATATCACATGACTAATTATTCATGCTCCCCCTTCAAGGTAATGAGCCCCTAATTACAGGTCTTGTTTTAATTTAGTGATAATAATGATGTTGGCCTCCAAACCTTGCTATGAAATTCATCCCTGCTAGATGGATGGACTTTATTTACTCTTTTTTTCTTGAACAAATTGTGTGTATTACTAATGGTAGTCACTTCCACCCTTTTAATCCGTACAGTACACACACAGCTTATTGAACTGTATCCAGTACTTTTCAACCAACACTTTTTCATCCCTGAACCTCACAAATAGAGCATTTTTTTGGCCATTTGTAAATAAATAATTTGATTTGAGTTTGGCATCTGGGTTTCTGTTTCCTTTGCTTCCGTATCAGGTTAGCCCTGCTGCCAGCTGAGCCTTACAGCCCAAAGCCCTTCAGCTTTGTTAAAGCTGCGGTTATTAAGATCTTGTTGATAGGTCAAACCGGGATGATGAAGGACCGTGGTAACCAATCTTCAGTCCTTTGGCCGATAAACCAGCAATGCTTCCAAGCTTTGGTGTGACCTGTCATCTTTAAACTTCGCTCACACAGCGCTTGCCTGGTTGAAGTAGAAATGGCCAGAAAATTGAGGTCAGATCACGCAGGGTCATTATCTGCAAAGGCACATTAGACAATTATCTCTGCAGCTGTTCTTTGTGGGTCACTGCAGTCCGCCGTTAACGCGGCCTGTGAAGAAGAATAAGTCCACTCCTTCATGTGGTTGGACTCATCTACAATATGGACACCCACGCACTTGTAAATGTCATCACATGGGGTGAGTGCACAAACAGATTGAAGTGTTTCTTGAATGCTAACTCCCCGTCCATTTTACATAATGACAAAAGGCAATTCAGAAGGAACTGAAGTCAGTGAGATGACAAGAGCAGAGACACAGAGGAAATTATAGGGGCTGTGGAATCTGCAGTGTATCTTTTTCTACAACTTAATCAGCTCAGCAACTAATTAAGATTAATAATCAGTCACTAGGGGAAACAGGCAAACTCAAAAACCTTAATTAATGCGTACACCCATGATGTCTGCGCATAACTTCTCCCCTAAGCACCTGCTTGGCAAAAGGCAACGTATTAACCTTTTGCTGCTTGCAGGTCTCAATCTCCAGGTATCCAGCAGAATCTTTAACTAGATGTGCAACCTTTTGATTATTAGTGCGATCTGAGCTGGGCATGCCACAGACACATTGATCAGCTGATAAATGGCCTTGTCTTATCCATGGCAATAACCTTGGTCATTCAAGTGAAAGGACACCTTCTTCTCCCCGATCATGTTTGGAACAGATTTTTATGTTATTCTTTGATTTTTTAGTAAAAGATTAGTGCAGTTATTTGATTCATGTATCAGGATAGTGATGTGTAATATGCTTCTGGTGTGAGATTTTGTCAGTTATTTGGCCTTGGGGTTTCTAGCCTTCAGTAAGATGTGTGCAAATATGTTATTTTATTTATTGTGATGTTATTGGAAGATTTAAAGGAACTAGAAGACTGAAAACACCTATCTGAAGAAACAACTTAGTACAAATAGAAATTCGTTGTAAGCTTGTTAAATAATAACAGCTTATTTATTCTTTATCCATTCTTTGAAGAATTTTTTAAAATAAAAAAAGTCAATTACTGTTTACTGCTTTCTTTTTGTTTGTATATCAAAACATTGTCATATATATATATATATATATATATATATATATATATATATATATATATATATATATATATAAACAGTTCTTACTAAAAAAAAAGTTCTTGTAAGCCCTTCTCACATATTTTCTTTGAAAAATTATTGCTTCAACAAATATTTTCTTATCCAGGGTTTGTTTATAAGTAATAACAAATCCTACAGAGGCTGTGAAGTACTCTAACACTCTAATTCGAGTGCCATGTTTGAACAAAATAAGTGCATTGTCTGTGCATCTGCCATGTTTGAACAAAATAAGTGCATTGTCTGTTGTTGGGTAGTTTATTTAAATATAATTACAAAATTACAGTAATATTTGTGTCAGAGCCTTTAAAAAAAGCCTTTATTATTTTATCATTTGAAATTAGGTTAGTTAATGGCTGTACTCTTTTACATGCCAAATGTGGCCATTTTTTCTTACCAGAACTGCTAACAAAATGGCATGTTTACTGCTGCTGTGGGATATTACAGCTTTCTCCTGCATTGCTTACAGATATTTCATGACTGCAGAATTATATGCAGGGTGTGATGAATACTTACAATATTTGGACACTTAAGGCTACCAAGAGCTGTTTTGTGAACCTCTAGGCCCCAACATGTTCCATCACATGTGCAGGAGTACTCTTATTTTATTTGGGGGCTGGGGTGGGGACTTTATTTTGCCAGGCAGAGCAGGAAAGAGGTCAAAGAGAGCAGGTACTGACATGCAGCAAAGGTCATCAGGCCAGGACTCGAACCTGGCCACATACAAAGTTTGCAAAGAAAGCTAAACAATGTGGTAGTTGATAACCCGTCTTCGTAACACTAATGGATCACACACATGCACATTAAAGCACCAACATTCGACCAGTCCTCACATGGAGATATTACAACAGTAGCTTTTTCATTTGCTTTGTTCGAAGATCAAGAACATACCCTGGCTTCCTGCTCAATAACACCACTGACTTTTCCTCATCAAATCTGTCCCTTAGTCTTGTGCTTTAATATTGGTATATTTAAGCATTTGCTGATGCAAATTAGAGTCAATTGGGACATCTTTGCAATTCATGATTCATCCATTTATAGAATTCTTCAATCTAAGAGCAACAATGCAAACAATTTAGCAGTCTAAGAACATATTCATGGCCCTAATGCAGAGATTTCCGAAGAAATTTCCTAAAAAGTTACAAAAAAAAAAGCTCAAACAAAAAGAAAATAAGGAAACTCCTAAGAAGAGGTCAATCAGAATAACTTTATTAATCCCCTGATGGAAATTTGATTGCTGTAGCAGCAACAACAGGAAATACGAACTTAAAAGGAGACAAGCAATAGTGAGCAATACATATACAGATCCACAAAGTATAAATATTAATGACTATTAATGGGGGTTATTGGTTATATAATGTTGCTGCAGTGTGTAGCTTAGATCAGTGGTTCTCAAACTTTTTTTGCAGGGCCCCCTTTTCATTGGAAATTATAATGTCAAGCCCCCCTCCCCCCACCACCACCATTACCACATGCACCCAAACATTTACCATGAGATGCATGAAAACATTGGGGGATGCCTTTTGAGTCACCATCATTTGTTCATTAGTACTTTAAAGAATATGCCCATTTTTTTGTTAGAAGTACAAAAACTATAGGTCTAGCTAGGCCCCCCCTGACAGAGACCTGAGCCCCGCCCCCCAGGTTGAGAACCACTGGCTTAGATGTAAGGTATATTAGATCAAAAGTTATTCCTGGATGTAGCTTCATCCTTTGCCATGTCACTTTAAGTGGATCATTAAGTGCTTCAGTTATATTTCTAAGAAGTGAATTTTCTTAAGTTAAAATTTCTATCTGTACAATACCAAAGCATTAAAAAGAACATCAAAAGCACTTAACCTTCTGTCAGTTATAAAAAATCTCCATCACCATTTCTCAAATGTTGAGATGACAGGTCTTTCTTAGTGTTAAGCGAGGGCACAGACGAGACCCTTGGTGAGTTGAGTGATGCAGTGGGAACCAAGGTCAAGGAGAAGCGTAAGAATTGACAGCATTGATGTTCCTCCAACTGCGTTATCTGGGTCTGACAGACTGCCAAGTCACAGGGAGGCAGCCCTCCTCTCAGCTCATTTAGGAAGATATTACACCAGGCCATGTTGAGAGGGCACCTGCTGAGCCAAGAAAGAGAATTACACTATAAAAATACATCAGTGACTAAAGATCTGATATCTTGCTGTAAGCCATATGAAAATGTAAGACAGGAAATTGAAAATGATTCACCAAATTGCCCAGTCTAATCATATGACTAAAAATGAAACGAGCTGTGATTCAAACAAGCTTTGACTTGACAAAGATAACAGTAATGGCCACAGAGCGGAAGTGACCTAACCGAATAACATTTTACAGGAAGCATGTCTCGACTGTCGAGTGGCTTCTTGACATAAAAAAGAGAAACCATCACTGTATCACTCCATCAGGCAATGAGAATATGTCATTTACTGCAGCTGGAAACTAGATCTGTTATAATTGCTGGTAGACCCTCGATCCAGACTAAATGTTATTTTACTCTGGAAACTCTGGAACTCTTTTCCAAAGAGTTTAAAGTGCATCTTTCTTTTTTTTTTTTTTATAATGGCAGAAAATCATTCCCTGAGATGAGGCAGTAAGTGTTAGGTGTCTTGAGTTGACATAAACCAGGAAGTATTTTTTTTAAAGGGAGGGGGAGGGGATAAAACGCTCCTTCACAAACACTGCATGATTTTGCAATCATGTGACCTCTGACGTCACAGTAGGTGAAGTCATGTGATCTCCACAGTTGACCAATGCTAAAACAAAAACCGATAAAAGCCGAGATTACAGCCGAATAGCAGCTAGACATCATCTTTCTTAACATCCGTCTTCTTTCTGAACCTCACATCTACAGCTGAGGCTTAACTCTCCCGGCCAGCACCTTCTTGATCACTGCCAGAAACATCCTCTTCTCCTTCGACTGACTCCTGGGTCCTGGCAACATTAGCTTTGCTTTAGCTTAGCTTTAGCCTGCGCAGCTGCTGGAGCTTCTGCAAGGTTTCAGTGTTTATTTCTCGCTGTTCCTCTCAACACGTCGAGCTCAAAGCCGGAGGCGGGACTCATAAACGCCTGTACACAGGAACCATGGTAAAAATGCTTTGCACTGGCCGTCCCATTGCTTTCCTACGGAGAGAGCAGTGGTGCCGACTCATGGAGACCGGGGAGAGATGACTCACTCTGTCCGCAACCCACAGCTCAGCTGCCACGTCAGATCTGGACACTGTGTTTTCTCCAGTGCTTTTTCAGCACGAAAACCTGGGAAAAGCGAGGATTTCCGACCGCAGAGTAACTAGAAAAGGGAGAAAACTCTCGTCCCTCCAGACTGAGTTCATGTTTGGTTTCCAGGACGTCTTCCTTCCAGGCTCCTCGGTCACTTTCAGCGGCTCGCACTGACTTTTCCCTCACATTTTGTCTCCGAAAATATGTAAAAGCGCTTTGTATGAGCCGTGAGATGGTGTTGCTGTTAGAAGAGACATCTGTGGACAGAGTCAAAGGGAAAATGTGCCGCTGTTGTGTTTTGTTGAGGTGTAACGGAGCCGGTTGTCGGTGGGAGTAAACACATGGACGCGGTTGCTGTTCGGCATACATTCATGTCCCAGATGATCTGCTGGAGTGGAGTCTGTCTCCTCTAAATGAAGATTCATCAACAACTGTCGCTTAAACACACTTAAAAACCTCAACAAATACATAATGATAGTTGTAAGAATTAAATAAAATAAATCATATAAACAGGAGCAGATTTTTTAAACAGTCAAAAGATGTGAATGTAAATGTGTGACACCAAGCATCTTGTATTTTGTACACATGATCTAAAAGTGAAAACTAATCAAGAGGTGTCTTACAAAATATTTTTTTTTTCAATGTTTTTTTTCACATTTTCATGTCTCTTAATATAGCTGTGGGCTTCAGCATTAAAGCTGTGATGAATGTATTCAAAGTCGCCTCCTCCTGCTGTGATCCATGTTTTATCAGTTGAGTCGGGAGCGTTCGCCTACGCCTTCGACACTTCCGGTCTGTTGCTGGGGGCGCTATTTTCAGACGGAGTGGCAGGAAAACTCCGTTGTACTAGTATTTGTACTTTTTTACATTGGCAATTTTCAGTGTGGACCTTATATACAACAACCGCTTCTACATATGTTTAAAATGAAAGTTGGCCTTTAAGATGTGTGTCTGTGGACACTTTTTAAAAGCAGTAAAACTTATTTATTCAAACTAGCTTTTTAAAATTTCTTTCAATTTGTATCATAATTTGTCTTAATTTACTCTGCTCTTAAAACTGTTCTTAAACAGTTGTATTAATCGTAAAATTTTATGATAAGATACAATATGGTACGCCATTATGCCAGACTCGTCTAAAATTTGTACACCCCTGATACATACAGTGTAAAACGTACTTTGAAAGACAGGAGTGTAACTGTCAAGCTCGCAGGCGAAGGATGATGGGACGTTATGATCTGCAACAGGGAGGGGTTGAAGCTTGCACACTCAGAGGCTGGGGATCGAGTCCAACCCTGAAATGAAGAAACAGGCATGGTGAGGTGGAGAGGTCACTGTTATTACAGTAGATAGCCGTAAATGGGATGTGGCATACTTCCGTTGCTTGTTGAACACTGCAGAGGGCACTGAGGACCGAACAGGAGAACAGTGGCTGGCCTTTGATTGACAAGGCTGCAAGCTTTAACAAATGTAGTAGACTGCTGTAAAATGAAGGAAAAACAAGAGAGGGTTTAAACAGCGAGAGCCAGGGGTCAAATGTGCTCAGTGGAATGTCAACGAAGAGCAGAACGCTTGCTTGAAGCCTCATCAAGACCCGCAGAGTCATTACTGCAATATTGATGTCTAAGCAATGAGATAAGTTACTAGAAACAGAGGCAACACAGATCCCCTCTGTGCCATCTTGTTGCCAGTGTCTGTAGTTTGATTTCCCATCAGAGAAATTACACTCATTTTGCATATTTTTTGCATTCTGGTGGCCTATCTTCTTCCATCCCTCTGACTGTGCCGGTGGCAGCAGGTGACAGCTATAGATCAGATTTGAATCTGAAAATGCCAGCATGTGAGCATGCAGAGAAGACGGTATTAAGACAGTTACACAGGAGAGGGGGAAAAATGCAATTCTCTCTATGTGACCTTGTGAACAGAACTGACACGAGAAAGACGACAGGCAAGATTGAAGAGATAGATTTAAAAAGATAATGGTGATAAGATTACGAAAGGGGCACTCAAGGGCTGTCTTCTAGACAATATGCAGCTCCAGAAAACCCTGAGATGAAACCAACAATTAAAAGATACAATCAACCCCATATTAGGCATTTGATGAATAAGACTTACTGTAGGATAGATATTCAACAGATGTGAAAAGAGTATAGTTCATGAAGTGTACAGATATTTCTATTATTATGTTTAACTTAGAGTGATAAGAGTGATTTTTAAATAAAGGTAACAAAATGCAGGTCTGGGGAAAGAATAGAAATAAAAGACCACTGCTCAGATCACTGTTGGGTAACTTTTTGCCACTCTTTCTGCAAAAAAAACAAACTGCTCACCTTTGCTCAATGGTTTGTGGCCATCGATCTTCCTTTTGAAGTCATTCCAGAGGTTTTCAATAGGGTTCATATCTGGAGGTTGAGGTGGCCATGGCAGGTTTTGATGTGGTGATTCTCCATTGAGACCTTGATTCCCTCCTGGCTGTGTGGCATGGAGGATTGTCCTGTTGTAACCCTCTGAGATTGGGAGCATAGTCTTAGGAGGTAAATATTCTCAAGAGTAATTTTGTATGTGGCTTTGTTCATGAATCCTTCACAAAGACACATCTGCCTGATTCCAGCCGAGCTGAAGGCCCTGATCATCACTGCTCCTCTATATTTTACAGTCAAGGTGGACACTGAAGTTTTAGGCCTCTTTACTGTAGGTCTCCAACTAACCCAGTAGTTCCCAACATATTGCCATGGAATATTCCTACAAAAATCCCATGGACCCCCTTTGTTGAAACCATACTTTGTTTTATGCTCTCATTAGCTAGATTCTTACCAGAAATGATGCATCATGACTTATTTTTTTTTCTCCTGCCTTTATAAAACAGGATGCAACAAAACCAATATATATATATATATATATATATATATATATATATATATATAAACTGAAGCTACTACACTTCAATTCATCTTTTTGTGCAGATGGCCTGAATTTTAATCACATTGGCTCTAAACATTCAAAGCTTTGGAGACCCTTCTTTGCAGACCCTTTGGGTGGGGTCCAGGACTCCAGGTTGGGAAACACTGATCTAACCCAAAAACCCACTAGTTTTGGGGGTAAAGTCAAATTTGGAATCGGAGCACACAACCTTCCTCCAGTCTTCTACTGTCCTGTTCCTGTGGTCTTTTTTTAAACCTCAACTTGAGGTCTTACCATTAAATAATTAACATTATTTAGTTAACACAGCATTTACACAGATAGTCTTGTGTTATAACTGATTTGCCTTGGGTGTTCTGTGGAGTGGATACAATTGTTATTAATGACAAGCTAGCAGATTCCTATTGACTTACGCTAGCATTAGCATCGGGGACAACTGGTAACAAGAATATGAGATAAAATAAGATGAAACTGTCTCCAGTGATAAGTAGGACCCTGGCTTACTCGAATATGAGGCCCTATGTCAAAAACCCTGAACTTCCCCTTTAAGGTGAGTTTAGCATGACTCCAGTCCTGCAGGTAGGAGTCTGTTTCCAGCTGTTCTGGCTGTGCACATCACCCCACATGCATGTGTTTGATGTCAGCTTGTGGATCTTGAGGGATGAGTTTGCTTCTGCCAGACTGGAGCTTTGTTGTACTCATAAAGCAGAGCAAGATGTGCCTGTGTAAGAACTCAATTTTGGGGAGTAAAACTCAGAAATGCTGATTTTAGAATAGCAGTGGCATCCTTTTTTTTTCCCCCAGAACTGTATCTCAAATTAACATGGATTATCTGTCCAGAAAAAAAAGACATACACTATGTGTATGAGCCACTGTGAAGAATTTATGTTGTGTATGTACTGTAAGTCCATCTGGATCAGTGAATATATTCTCTAAATTCAAGGCAATACTTCATTTTTCTCTAAAGGGATTTCAAATACAAAAGGTTTATACATATATATATTCACACACAGACACTATGATGATGAATACATATACAGTATTCATCAAGCTGCATATTTATTTTATGAATGAGGAGTGATGATGTAGGGTGCTGGGCAACGAAAAAATGGCATCCCAGTTTGCAGTACATAAACTTGGCACCAAAAGTAAGGAAATCTTTTTTGTTGTTAACTTTCCCCTTTAATAATAGTTTGGTTGGTGTTGGTGTTGGATCATACATTGTTGGGAAGCTTGGCCAGTCACTTTAATGTTGAGGTTAAACCTGTCAGGATTCTGCAATTGTAATGAGAAATGAGTACAAAGTAAATATGCAGGTAGTACCTCCCAAAAATGTGCCAAAATCCCCTGCAATATTCATCTGTTGGTATTCAGTCTTGGTTTGAGATTCAGGAGCTGCCAGGTTTGTGCCAGACCTAGGTGTATGACTGGCACCTGACTGGCAGCTGACTGATAGACAGACGTATCAGAATGACATTTTAGAGATAGTGGCAATCCAATATCCCCCAAATCTGGGTACCTTTCCTACCAGGAAGACAGTAACCAACCCCCCACCCCTCCTCTCCAGAGCCAGTTTCATCACGGTCTACCCCTTGACTTTAGAAGTGGATGCTGAACACTTGTGGGATCTGCTTGGGCATGCTGTACAGTATGTGCTACAGTGACCAACACAACCATGCAGGTTGACCAACATGAGGATAAGGTGCCATGCTATGGTTACATATGGATCGTCAACATACATAAATACAGCTTAAAAATTACCAGCATTTTTGTTTTCCCTTATTACTGTGAGAGTGAGTGCAGTCTATTGAAAGAGACCTGATTGAAATAAGTGAGTAACTAGAAAAGCACCCGGAGAGGGCAGACCTCCACCAAGCAGCTCGACTCCTTTTATTTTTGTCTGCTCTGGATCATAGTATCCTGAATTTTCTCTGGATCTGGATCTGGATCAACTTTGGAAACATTACAGAACTTATTGAGATCCTTTCTTGTAAATTTTTACCAGACATCAAACCATTTGTATGGAGTTATATGGAAAAATTCTAAAATTTGGCCTTTTCAGGTGATGTTCATGTAAGACTGTTAAGGCGTTGGTAAGGAGGTTTGATGTTCACCATGGGGTGTCGGTTAGAACACACAGGACTCACTTGTACAGTTAACTGTCTTTACTGGTCACTCTTAATCACAACAGCACAGTAATGCAACAAACGACAGGCTTACAGGTGAGGAATTCCAGGCTAGTTTATGTGAATGCCTGGATGGAAATGAGTGTGGTCTATAAACACAGAAAAACAAAGCCATGAGGAACATTCGTTCGGCAAGTAAACACATTCAAGGCATTAATTATTTCTAATTAATCCCTTACAGTTAGGACTAAACATGTGTTCAAGGCTAACAGTTACAGTAACTGGCATGTCACAAGTCAGCTAGCTTAATAGCATAAAAAGGCACATGGTGAATGGAGGAACACTTCTGAATAAGCAAATCAGCTAAATAACATTGAAGGCTAAATAAACATCCTGTTCAGGCAGAAGTACAATGTTACTTACAGTTCTTCACAGACGCACACACAGTTCACCATATTCAACTGGCTAGAAGTCTGTCCAACAGTCTTCTCTCCTCATGCTCACTGCTGCTCATAAGTTTCATTTCTGCATCCTGACATCATGCGCTCAGTAGCACAGCTGCATACTTCTGCCAGAAGGGGGCACTCACGCCTCATCAACAGCCTTTCCAACATGGCCGATCTCACAATGATAAAGAATCCTTCAAAACATTCCTGGATCCAGAAGGTGATCCGGATCATCGCCAAATTTTAATGGGTTTGTCCTTGAGCGGAGGCACAGGCCTTGGGCTCAGGTCAATCCATCCAGTACTTTTTCCTTAAAGTTGCTGACAGACAGACGGACAAACCAGTGCTACCGAAAACATTACCTCCTTGGCGGAGGTAATTAACAGATGTGTGCAGAGCTTATCTGAGTCTGACTTAAGTGTGTTGCAGGAGGGAGACTTTGAAAACCTGCAGGACTTGGAGGTCTGGCCCTCCAAGACCTATTGAGAATTCCTTGTCTAGTTCATATCTCAATCCGTTTTTGCTCCCCATAACAGATAACATACCTGTCTATTGCATGTTAAATATTTAACTTTTTCTAAGTTTCAATATTAATCCACTTTTTCATTTCTGTTTCCATGCTGGTGCAGTGGGCAAGTAAGTGTTATGACACAGGCGTCCTTCTTTATCTTTAACAATCTCCTGAAGCCTCACTACTTACTTTAACCTTCTGAACCCAACCTGCCTCCACATTGTCAATTCAATGCTTAAGGCACATGTCAGGGTTTCTTATTGTACTGAAGCTTGAATATTAATCCTTCCTAGTAAGTTGCTTTGGATGAAAAATGTCAGCTAAATGTAAAATGGAACGATAGAAGCAACAAAGACTCTAATGCCTCCTGCTATTTCATCCACATGAGCCAATCTGACAGAAACATTGTTTGAAAATGTTAGCAAGTTGTTGGAGCTTTAGAGAAAAGTTTTCAAGCAAAGTTTGGAAACCACAGCAGTCTGCAAGTATATATGAATAAACCAAAACAAGCAAAATTGTTTCCCGATGCTTTCCTCCTTTCAATTTTCTTTGTGACAGTGGTGTCTGTGCATTGTTTGTCATCAGTGGTCACCTCATTTAATGGTGCCTGTCAGATGGGCCTATCAGAAAAGGCAGTATCCTGCAAGTCTGCACAGGCTGGTTTTCATCCACTGTCAATGCAGCTTTTAAACAGACAAGACTAATCAAGATGCAGTGAAAAGTGCCTCAGCTTATTTGACCAGACTGATTATCTGTTGGTAAAAGTGGAAAAATGCTCAAAAGCTGCAAAATGTACTGTCAAAAATGTATTCAGTCTATCTTTAATATCTGAAAAGAGCCTTGTGTGGGAAGTGAAAATCACAAAATAACATTGCCATCAATCACAAAGAAACAATGGGGAACTTGTAACTTGTCAGTTTTTGGAGCCATTTTTAAAGACTTTTTCATCTGTTCTCACTGTTGCTGTAGGAAGATTGATCATCTCCTGTTTCAAGGTCTAGTTAGTTCCCCTTAGCTAAATGCTGCATCATATTTTCTCCCATTGTCTGCTTGTAGCTGCCAGGTAGAATCAGTTTATCTTATGGTGATGACACCTTTTTCAAATTAAGAACCTCCTGTCCTTGAACATTGGTTGTACCACAGACCTATTAAACACTTCATGGTTCCTGCCAGAAGGCCTTTTATACTATAAATATTTGAAAACTTTTTAGTTTTAGTTTTTCCATCTTTTGACGTTGTTACTCCCCTACTGTGTTCAATTTGCCGTACAAAATCATGATGATTCAGATTAAGGGTACAACTTAGTTTGTAAACATTGATCATGATACTTTCTTTTTGTTTATAATTCAGAGACTTTACATAAGGAAAAAGTATTTTTACTTTATAGTAAAAACTGTCGATTGACTGCCAATGAAAAGACAGCACAGAGACAATAACAAGGAAAACAAAACACTGCACAACAAATACAAAAGAGTCGGGAGGAAAAATACAACTGAAATGTGACTTATTTTCATGTTGTGTTCATCTGTTTTGTTTTTATGCATTTATTTTTGCATCCTGTGTCCCACACTAAGACTTAGGGCAAATGTAGTGTCTACAAAACACCCAAAGTGATGAAGTACAAAATGTAATGTGTATGAATTGGCAATGTTCTTGCTTTTCTGTAACCACTCAAGTATATGTGGAGCCAACTCTTTAAGTACAGCATGCCACATACAGTAAAATTCATCAAAGGTACTCAGTGTTTGAAAAAAGGATGTTTAATCAGAATTTTTGCATTTGTCCACAACAGGTCCATTTTTGTCTTAATGATAAGCATAATTTTACTTTAAAATTAATGTCAGACTTCAGTAAAGAAGCAGAAAAATTTCAGTTTTAACATTTTTAATTATAAACCTTCTTGTTTTGAAGAATAAGAGTTTGATTTTTGCATTTCCTGTGGGTGTACTACCTTGTTTGCCTTTGTTTAGTAATTAAAGGTTTTTCATTTCCTTCAACTCACTTCTTATAGATTGATCTCTTGCACCCCCTGTTACTGCCCATTGTTTCGATTTCTTTTGTTTATTTTCTGTTTTATTATTTTATTAATCCTTTATTTAACCAGATTAAAAAGAGAAAAACATTGAGATCAAGAACTCTTTCACAAGGGCGACCTGGCCAACAAAGGCAGCAGCACACGTCATTATAAACAAAGCAAATAGACAGAAATACTAAACTTAAAAATGAAAAATTTAAAATAACAAATAAAATGATAAAGGGCAATAATTGTAACAATAATTTGATTGAAGACTTATTGCTTTGAGTTTTTTTTTCCCCGACACCTTGCTGTCTTCTGTGGTTGACTTCATGTTTCCCTTTGACAACATTTATCTTGTTTGTACTTGCACCAAATTTTAGGCACAGCTGACTGGGAACAACCAATATCGTTTGCAACACTGTGTTGAACTACCTTACCAAGGGACTTTTATTATCCATTCCATTGTTTCCAGTGACGGCTGGGAACCTTTGGGGCTGTGTTTCCTGTCAATCACCCTGTCAAACAGCTTACTGGTCTGCAAGCACTCCCTTAACTGCACGGTAATTTGCATATTTACAAGTGAACAAGTATTTGTTTTAAAAAATCATTACAAAGCGATGCCATAATTCTATCACACAAAGCCTCCTTTTTGTCAGACAGTAATTTAAGGTCTATGGGCTTTTAGCTTGACATCTTTTGGCTATTTTCTGCGAAGTTCCTCAGGTAGGTCATATGATGTGGCAGACCCCCCCACAACAGTGAGTGACTATATAAAAGCTCACTATTACAGTAGGTGATAGGATTTGAACTAGGTGTGGTTGAGGCATGGCTCTGCTCCTGAACTTAAGTTAACTCATTAACTTTATAACTTTCTGTATTCAATTCGTAATTCTACATTTCACATGGTTGTTTGTGAAAATCCCAGAAGACCAGCGGTGTCTGATATACTACAATCAGCCCGTCTAGCACCAGCAAACATGCCACGTTCAAAGTAAGTTAAATACTCTTCCTTATCCATTCTGATGGTTGGTTTGAACTTAAGCAAGTCCTCTTGACCTGGTCTGCAATCCTAACTATATTGAGTTTCTGCCACATGATTGGCTGATTAGATACGTCTGTCAACAAGCTAAATGTATAGGTGTAAGTGACCACTAGATTGCAGGTGTGATTGCTCAAACAGAGTTTTGGAAATCCAGTTTTAACACTTTAATTTGGTTCGACATTTATTAAACCTGTATCTAAATAATGCATTTTCTCATCCCTTCCTTCCAGCTGTTGTTTTGTTGACTGAATTATTTTACATTTTAATTGCTTTAATTATTCATAATTGTCTTCATTATTTGTCTACTTTAGTTACAAGGTCAGCATTGAAATAAATGTAGTGTTTATTCTCACGCAAGTTTATTATGTACAGCAACATTTTCCTTAATTTTCTAACTCCACCATACCTTGGTGTATTACTGACTTCAGATAAAGTATCATGAATAATTGGATCCACGCTGCAGTGCAACAAAACACAACACAAGAACAACCTCAATTGCAGGATGGAGAAGCAAACAGAATAAGTGATGATGTTGACGAGACCTCTCCAGAGACAAAGCATCAGTAAATCAATCTCTTAAAAAAAACAAATGTTAAATGAGTGTCAATAGCATTGTCAGCAAAACAAGCCATCATGAAGTTATTTTATACGTCCTGCCTTCATATCTTTCATCTCCTCTTTAAATTACAAACAAATACATTTCAGACAAAAGCAACTGAGTAATTTTGAAAAGAAAAAAAACTGAGTTATGATTCAAAATGCATTTACAGAAGATGGTTGGAAGAGAAATGAGCAAGCTTGAGGTGCAGACAGTTTTAAAACTCACTGTCGCTCTGTAATGATAAAGAATAGTGATACTATGGTAAAGCATTGGCTCTTTCTCGCTGTGCATACAGTACACTCAGATCAACTATTTGTCAGACCTCGCTTTGTAGCCATTTTGACATTTTCTCATTCCCGCAGTATTTTTTCCTGCTCAACGACCGCTGTAGCACCCATTTTTCAGTGGTAGAATTATGCTGAGCCCAGTGTGAAAGTAATGAAGTAACTGAAAAGCAATAAGCGGCTCACAAGGAGGGTACTTACAAAATTAATTAAAGCCAAAAGACAGAATATGTGAAGGCTGTCTGGAAGAGCCCATTTGAAGGACCAAACCGTGTAGAACAAGACATGGCTAGATGAAAATCTTAATGAAAAAGACTTATTGCAAGAAGATGAGTATGATATCCTGTTGAGAAGGAAAGCTACTGTTTCCCAACATTTTATCAAGAGTTATTGAGTTATAGAGATGCAAGCAACATATTCCTTTTCAATTTGCTCTTTTTTTTTAATTGTAATTTTACTTTTAAAAGTGATTCTACAACCCAAATTCCAATCAAGTTGAGATAAAATATAAACAAAAACAGAAATAGAACATATCAGACGATGAAACTATGATATTTAACCATGTCATGGAAAATATGAGTTTATTTTGAAGCAGATGAAAGTTGGAAGAGGATCTATAGTACCCCCCTTAAAAATAAAATAATAATAATAAAAAAAACAACTCTAGAAACAGCTGGGAAGTGAAACCAGTTGCTGTAGTTTTAGGACAGAAGTTGTGTCTTATAGTTCTTTAATGGCGGATCTTTTTTTTTCGCAACGCACCAAGTGTTTTCTCTTCTCCCAAAGTCTAGATTGCAAACAGGCCAGTTCAACACCCCGACTTTTGTCCTTCGAAGTAATAATGTTGTGATGAATGCACTGGATCACAAGGTAGAATTTCAAATGATAGAAAATTCTAAATCTAAAATGATAAAGTTATACGGTTCTCATGGAAAAATACAGATTGGAGAGTTTTGCACCTGCCAATCACATTTTTTTAAAGGAGCCCTATCATGAAAAATGGACTTTTAAGAGCTTTTCAGCATGTCAGTGTGTTATTTCCTCATTAAGAAATGATTTAAATCGTTATTTTTCTTCATTCATGCATATTTGAGTAATCTACATGAATATTTAAACCAAGCGCTACCTCCCTGCAAACGGCTGACTACCCACCCCATTACATATGAACGTGGCACCAATCACGAAAGTCCAAATGCGCACGCTCAGTATCGTAGCAAGACGCCCTCTGTTGCACAAAAACTCAGAGAATCCTATACACACTCTCTGAGGAAGAAACTAACACCTGCAGGAAGATTTCCTCAGAGAGAAGCAGCCATCAGCTAACAGACGTTTGATCCAGATTCAGGAGAATTTTCTTCCTTTTTTTTTTTCTTTTTTTTTAAGCTCTAGAGGACAGCAAGTTGGGAAAAATGCAGTTACGTTCAGCGTGGTTATGTTCAGCGTGGGAGTGTGTTTGTTGTACTGGATGAATCGACTTGCCAGAAGTGGTTGGATTATAACTTCAGGAGCAGGGAAAAAAAACTCAACTTTGTGTGTGAACTTCACTCCTGACAACTTCATGAATCTCGGGCTGTAAAGTGTTTTTTTCTCTGGCATTACTTCTGAAACCTGACGCAGTTCCTACTATAAAAACCCGCATGGACAGACAACAACACTGGTGAGTCAACACATCTCTCAGCTCAATGCTAACTGTTAGGCTATGATTTGTTCGCTAATTTACTTACTTGTCAGGGGTCTCTGTGGTACTTCTGTGGTACTGCGTGTACTTCAAACTCCATATCAGACTCTGGGTCGAGCGCATACAGCTCCATAACAGGCTGCTCCGTTTGATCCCGTTGATCGGAGTCCGATTATCCATCAATGTTTACAAGATCCATGTGAGTGCTGCTTAGCTCAGCGCTAACTGTTAGCCTATGATTTGTTCGCTAAATTACTTGCTTGTCAGGGGTCTCTGTGGTACTTCTGTGGTACTGCGTATACTTCAAACTCCATATCAGACTCTGGGTCGAGCGCATACAGCTCCATAACAGGCTGGTCTGTTTTATCCCGTCGATCGGAGTAATTATCCATCAATGTTTACTACTAACATCCACATGAGAGCTGCCGGTGCCGGTGCTACAGACAATTCTGTGACCCTTCAGAATAAGTGTCTCTTCCGGGGCGACGTCATGAAATGGGCGTAAAACATGCTGCAATTGGTCGAGAGCTCCGCGGTTCAGTACAGTCAGCCATCTCACTTCCGTGTTGGAAATTAGATGCATCGAAAAACTAATATTTAACACCAAATTCGTTTCTATAGTAACGATGGGAACATATCTAGCTTATAAATGCCTGTATTTGACTTTAGGAACATTTGAAAAGCATGATACAGCTCCTTTAAGTCATTTTATTAAAAAAACCAAAAAAACAACTTTTTAAAGTTTTTCACTTGCTATTCTTACTTGGGGAGTAACAATTTTGTGAACAACGATTTGATTCATATCATGATTCATGGTTTCCGATTCGAATTCATGGATGATATTGGTTCATTTAGAATGATACAATCCAATCTATTCAGTGAATTGAAATCGAATCAGAAACCATGAATCGTGATATGAATCGCATCGTTGTTAAACTGAATTGTTCCACCCCTAATGGTTACTCATCAAAAACATCCTCAAAGTGCTCTTTTGCGTCATCAAGTCATGTCTAAATATTGGCTAAATCTCTTAAACCCTCCTAACCCTGTAAAACACTTAGCCTACTTCCAAGGTTATGTCAAAAATCTTGGCTACCTCTTCCAAGAATCGTTAACATGCCCACACTCTCTGAGGAGGAGGCAAACAGCCTTTCTAAAGTTAGTAGAAGTTTTTCTCTGAGACAGGAAGCCATCAGCTAACATGAGTTTTTCCTTGAAATTCAATAGACAACCTTTTTTTTCTTGTACATTTTTTAGCTGTAGGGGCAAGTTGGAAAACAGGGGTAACATTGGGATTGGGCCTTAATGTGGCAAGATACCAAAGAGGGCCCAGGGAGGATTTGATCCCCAGACTCCCAGGTGAGTCACACACAATAACCGGTCAGCCAAAGATATATCCCTGTGGCCAAGTAGCCAGGGCACCTGATCCATCTGAGGCATAGTGACAGGACCACACGCGGTCGCATGATTTTTTTTTTTTTTTTTTAGATTTCCAACACGCAAGTGAAATGCCCAACTCAAGTTTCAGAGGTAATCCCAGAGGTACTGTCTGAGATTTATAAAGCTGTTAGGACTGAAGTGAAGTTCACACACAATGTTGAGGGTTTTTTCTGTGCCCCTGAAGACAAAATCTAACCACATCTGATGAGTAGATCCATCTTTCCATAAAACAGATAAACTTCCATGCCAAACGCAACCACATCTTTTCAACCTCTAGCCCTCACCCACTACCAAATTGAAGCCACAAGGGGTGGAGCTCTGTAATCTTCCCTATGAATTGTGACACCACTTGCTGCATTTACGTTCAAGCACGTAAGCGGCTGCGTGGTGACATTTGCACATACGTCTCACCATAACACACTCGGCAACAGTTGTGGCCATTTTTCTTTCTTTTTTTTTCCATCACTCATCGTGCTTTGGTTAATAAGCAAAACAACCACACAGAGAAGTCACCACTGACAACTGTTGTCTGTTGTAAACTGCCGAAAAGACTTTGCAAGCTTTTCGGCAGTATTTTAGCCTAGCTAGCATTTGGCTAGCGTTGCAAACAAATATGTAATCTCTACATAGTACATTTGTGAGTTTTCTTCTCCGAGTCCTGTTGGTCTCCGGAGGTTGCAATTGTTCCCTTTTCTCTGGCCCTTCCTCAGCAAGTCAGCTTCCAACATCCTTGGTTTGAAGGGCTAGATTCATACCCACTACCCCTCATTATGTCCACTACCCCTACATGCAATAAGGAAATGAGACAGCACTACCTTCACAGGAACGCAGAAAATTTAGGGGTAGGGCTAAAAAGTAGGGCTAGTGGGGACGCACCCTAACACCAAGTTATCCACAGTGGCGAAGATGACATACTTAGCATATCTATGCCTGTGGTTGCTTTTGGAACATGCTTTTTTTACTCAAGGGAGCAAGCTCAGATTAAAAATGTATAATATTTGGAGCTTTACTTGTTTAATGACAGAGGTGTGGCAGGCCAAGAAGCCAAAGAGTATTGTGAAATGAGTAAACATTTGATTTGCTGTTTCCACACCTAATAGCTTGTTAGAATCAGTAGGATTGGAGAATTGCTTTATTTTAGGGTTGCAACCTTCAGCTGGTCCAAGTTTGCTTCCACAATTGCACTTTCTCAGAAGAATTGAACCTTTTGAATAATGTATTTCCATCCTTGCCTGGGGCAGTGGTGCATCAAGAATTACTGAAGGAGAAGACAAGACAAACAAACATAATAAGTCATCATCTACTTGTTTATGCAGGGCAACTTCTTTTTCCACCACATAAGTTTGATCCACTTCCTGCCTTTAATTCACTTGAAGAGAACTGAAATTTATGATTTTAGGCGGACTTAAGTTTGCCTCTCTGATGCGCATCGGAGTTTGGTTGCACATTCACACCTCCCAAAAATTTTGAGCAAACAAGCTATAGTCAGATTATATAGGGCTGGTATGAATGCACCTTTACTTTGAGGTTTTTGTCCCCCACAATTGCCTAAAATACACTAATTACTTTGCAACCTACTTTTTAAAATGTCTTTCTTAATGTATTCCTTCCATCTTCCCTCATGATACAGAAATAACCAAGTGCCTGGATGCATGAACTGAGCTCATGTTGCATGTACCCGCAACCAAACTAACACATTTAGTTAATATAGCCTCTTCTCCTCTGTTCCGGCTCATTTGTTTTCTCCCCTCTTTCCCTTTCTCTAACTCTTCCCCTCATTTTCCCTGTGGAGCGGAGGTCTAAGGAGACATTGGGAGAAGGAGATTAGTGTCTGTTTGGTTCATTTCAGTGCCTCCAAAGAATCCCAGGCTAATCCTGGCCTCAGCTGCATGGATGCTTCTGATCTGTTTGCACTCAGAGTCTCTGACAGTGGGGCGCAATTGTGCCACAGAGATTCTTCTGAAAAAGACAAATAAGAGGCTTTGTCCTCACACACAGTGCTGATTTCTTCTCAATCCAGGTGTCCATGTTGCTTTATTTTTCTGAGGTTTAAGCCAGTTTGACTTTAGGGGACTGAAAGTTCAGGAGCAAAACAGTGAAATATAGACAAATACTGCAGATACAGTCGGTCAGAGCGTTGTTCTACTTTTTAAAAATGATTTTCTGTATCGATGTACCAGATGGTGTCATTAGAAATTGGAAAAGAGCAGTCTTCTTTTTAAACATATTTTGTAGCTGAATAAACCATCTATCAATTAGATCATCAAATAACTGCCAACACAAATTTGTAGCCTCAATAAAACTCAGAGGAAAAGGTTTAAAGCTATTTGAGGGTTTCTGAAGCATATATTTGACAGAATAGGTGAGTTTTGACTGTATCAAGTGCTTCAGTTTTAGAATAGCTTACTCTGACACTGGAACCAGTATGAGCTGAGATATGCAAGTATTACTTGAGTTTAGTCTGTTGTTGTCTGAGCTGGGTTTGCTGTGTGTGCTAGTATGAGCTCTCAGGATATCTACTGTAATGTGCTTTAAGGGTTAGTAAATACTACTAATCTCATGAGGCAGACCAAGGAAGAGAGGGATGGAGTGTACAGTAGCTGGTTGGTCATTTCATGCACCAAAACTTATGAATTGCTGTGTTTACATGAGAAAATCTGTTTAATCTGATTTAAATAATTTGGGATTGAGATTCATACTGTTTACACGGGCAGCAAAGGAATCTAAAAAGTTTAGTGTTTACATGCTGCAAAACATTTTTATTTATTTATTTTCATCAGAATTAAACTCTTTTGGCATGTCAAACGTGAGAAAGAAGGAAAAAATATCTGGTTGCTAAACTTTTTCCTTTTTACAAAGCATATAAATTGACTTCTGTTGTTGTTTAGCAAGCAATAACTAAAAGTGGACTTTTCCAGCTCGGTTTACTTTGTGCCCCATCCAGGAAGCATGAAACTCAGTGTTTTCCTCACTGACTTAAATGATGGATCAATGTAAAAATATTTTGTCAACAGTCCTTTACCCATCCTAACCGGTTAGGTTTTGTTGCTGCTACACTCCTACAACTTTAATTTCCCTCCCCCACCCTTTGGGTTTAAACATGCACAGAAAGAACAAGTTTATTACAGCTAGAGAGAAATAAACTGGTTAAGTTGCAATCTGATTAAAAGTGGTCAATGTCAACAAAGCTAATGTAAAATAGTTGTTTTAGTTCAGGGTGTAAAATAGATTGTCTGTTCTATAAGAACATCACACATTTCATTAAGACCTAATAAGAAGATGATTTTTGAGTCTCCATTTGTTACTGACAGGAAAAGTACTAAAAGGTTTTACTAGCAAAAGTATGAAGATGACATTTATGCCCTCCCATGAAAACTTACTGCCCCCTGTGACTTATTATTTTAGTATGATTCATTATGAATGCTGTGATATAAATTCATTTCATTAGAATTTCATCTGTGCAACAAATACGGCAGCTATTCATGTTGGCAACAATTTATGATTACGTTCATATCTCTATTGCTTATTTCTGAATCAATTATCTAAGAAAATTATCTTTGGGGTCAGACTACAGTAGGTACGTGTTTGCCGTGTCCATACATCCAAATTGATTAAATGTTTGAAAGGAAAAGTCACAATTTCACATATGTAAAAAGTGGTGCTATGAATGCGCTATTTGCAGATAAAACATACATTAAACTACAACTAAGAATAGTTTTCAGTTAGGGATTTAAAACCAAGTGACTAAGCCTACCTGTATGTTTTTGTCTATTAAAATAGAAACCACAATAAAACATTGCAACCATTTTTTAATCTACAAATATTTTTAAAACTTATTGTAATAAGTTATTTAACTCAAGCTGTCAGATAAATGGAGTAAAATATTTTTACTCATAAATAAAAGTCCAATAAATTAAAGCACACATACTTTCAATTTGTTATTTTGTGCCATATTGTAAGTCAGTAACAAATGATTTTTACCAAAAGTCAATGTAAATTACTGTTCGGGGATTATTTTTTAGGCTGGACACTACAGGCAAATATGGTAAAAAAAAAAAAAATGTAACTAACTGGTATCACCATGAAACTTTCCTGGTTTATTCCTCACATTAGGGCTATCATTTTTTGCATTGCAAGTTTTCTGAAATTTTCTGTTTAAATGTGCGAATTAGGTGATATATAGCCTAAAATGAGCTAATTCATATACATTTCTAGGAAAAAAAAAATCTAAACACAGGATTAAGCCAGGTTAAAAGTTTCTTTTGAACTTAGTTCACATATAAAGTCAAAAGTTTTTACAGAGGAGATTTTGGATCTCTCTATAGATCATTTCACAATTTAAAATATACTGTTTACAACCAGAGAAAACTCATTTTTTGGCATATTTTTGGGATCAAATGTTCTTTAAATCAGGCTGTGAATGAGATATCAAAAAAACCCTTCTGTAAAAACTTTAAGAATACAGTCAGGAACAAAACTTGAAAGTTTGGTTTCTGTAAGTGCTCCTGAAGAGGAGATTTTTTACCCAGAGTAAGAGAAAAAACTCATTTTGAGAAAACACTTAAAGTTTTGGAATGTAAAATTCTCTCCGTTTTTGTTCTATAACATTATTTACAGACATCAGATCCAATCAGATTCATAAGCTGGAAATATCAAGTTTGCTTGAGATGACATCGTTCAGGAAAGAGACATTTCCAACGATACCGAACATGACGGGTTTCAGAGGAGCACCACGGTGCTGCGCTCCTTTTAAAAACACCAACTTTAGCTGCATCAGTTCAGTCATGTCAAAATTCTCTCCAATTCAATTTTTTGTAGTTCAATTTTAATCGAATCCACAGTTGTCCAATTTAATTATTATGTGAGCCAATTCGTAAAAAAAGAATAAATGCACAGCCATCACAGCAGTGAAAATCTGATGGTAAATAGATGGCTGCTCTGAAACAGCACCAAACTGTCTTTGTCTGTCCAAGCACTTCAAACCCAAGTACAAGAGCCAGGACAGGAAGCTGACTGAGCTGCTGTGCCTTGGCCACAAACTCAAAGCCTGGTGAAATGGATCCTCTTCTCTTTGTAATCTCAGGAATTTAACAAATCCAGCTCATCAGAGTTTACTTTTACCAGCCATGATGGCGATGCTGTTGTTTTCAGCCTGTTTTTATATGCATATCGTTATGACATGAAGTATTACTTGAGAAAATAAGCTACCACTGCAATTTTGAATGGCAATTCAACTGATCTTATTGGCTATGGAGCAAGGATGCAGCAACTAGGGGGTCCAATGGGTCAGTCATGTTTTGTGCAACATTTTTATCTAGGACTGTATTCAAAGCTCTGTATAAGACATCCATGTAAAGGGAATAAACATATTTTCTCCAAAGGGTGAATTTCTTTCATTTATCTAGTCATTCATTTGTACATCCAGCCGTTTATATGGACATTTTCCAGATTGATTCTGCTGAAAGAAAACAATGAGAGCTCAAGAGAACTTTTTCACAGGTATGTTCTGAGTTTCATCCATATTTTATCCTTAGAAGAGGTTTTCATCATGCTAATTCAGGGTTGGTTTCCCTGAAAATATAAACATGAGTGGACACTGAAAAAAAGTCAACAAACATGGAATAATGGAATATCAACAACACCACAGAATCAGTAAGAAATTAACGTCCACAAGTAAGCTTTTTCTCTATGTGTAAACAACTCTACCAGCTTGGAAGTAAGATTATATACAGTATTTGTATTTATATGTGTGTGTACTGTATACTGTATAAGATGGTGAAAGCAAAATTAATGAGTAGATAAAAATTTCTTTAAACACATTTATACACATAACAATTAAACTATATAACATTTGTATTAAATATATAGAATTTTTCTTTTCATTATTGGTGTTTCATGTTCTTCTATGTTTCATTGATAAACCTATAATTTTGTTTTAAGAATGACTTCATTCTAGTTTTACTGTAATTTTTGGGTGGATTTTTGAAGACCCAGCCATCAGCTTCCTGATATCTGCCTTCAGGACTGAGTCACACTCCCAAGCAGTCTATGGATGATGTCATGATTGCCCACAAAAAGACGTCTGCTGGGAACCATAGGCTGTACAACAAAAACCACAAAAACTCCTTCACCACGCATCTTGAATGATAAGTTTCGTACCAGCAGAGGACAGAAACTGTTCATTTTCTGTTATTATTAACTGTTATTTTCCCAATTAAGGTGATTTTGGGGGGTATATTAAAAATTCCCAATTATCCCAACATGCATGTTTTTGGACTGTTGGAGGAAGCTGGACTATGTGGAGAAAACCCCCACTAACTCAGGGACTCTTGTGTGATGACAAGAAAAAACATATCTGGGAAACGGAATAAGAGGGCACCAGAAAAAGCTTTTTATGTTAGCAATAAGATGACAAAGTTGTCAATGGCTTGATGAATCTTGATAAAATGTTGTTAGTAACTCTGACCAGGTCATTTCTCTCACTTGGTAATAGATTGTAATACCAAAATGTTATCTCACTAGTGTTTCAAGTTTAACCATTTAAGTATTGCTTCTATATCATCAACTGTCATATTGTTATTGTTAAAATAAAACAAAACAAAATAAAAAAAAAAACAGACAAAACATTTCATTCACTAACATCTTCCTACAAATCTTTTGAAATTTACATTTTAGTTGTACTTGAAGGTTCTTTTTTTTCAATACCCTCTAACAGATTCAAATTTCAAAGACCAGGCATCTTTCCTCTTAGATTTTGAGAATGCCATCCTCTTATGTTAATCGGACCTCCCAAGGGGCCCTGCTTTGGAGGTAAACACCAAACATGCCCATCAAAGATCGTGAGAGTGGAGGCCCCTGTGCAGAGAATAAGCAGAATGCCAAAAGAATGAATTAATGAAAATAAATAATAATGAAAACATGTAGTGAATCACATTTGTCCTCATCTTTGAAGTGATGTGCTGTATATGGTTGGAAAGCTCACACGGTGAGATCATATAAGAGCAGCATTATGAACAAATAGGTAATTATTTACTCAAGCAGCAAGCCTGCAGTGTGGGGGCATGAGCACATCAGGATGTGCATCCTCATAGTGTACTGGCTCAAAAGGAAAGTGGTACTCTGTAGAATAAATTTCCATCTCTCTTTAAATAATTTCTGCTGTTTGTGAGGCAAATTGCCACCTGCAGAGGCCTACAGATCTGGGCATGAAAAAGTTCCCCTTTCAGCCGACTGCCAGCCACTTACCAGCGACTTGTCTGCTAATTCAATCGCATTTTTTCTTTCTTATTTTTGATAAATATCGATATCGATCGATACAGATTTTTTTTATCGATAATCTTTTTTTCTATATCGTCCAGCCCTATGAGGAACAAACTTCCCGAAAACCGCAGGTTTGATGAGCTACTTCAAGGTTAAAAACCTTTTCATTTACAGTTTCCTTTTATCGAATTAATTCCCTTTAACTGTAACTTTTATTTCTTGCATTTTACGATTCTGTTTTAGTTTTTCTCTTTATTCAATTTCATTTCATGTTTTGGTTTATTTTTAATATACCCTGCTGTAATGGTGGCGATGTTGTGCTTTGCCTGAAAGATGAAGGAGTCGCTTCCTCCCTGAAAGCGAGACATAAAATTCAATCGGTAGTTCGGGGAGTTTCAGATGACTCAGATTTTTATGGAGTTTATGACTGAAGGAAAAACTCTAGTGAGGGAATTCTATAATATGCATGACATCATCTGCAATATCTTGCTGTTCATTTCAAAATGACAACATTTTTCGTAAATAACTTACATTGATTTTTGACAAAAAGTTAAAAAAAAAAACCTGGGCTGTCATTTCATTACTGTATTTTAAAGAACAGCAGAAAACAACACAACTATGATTTTTAAAAAATGCCAACACTTTAATCTTCTTTAGGGGCACTAAAGTAAAATTTTTGTGAATACCACAGTTTTTGTGAAAATTTCATCATTAGGACTTACGGTCGCCCTTAAAATTATTCATACCCTCCAATCAAAGAAAAGGCTAAATACACAGCAGTAATAAAAAAAAAAAACAAGAAACTAAAGAAACTAATAATAGATAATAAATAAAAAGATTACAAAATTACAATTTAGTGATAGAAAATATTGTTTTTGAATATAGAAATAATAAGTAAAAACAAACAAACAAACAAAACCTGTAGAAGTCTTTTTGAACCTTAGAGGAATCATCCAAATTCCCAAGACACTTTTAATAAAGGCAAATCATGACTAATTTGACTAAATAAAATGATCTTTTTAAATGAAAAAACATTAAGTGGATAAGTAGATACTAACAAGATATTGTTGGTATCTGCTGATATCTGTCCATGTGTGTGAATATAAAGACCGAATGGTGTCACACTGACGCTTGCTTTGTCAGATCTGTTTAAGCAGATTTTCAAACCTCTGTTCAGAATTCAGTATAAACTAATGTAAAGACATTTGTATGTAAGCTGCTACAAACATTTGTCCTCTAACATTGGCACATCTGGGAGAGTTTATTTCTCTAAAAATAACAGATATAAAATCAGTTGTACCCCAAAGGTCATTTATTTCACTTGGTGTGATAATGTGTGTACAGTGGCCTTCTTTCACCTTGGTTGTTTCTAATTTCTCCGAGCTGTACAGTACACAGCGGGCATGTGTGTGGGCGAGTGGCTGTATAGGTTTGCACGTGTCAGCAAGAGCATGTTTGCTGCTCTGTAGTCTCTTTTCACTTGTTGGCTCGCCGGGGTTAATAGGATGACCGTGTGGGGAGACTGAGAGGGAAACTGCGTGTCCCACCAATATGTTTTTTGTTTGTTACGTTTTATTTTTCCCCCTTTCAACCTAGAGCTTCTCAAGCTTTTTGATGTATGACCCCCCAAATAACACACTTTGATATTTACGACAGCTCCCAGCACCCACAACTAGCAACTGGTTAATTGTGTGATATTAAACGGGTCGTATTATGGCCTACTTCTAAATCTAGAGTGCCCAAATTCTTTACATTGGAGGACCAAAAATGAATCGGGGTGGTCAATTCAAACCTCCATGAGACCAAAAAATATATATACTGTATATGAGGATTACACTCCTTCTAAAACAGCATCTTTCTGCTTGTATATACTGCTTTAAAATCAATTTCTGTAAAATTTTACCAAACATTAAACTTTCTCTTGTCCGTGTGCCGCTACCTTTCAGTATCTATCTCTGACATTTGACTCCGGCATCTTCTCACTTTTTCTCTGATCATGGGCTTCCAGATCTGAGCTGATAAAAGAACAGCAGCGCCACCTCTCCCCATAATGTAATGCGGTGGTCAGGAGGGGAAGTGCAATAATGAATAAATATTAGAAAAACTTTTCACACTGCTTGGAAAATCATAATTTTCAAAAGAATGACAACTGGCAGCGGGCCAAAAATAATAGTTTGCGGGTCAACTTTGGCCTCTGGGCCCAAAATTCGACCGCCCTGCTTCCCTTTTATTTGTAGTTTTATTGTATTTTAATCAAATGTTTGTTGTAAATTTTACTGGCCTGTTCTTTTATAACTTGTGTAAAGCGTCTTTGAGCTTCTGTAAAAGCGCTTTATAAATAAAATGTATTATTATTATTATTATTATTATTATTAAATGTATGGCTTGAAATGACAAGAATCTTCATTGAAAAGGAGGATAAAGTAGTTTTTGGTGGGTTTTCTTCTTGTAATGCCAGTGTTAAAGTACCTGTATGCAGAAAATCTACTTTTCTCATCAAGATAATGCCACATGTGCATTTTTAAAAAATAGCACAAGTCTTAACTTTGTTTTAACTTTAATTTAGTTGTCAGGCATTAAATTATTTAAAACAGTCAGAATTTTCATAAATAAGGGAGATAAATCTTTTTTTTGTGAACTTGGTTCATTGCTGTCATGAACCTACAGTATATGTCTAAAATCAGCTTCTATAACTGATATGACGGCAAATTCAGATATCTAATATGACATAAATAATAACTTCGTGTGTTAAGACTTTAAAACCTTACATGCTAATTTCAGATGAATATATTGACAGCCCTGATAAAAATCCCAATTTTATTTCACTTTTTTATGTTTTTTATTTGTGTTTTATTTACAATGACCTGGTTACCCCCTGAAATTATCTTGTGACCCCCCCTAGAGGGTCACAACCCTCAGTTTGAGAACCATTGTTTTAACCTAGAGGTTTTTGTTTGGTTTTTGTTCCCTTTTTCCTGCAGAAGTCTGCCTCCTCCACCACTTTAACAAGGACATCCTCAAGAACATTCACACATACACACACGCACGCACGCACATGCACGCACAAACACACTATATAGCACAGCTTTTCCTTCTGTAGCAAACCAACCTGAGACGTAGTTGGAGCCCTAAAGGCTGATGAACAGGCCATAATTCACAGGCTGCTCTTTGACTGGACTGGGACTTCGTTTAATCAGAGAACTGTTGGCAATTTCCAACCATCTACGAACTTTTGCACTTTTTAATGGTCTGGCAGTCAATAAAATTTAAGCTGGCTGGCTTAATTATTTATATTTGACTCTGAGAGAACATGCAACTTTGTAAAAATGTAACATCCAACTGCTCACTCGAGAAACAAGTCAGCTAAAAACCAGCCGTAGAATCTAATTGAAAGTCATATCTTTAATTATCACTAATAAATATCTTACCTCAAGCCCACTTAGCAATCATCAAAAACTTGTGTGCTCACCTTCCATTGTTATTAGGCTCAGCATGCACCACATTCAGTAAAATTGATTGTGCTCTCTCTGTGAGTTCAGCTGTTTCCAGCCTGTTCTCTGCATGATATGGCCATGCATAAACCACCCGTCTCCTCCCCTTATTCCCCACCTTCATGATGCTTCATTGAATTTTGTTTACCTTCTATACATGGTTATTCATTCTGTTAAACCAGCTTGCTCCTGACCAGACTGACATCCTGAATTAATAAAGTAAAGATGTAAAGATGCATAACGCAATTTTCCACGCTGTAATGGGATTGTTTTCTAATTTTCTCCACCCTTTACCTGTGTTACCAAGTTAGTTTTTCTTTAGTTTGGTCAAAAAGGGCCAAATCTAGTGGCGAGGGAATGAGCTGAAGAAAAGAAAAAGGATGAATCTTTGGAAGAAGGAGGACCTAATTGAAAATAAGCTTGTTTTTTTTATCTGATCAACACAAAATCTGATGTTCCTTTTTGCAATACTCTATTCAGTATTGCCTTATCTTATAGAATAATGTTTTTTGTAAGTCACTATATTGAAAACAGAGGTGCATTTCCATCTCAAAATCAATCATATAATAAAACTTATTTTCTTCTTTTATTTAACTTGCAGTGGACAAATATCTTTAATATTTTAAACAGAGGGGTGAACAGAGGGACTAAAATATGATTTTAAAGCCTGATCGTATTGAATACTGTCCTGAAATAAAAATTCAGGGTCTGTGGACACAAAAGCCTCAGAGTAACAAGAAAGTAACATTTAACACATGTTTGATTTCAGCTTCATATTCTCCATTGTCATTGCTTTCCCCTCCATGTTAAAGATAAACTCTTCCCTCATTATGTCTTTCAGCCCAGCCATGTGCAGGCGATAGAGGAAGTGAACTCAGTGTGAACCAGATGGTTTAGTTTTGTGGGTGCACCAGTCCAGCAACTAGACAGGCACATTGTGCAAATGTCTTTCATTGTGTTGTCATCATGTCCAGGAAGAAAAGCTTTGACAAAAAATGGGACATTACAGTATCTCCAATGAGAAAATGCCATTTAATGTGGACTTAAGGGTTTGTAGCCTTGCAAACACTGGAGGGAAGATTTAAACACAAAAAGGGAGACTCTTTGAAATATCACAATACATATAACAGAAATTTTTATGCTATTTTTTCTTGATTATTCCTAACATAAATCAGTGAAGTCAGAAATGTTTGTTTCTCCCATTTTATTTCATCAGTCAGTCCACAACATGTCATCATATCTAATCTTTACTTATTCTGATGTCTTATTTGTCTTCAAGGTTGTTGTGAATACACACTAAATGATAATATGAGTGAGAACGGAGTCAGAAAATACACAGCTATAAGCATACATTGCTCTGCTGCTGCTACAGTATGCATCATGAATTACATCAGATCTGGAGTTTGCTCTTTTACAGCTTGAAAGATGCGCAACATCCAACACTGACATACTCGAAAACCGCCAAAGGACTCAACACATTTCGAAGTAGATACCTAAACATATAAGGTACCTAAACAAATAAAGAGATGTGAGCTTTTTATTCTGATAGGACCAAGTATTTTTTTGCCCAATTTCTTTCCATACATAGAAGAAATTTGCTCTGTCCTTGATAACAATTAGTATTTTATAGATATGAGCTGCAGCCCCCTTCCCCCCCTAAAACATAAAACGTGTCCGTGCTGGAAGCTCAGCTACCAAGTCTGATTTTCTCTAAGTTTCTATTTTTTTATAATGTACTTATTCATGAAAAATACTTCAGTGTTTCTCAGTTTACACTAAGAATAGGTTTTAAGACAACTGACATTTTTGTAAGTATGGCCTTTTTTATGTGTTTAATGTGTCAACCTTAAATCTGTGCTTTGTAGTCACACCAAAAAACACTCGTACAAAAGGCTACCTATCTCTGTTATTACAGTATTTTTAGTGGTTTATCAGCAAATAAATTAAAATTAATCAGCTGGATTGATCGTACCAGCAGTGACACTGGATTGTTTTTTGCTCTTCATCACCTCATGTGGAATATTACGATCTACTGATGAGTGCAATCCATTTTTTCATACATTCATTTTTCATACCGTCTGTATCCAGTTCAGGGTCATGGTGGGCTGGAGCTTATCCCAGCTGCCACTGGGCAAGAGGCCAGTTATAACCCCAACAGGTTGCCGGTCCATCACAGGCACAACACAGAGAAAAATGAGACAAACAGTGCATGCTAACAGGTTCATGTAGAATCACTAATTAACCTAACATGTATGTTTTGGGATTGTGGGAGGAAGCTGGAGAACCTGGAGACCACAACCGTGCCCACCTATTCTTGTTTTCTTTCAGTGAAATCCTGGAAATTGTTTATTTTTTCTGATACACGAGAAAGAATAGAAATCATGGTTCAGATTTTTATTTTTTTTATGTAGCAGTAAAACAAAAGCATACCATGTCCAATCTTTGATAAACTGTCCCAAGCTGAGTGTGGCTGGGTAGCCACTACAAAAGTAATTTAAACACTGAAGACCCGCAACGTAACTTTTAGACCTTAGAAATATGCGTTTCTGGAACACCATCATTCATTACGTGTATTTCTTGGCATTTCATCTCTACCCAGCAGTGTCCCGAGGTTCAGAAACCGCACTATGCAACTTTTCCATCTGTTTGCTAGCATCACATGCTAGCAAACAGATATGAACCAGATATGAGCACAGCGGATGTTTTGATTGAACACACATCATGTCGGATTCGGCAAAGACACGCAAGGAAACATTACAGGAGGGAGAAAGCAGAAGCAAGGACAGAACCAGAGATGAGAAAAGACTGTACACTGCCTGGAATAAGCTCACAGTACAGGTAGGATGTGAGGTGGATGCCAGTTTAGCCATCAATAAGGGGCGCATCACTGAAAAAACTGCTAAAAGTTATGTTATGGGTCTTTAAAGACACACAGCATACTTTTAGACCTTAAAATATCACTGCTGTTGGGTGCAAACCTCCTATGTCCAAAACAGTTATTTTTCAGGAAGCGGCAAAGAACGTGGTTTTGTAAAATCTGGACACAACATAATCAAACTTTGGACTGAGTTTTTTTTTTTTTACATTAAAGTCATATATTTGATTGTATTCATTTATTTATTTACCTTTTAAATATTTTCACCAAATCAAGCTCACATGACGTAGAGGGTTTTTTAATGAAGTGAAACGGAGATAGGAAGTTTCTACCCAACAGAATGATATGCATTTCTGACTCGTTTTGATGACACAGCAACATTTGTTATGCGCAATTTCGGGCCGTCACTGCCCAGAGGCGTCCCGATGCTCAGAAACAGCAGTAGGCTATCTAAGTTTCCCATCTGGGATGGGGCCGTGACGTTGCAGCCAACTATTGGTTGCGCACCACGTCACATACTAACAAACGGATATGAACCAGTCATGAACACCACGGGTGTTTTGAATGCACATCATGCCGAATTCGGTAAAGAAACGCAAGAAAACATTACCGGAGGAAGAGAGGAAAGGACAGAACAAGAGTCAAGATAAGACTGTCTTTTACTGGCTGGAGTCACAGTACAGGTATAATACAAGATGGATGCTAGTTTAGCTGCCAATAGGGGGCGCCTCACTGAGAAAACTGCTAAAAGTTCTGTTGTGTCTCTTTAAGAAAACAGGTTTCCTATGTTTCCAGATGAGAGCATCGTTAATGATAATGAAATGGGTCAAAAAATTGACTCTTGCCATGTGTTCACTGCCTCTGACATTAAGTGTCGCTTCTAAATGCCACAAAAAAAAAAAAAAAGTAGTCAGCTGGCTGGCATGGGTAAGGAAAAGGGCACAGATTCTCTCTCCCAAGATTCCCATGTAACATTTCCAAATTCAGTTATCTCTTTAATTAGCAGAACAATGGGCGGCCGCCACTGCTTAATATCTTTATACCTGAACTGATTTTAATTTCAGCACATTTTGCTCAGCTGTGACTCCAAACCAATTAAGATGTCATATACCTTCACAGGCAAGGTCATAGCTTGCCTGGAATCCGCATAGTCAATAAAAGATTTCCAAATCAATTTGCAGCTTTGGAAACTGCATGTCAAAATGGAAGTAGTCTATTCACAGTTAGGGATTTAATAGGGCCAGCATAAACTGCAGCAAGTAATTTAATTGTTGTTTCATTCAAATGAAGCAGTTGCAGTCCTCTGGGTCTGGCTGATAATCAAAGGGTCCTTTCACTCCTCTGTACTACTCAGTGTGTGTTGGGCTAATGGGCTTCGGCTTCGGTTATTGTGTGTTGGTAATGTGTCTTATTTGAGCAAAACTGGTCGCCTAACACACTCACAGTGTGCATCTTCAGTGAAATAAAATGGGCTCTCTCATGAATGTCAGCTTACAAACAAAACAAGTTTCTATGATCTTATTTCTTTCATAGAAACACGAATGATCATTTGCAGCATTCAAGCGGAAACGGTCACGAATAACTTCTGTATGTAACAGTATTAGTCCTCTGACATTCTGAGATCTTTTCTCCCTCGTATCGTGTCCCACTCTCCATTTTCCTCCATCCTGACTCTGCTGCCCCTTTTCCATTCGTCTCACTGCAGCCTTCTGATCATGTTTAATTCCCCACCTGCTCTCCCTAGATTAACGTCTCCTTGTGTAATCCCATTAAATGCCCCGTGTTTCTGCCTGGTGCTCATTACTCCTCTACCACACCACCACACCACAGCGAAGTCCGGGATAGACTCAGGCAATGAGCCCTACATTAGGCTCCTCAGTCACCCCCTCCCCACTCGTCTCCTCCAGTGTAAAATATGGCCTTCGAAGTTCTGCAAATACAGTTGATTTCCAAACTTCACCTTGATTTGTCCTGTAATAACATTGAAACTTCTAAGATGTTTTATTCTCTTATTGAAATTCATAATGAAAAATATTTTTACTTCAAAAAATAAGAAATAAACAGTTCATATATATATATATATATATATATATATATATATATATATTCAGTTTCTACAAACAACTTGAAAAAAATCACTATTTTCTATGATGAATAAATAACTTATTCATGAATATATGGAAGAACAAACTGTTGCTCCTGTTTGGTTCACCACTTTTCTCCCCACTTCATAAAATATTCATCACTTAGTAAATTAATGTATTTGTAACAGAGAAGCATCACAAGTTAGTTTCAGGCTGAAGGTGAAGAATTTCTGCCATTGCATGCTATGTGATCCGATGGGATTTTTCCCCCCGACATTATTGATCAATCTGAATGGGTCATTGTGGGGAAAGCAAAGTGAACAAGTCCTTTATCTGAAATGTTTTATTTCCATCTTATCTAGTTGTTGCTGTTAATGGGGTCATCACCTGTTTTTTTCCACAAATCCATTCCTACTTAAAATGTCTTCAAATCAAATCTTAAAATTTATCAGGAAAAAACACAAGCCGTGAGATTTACCTCTTTCCAAATGTAGGGTCAAAGCCATCTTTTCCTTGTATTGTCCTAAATTAGTGAAACATTGAGGTGCAGAATGTTGAGAGACGTGAAGGGCAACAAGGAGAGTAGCAGGAACATTGTTGTTGAATATTAATTTAATCCACTGGTCCCTGGTTCTTTGGTCCCCCGATGCAGGGAGACTGGAAACACTTCTGCATTGATTTGGACAGCCAGCAACAGGGCAGTGGACATGTGCAGAGACAAAGTACAACAATTCCTAGAAAAATTATATTTAGCCGAAAAGTAACTATAAACTAAATTTTTTATGGGTTCGACAATGGCACTACGTCTATAAGCCAATACACGCCGCCATCGCGGGTTGCCAAATACAATCTCTGTGTGGGAATAGTATGGCCCTGGAGATGTTGTTTTCTGTTTCTGAGAAGGAATGACCTGAGAAGAGCAAAACCTGGAGTAAATTTAGGTGAAGACTTCACTAAATGGACCCACATAAACGTTTTCCACAGCGTCAACACACGGAAATGGCGACTTTCTTCCTGGATCGATAAGCTGGCTTGTTTACTAACGTGGCTAACGTTAGCTGTCAGTTATAAACTCCTCTGCGTTACTTGTTGGACATGCTGCAGACTGTTGGTCACTTGCGTATCGGCAGCAAGCCTGGCATCCCAGCAGCTGGAGTTGTTTTTCTGCCGTTGCAACTGCAACCTAGACACACGTGATGTTGCTGTTCTGTCCGTATTCCATATTCAACCTTTAACAGCTGTAGTTTTTTTTTATTGTCTTTCATCATCATCATGCTTCTTGTTTATTAATAAACAAAATGAGCACACGGAGAAGAAGTAACCATTGACGACTGTTGTCTCTTGTGAACTGCCAATAAGCCTTCGCAAGGTTTTCATCAGTATTTTAGCCTAGCTAGCCTGGCTAACGTTGCGAACAAATGGGAAATCTGTACCCAGAGTTTTCCTCTCCGAGTCCTCTCACTCTTCTGTCGTTTTTTTTATTCAGTATGCAAATGATGAAATAAAGCTTTCTGGGGAATTTTCTCTAGCCCTTCCTTAGCGAGTCAGCATCTGAAATCCCTCACTCTGAAGGGCTATCCTAATTTGTACCCCTTACAGTACCCCTCGTTTTGTCCGCTACCCCTACATGCAGAGAGCAATTGGGACACCACTACCCTCATGGGAATGCACAATATTTTAGGGTTAAAAAGTAGGGCTAGGGGGTGTGTTGGGACAGGCCATAAATGTGTGCCCTTCTTCACACACATCAAGTGTAGTGAGACCCACTAAAGAGAACCAGAACATTAGTTTTGTTGCCGCTGTATTTGTTCAAAGTACTGCATCTCATGTTATTGTTTTCTTTCACCCTTAGGCTGAGAATACACTTTTATATACACCATGTTTTTTAACCTTGCATTTACAAAGAAAGCTGGTTCCACTATGAACATCATTGTTCACATACTTGCTTATGATTCCACTTTAGGGATGCATTAGAGAATGAAGATCAGATAGAGTTGCCGAATTTGTAGGACATAAACAAAATGACAAACATGGCAACAAGGGTGGTTAGTGCTTAAGATATTATAGTATGGTACATGTATGTGAAGCTTTTAAACAAGCATGTCATGTCTTCTTTTATTTTTACAGCTGTTGATCCTCAAAACAAACATCAGTCAAATTAGTCCGTACACTGCCCCCACTGGTTACATGCATATTGCAACGTATTCATTGCACGTGCACAAATAAAACCTCAAGCAAATGCAAAATGCAAGAGGCAGACATAAGACAAGTAAATCACTCATATTATGTGAGAAGAATGACATTTTTTAAGCATTTTTGCAGAGAAATGGCAAATCTTGGAATTGTCTCTGCTCTTATAAAGACATATGTTTTATCAGTCTGCAACTATCTCATTGGGAATCTCTTCCATTTTGTTGTTGTTCTTGTTGTTTTTAATAAGAAAAAAAGTTGCCCGTGCTCAATCATTCGGCTTTGCTTATTGAATCTCCAGATAATCAACAAAATTTGCTTCGGGGAGGCAACAATGAAGGTGATAAATTGCTGTCATAAACTTGTTTTGTGGATGCTGCTCCTGCTGCCGGTGACCACACAGCCAGAGGAAGGGCAGCATTCAAACAATCCTTTAAAAGGAAAGATTGCGATGAGAAGCCACATCCATGACTTCATTAAGCCCCCTTTTGTGTAATACAATAAGCATTTATCAGCTTGTTTTCTCAACCACTCTCTCTAATGGCTGACTGTCAACTCCCATTTTCCCTCCCATTTATCTGTCTATCTGTCTGTGATGTCCTCCCCACAGACTGAGAAAGAATTTAATGTGGACACACCGAGGCATGTGAATTGGACGTTTGGGAGTACAATTGAGATGCTATCACGTCCCTCTGTTTGCACCATTTTCTGGGGTCATGCTGGGATGTTCTGTTGGCTCTGCATTATCTACACAATATGTTTACACATCAACACCATTAGCACATGAAATCCTCAGCTTTATTTAATATTCAACATGTGTCCCGGTTCGTGTCGTCACTTTTCACCTGATTGTCGAAGCTAAAAATATTCTGGTTGCAGTTAGAGATGGTTCGCTTCAAAGCTGAGTGGTGTAGTTTCCTTTCTGTTGAGTTACATCTCGCTGGAGGGAATCGCGCAATGAGGGGACAATGACTCCTCTGTTCCTGCAGCTGGTGGGATTTATGTGCAGCAGCTTGACTCCGAAGAACTTCTTAAAACCTGACAAAACATCTCCCTCCATGATCCTTTAAAGTTTATCAGACAGTGTAAGAAGTAGGCCTTAGGGGTCACTCACTCACCTTAAATACTTGTGCTGACATCAGTCTTGTACTGTATGTATCTGGGGTGAAGTGAGACTGTCTCTGCCTGAGATCCAACTGAGCTCCCAGAGAGTTTCTTAATGCTAAGATGCCGGAAACACATCCCTGCTGGTCCAGCAGCCAGTAACTAACTCCCGCTGTCTTTAAAGTCTGGACCAGCAGGAGCACTCGTTTTCCCAAGCATCATTAATCTTACTTTTCCTCCACCTGTCCTCCTACCACCTCCTCTTCTCCCAGGGTGGTCTCCCTCGGGCGCTCGTTTACCTGCTTGGCTCCTTTTCCCATCTGTAAAGCGCACGTACACATGTACACAGTCTCGCACATGCACACACATACTGTATGCCCTCTATAAATCTCTGGATGTCCCCCTCCCTCCCTCTCTCACAGCCCGGCAGGAGCAGTACAAGAGTGGCCAGTGTCCCGAGATACTCAGTTTCATCTAATCTGTGCTCGGAGAGGTAGATTAGATGAAAGTGGGGTGGTGGACTTTTTACTGTAATGACGCAGCAACACAATTCCCATTTCAAATCTTCTTCCTGCAAAAAAAGAAAAAAAAATATACTGCTTTGGGGGAAAATTGTTTAGAGGTAAGTTGGTGTCCCTTTATTCAAAAGAGATTTTGAGACTAAAGGCCTTTACACACCTACTCCAAATATATGTCGTCCGAAATCGCGATTTTTTGCAATGTTTATATTTTTGCTTTTCTTAATATTCTCATTTGACAGATACACCAATCAGAGAAGGCGCTCTGATAGTCACAGAGCTGGTCGCAAGCAAAAAAAAAAAAAAAAGAGAGAAGTGTCTTGCTCGCTTTATCATTATGGCACATTATCATCTTTGTGTCACAGCACTCTCGTTTGGCAAACGAGGAGAAAAAAAAAAAATCACAGCTGAAGTTAAAATCCGCATTTGGCATCTCCATGGTGAGAACAGCTGTTTTTCAGCATCCAGAAGTTTACCTTGCAGCCCGCTTCTCCCTCCATCACTGCACTCTGCTTGTGGTCACGTTCCTCTGGAATAACAAATGCAATTTTGTTCTTGCATCTTCGTAATTACACGTCAGAGTCGGTGGTATACAAATGCGTCAATATTTCTCTCCTAATTATTTGCAATTTCATGCCGTTTATTTGCATCGGTCCCAGTGTGAAAAGGCCTTTAGACAAACAAGACTGTGTTTTAATCTAAACCACGATCTGGTTAGTTGGAAAATCTTAAACTGTGAGAATAACTTAGTTGCCTTAAATATTACAAATTTCAAATGTGAGACATTACTAAAGCAGTCAGGCATTTATTTATTCAGCCATAAATCTGTTTTATATTAATCAGCAGGGTTACTTGCACATCTGGGTCAAACTGTGATGTAAGTCAACATGACTATGTGTTTGGACCATCATTGTTGTTGCAGTATACGTGCACAGGAATTATGTCAAATATTGATTAGAAAATGATTAGAAAAAGACATTCTGCTGCTTTGAACTTTATTTGTTGGAGTTAATTTAACATACAGTATATGTAAATGTGTATGTCAATGTATGCTGATTTTTTAAATCTTTTTTTTTTTTATCTTATTGACCAAATTTAGGAGAAATGAGGACTATCATCTAAATTCACCTTAGAAACACCAATGACCAATCCAGAAGGAATTTGAAACAAAGGTTGTATACTGTAATACTGTAATGTGATATAATGAAATTCAGATTTTATAAACCTCATTTCTCCTGATTCTGACTGGTTTGTAAGTTTAGGGTAAACAACGCATCTGTTATATCTGGGGGTGAAACTTTAACGCGTTAATTACGATTAATTAATAACGAGAAAATGAACAAATTTAACAAATTTAATCGCAGTTTGCATTAGAATCAAAGTGGAACCTTTGTCAGGGCAGATTTTCTGGTACAACCATTTATGCTGACGGACACTGCAAAACTCTCCGTCTTTGTTGCTATATTTAGAACATTTTTTCAGACACCCTCTGAAAACTTATTTTGTATAAAGCAGCGAGCAAAATCTCTAGCTGGATTTTCTGGAGTTATTGGAGACTTTTAGAGTCAGAACGTATCATTTATTTGCTTCTGTTAGCTGCGGGTGCTACCGCAAGCCCCTCCCTTATCTTAAACGCACATTAAAGGCTGCAGGAAACATCAACTGCAGACAACAGCAGATATTCACCTGTGCTCCATTATCCAGAAAAAGACCCACAAAGCTGCAACTTATCGTCCGATAATAATTCCTCTAAATGAAAAGTGTGGACAGAAACATTTTAAAAAGTAGTGTGTTTGAGACTTTTAATTGGAAAACAGCCAGTTTAACAGTTCATGTATTTAAAATGGTGAACTTAAACTTTAGGTCTGTTTTAATTTTGGCCAGGGATCATTTTTCTTTCTTTTTCTACTTCTTTCTAAAAAGTTTAAATACTATTAGATGCATTTGGTCAGACAACAATAGAGCTTGAGTTTACAGTTTTAATGTCTGTCTATTGTTTGATTCAGTTGTCCTGGATAATCTATTTAAACAAAGAAAATGTAACTTTTGGGGGCATTCTTTTATGTGATTAATAAGATTAAGTAATTACAAAGTCTTTAATTATTTAGATTGATTTCTTTCATTGAGTCCCATCCTTAGTTATATCGATCCTTCTGTATGATGCTGAAATCTGGCCCCTGAATAACACCATGGTGGCCTGGCCAGATGGTCTTCACATCAGAGACCTCCGGAGGATTGAAGGAGTGAAATGGTTACAACAAACCACCAATAAGGAGATCCTAGAGCCAACACAACTTCTTGCATCTCAAAATACAGCAGTGTGAAGAGTACGCTGGTTCAGACATATTACCCGCTTACCCCTTTGAGCAACCAAAACGTGCCATTCTGGACTTTGACCCAGCCAGGCTGGCTGGAGACACACTAGAGGCATTCCCGCACTTTCTGGATCGACACCATGGTGCAGGACTTGATGGCGTGTAACATGTCCCTGGAAGAAGGAGTAGGGTCTAACTGCGGCTTGCAAGACAGAGGCCTGTCGTTGAGTGACGTCACTCTACAACACACCCACCAGACCTATGAGAGCACAGTAAAATCTAGCCCTACCCCTGACCCTTCCCCTAAACCTAACAAGACCCACCCACTGTGTGACACGCCCACTATAGGACACGCCCCTGGGTTGCGAGATACATTCAGAAGCCTGACACCAAGATAGACCAGGCTGGAGAAGATTGGGTATCTGTAATCTGGATGGGCTCGACGCACCATGCAGTGCAAGAGATATGAAGATAATTGATCAGTAGAGGTGTCAATCATCTAAACTGACCAATGATGTTGCCAACACACCCCAAGATGAGGCAGCATGCCTGTTTAGAAATACTGTTCTAAATTTTGATTTTCTTAGAGCATGCCTATTTCACTATACGAATTAAGGAATATATCAAATCAATATTACAAGCGGCTGCACTGTTTTTCAGAGCTGGCGAAGAGGAAACGGTGAAAACATTCAGTAGATAAAGCAGAAACATCAGCATTCATTCCCAGTTTTCTCTTATTCCTTTGACTCAGACTTTGGGAAAACACAACTTGATGCTTCTCTTATTTATTAGAGAGTGAAACATGGAGAAGTCAAGTTTCAGCAGGGCTGTTTATTAATTTAATTACAAAATCTGCCAGATTCTTCTGAACAGCTGATGATTAGCCAGATTTGCCCAATGCTACCATGTGTCTGTGTTAATATGGCAGCAGTTTGGACTTGTGCATTAGAAGTAATTGATATTGTGTAGATGAAATATCAAAGAACAACCATATTACCATCACAAAATGTTCTGGAAATGCACCACTGATCATTCAAGCATGATACTAGCAGTCCTGATTGCCAAGCAATTGATAATGGAAAGCAAAATACATGTAAAACGGCTCATGACAACATAGTAATTTACTTGTCATAAACACAACAAACCAAGTAATCATAAAGGAATAATTTAGCTTTGTGTTACCCATGAAACTGTGATGTGTGGTTTGTTTGGACATTGATTGTCATGGCCCCATTTTATTTCTATCATAAATGTTCTCCTTGACCTAAAATAAGGCAGTACTATTTTCCTAACCATTAAAATGTCCCTTAGGTGTAATAAACATGTCAAAAGACTGTAACAGTGTCATGAATGTTTTCCTTGACTTGAGATGTCCAGATTAAAAAATTGCACCGTTGAAATTATATGGGCTTGTAGAGCAATCATAACAGTTTCTGTAGCTCTTTATTTTCACCCAAACAAATTTCACAATTGGTTGAGCTCATTTTTAACAGCTTCATCACAAATTGGCCGCCAAACAAAAGCACCTCAAACAATGTCAGCTTTACAATGAATGTTTTGTAGAATGCAAGAAACACTCGATGACAACAGATGGAAACATTTGCCTTATTATGACATGTATCTGCGGTTATGTGTCAGTCTTATGTAAACACCTTCAGATAAAGGGTTTGAAAGCAGTTTTATTTATCAGGCTTTTTCCCCCTCGAGGTTTGACTCATATGCAAATTCTACAATATGTGCAGATTCAAGGCCAGAGATTTTCCAGAGTTCATGTGCAAGAGTGGTTTGTCAAAACAAGACATTTGAGATAATATTTGTTTTCATTGAGGATTACTACACATATCTGCTTTACATATAATGCGGGCTGTTTTTACAATAGTACATGTACTCAGATGTATCCAGGATGTCATTGGGAGGTAATTTTTTTTCAATTAAAAGACACTCAATTGCTCTCTAAAACATGTTTTACTCACACAAGCTTAATCACACAAAACTTGCTGTTTTCCTCAGGAGACTGGTGGGATAAAACCTGAATAACAACATGCCCAGATGTGTCAAACAGCTGTTTTGTCACAAGAGCTCTTTCAAGTAATGTCTTGTAATATTTTACATTGCACTTAATGTGAAAAACTAGAATTATTTTAAACTGAGTAAAAGTATTTGCTAACATATAAGCTTTTTTGTTTTTTTTCTGAAATAAGGATGAATTATCTGCACTGTGGCATTTCTCAGATATGTCCCATTCATAAAATAGTGCTAAGTGTTTTCATGCTCCCAAAACATTGGTTCCAAGTGAATAAAACACCCAAATGATAAATAAATAAATAAAATGAAAATAAATAAATACATAAAATGATAAATAAATAAATAAATAAATTGAGAATACACTTCATCTTGTCTCTGTGAGGGCATGGCCTTAATTTAAATCCCACTGGCTCTGAACAGTCAAAACCTCGGGAACTGAAGAACTGTAAAGCTTAGCTAGCTTCCTAACTAAAACATGCGAACATCTTTTCAGACAGAAAATTGGCCTCTGACCACAACAGATAACTAGTCTACTCTGTGGCTTCTTGTCATGAATACAGGTATATAATGAAAAACAGTATTTCTGCATAGTTATATGGCAGCCTTGTTAATGAAATGTTGCTAGCTGTTTCTGTGCTTTGAATTTTATGGGCAGTCAAGACCAATGTGTTTTGTTCTAAATTCTAAACAGTTGGCGGCTTTTCACAGGGCTAAATTTCTATGTATTTTGCTCTCATAACCAGGTGACTTAAAAGGAATTTCTGTTTATCTCTGTGGCAAGGTAAGCTACAGTATGGAGGACCCAGGCAGGATTTGATCCCCAGACTCCCAGGTGAGAGTCATGCGCGCTTACCAGTCAGCCAAAGGAATGCCCATGTGGCCAACTTGCCAGGGCGCATGATCTATTGGCGGCATAGTGACAGGACCCCACATTGTCACATCTCTTTTCTTGTTTTCAGTCATTTTTTAATCCACAATACGATCACAATCTGTCACATTTATTGTAAATGTGGCACATGTATGGTAAATAATGTTGATAAATCCAGAGAACTTACAGCTGAGACAGACAGTGCACCGATAATACAATATGACCAATCCACTGTCTCTCCCCTTGTCATAAACAGAGGTGCTTTTTACTGTTAGAAGAAGATTGCTGATTAGCTTCAAGTCCTGCTATCCAAGGATGCTCACCACACGCTGCACATAGTTGTAACCACAACACAGAAAGAATAAATCCCTGTAAGACATGTGACTGCAGTTTAAAAGATACCATTTTAGTCTAACAAAACATCAAATTTTCATTTTCTATGATTAAATCAAGATCATTCTCAAACCTCAACCAGATGCTTTTGCAAAAAAAAAAAGGTTTTGCTTGAGAGAGTGCTCAGAAAACAATAGATACAATAATTAATAATAACGATTGCAGCGCAACAGAGTAATGCTTTTTTGATTATTAATTAATAAAAAAAAAATAGTCAATCATTTCAGTTCCTAAAGCTTGATTTAGTTGCTTTTCACTAACACAAAATTTATTCACAACTCTACATGTGTACCCATAAACAGTTAAATGTACACAAACTTGCTGGTTAAAACATAGCTTTTGTTGTATAAATTGAATCAAAATAAACACACTGCATCTGCAGAAACACTTGCCTCCTCTCATCACTCTGTTCTCTGTCTCCTCCCCCCCGAAGCAAATTATGAAAAACAACCTGCATGTTCAAATCAAATGTCAAACGTTATATAACACTGGGACTCTTCAAACAAACAATTTTTTTGAGTTTTATTAGACCTGAAATGTTGAAATTTTTACTTCCCTATGCCACCACCTGATACACCGAGCCTTAAGACTTGTCCTTGTACTTTGAGATTTAGTGGTACACCTCAGTTGGATAACACAGACAATCCTTTTTTTAAAACTTATGAGCATTGCAGAGTTAACAGTTAATCAGAGTACACACATGTTCCAGCTATCAACATAATTAAGTGTTTGGTTCAAGGCCTTTATGTCATGTTTCGTAAATGAACATGAGCACTGGAGGGAAAAAGAGCACACAGGCTCCAATTAAGTGGATACTATAAACAGTGGATGTGTTTGCATAGTCTGTCACATATCACAGAAGTTCACAAGCTGCGTTTTGATAACTAAAGGGTCTAGTAGAGAAGGTTTTTTTTATCTGTTGATGGAAAAACAAAATAGAATATTTTAAAAAAGGGAAAACTGAATAACCAAGCTTCCACGTATTTTGGATGTGGGGTGGTGGTGCGGGTGCACTTCAAAGTCTAAAGCTGCTTGAATACATTTCTTTGACAGCCTTTGCATGAAACCAGTGGATAAAAGAAAGACAGACAATGAGATTGCTTTGATGTGAATAGGTGAAGCTCGTGGCCTTTCAATGGCAAGGACGACAGGAAAACTTTGCATATTGGTTGGCTTCATGAGTCTGAGAGAGGAGAGCCCTTCATGGATACACTATTACATTAACAAGACAAGAACTGATTGAATCTTGTTATGGTTTAAGTTGCTGTGGCTTTGAAGTAACCATGTTTATTTGTCACATGCACATGCAAGATGGCAGTGAAATGCAGGTGGACATGCTTCTGAGGCTGTGCAGCACCCATTTAACACCCAACAAAAAACACCACAAGAATAAACTAAAAAAGAAGACAATGTGCAATGGTTGTGCTGAAATGTGTATGCTATAAACAGACTGTAATATCTACAATATATTCAGTGTGCAACAGAATCCTCTGTGATGCAGTCGTTAAAGTGATTGGAGGAGCAGCTTGTGCTTAAAGTGCTCGTATGAGGTACAGTTACAACATGTGCGAGGAATAGCAGAGGTAGAACACTGTCCCAGTGTCACTTCAGGGCAGAGTACAAAGTCCTGACAGCATGAGGGAAGAAGCTACTCCTGAGTGTCTCTGTGTTCCTTGATGAGCCGTAGGCGCCGGCCAGAGCGCTGCCACTCCGTCACTTGTCAGGATGATGAAGGTGTCTCTCGTTCCTGTTCTCTCGGGCTGCAGTCCTTGTGAAGATGTCCTGGAGGGTGGAGGGGGTTGTATCCATGCTATGCTCTGCTGACCTCAGCAGCCTCTGAGCCGTACCACTGGGTGATGTTACCAGTCAGAACTCTCTCCACCACTCCAGATTTTCAGAGAGACTGAATTTCCTCCGTTGTCTGAGGTGAAAGGGTGTTTCCTCGCCTTCTTCACATATATGCAGAGTTTAAGCTCGATGCTCAGTGATATGTACTCCCAGGTACTGAAGCCGCACACCCTCTCCACCATTTAGTTCCATCAATCCTCATAGGGATGTAATTCCCCTAATGCTTCCTCTTCCGTCCATGGTCATCTTATTTGTTCAGTAGAACATTGTTTCTCAATCCTGGTCCTTGGGTACTACTGTCCTTTATGTGCTAAAGGTGACCATACTTTAACACACATGACTCAAATGAATGGCTCATCAGCAGGCTTACCCCGGCTTTACACCTGGTCCGTGACGTGAGCGCAGCGCAGCGGCTTTGCTGCGACTTCCTCAGCACGAGCATTTACACCATTAACTGTGTGGCTGCGCAGCGCATCCTTGAGTGAACCAGCTGTTGTCAGATTCGTGACATCACGGAATCACGAGAGGACTGCTAGATCGCCTGGGATTCTCATCCAAATGGTTCATTTTGTCCACATGTTCATGCGTCATGGTTTCTTATTTCACTGTAACCTTGTGGACACGGAGATGCTGTCATATTCAGGTAGTTCAGCAGTTTAAAAGCTGCACAGTGGCTTTTGTTTAGGAAGTTACCAGATATTTTACACTGAACCTGTGTCTGACTTCCTGTCTGGTTCGATCTGAACTACTGATATTGACGCAGTGTCGGTGCGTGGAGCGTCAAAAATAGAGCTGGTGCGTATCTGTAGCGCAGCGGCGCGGCATGCCGGAGCGACGACGGACCGCTCACGCGCCGCGGCGTGATCAATATGTTTCAAACCATTGATTACATGGGCGCGATCCAGTGCGCATGGCGCGCCGCTGCGCTCACGTCACGGACCAGGTGTAAAGCTGGGGTTACAGTACAAAGAACATGATGACTGGTTCAAATAATTTGCATCAGGTGTGCTGGAGTTGGTAAGAACCAAAACGTGCAGGGCGGTGGTACCCAGGGACTGTAATTGAGAAACACTGCCGTGGAAGGTCGTTAACATGGCACCAATGTGCCAGCGTCTCCACCTTCCCTGCATACACCCGCTCATCATTGTTGTGAATGTAATCAAAAAGCACAGCGTCATCTGCAAACTTCACTATGGTATCGGAGCTATTCACAGCGACACAGTCATGAGTGTAGATAAAGAAGAGCAGAGGGTTGAGGGCACATCCCTGTGGGGATCCAAAGTGAAAACAAAAGCAGAAAATCCCCTCCTGTGTTGGATTTTCTGTTCTTTATTGTGGAAAACAGGAAATTTTGTGAAGTCGAGATGTTTTCTTAACTTAGACCAGCTTCGTTTTTTTTTTTTTTTTTTTACCCTATTGCCATATCTATTTCAAAAGCAAGAAACATTTTATTTTATTTTATTCAATTATTGCTCTCAAGAAAAAAAAGAAGAAAAAATCTGTCATTGCTTTTTAAGACAATCGAGAATGGTGTTCGAATCCAAAATATCCTTTTGTTTAAAACTATGTAGCTTACACAACTTTTCTGGTAAAGGTTACCATGAGAGGGAGTTTGAGCTCAACTCAAGTTACCATAATAGCGTAGTGCTGTCTTAAGGCAGAGACACACCAGACAGACTGCCGGGCTGATCAGTTGGCCGTCATTTCTCCGACATGGTCAAAAAAGTGCACAAGAACACACCAAACCAACTTTTTATTTGGGCATACCCTCTGCGTGTATGTATAATATAATATTACCGCAACAGCAGGCAGCACTAATCTGTACTCTGGCTCTGAAAAACAGAAAATGTCACCCCAATCGCGAACAGTGCCAGCCTTTCCTCCACTATGCTAATCACCAAAGGTGACTGAGCCAAAACGATGCCAAACTATGTACAGTAAGAGTGTGCATTATGTCCGCACTTTTGTTCTTTATCTGGTTTGTTTGCCATCTTCACTGGTCCTCTCATTCTGATTTGCTAGCGAGATCTAGCCCTCCTCCAATCTGCTTGGTCGGCCCATCACTGATTGAACGACTGGCCGACACCAATTATACATGTTCGAGAATGCACCGAACTGACTTATGTTCCCAACTTCAAAAGACTCCACGACAACATCAGATGGCCAAAAGTCAGTTCAGTATGTCTCTGCCTTAAGGACACACAACAGAACTTTTAGCAGTTTTCTCAGTGACGCACCCCCTATCAGCGGCTAAACTCGCATCCATCTTGTATCGCACCTGTAATGTGACTCACTCCAGCCAGTAAAAGACAGTCTTATCTTGCCTCTTGGTCTGTCCCTTCCTCTCTTTCTTTTCCCCTCTTCCTCCGGTATGTTTATCTGTGTTCAGGACTGCTGATGGAAATTAGCTTAACGCTAAATCTGGTGCAGCCATCTCTTTATCTTGTTGATAACTAATGTAACTGCACGTGGTCCTTTAAATAAAAAGAACATCAAATAATGTTTCCTTGCGTTTTTTTTACCGAATCCGACATGATGCGCGTTCAAAACACTCGCTGTGTTCATTCATGGTTCATATCCATTTGCTAGTAAGTGACGCGGTGTTGCAACCAATAGTCGGCTGCAAATTCACAGTCGCGTCCCGGGTGGGGATCTTACATGCTGCTGTTTCTGAGCCACAGAACGCCTCTGGGCAGTGACGGCTCAAAAACGTGCATAATGAATATTGGTGTGCCATCAAAATGAGTCAGAAAGGCACATTTTTAAGCTCTAAAAGTTATGTTGTGCGTCTTTAAGGGGACCTGCACTTCAATGGTTTGTGTGGTTCACAGTAAACATGTACAAGACCAGTATGAACAATACAGAGGAATAGTGGGAAAGTCATTAGCTGGGTTTGGTTCAACAAATTATTCCTAGCAGTAGAAAATGATAAATTATGTCATTTAAAAACAGAAAAAGCAACAATGAGCAGTGGGGGGTTTAAAGCAAACTAAGAAGCAACAACAAAAAATCACGTTCAAATTAAAGACATTTGAATCAATACAAATTTCTAACACATTTAGGAATAAAACATTTCCCTAATGACTGAAAGTGATTTTATACTAAATGGCACCCCTGGGCTAAATTTCATACAGCAACAAATTTTTTATTATGGTTCATCTTCATTATTACAGTCAGTGATTGAAAAATAATTTACTCATGTTAAACATTACTGCAGTCTAACAATATGTCATACAATAAATCTCTGCAGCGAAAACCAGTCTGATAACGATGTACATTTTAACTTGAAGAATGATTAATTGTATTTTACATTACAGATTTTCTTCAATGTGCATTTTTACTCTCAGCACTATATTTTTGAAATAGTTACAAAACACTTAAGCTTAATGACAAATGATACTGCCCTTTCATCATAATACTTTACTGTTACCAGAAAGCAGCAGTGATTTGCCTTGATTTAGATCATAACTCCCGTGCTAATTATCTCAATGACTTCTGTGGCCTGGAGTCATACACCAATTGCGCACACACTCCTACCCTAGCCTTTGAAACATTTGGGTTGTTTTTCTATTTCAATGCCATTTCTGACTAATTGAAGAATGCACCTATTCTGTTTGGCTAGCACAGAGCTTAGAAATATGTTTTAATGGTGTCCTCAGGGCAAAATAGTCAGAGCTCAACAATTGCTGTAATTATCGAAAAAATTGAAGGTCACCAGGAGGAATTCAGACTGTGGGACATTTCCTAACTAAAATGTAAAGCATACTTTTAAAGCAGTAGCGTGTATTGATGACAGGATGCTTAAAGAAAATTATGTATCTACCATGGTTTTGCTATATTATTTGCCATAATTTATTTTTCCACATTAAAATGAAACTTTGGAAACAAATGCATAAAGACATGTTTGATCTTTTAAGTGTGAGTATTATTGTATGTAAGTTTTTGCTGTCATGGTGGAGTGCTTCAGGTGAAATACCTGAAGGTTTTAGTTACATTAACCCTTAAGCTCTGCCAGATTGCCAGTGTCTGCCCTTATGTTACCGGCCCCATGTTCAACCCTGAAATTAGGGATACTCTGTTTCACAAAGGTAGCTAACTCAACCCAGGGAAAGAAACTAGCCTGTTTCACAAAGAGAGGTAACTTCAACCCTCGGTCAGTTACCAGAGCAACAGACTCTTTGAAAACTAACCTGGTCGGAAGCAGGTTAATGTGGAGAAACCTTGAGTTTCTCTCTGTCTCCGCCCACTTTCAGCCACACTCATTTCATTTCCTCATTCATTTCATTCATTCAGTCAGCAGCGAGTTTTGGCTGCTGCCGTCTTGAATAAAACATGTTAAAAATAAATCAGAGTCGGTAGGTTACGTGTCCTTTCAATAAGGATTTCATGGATGAGGATGCAGCATGACTGCATGGAGAATTAAACATTCGGAGATCGCTATCAGACCGCGGATAGAAGTTTCATTTCCCGGCAGTTGTCATTTCTGGCGTTACAGTTACACATCACAGTCAGTTACATACACAAGCTGATCCGTCCGTACAAGTGTGATATCACCACTTGTATGTAACAGTTGGAGGTATTAAAACACAACCACTATAAAAGAACAAACATTAAAACCTTATTTACCAGGACAGCAGATCTTATCCACGACTCGAGGAACCACTGTGGCTTTGTCTGCACCTGGCCACCCACAGGAAATTGGCACACCCCAAACAATCAGCCACTTCTTCTTTTATATAGGGGATCCTGCACTGCACCCGGAGCGACACCTGTGGTGCCACCTGTTACACATCTCAAATCAGCTGTTCTGGGACCGAAAACACAGAGTTTCCTATCTCAGAGTAGATCGTCTCAGAGTTCAGGGTTACACTCAAAAGTTTGTTCAACCTGCTTTGTGAAACTGACCCCAGGGCTAAGGTTCTCCCCATTGGTTTATATTGTCAACAGTTTCTCAGAAATGGTAATGTGTAAGTCTTTTGGGTGAATTTTGATCAGAAGCTTAACCTAAATGCGGTACACATAAGTTTTCCAGGCATTTATATCCCATCCATGAGGCTTAGAATCCAGTCGTAAAATGTAGTTTTTATTCAGATAGTGAATTATCAATGAATAATTCATGATAACATCATTATTTATCACAAAATAAATATAACTAAAATCAGTACTGTGTTTTTAAGAGACCTGCTGATGGACCTGAAAATTGTTATAAGGACACTTTTTGTCAAACTTTAAAGGGACATTGTGTAATCGCGAGCAGCTCCCTCGTACTTTTCATGCTGCATTCGCGTGAAACCGGGCAGACCGACGACAGCCGATGCATGTAAAGTTATCACCAGCCTCTATGTGAAGACGTGGTCCGTCAGTTACAGTGACATCAGTCCACATCTGATTTGTTGTTATGGCGATGTTGTATTGTTTTCCCTGACCCATGTTTTACCGTCTTTCTCTCGGCTTCATTGATTAAAATGACATCTAGTTTGTTACCAACGGCCGTCTGCCCGACTGCACGTGAACGCAGCATCAGTGAGACGCTGGTTTCTCCCCACTGCAGCGCGGTGACTTTTCAAAGGCATTACCTCGAACTGAGCTGAAAACTCCGGTGTGTCCGGTGAGTTTCTGTGTTTTCCTACTGTCACGCTTCTCCTAAATGCAAAAACATGGCGATACAACATGGCAGCCTCCACCGAGCCGACCCGCTCGATGTGTAAATGAATGATACGGACGGCAAATTTAGAACTTAGGGAGCACTTCAGTTTGTTGATGGGAGTGATTACTGATTAATGAAAAAACACTTTTGAACCAAATAATCAGTTTTTGTGAATAAATAACAGAAGAACTTACACAATATCCCTTTTAAACCAATTACGTATCTTAAATTGACAGTAATGTAATATAAGGAGCAACCATAGCTCACCAAGTGACAGGACAGGTGTCTGAAAAGAAGAACAAATGGCTGTCTATTGGTAAAAATTACTGATCTTTTAAAAAAAAATATTAATGATGATACAGGATAGACAAAAATAAGCCTTGGGGCTTCAGTCTTTACCTTTTTTGGTTTCTGTCTAAAAATCTTTCTTGTAAAAATATTATTTTATTTTTTTGTTTTTAAACCAAAATAAACAGCATTGATTCATTCATAAAGCAACAAAGACAAAGTAGAAGTAAGGATAGAATGTAACAGTAAATGCCAACATTTTAAACGTATTGGCATTGAAACAAACACACAACAGAAACAAGACTTGAGAGAATGATATGCAGATGAGAAAAGACTTGGTCACAGTTGCTCTGTATTAGTTCTATAAAGTGATTATGTTAGTGAACAGTTCTGCTTTTGTTTTTTTATTTTTTGTTTTATTTGTTTGCCTTCTTGGTTGGCTTTCATGGTGCTATATGTATTGATACACTGATCTCATATAATTATAGCCTCATAATCTCACAACTGAGGCTGTCCTGCAAAAAAAAAAAAATGTCTATAAATATATAAATAATTCAGGCAAACCAAAAATAGCAAAAATGCCTAACAGTTTTAATTAACAGAGCTTAAAGGTTCTCAACTAAATCAAAGTAAGAAGGGGTTCTTCACAGGTATTAAATTATCATTAGACATTATCCTGGATTATGTTGTTATTGTAATGTTTTATTGTATTTTTTAAATAATTTCATATTTTATCTTTCTTTCTAATAGAATCGATTGATTGTTGTGCTAATCACCAACTGCTTCTAGGAATATTGGGGACAGCTGAGGGAGGTGATCATTAAAAATCCATTGTTTGAGAGAATAAGAAACTTCAAAAGCTTGGCAAGACTGGCGACCCCTCTCCCAAAGTGTGCAATTAATGCTCCCAAAGGCTTGCAATAATAACGTGGGGCTGTGCAGCATGTGAGAGGAAAAGAGTGTGAGAGAATAGGATCTTCAGAGAGAGATGGAGGGAGAAATAGCTCTTTATGGATTCTCTCAGAGTGACTGCCTTATTATGAGATATTCACAGCAGCCTTTGGGGAGACAACCTCCCGTGGTGCTTAAAGGACCAGAGCTTGATTGGCCAAGAGGACAAGAACCATGGGTGTCATCAGTGCCAAAGCACTGCAGCATCTACCAGTTTCTCTCATATTCTGTGCTTCTGTCCAACCTATCAGAAATACAGTAAAAATAGTCTTTTCTCACATACAGATAACAAGCGGTCCCCCCCTCTCCCCCCCCCCCTCTCCTCCGGGGGGGGGGCCCCGGGCTCCGGCCCCCCTCCCCCGCTCCTGCCCCCCCTTCCCCGCCCGCCCCTGTTTTTTTTTTTTTTGGTTTTTTTTTTTTGATTCAAACCGGGTATGTTGTTTTCTTTCCCCCCTCCGCTCTCTAGTGTAAGAAGATCCTCCCGCCGTCTGATCCCCCCCCCCCTCTGATCTTGTTTGTTTATCCTCTCTAATTTTCCCTCTTTCTTTATCAACCCCACATCCCCCATCCTCCTTCCCCGTTTTCCGCTACCTTCTCCTACCTACTATTAGAAGCACGACTATGGGGGGGGGGGGGTTTGGGCAGTGGACAGGGGTGGAGAGAGTCACCACCCCCGGAGGCGATACGGTTTAATTGAAATCAACCCAATCCCGAGCCCCCCTCTAGTGGGCCCCCCTCCCCCCGGCCCTCCCGGGCGGGAGGGGAACCTCTCCCCCCTGGCGCCAACCCCCCCCTGTTTCCCCCCCCCCCGGCATGCCCCTTATCTCCCCGTGGGCCCGCTCTTTTTTCTGCTTTTTTCTTTTTTTCTTTCTTTTTTTTTTTTTTAAATCTTTCTCTTGGTATTTATTTTAAATTCCTTTTTTTTTTTTTTTTTTTTTTTATTCTTTTTTTTCCCTGTTCTCTTTCTTCTTTCTTATCTAACAAAATAATCTGCACCAAGCAAGTGATGTTTGTCATATGATTGTCTTGTTTAAAAGAGGATATATCTAAGTTTTAAGCAATGCATCTCAAAATAATCAAAATTGAGTTACTTTAAACTAAGGCTGTCAGTCAGCTAAAACTTTTAATCGTGATTAATCACATGTGTTTTGAGTTAACTTAATTGCAAAATTTAACTTGTTTAAGTATTTGTGCCACAGTTTAATCATCAGTCCTCACCAGATCGTTGTCCTCACCAGTGTGGTAAACATCAAGCCTGTGTTATACTCGTAGTCCATTCTTGGTATACAATTACTTCCCTTCTGCTTAAGTCTCTTTTGCCATTCTAAACCCCTGTTGTTTGTTCCCTGCCTGCTTGCCTACCACCGGCCTCTCCATTGTCACTGTGTGGTTCATAGTAACGAATACATTGATTCCGCTCTTCCTTTCTCAAATAAATAATTTAAATCTTCGCAGTGCAATGTCTGCTTTTGGGTCTTTTTCACTCATTCATGACAATATTTGCCTGTATGAAAAATACACTTCTGCCCTGTAATTTTATTTTTGTGCTACTTACTGAAACCACGGAGACAGGTAGGCTACAGAGTGAGTTCACACCAAAGACTGCAAAAAAAAAAAAAAAAAAAAGGAAGTAGTATCCGGTTACGTCCGAAGAGATGAAAGTGAAGCCAGTTGGATGTTTCCCACCGTTGCCATCTTGCCGTGTTGCATGTGTTGTCACTACTGGACAATTCTAAAATGGGTAAAGGCAGGCTGCTCCGAGCCATGGGGCAAATGTTTGACATCTAACCGGTCCTGTTCCTGTTTTCCCCCCCGCCTCCGCCGCCCATAATCATTCATCCTCAATAAACCCACTTAAATGTATTTTAAATTTATTTTAATATAATATTATAATATTTATTTAAACATCAACAACATCTTCACAATTACTTGTATTTTTTCTTTTTTTTTGTCTCTATCTGTCTTTATATATTTTTTTTTTATCAACCACCTTTATCATTTTTTTTTTTTTTATTTTTTTATGGATAGTTAGATATTTTTATTTTTTTTTTATTTTGCAAAAAGAAATATAGAAGTTTTTTTTTTTTTTTTCATTTATCCCAATTTTTTTATTTTTTTTTTTTTATTTTTAAACCAAACAACCAATCTTTCATTACATCATTCATTTTAGGCAATTTTTCAATTTTCCAGGGCTTTTTCTTTAATTTTTTTCTCCCTTTACCTGTTTTACATTTTTTTTTTTTCTTTTTTTTTTGTCATTTCTTAACCCTCCTTCCTCTTCCTTCCCCCCCGCCGTGGCCGGTGCCCTCACCCTCTCGCCTGGGACTGGGATCTGTTCACCGCTTTCCCTCCCTCTGCCGGGTCTGCACAGGCACCTTCTTTCTTTTTTCGGGGGCTGCCCCCCCTCCTGCCCTCCTCCCCTTCCTCCCTTTCTTTCTTGCTCTCTTTCTCTTTCCTCTTCTTTTTTCAAGGAAGAGCATTAATGATTTTTTTGATGTGGGGGCCGCGGCCGGCCCCTCCTTCTCTCTCTCTCTCTCCTTCTCCTCTCTTCTCTCTTCTCCTTCTTTTTTGTTCAGTATGTGGTGATTTTTCTTCTTCCTCTCCCATTCTGTCTTCTCTTTGTGTGCGTGCTATTTGTTCTAGCTAATCTTTATCTCTTCTCTTTTTTGGCGAACTTTCTTCTCTGTTTTTTTTTTCTCTTTTTTTTTTCGGTTTTTCCCCCGCGTTTTTTTCCCTTTTTTTTTTTACTTCTTATAAGTGTGCTAAAGGCCCAGTTCCTTTTTTTATTTTTTGGGTCATTCTAAAAAAATCTCTTAGATTTTCAATTTGAAAAAATTTTTTTTTTGAGGTTTTTTTTTATTTTTTTACCACAGTGACGGGTCATTTTGACCCGAGGACAACAGGAGGGTTAAGCTAAATGCTTACTGAGCTAACAGGTAACAGGACCGAGGACTGAGAAACAGGACTGAACAAAGATAGACAGTTTATAGGCAAGGTACGCTCAGACTCGCTGCAGCGAAAAACCGCCGTAACTCTGCTACAGGCTGAGGCCTTCCTGGGAGCAAGCAGGGAGCTAACTAGTTGCCACCAAGGCAAAAATCGGCACCCAGTCTGCCACCTGTCAATCAAAAGGATATGTCCCTAATTATGTGTAATTTCAAGATTAAATAACATAAAAACAGATGACTTATAAAAAATCCACCCCCTCACAGTTGCGTAAAGGTAAACTTTTTAAACTGTGGAGGAATTATTATTATTTATTCAATTCATTCTTAGAGAGTAGTTGTGCCTGAGAAAATCTAAAATCATTGTTCCTGCAAGACCAATTCACATCCTAAAGTCAATCAAGAGACCGAATGTCTGTTGCGAAAGGCAAACACTGACTACTGTTTGCATACAAGAAGCCAAAAACCTTCCTCATCATTCTGTAAGACATAAGGTTGACACCTCCTGTGAGCCACTCAATTCACTTCCCTTCCTGTCTGAGCCATTTTTTGCCTCTTCTTTACATGCAAATGACATCTGTAACTAACACATATCTCCTGTAAGGCTATAAAAGAGGAAACTTCTCTTCTGTAAATCAGAGTCCTCATGCAGATGCTGTGTGCATCCATGTGACAGCTGTCCTTATGCATAAGTTCCTAATAAACCTGAATGGACTTTCTCATCTGAATCATTGTCAGAAGTTCCTATTTATTTTTTCCACAAAAAAAACAAAAAAACAACTGAAAATGATGTTTTGAAACAGTTTGAACAAACATGTTTGTTTCTGCTGTGAAGTTGGCCTTTTTAACATGGTAATCTGGGGATTTACTAGATTTTCCAGCCCCTAAAAGATGAAGAGAGAACTACAATTTTTGGACAACAAAGAGAAAAAAAAAAAATAGGAAAGCACTCAGAGAGCGCCGACCTCTGTCAAGCAGCTCAACTCCCTTGTTTTTGTTCACCATCTTCAACTGGCTAGAAGTCTGTCCAACAGTCTTCTCTCCTCATGCTCACTGCTGCTCATAAGTTTCATTTCTGCATCCTGACATCATGTGCTCAGTCCCACAGCTGCACACTTCTACCACAAGGGGGCACTCACGCCTCATCAACAGCCTTTCCAACATGGCCTATATCACAATGATAAAGAATCGTTCAAAACATTCCTGGATCCAGAAGGTGACCCGGATTACCACCGAAATTTAATGGGTTTGTCCTTGGGCTGAGGCACAGAGCTGGTGAAAATTTCATGTCAGTCCATCCAGTACTTTTTCCGTAAAATTGTTGACAGACAGACGGACTGACAGACAAATCAACACTACCGAAAACATTAGGCTACCTCCTTGGCGGAGGTAAAAATTGGGGGCAACCATGAAATAGCTTCACGCTTCACTTTTCTCCAGAGGAGTTTGCCCCTTGGTCCACACACAAAGTTGGAATTCTTCTGTTTCACTTCTTTCACCGAAATCAGACTTCCCAAAGTTGCTGTTGCACATAGATAGATTATAGTTTCAAGACATCTGATTGTGATGAAAGTAAATTTACATTTTAGTTTGAAAAATTAAGTGCAAAAACAGAACAATCTGCATCAAAAGAGCAGGAATGTATTATTCTCACCAAATAAATTGTCCCTATTTTTTACTGAAATGACAATATTCTCTTTTAGTTTCACTGTATATGCATGGAGAAATTAACCAATGGTATGAAGCGGGCGATGAGCACAATGGCTGGAAAATGGGTGCTGCATCCACTTAAGAAACAGTGTTAGCACTCTACTTCCTGACAGCTGGGAATTACAAAGGTGGATGATGGCAACTGAGACAGTTGTAAGAATCATCCGCTCTTTTGTCAAAGCTCTTGTATCTGTGTCTACTGTGGCCATTGAGGGAAATTTGGCTGAAAGCGAAATGTTTCACTGAGAGCTGCTGCAAAGAGTGATGTGACTTTGTCATATTCCTTGCTGTCATTCATTATTAAACCCTCTTGTTTGCTCTTTGCCTCCAGGGCAAAGCTTTCCTTGTCTTCAATAACCTCTATGTTGGTGCTTTGGGTTTCACTGTTGTTTTGTACATTGGTGGAATGATATTGGGGGGTGAATGAAAAAGAGTCCTGTAGATTCACCAATCTCTTATTTTCACTCCTCTGACAAGAGATGTAATAAATGACTGATAGGTAATTAAAATGATAACTTCAGGCAGACACCTGACTGCACAGCATACGGAGGCATTTAAGGAGGGATGGATGGAAAGGTAAGACAATGATGAAAAGTGAGGATGGGATGAAATGGATTACGTCCTGACTATGGGCATTTCTGTATTTCTTGTTTTCAGTTTTCAATCACACACCTCAGAAACAGAGAACAGCCCCTTGCTTGAACAATCCTTTTCCATCATGGGTCATTTGCATGTACAGCCATTACCATTGTCAGCTGAATCATAGTTATCTAAGCATAGCGAATTCTAGGCTAGCTCATGTTTGATAAAGCATTGCCATTAGCTTTGTGAAGAGTTTGCTCTCTTATATTACAGCCACTAAGTACTCCATGATAGAATTCAGGCGATAGAAATACAGGAGCTGAAAATTACAGATTTTTTTAATGGAAGGGTAGGGGATCCTGGGAAAACGGTTCTAGCAAGCCAAATTTGAAAAAATATGCATCCCCTGAAACCATGCCTCCAGAGCACAGGAATGCGTCCGTGATAGTTGTCGGCGAGCATAACCGAGAACAGCCAAGTGGCTAGCTTGTTAGCTTCCCAGTAAACAGCAGAGGAACCAGTGGAAACAGTGGCATAGTTTAAAGTAGCAAGCAGTCATATTTGTCTCGGTTTGTCCACAGTTCAGCGCACGCAAGGAAGGTGGATGCGACTAACGGCAGTCGAGTTTGATGGACATAATAATCATTCAATCAATCAGCACGGGCCATTTGCAGCCCCATCCGTTGAAATTCATCTAATTGGAAGGGGGTTTTCCAGTCCTGTACGTTCCACAGGTGATTAATTTTTTTGTGTCAGAACATTAAATTAATTGTTTGCAATCGGGGTGTGAAGAAGACTTTAAACAATATAGTAAAAAATGCTCCTGGAAAACATCATCCACCCTGCCTTTAAGTGTTAGCCACACCTCTGTACATACAGTATATGGTGCAAATATTACTGTTTTATTGTTACCTCCACCAAGAAAGTAATGTTTTTTAGTAGCATTGGTTAGTTTTTCTGTATGTCTGTCCGTCTGTCAGCAACTTTATGGAAAAAGAACTAAATGTGTTGACCTGAAATTTTCACCAGCCACATGCTTAGGCCCAAAGACGAACCCATTTTGGTGGTGATCGGGATCACCTTCTGGATCTAGGGATTTTTTTGAAGGATTCTTTATCATTGTGAGATCGGCCATGTTGGAAAGGCTGTTGATGAGGTGTGAGGGCCCCCTTGTGGCAGACGTATGCAGCTGCGGGACTGAGCACATGATGTCAGGACGCAGAACTGAAACTTATGAGCAGCAGTGAGCATGAGGAGAGAAGACTGTTGGACAGACTTCTAGCCAGTTGAAGATGGTGAACTGTGTGCGTCTGTGAAGAACTGTCAGTAACTAGTTGTATTTCTGCCTGAACAGGATGTTTATTTAGCCTTCAATGTTATTTAGCTGATTTGCTTATTCAGAAGTGTTCCTCAATTCATGATGTGCCTTTTTATACTATTAAAGCTAGCTGACCTGTTACATGCCAGTCACTGTAACTGTTAGCCTTGAACACATATGCATGTTTAGTCCTAACTGTAAGGGATTAATTAGAAATAATTAATGCCTTGAATGTGTTTATTTGCCAAATGAATGTTCCTCATGGCTTTGTATTTCTGTGTTTATAGACCACACTCACTTCCATCCAGGCATTTGCCTTAACTACTGTAGTCCTGGAATTCCTCACCTGTAAGCCTGTCGTTTGTTGCATTACTGTGCTGTTGTGATGTACTGTACAAGCGAGTCCTGTGTGTTCTGACAGATACCATGGTGAACTTCAAACCTCCTTACCAACACCTAAACAGTCTTACATGAATACCATCCTAAAAGGCCAAATTTGGAGAATTTTTCCATATAACTCCATACAAATGGCCCGAGTGTTTGGTGAAAAATTACAAGAAAGGATCTCAATGAGTTCTAGAACGGTTCAAAAGTTGATCTGGATTCAGACAAAATTCCAAATACTATGATCCAGAACACACAAAAATAAGGGAGTCGAGCTGCTTGATGGAGATCTGCACTCTCTGCATGCTTTTATTTATTTGTCATTCGGTTGACTGTCAATATAACATCAAAGAAAGATTCAAGATTTCCCAATGCTTCGAGGAAAGAAGAAGCATTGTCCATGAAGTCTCCAATCAAATTTAAGCCCAGAGTTAGTTCGGTTTCTTTAAAGCCAAAATTAAGCGAATTCTGTGATTTGCATGGGAATATATCCTCCCCTCCATCCATCCCTCCCTCCCTCCCTCCCTCCCTCCCTCCCTCCCTCCATCCCTCCCTCCCTCCCTCCCTCCATCCATCCATCCATCCATCCATCCATTCATCCATCCTTCATTCATTCATTCATTCATTCATTCATTCATTCATTCATTCATTCATTCATTCATTCAATAACAGGCTAGGCTCTTATGCAGCCCTTATGTCCTTGTAATCATGGTAAATACAACTAGGAAAGTACTCGGAGGACGCAGACCTCCGACATGCAACACTTGGCCCTCCTGCTCCTGAAACTTGTGTATAGAAAAGAAGAAATGCATGCAGCGAATTTACCTTCATCTAACATTTCAAACCACACAGATTTTACAAAGGTGTGAATTAGCAGCAAATAAACCTAACTTCAGTTCACGTTGACAATGTAAAATCATTAAATGGCTATGATAAAGCTCCTCAAGAGATGAAAAAGAAGATTTTCATTTATTTGTGCAAAGGTGAAGGGGTCAGCGTGAATAGCAATCACAAGAATAAATGTTTGGTAATGAGAAGGCGAGTGCAAATGTGAGTCAAGTGAATATTTCTGATATGAAGAAGGACAAGGTGGAAAAAAAGCCTGCATTTCTAAAATGCTTTCTACTAGGGCTGTGTGATTGCCTCTAAATCTCAAATTGTAGATTGTCATTGCTCAAGATTGCCAATACACGATTAAATTAGCAAGGGGGCAGGGTCTTATGTCGATTGCTACTGGTCAGCATGGCTGCATGGATAATCCGAATTTGATTGCATCTGTGAGCTGTAACTCCTGTGACGTGGCTTTGTAACAAGTACTATTATACTTACTGCATGTATATGTACATTACTAATAACATGCATAATACTATATAATTGTATAATACTTTAATATTTTGCCCTGCGACAGACTGGCGACCTGTCCAGGGTGTACCCCGCCTCTCGCCTGATAATAGCTGGGATAGGCTCCAGCAATCCCCGCAACCCTGAACAGGATAAGCGGTACAGAAAATGACTGACTGACTGACTGACTTTAATATTTTAACTTCCATCCAGGCTAGACTGCACTAACAACCTTTAAATGAGCTTTGCTGAATAATGTGTTCATGAAATCTCTTTGTGAAAGCCCTTGTGTGAACATTTCAGTAGTAACACATTAAAACAATATTTTTTTGCAATTAGTCTACTCTGTTGAACGACCCCGAAGCAAAAGCAAACGGGCTGGATTAGTTCGAATCGAAGAGATGCGCCCTGTCACTGTCACAAGGCTGCTGACAGTGTACCTGCACTAAGGAGAGAGAATGTGGATTGTAGGTCTGTTTGTGAACGGACCTTCTCTAACAGTCACGTGTTTCCCCCAGAAACATCCCTAAATGCACAGTAGAGTGCTGTTTTTGTTTGTTTTGTTTTTTTTTTTTTAAATTGCCTTGATAAACAGCAGCTTGCCTGGCAACCTTCCAATTGCCAATATACTACTTTCTACTTGAAGAAAGTAACAGGGATTTCGGTTAATATGTGATATTATAGTTGCTTGTTAAATGGTTCACACCGTTTGAATTTTCCATATTTTATCTCCTCCCCTGGTACCAAGCCATGTTTCTTTAAAATTTTATTCTTTTGAGATAATGTTGTTTCAAAGGGGCTTATGGGGCGTGGGTGGGGGTGGTTGTAGGGTTATGGGTGGGTATGAGAGAATGATGGAAGTGTATGTGCATGTGTGAGCGTGTGCTTTTATCTATTTTATCAATTTTGATGTAAATGGTTTCATTATCTGAAGCACTTTATAGTTTTCATGAACAAAAAGTGACAAAAAGTTGATTTGATTTGATTAAAATTTCACAGTAAAGGATGGAAGTTAGGGTGCAATATACTGTATTATTGAGGGCAAGAAGATGTAGCTTAATACAAGTAATTAGATGTTCGGGTGTTACGATTGTAAAAAATATTGGAATCAAAGTCATGATTCTACTTTAAGTGCCTCATTGCACACAAAGTTGTTTTTTTCAGTTTTTTAATCTAAAGCAGGCATTTTTGCTGCAACTACCCTATGTTCTACGGCAGATACTACAGAACAAAAAAAGTTAGAAACAAACTTTTTCTGATGAAATAAGATTTTACACTTCTAGTTTTTCTGCTTCTCTTCTATGTTTCTGTAGTCCCAGAACTGCATATCCTGAAAGATGAGCCAAAATGCTACAAAACGCTGGCAATGTGTCTCTCTGCCATAACAATGGCTGGCAGCCAATGGGTTAAAAAACACTAAATATTGTGTTGGAATGCATTAAAAGGACAGCTATTGTGTATAATAACACTGCATAGAAATATAATCTGAAATGGTGTTCCATATGGTATGTGGGCAATTTAAAGAGAAAAATTGCACTGACATGGCATTGAAGGTAAACAGAACCACACTGAGGATAACAACAGCTAAGAAGAGCTGAAAAAAATACTGTAATAGACCAACTTTGATCAAACAAAGATTGACTCCAATGGTTGGATTCTGCTTTTGTCAAAAGTGTGACTGCTGTGTGGGTTGATGATTGGCAGCGCTGCTCCTCATGAAAAACAGTTTTCATTCCACAAGTCTCTCTGCCTGCTCAGGGCTGGCTTCTCCATCTAATACCTATAGTTGTATACTCCTTGCTTCTTTGTTTTAAATCAGTAAAGAGGGTTTCCATTTCTTTCTGTTCAGACTTTTCAGTATCAGATAAATGTCACTTATAAGGGTATGTGTTGAGGCTTGTTTGAATGTGTGTGAAGACACGCCTCTTTTCTTCCTTCCTCTGTACACTTGAAAGACAAGAGGCTGCCTGTTCAGTGAAAAATAAAATATAGAAGCTCTAAAGACTCAAAGGTTCAAGATAAGATCGTTTAAAAAATCATGTGGTAGATAGGTAGGTAGGTTATATTTTTGTTGACGCTTTACGCTGCATTGTTAGTGTTATTACTGTTATCTTCATTTTATTTTGATTTTCCTATAGGTGGGGTTTTTTAATAAGCCTGTAATGGGTTTCTAACTCACCTGCACATGTGATATATTTGTTTCTTTTAGGTTTCTGAAGTTTTTCTCAACAGTGTGTAAAAAAAAAAAAAAAAAAAAAAAAAGATTTTTGTACAGTATGATACAAACAAAAACCAATGGGAAACACATAATCGTGACCACAACCACTCATTGCATGGTGCACTAATTTTAAAGTAAGTCTAAAAGGATGTTATAGTTTACTGTGTCAAAGCAACCCTGAGATCTACCAGAGTTAAACTAAAATTCTGCCTCTATCTCTGTTTAGATTGATTGCAGTTGTGGAAAACAGCCTGAGAGGAGAGCGGTGTTGACTATTTGCAGAAGGTCAGACAACATACAGCAGTAAACACTTTTAATGTAGTTTGGAGGGAGAAAGTCCAGTAAATGGGATAAAGAGTTTAACTCTTGCACGATTCTGGTGGGAAAATATTTGGACATGTTATCTGAGTTGATCTTAAGGGAATGCAAACAAAATCCAGGTCATGGACCTGATATGTGGACACTAATTTCTTGTTGTATTGCCTTAATTTTACCTTTGCAGGTCATAATAAATAAAATTAAGAGAAACAGAACAACCGATTAACAGAACTAGAGAATAAAGGCTGCCTTGGATTTTTTAAATTTCTAAACTATAAACGTAAAGCCTCTCTTTACAGATTTCATCAGGGTGTAGAGTATTAGGTCAACACACAGTTATCCAGAATATTGATGCCTCTCTGAGGTGGTGTATGAGGGAACTGCAGTTGGGCAGCTTAGTACCTGCAGTGACAAACTTTTTTAATCAGTGAAATCCAGCAAGGAGGAGAATGGAGCAGAGGGAGGTAAGGCTGAGAATTGTGAAGTTGATGTAGTCTTTGGGAGTGAAAATGGTGGTGAACCCTTAGACTTGGTAATGTGGATGGATAGAGATTCTGTCATGGTTGCAATGTTCCTTGTCTTCAAGCAGGGGGTGTGATGCTTTCACTTCAAGGTTCCTGACAGGTTGTCTTGTTTCCTTAAGTTGATAAAATTCTTCTTGTCTTTTATTGTTGGCTGAGGGAACATGTTATGTTTCTTTTAGCTGACAGAAGTTTCCTTGTCCTTGGTACAAAGAACAAGGTGATGACGCAGGAAGTAAAACAGATTTGAGGTACTGTAAATAATTTTACCCCTTCATTTTTTAAAAAAAGAAAAAGTCTGCATTTTTCGAAAGATTCAAATTCTTTTAAAAAATGTAGGGGCTGTAGGGAACATCTCTTTAAGAGCTAGTTGTTGTTGACATTGGTACAAACATATCCTACTACCTAAAGGAGTTTAAGTTTAAGGATTTTAAGCTGACCAACTGACCAACTTGAAATCACTGAGTCAACAATGAACTCATTTTTATGCCAAATAATAATAATAATAATAATAATAATAAATTTTATCTGATAGTGCCTTTCAAGACACTCAAGGTTGCTTTACAGTAAAACAATAAAAATACAGGGAAATACAACAACATAAAAAGTAAATAAGACATTTCCATTGTTTTTAACAATGGAAACATGTGACAGTGATGTCAAAGATTATACGCAGTTTTAAACAGATTTAAACAGATGGGTTTTGAGTCTGGATTTGAAAAGGGTGAAGCTGTCAGTGTTTTTGAGGCCAGAGGAGAGTGAGTTCAGAGTCGGGGAGGAGAGCGACTTAAAGCTCTGCTACCCGTGGAGCTTAGGCAGGCAGAAGGGACGGTGAGATGGAGGGAGGAGGAGGATCTGAGAGAGCGGGAGGGAATGGTGATATGGATGAAGTCATACAGATAGGGGTGAAAAAGGTTGTGGATGGCTTTGAAGGTATGGAAAAGGATCTTAAAGGTGGATCTGAGTTTAACCGGGAGCCATGAAACTGCTGAAGAACAGGGGGGGATGTTGTGGAAGGAGGGGGTTCTGGTGATAATTCGGGCAGCTGAATTCTGGACCAATTTAAGTTTATTGAGGAGTCTGTGTGGAACACCACAGACGCCTAGCAGTCAGGACGGGAGGTAACGAGACTCAGTATGATGAAATAATTCAGTCCGATTACATGCAGAGTTGAGTTGAGCAGCAGTGTTTGCACTGATCATTTAAATAGACAACTGTCCTTGTTCCTAAATGGAAAATCAAGTTATTTAATATGTCCAACTGCGATTCTGTAGACTTTGTGAGTAAATGTGCAAGACAATCTGCTGCTTTTATGACAGATCATCATGTTGTGATGATGCTGAGTTACAAAACGAGAACTCTGTTAGAGCAAAGAGACAGTGTGGAAATGCTTTATGTTATCAGGAGTGGGTGTATACTCTCAATGGGATACTTTTCCTGACAGTTTCTGACATGATTAGCCTTCTGACAAAAAGAGGGCAGCTTCAATTCAAATTATTTATATACACATGAAAAACATAAACTACCAAACACTGAAATGAGTTGCTGAAATTTTATTAAGAACGAATGATGCGTTTCACCCGTGCTTCTTCAGGTTCGCTCAGCAAAAGCACGCAAATACTCACAGGTGTATTAAATACATATGGGTCCCATGACCAAGTTATGAATCATGGTTTTTTTTTAATTTCTTTTTTTTTTTTACATTATAATCTTTTCAACATTCTTCAAAAATGTTTGAAAAGGATCTACAATTTTACAAAAAAGCAATACATATACGCAAAATAACAGAGCAAGAAACATAAAGAGTTACAAATGACACAAGAATAATATGTTACTCAGCCTTATACAGTACCATGGTTAAATGGCTAAATTTGCACATTTAGAAGAAGGAAATACACTGCATGTTAGTTTTGTTTTTAGAGCTTGAAATTAATATTTTTTTTCGAATATGTCTGCGTACTTTATAGAAAGTTTGCTTTTCGTCCGATTCACACAGTGGTAATTTTTTCTTTCTAAACATGCTCCCTGACTACAAATGAGCCAAAATGACAAATTTAATATATCATTGGTCCCTTTGTTGAGTTGACCTAAATTACATATATTGTAGATATAAGAAATAATCTACATCCAGGCCTTCTTATTATAATAGGCCAACTAGATTAGACACACTGAGTGTTAAGTGTCTTTTGTGAAGGATGAAAAAATGAAAAGGCCGGTTATTATGCATAATGTATCATTAATGGAAGCATTTAGATTCAATTATGCAAGAAAAAAAAGGAAGAAAGAAACAAGCTGAAATATGCCCAGGGGCAAAAAGAAAAGAATATGGGCCAGTGGGATATTATTTATCTCCCTTCTGCTTTTCAGCCTTTTAAGCCAACTGTTCATCCTATGTTTTTCTCAGTTTCCTTGTGGATAACTCTGTACAGAACTAGATGTTTTTGCACAGATTAAAGATCTTGTTTAGAAAAGAAACCAATAAATGGTTATTTAGCAAGCTACGTCACACACATACAGAAGCCACATTTTATGTTTCCAGGGGGCTTGTACTCCTTAGTTACATCACGCTAAAAGAACAAACAGAAAAAAATGTGGCACATCAGGGCAGCACTGCGTGCTTTATGAAATCTTTATTTCACTGAAATTGCTCCTGATGATTATACAAGCATATCAATGATGAAAGATGTGCCCCAACCACAGAAATCAACTTAAAATTTCTTATATTTCTCATTAAGCACAAGGCAGTGAATCAGTGAAGCAGACTGGAGGAATATTTTTATTCTTAATACGGAGGAGAAGAAAAGGTGAGGCACTGTCAGAGACCCCTCTGTGCCCAGCTGTCATGACACCAGCAGCAGTGATTAATGAGGTGGGGTGGGAAAGTATGCATCAGGGCGAAGTATGTGTTTGTGTAACGTGTGAATATTTATGTATGTGCAAGTGAAAAAATAGGCAATATGCACATTCTGCATTTATAAGGGGGCTTTAATAATTGATAAATTGTTTATAACTCAAGTGTATTCTGCACACAATATTGCAGAGACACTACAAAGCTTTGATCTTTGAGCTTCTGCAACCAGTTAAGAGGTTGGTAAAGAGAAACAAATAAAGCAAAATGTGAAAATAAAACAATTAATTTTCTGTAGTTGTTGTTTTGGAGGGTGAAAACAGCTTCTCAGTCTGCTCCTTGTTAGTGTGCTGCCATACACCACCTGATAACCCCATGCTGGTTCCTCAGCTGCATGTCTCCAGCAAGCTGAGCTGTAAGAATACAGAATCCTTTATATGTTGAATACTTTCTGTGCTTGGAGTGATACTTTCACATTGTGCATGTTTCCATTAAGTACTATTAGACTACACAGCAGGAATTTTCATTACGGTGCAGGTGATTCTCGGCTATACTTACCTATGAAACCTGATGAAAGCAGTTTGCGGATGTCTTTAAGACATAAAGGCCTGGATGACTGCATTTTCTCCATCTGTATATCAGAAGTGGAAAAGCCTGGTCCAGAAAGTACAACCCCTGTCCAGCAGTTGTTCCAACCAATCACAAAACCAGCTGAATTTAGTTGGCACAGCTCCTCCAGGAGGTAGAAGAGACCAGTGGTGGAAACACCCTCGCTATAGAGCTTGAGGAGTTGTCGTCACAGCGTGTCACCCCGCCCCTCCGAACCGGCGTTCCGACATGTTGTTGGTACGCTTACTGAGAGCTACGTTGGTCGTGACTGGAGATGCTGGGTTATAATGTTGAGTGAAGGACAGTGCCAGCTCTTCGCACAGTCAAGATGATCAAAAAAAAAAAAAGACAAACAAGGGCGAGTTACGGTTTTTCAAGATCTCCGGTTTGAAAAAAGAAAAAAAAATCAGATTGTAAACTGCTGAAGTGACAGGGGGGGCGCCAAGTGGCTGACAGCTGCAGTCTGAAGGAAAGAGATTAGCAACATGCAGCATGCCGTGTGTTCTCCAGCTAGTGATCCCTTTGTGACTGATAATTGTGGTATCCTTAAAAACTACTCCGTGATTCTGTCCTTGCAGATAGTTTTAATAATGAGGAATCAATCAGTACGATGTGCGCCACTATGAAGATCCTTCCCTCACACACGGCCGTGCTCAGCTGGGAGCAGTCATGTGGAACATGTCATCATGTTTGCAGGAACCAGTAAACAATATTCCAGTCATACCAGTGTGCCTGTGAAGATGCTGCTTTGCTGTGAGAATGAACCGAACACTACGACCCTGGATAAGATCGTCCTTGTTTGCTGTGCATTTGCAAACGTAGCTATGCTAAATCGTTGTTGCCAAGACTAGCACTCAAGCTAACATGAGTTGATGAAAACTCCGGTTACTTTCTTTTATCTGTTTACTCGTGATGTTCGACACCACTGACATCTGCCTGACAGCTTATTTTGGTCTTTCACAAATCAGACACACACTAATCACTGTTTTCTTTTTTATAAATAAATGATTGAAACCACGTTAAATATCGTCCTTACATGTTTACTGACAGCTCACAAATGTTATCTTAACTAGCAGCATAACAGTTAACTGTGTAAAAGGCAGAATAACACTTCTCTAACATTAACAGAGCAAAATTACAAATATTACCACGTTACAAACTGATTGTGAAGACTAAATAATTCACAATGCATCAGCCGCATGTCTCCACGGAGGACGGAGGTAAGCGGTCCAGACTACTGTCCCACTCTGAGCCATTCAGCTCAGATGGGTCCAGTCCGGATATGTCCCCTAGTTTCTCCAAATAAGTCTTCTTTGTGCCAGACATTCAATTATTTCTGTACGGCTTTTCTTCTTTGCTCCTTTTCCCTCCAATGTTAAAACTCCCGTCAGCTCTCGTTTTGACAGTCAAATCCGTACCAACATCATGGCGGCGCGACTCCGCTTCGCTCAGAATTGTCACGTGACTCCTCAGGCTCTATACAGTCATCTTAAAAATGACCCATTATTCATCCAGTTAAAGAGTTTTTGATTTAGAGGTTTTCTTAAACTGCAACTTCTAATCAGCAACATCCAAACAAATAAAAGCTTGAAATATATTGATTCACATATTATTTGTCTATACAACATGTAAATTGCACCTTTTAACTTGAATTATGGAAATACGTAAATCTTTTCAGGATATTCTAATTTTTGGGTAGTACCCGACACCACCCACCTCACTGGTAAAGTGATCACAATTATGAGCAGCGCAAGCCACCCCGCGTTCAGCCTCCTGCCCTCTAGGAGGCGGTATAGAAACCTCCGCTCCCGCACCACCAGATTCAACAACATCTTTATCCAGCAGACATTAAGAATGCTGAACTCTCTCCCCTTTCCACCCCCTCCGTCCACTGGGCTGGCAGGAAGCTAGGATTCTGCCCCTCGCCACATAATTGACTGTCTTTGTGTTATGCCATTTGCACACCTCTGCTGCTCTTATTATCCTTGTACTATACAACCCTTAATTTATACTTTTACATAATACTTTGGCAGTACATTGTTTTTAACAGAATTCCTTAATCTCTTGCACTTTATTTATTTCTTGTCTACTTTTCGTGGTTACTTTTTTATTTGTTGTGCCTGTCTTGTTGACGTATGGGACGGTGGGAAACATAATTTCGATTACCTGTATGTCCATGTGAAGAATTGACAAATAAAGCTGACTTTGATTCTGAGCCAGGTTTTTCCACCTCTGCTAAATTTAGACAAGACTGAGGTTGTTGTCTTTTAACATGAGTTCTTTAGACAAACACTGCCAAACCATGGTATTACCTTGGTTTCACTACAGTTAAGAACCTCAAAGTTATTTCTAATCAGGTTATCTTGCCAAAATTAAGAAAATCCTTTTTCAAAGTGATGCAGAAAAACTACTTCATTTTGGCAGCTGCAATTCCTTGTTATTGGATTGTCCCAAAAAACGGTCTGAAAAGCCTCCAGCTGATCCGAAATGCTACAGCAAAGGTTCTGCTGAGAATTAGCAGGACAGATTTTAATTCTTCAATTTTAGCGTCACTTCATTGGCTCTCTGTTAAAATCCTAAATAAAAATTTATAATTCTTTTTCACAAATTAAGTTCCATTGTATCTTAAAGATGTCATAGTTTCATATTTTTCCAACAGAAAACTTCACTCCTAACTGCAGTTTTACCTGTGGATCCTAAAGGTAGAGCATGAGGCAAAGCCATCAGCTATCAGGCCCCCCTCTTTTATAGAACCAGCTCCCGGTTTGTGTATTTTCATGTATTTATTCATATTGACATTCAAGTTTTTATTAACTTTTAAATTCTAACAAACAAAACGAGAACAAAAACCAACAGCAGACACAGCTGAGGGAAACATCTCACAGACATAACATATAGTTAGTAGAGACAGCTATTTCAGACCGAGGGCTCAGTGACAGGAAAACAAACATATTAAGTAAGCAATTATAATTCAAATGTATACATAAGTCATCCATTTAGTGCACTGATCTTTAGCAAGCAGTGACTGAAACAGCGTGTTGTAATTACTCAGACAATCCAGAGGAACCAGCTGTCGCCAAAGCTCATAAGTCACTGTCTGTTTGGACATGGCTCCAGAGATCATTCCCACAGGAAGACACTGTCTTTACATTTCTAGCTTGTGTACTTTGTTTGTGAAAAAATGAGTAGTTTGTGGAAACGATTTATCATTTATTCCATTGATAAATCCTGTGACCCAGTGGCGGAGCTAGACATTTTAGTGTGGGGTCAGAAATATCTCCCTTTTCTTCATTCTTGTATCTGCTAATACGAAATAAGTCAGGTTACAGGCTATATTCTTTTACACATTTTCATGCAATAGCCTAATTTAAGATAAATTAGCAGCCTTGGTCGCTTCCTGTTTAAACTGAACTGGAACATATCGTACCATCTTCTTCCACTTATCCGGGATCGGGTCGGTGGGGCAGCTGCCAAAGCAGGGACTTCCCTTTCTTCAGCCACAGATCCTTAGGAGTTTCCAGGCCAACCATGAGGCATAGTCCTTCCACCGGGTTTGACCGGGGCTTGTCCAGTGCACCTCATCAGTGAGACGACCATGGGGAATCCTAACCAGGTGCCCAAGCCACCTAACCTGGCTGCTCTCACTGCTGAGGAGCAGCAGGTCTACTTTAAGCCCTTCCTGGATGACCAAGCTTCTCACTTTATCCCTAAGGGAGTAAACCAGACCCTGAGATACTCCTCCACCTGGGGCAGGGCCTCACCCCTGACCCATTGAGTACACTTCACCTTTTTCCAGGTGAGGAAAATGGCCTCAAATTTGGAGGTGCTGATTTTCATCCCTAAAACACAACAGCAAGAGTTGGAGATCACGGCCTGATGAAGCCAACAGAACCACATCCGCAAAAAGCAGAGACCCAATCCTGAGGCCACCAAACTGGATCCCCTCAACACCTCGGCTGCACCTAGAAATACTGTCCATAAAGGTTATGAGGCTCTAGCTTTGTGCACACTAAGTAATGTGAATACTGAAGTACTCTTTTGTACATCTGTGGTACATGGACTGTACTCATAACGCTTTTCCTTTTATTTTGACCGCTTACAGCGCTTTACACTACATGTCACAATTCCCCATTCACACACAGATTCACACCTTCATAGGCACATCGGGAGGCAACCTGTGGTTCAGTGTCTTGCCCAAGGACACTTTGACATGTAGTCTGGGGAAGCCTGGAATTGATTTGCCAACCCTTCGGCTGACAGACGACTGCTCTTCCGCCTGAGCTACAGCTGCCCCTTTATAGTTTATCAGTTTATTTTCAGTTTCAGTATGACATTTTTTGATTAAATGAGTTGATATCTAGTCCCTAAATACACTCTCTGGAAACTAAAAATATGACATGGTTCCCCCACATCATCTGAAAACTATTGGTACAATCAGGGTCCGAAAATTAACACTCGCCAGGCACCAAATGCGAGTAAATTTTCCTTTTGGCGAGTAAATCTCAGAGGTTTATCCGCCACATGGCTAGTAAATGTTCATATCAAAATAGTCATGCTTTTAAATCTTCATTTTGTTGGATTTCTTCTTTATGTTGCTCTATTGTCTACATGTTTCATCTACGCGCATGTTCACTAACAAAGACACAAACGCACCTTCGTAACATGAGACCCCCCACTAAGTTACCTCCGTTTACTAACACGTAGCTTTTAGGTCAGACTGATTAAAGAGTGCGAATATGTGGAGACTTTTAGCAGGAGCTAGTCAGCTTTCCATAAGAAAGCACGGTGAACTGGAGAGCAAACCAGCAGGATTTACAGCCAACCAGAGAGTTCAGTGAGAAGCGGTGCTTTGGAGGCGTCGTAAGACACCGGCTGCACTCGTCAGAGTCCGCTCCATTTACTGCCCTGGCGACTGAGTGGTAAGTCAGGTGGGCGGAGTTTTTACTCATCTGCGTGGATCCGACATTGTGTTGTTCCAACTTGATAAATAACGTTGATATGCGGCCTTTATTGAAGCTTAGATAAGTATAAGCATTAAAATGGTTCCTAAAACAACTTGGGTGGGATTCTGATTCTGTGATTGCTTGTCACAGTCCATCTGCTTTACACTGTTGTTGTCCTCGTTTGTGAAAGGGACATTGTGTAACAATTGTATATCGCGAGCAGCTCCCTCATACTTTTCATGCTGCGTTTGCGTGAAACTGGGCAGACGGACGACAGCCGCTGCATGTAAAGGCATTAACAGCCTCTATGTGAAGACGTGGTCTGTCAGTTACGGTGACATCAGTCCACATCCAATATGTTGTCATGGTGATGTCGCATTGTTTTCCCTGACCCATGTTTTACCGTCTTTCTCTCGGCTTCTGTGATTAAAATGACATGTGGTTTGTTACCGACGGCCGTCTGCCCGACTGCACGTGAACCCAGCATCAGTGAGACAGTAGGTTCCTCCTCACAGCACCGCGGTGACTTTTCAAAACCATCACCTCGAACTGAGCTGATAAGTCTGGTGTCTTCGGTGAACGTAAAAATATGGCGACACGACATGGTAGCCATCACCGAGCCGACCCGTTTGATGTATGAATGGATGATACGAACGGCAAATTCAGAGCTTAGAGGAGCACTTCAGTTTGTTCATGGGAGTGATTACTGATTACGAAATAATTTTTTGTGAATAGATAACAGAAGAACTTACACAATATCCCTTTAAGAGACCTCCAATGGATCTCTGTTGCACTTAGACTACAGCCTGAAACAGATGTGTGCAAACTTATCATTTAGTATAAACGTCTATTCTTTTTAATTATCACTTTGTTTTGTTAAAGCAGCTTTCCATCTGCATGTGCTTTCCCCTCCATTTAAGCAGCAAAAAGTTATGAAAGGGGTTTTTTAAAACATTGAAACAAGTAAAAAAATAAAAAAATTAAATACAGGGAGACACTGTCAGATCTCCTTATTGTCCAACTATGTTCTCCAAAGATCAGGGAGTAGATATGCTCCCACCAGGCTGTAATATTGCAGGACTGTCAGGACCAGGAGGCCAGATTTCATGGACTGTGTGAAAGCACCAAGTAGAGAACGAGGAGCCTGACCAGAAAGTTTCAAATAAATAAATTCAGAAATGACCAGTTTACTAAATACAAATGTTTTTCTTGTTCTTGTTGTTTTTTCAGGTTCCATCCAGCATAATACTGTATTAACGGCCTAAAGATATATGTGTGTAAAATGGTTTAATATTTTGGACACTGGTTACAATATAACTGCACACTGCTATGTAGCTTCATGCTAACATCAGGTTAATAGCCTGACATAAAATTTGTAGTTGTATTTGCACAGGGGAAAAAAATCTCCTAGAAATGTGCAGTCAAATGTCAATCCTTCCAACATGACTAATTGGGAAACTACTTTAAAATTTGCTTCAAACTGGTGTAGTGATACGAGAGTTCCGTGTCTGGAGAGACATCCTCCAGTGATCTGTCACTCACCTAAGGTGCCACTTTGGGTATCCAATCAGATTTCAGTGGTGGCCAGTGCCACCCCTCTAGCTCTGCCCCTGTCGTGACCCAGCAATGTATTCCTGACAGTAAAGTATTTTTGTTTCCATAATAAAGACATCACAACCACAAATTTACACTTTGCATTTATCTTTTTTAAAGTTGTAACTTTTTAAAACACCTTTTCACTCACAAACAAACATTATATACGTGATTTTACTCAAAGATTTTTTTTAAATCTATGCACAAGTTAAGATGTGCATGCACAAGTGTACTTCTACACATCTTAATTGACAGTTATCTCAATAGTAGATTATCTGCAGGTGTTTTAAAACTGATACACTCTTTATTGAGCTTTGTACACACTGTATCTTCATGCTTCCTTTAGTTTCAGTGTGCCATAGTATGAATACTTCATACATGATATATTCATCATGATGAATTTGATTCCTTAGTCACAAGATATTACCTCTGCTGATAGAGGAATAACTGTAATGTTAGAGAATCCAGATAGAGTAAACCCTTCATCAAAAGTCAAATATTTACATTTTTATCAAAACTTATTCAACAAACTTCAGCGCTTCAGCTCTTTTTCGCTCTCTTGAGTTTCTGATGATTGATAAAATGTTTATTGGTTTACATGCATGAATATTCAAATTTTGAGACTGTAAGGAATATGTGCGTGCTTGTGTGTAATCACTAACAGAAGCCCCGGTTTACCTTTCAAATGACTTGATTTACTCGAACACTTTCCTGTGCTAGGCTGCCAAATTACCTGTCAAGGATATTTTATTGGTGCTTAAACAATCATTTTCACAAGCCTGCTGGATTTTCCCCGCTATTAATGCTGCATCACTCATGCCTCAGATTCTTTTGTATCGTCCTGGTATTCTCTTGCTTCTGCTATAAAGCCACCACAAAGAACGTCTGTGTGCATGGAAAGTGAAAAACAAACAGAAGCACAAATACAAATGAAAGCATGTTCGTACAGAGCTTCTTGGCCCTGCTGCAGATATCTTCATGCATTTTAATTATCTCAGCTCTGGACATGCATTCTATTACCAGCATGGAACAACACGTACTGTACCATAATAATATGATAATTTCAGGAAACATCCACCAACATCCTTTCCTAATACAGTAGTCAGTTTAACATGGATCTCAATATGGAGCAAAGACTTCTGAGGCATTTACTTGTGTATGAAGCTACATAACGATCAGCATCACATATTCTAGATAGAAAATCTTTTGCTTATTCAAGTGCTTGAATCAATTATGATTACATTCTTTTTGCTTTGCCGAGTCCTGCAAAACCTCCATATAAACACAGTTAACAGTTCTTCAATTCTAATAAACTTTTCATTCAACAAACAAATCATTAGCCTCATAGCATTCATGTCTAAGTCATATTTTTGCTAAATTATTCTTGACTGTATCATTGCCTATAAAATCTTAAAGGGATACAACACTAAAAGAATGATGTGCCTTCATTTTCTACTTACCCTCATGCTGAGCGACACTCTGGAGCATTTTTTTAATATCTCAAATGCAGCCGTAGATCGGGGGGGGGGGGTTGATATACACAGACTTTTATATAATGGGGGGGGGGGACTCTAAACAAAAAGGTCCATAAAAGTCCACAAAAACTTTGCAATATTCCTCCATGCTGCTCATCCAATATAATACAAGTGTTCTAAGTGGGTAGCGTCCATAATTTACTCAAAATGACATTATTTGTTATATTTTAAAGCCTAAACAGTTGTACATCGCACTTCCCCCATGCGATTTCACAGCACTACGGAAGCCACGGGAGACCAAACTAGACAAGAGCGTGCATTCAGCGCCTATAATGCTGATAATGCGTTCGTAGAAGAAGCCAACCGCTCTTGTGTTTCTCCGCAGCCCGTTCGCTCTTAGCACAATGTGAACAGCAAATTTTTTCTTTGAAAATGTGCGAAGACTGGAGTGCTTCTGTTTGTTTTGAACCGCATCGCTCTTCTGTCTTACCACCCGGAAGCAATAGCTGATTCCACTGCTGGTGAGAAACTAGTTCCTCAAAATGTAATGTGTAATTTGTGATGCACAGTAAGTTTTATTTGTAACATTATTCTCTTAACACGGGATTTACACATATTGTCTTGTGTTACAACTGATATGCCGCTGGCGTTCTGTGGAGTGGATACGATTGTTATCAATGCCAGGCTAGCAGATTCCTATTGACTTATGCTAGCATTAGCATTGGGGAGCACCGGTAACAAGAACATGTTTCCAGTGATGAGTAGGGCTCTGGTTCACTCGAAAATGAGGCCCTATGTCAAAAATCTTGAACTTCCCTTTAAAGTATGACTCAGGCAATTATGCTAAAGACATATTCAATTTAAGCTGGCTGAAAATGTAAGTTGACATCATACGACATCATGTATCGTATCATATGCTGACATCATATGGCATTGGTTGGGTATTTCTGCTTACCTTATATGACGGTATCAGCAACATGGTGGTAATTACTTTGACTGGATCAAATGAGTAAATAATAAGGCATACAGCAGTTTAGATAGCTTCCTCTGTGGTGATGTTGCACAGAAACCCTTCTCTAATGCCAGCAGATTCTCTGTTAAGTAGAAAATGTTCTTGATCCCTGAGAATGCAAGGAATGAGTCAACATTTGGTGCAGTTCTGCTTCATTAGACCCACTGTCGATGCAAAGGTGAAGCTGGGCACAGTCATGAATGAATGCTGACACAGCCTAATCATCTGTTTCCTTATCAATATTTCTGTCTTATCTAACGTAAAAGGTCCTTCAGACAGTGGAAGGACAAAAAGAAGAATTCAGATAGTTGTGACTGTTTAAAGCACCTAATTTGTCATTAATTCAGAAATTCATTTTCATAATTAAACCTCAGAAAGATGATAAACGATGAAGCAGTGCTTAAATTTCCATTTTTCTGCATATCTAGAACCTAAAACTTCACCATATTTTCACACAGACAAAAATATTCAGGTTTTATCTTGTTTATTAAGGGGGGGGTATTACTCTTTTATTTATTTAGCCAACTTCCTCTGGCTACAACCTCTACCTAGCTTGTCATTTAAAAGCTAATGCTTGTTAGCTTAATGCATGTCCTAAGAAGGTACTGTAATTTTACCTTGCTTAATGGTTTAATGATAGATTGTATATTTCATTTTCATTGTTAATTCCATCTAAAAAGCAAAAGTTATGAAGCTATGAAGTTTAAAACAAGAATTGCAGGAAGAAGGGGAAAAAAGATCAGTATGTACAGAAGGTTCTGAAATATTAGAAGTTGAAGGTCAACCAAAGTTAACTGTTTTTAATAAGAGGGATGACGATTCCATGTAGGATGTGCTGTTTAATTAAAGAACAGGGTTCAAGACAAAGACAGTACACACACAACTTCTACCAAAAACTGGCTAATGGTAGTTTCAGATAGTAAAATTAAACTCCTGAACTTTATCAAATATGAGTGTATTGAAGGGACGTGCAGTAAGTACAACAGTACGATAATACTACTAGTACTAATAGACTAACATGAACAGAAATTGGATATCATGAATGCTATTTAAAGAGATCAATAAATAAGTATGCAAAGAAAAGAAAATTAAGAAAGAAAATTATGACGTGCAAACCCTATTTCAGAAAGGCAACTCAGGAGTGGATGAATAAAAGGTTTATCAAGCATTGTAGTTTGGTGGTCCGGCTTCCATTTCATCACTTCTTGCATCACTTCAATTTATTATTCAATCAGTTGAATATTAGAGTGAATCCTGAACAATATTTTTACTTCAAACCGGAGCCTGCGGGTGGACACTGAGGTGGCGGAGGAGCTCAGAACAGAAACAGGCAGGAATCATCATGGCATCAGTAGCAGCAGGAATGAAGCAAACAGCAAGGGAAGAAGTGTGCAGCTGAAATAGACTGCACAGATTGGATGGATGTTTGATGCAGATCACATGGGATGCAGCACAGCAGCTCAAGTTGTCTGCCTGAGCTCGCAGCGATGCTTCATTTGATTACTAATAATGATGAACTTTAGAGATTTTCTTTTTAAGAAATGCTAATGTATTCAAACTTAAATCCTTTACTTCACATAAAACCCTGCTGATTTTGGCTGTGAAAAGGCTACAACTTTGTATAGGTGGCATACTTTATTATAGGCCTATGTTACAATAAATATTAAATGGTTTCCAGCCAAGTTAAAGTGTGACTCTTTATCAGTTTTGGGAATATATCCTTGTGTTTGTTTGTTTGCTTTTATTAAATCTGAAATGCCAAACACAAGACGTGTAAAAATTGACCTTCAGATACTCTGTTTTCATAATAACATCCTTTCATTCAACACAAAGCTGGATCATAAGAGGTTAATGGGATTAAAGTTTGTAATGATACTGTATACAATAATAATAATAATTTAGAAAAATAAAGTCTGAGGGAAAACAATCAATGAATGGTGCTTCTAAACAAACAAAAACAATATTCTTTCAAAGAAGCATCGTGTAAAACAGAAAGCAACAAGTTATTTAACATTTAAAATCTGTTTCAATATGTTGTATAGTTTATTTCTGCTATTTTACTGGCTTTGGGAGAGTTAAAAGATATGATATGAACATGATATAAAATACCATCACTATTAACATCTCTTATTCTGTCGATTATTTTTGATCCTATGCGCCTTTTACTTTTACCTCTAAACTGTTTGGGATAAAAATGACTCGCTGTTTCTCAGGAAATGGCGCCCACAGGCAAACCAACAAATTAGAGAATAAATCAGCATTTAAGTGCAGTGATTGCTGCACAAGGGAGGTTGTAATCCAAACTGAAAGCAAATGTTTTCATTCTTTTACCAAACAAAGACTGTGATACTGAACGGCTTTTTAACAAAAAATTAGCATCCTGGTTTAATATTTCTCTTATTTGTCGAAGCATGAGGTCTTAACCGGGGGAATAGTAAAAAGTATTAACAGGTATACTTCAGCAATGTTGTAGACAATAATGCTTCATAAAAAAGATGAATGGTTGCAAAAGAAAACATGTTGCTCCCGATCTGATTCTCCATCTCTCCTTTTTCCTTCCCCTTTGTCCTACTCTTTTATTTCTCACTCTCTCCATCTCACTTATCCTTCCCCTGTTATATTCAACCCACCCTGTTTGTCCCTCTCCATCATTAACTTTATGTTTCTTTCACTTTTTCACACGAAGAGCGCATTTGTGATACAGATAAATGTAATGGTTCACTGCCTGGGATCGCTCTGTGGACTTTCCCCTCATGCATCCAGAGGATGCTGATTCACAGAGGAATGGGCATCATCGATTTGGGTTTTGAAAGTGTGTGTGACAGCTGTGGGACTATACATTCCTGTTTGATGAGAGTAAAAAACAAAAACACCAAAAAACTCACAGCCTTTCATTTTGAAATGTAGGAACAGGATGTTACAAGACAAGGTTAAGAACATGAAAAGAGAAAAGTACTTTCCCCCAATTTTGAAGGTTAAACACTGGTTTTAGACAACCACACAATGTGTGTTCCCAAGAACTCCTATTTAGAGGGTGTGTGTGAAGAACATGATCACAGAAAAACTAAAGAATGTCAGCCAAGATGAAAAAGAAATATTAATTTGATCATTTGATTCCTAAAGACTTGGCAACAGTCGTTAGCAGCTCGTCAGCTTTATGGACTTTTCATGGAGCGAGTAGGAGTAGTTCACATTGATCTTTAGCAACTGATCTCTGGTGGGTGTTCACTGATAGCTGGCACCACAGTTAGTCTTAGTCTGTGACCGCCATGGCAAAAGAGTGGGAGGCACTTTGGATCCACTCCATGTCCCCTTATTGACCTTTAGTCTGTCGATGAAACTGTTCCTTGTTGCTTAATGCACCTTAGCAGAGTATAAATGTACCTCCCATAATGTCAGCGCCTTGTTGAGATTCAATGTTTGCAGGGATTTATTTTGTCTACAAATATACAGTAGATGAAGTTTTACTTTACTTCCAAAGCATTATGTTCTGCTTTGTCTTAAATGAGCAGCTCAAGGTAATCAAGGCCATTTGATGTAAAAGCAAAGGGATTGGTTCAGCCCGTCTGTGTTTTACTAAAAGCAGCCATCACTAACAAAATAATTATCATAGCAATCTCATCTGTCTTTCATCTGAAGCGTACAATTTTTGTATAACATGTTCCCGATGATGGAAAAAAGATTAACTTTAATCACTGTTTTGAATAGTGTTCATCTGATCTACAAATAATTTGAGGGGGTTTTTGTGATAAACAGAAGATGAATCATGTCATGCAATTGATTTCTAAACCATGAAAAAGACACAATCTCTGTTTCCAACAATGTTTCTTATTCACTTTTTGAAAATGGGTTTAAGGAAAGGTTGATGGAAGCTCCAAAAATGTCCAAAAATCAAAAATACTTTTTCTAAAGAATATCTTGCTCAGTTTCCCTTTTGTTAAAAAAATATTTAATGAAATCCTGACACTGTAACACAATGATATGCATATACTAAACATCATATAGTAGCATAATGCAATCGTGTTCTCTGTTTGGCTCCGTATTTTATGAAACACCACCCTCTTCCTCCTTTTTTAGCCATACAGCTAGTAGCCACACCTTCTTGTTTGCTCAGTTCCCAGACAATGAAGTTTTCAAAGGCAGACATAGATCCTAAAAAATCTGAAGGACAACCTCTCCACTTATTCTCATGCCTTGCTGCAGATATTATTGCTGGAACAATAGTGCATATCATTAAAGTGTATGTTTCATGTTCTTTATAACGGCAGATAATCATTCACTGAGATGAGGCAGTAACTATTAGGTCTCTTAAGTTGAAAAGAACCAGGAAGTATTACTTAAAAAGGGAAGGGGAGGGGATAAAACTCTCGTTCACAATCACCTCACAGCTCTGGAATCATGTGACCTCTGACGTCAGAGTAGGTAAAGTCCTGTGAATTCCACTTACTGACCAATGCAAAACAATAACAGATAAACGGCGAGACAACAGCCGATTAGCAGCTAGGCATCATCTTTCTGAACATCTGTCTTCTTTCTGAATCTCACCTCTACAGCTGAGGCTGAACTCTCCCAGCCAGCACCTTCTTGATCACAGCCAGAAACCGCCTCTTCTCCTTGAACTAACTCGGCAAGAGCGGGATGTTGAAACCGAAACATTAGCTTAGCTTTAGCTTGGCTTTAGCCGGCAACGCTGCTGAGTTTCTGCAGGTTTCAGGGTTTGTTTCTTGCTGTTCCTCTCAACATCAAGAGCTCAAATCTGGAGGTGGGAATCATAAACACCCGTACACATGATCCGTGGTGGAAAAAAACAAACAACCGCTTTGCGTCCCATTGTTTTTACCTATGGAGAGAGCGGTGTCGCCCGGCTCACAAACCGGGGAGAGATGACTCAGTCCACCCGCAGGACTGCCGCTGCATTAGAGTGGGGCACTGTGTGTTTTCTCCGCTGCCTTTTCAGCCCAAAATCCTGGGAAAAGCGAGGGTTTCTGACCGCAGAGTAACTAGAAAAGGGAGGAAACTATCGTCCCTCCAGACTGAGCTCACGTTTGGCCTCCAGGACGGTTCATATCAGCTCCTCGGTCATTTTCAACGGCTCACTCAACTTTTCTCCACATTTGGTCTCCAAAAATCTGTAAAAGCGCTTTGTATGAGCCATGAGTCGGTGTTGCTGTTAGCAGAGACATCTGTGGACAGAGTCAAAGGGAAAATGTCCTGCTGCTGTTAGCAGAGACATCTGTGGACAGAGTCAAAGGGAAAATGTCCTGCTGCTGTTAGCAGAGACATCTGTGGACAGAGTCAAAGAGAAAATGTCTTGCTGCTGTTAGCAGAGACATCTAGCGAAAATGTCCTGCAGCTGTGTTTTGTTGAGGTGTAACTGAGCTGGTTGTTGGTGGGAGTAAACACCCAGACTCAATCGCTGTTCGGCGGACATTCGTGCCCCAGGTGATCCACTGGAGCAGAGTCCGTCTTCTCTAAATGGAGATTCATCAGCAACTGTCGCTTAAACACACTGAAAACCTCAACAAATACATAATGATGGTTGCTGAAATATAATGAAATTAATCAGATAAACAGGAACAGATTTTTTAAACAGTGTAAAGACCGTAAAAGGTCTAAATGTTGTACACATTATCTCAAAATGAAAACTAATCGAAAGGTGACTTAGAAAATAATTTTTTTCAATGTTATTTTCCACATGTTCATGTCTCTACATATATATGTGGCCTTCAGCAATAAAGCTGTGATGAATGTCGTATTCAGAGTCGCCTCCTCCTGCTGTGATCCATGTTTTTATCAGTCGGGAGCGTTCGCCTACCCCTACGTCACTTCCGGTTTGTTGCTGGGGGCGCTATTTCACACGGAGTGACAGGAATTTCCTGTCAGGAAATTCGGACTAGTATTTGTACACTTTTGCATTGGCAATGTTCAGTGTGGACCTGATACACTACAAAGGCTTCTACATATGTTTAACATGAAAGTTTGCCTTTAACTTGTCTATAAAAACTAATTAGACCTCCAATAATTGGAAAAAAAATTTTATACACCCCAAATTGAAATATGGTGATCCTACTGTATTAGCTATCAACCTATTTCCAAATTCTGCATCTTAGCCAAGGTAATTGAAACACTGGTAGCCTACTGTAAATGATCAGATTAAGGAGTTCTTGTGTTCTTCCCTCCAATCTGGTTTCAGGAACTAGTACAGCCATGTACAGGGGTCAAGATTTTCAATGACATTGTTGAGGCATTGGACACCAAACAATGTTGTGCTGCACTTTTTAAAATGTCTCTTCAAAACATTTGACAGTGTAGATTGTTATTTTATGCAAGAGGCTTTCAGATATGAGCCTTTTAGAATATGTTGGTGCTTCAGCTATTTCCATACAACTAAAGGTGTCCCACAGGGTTCAATTTTGGTTCCCACTCCTTTTATGATTTATACAACAGTGAAGTCGTACTGTTGTATAATACTGTTGCACAGAATACTGTTTTGTATTGCCGTGTAGCTGTAGTTAACCTAGTTTTTGAATTTCTCCAATCTGCTTTTGACATAATTCAGTACTTGTTTAATATGTAATGGGTACTATAGGCTGACTAATCAAAGGTAATGCTATTCTCCAAAACAAGATGATGTCTGCAATCCTCCCTTCCATTGGGTTTGTGGCCTCTCATCTTAAATTTTGAAAAAATTTCATTTAAGTCCCATGTTGACATCTTTTAAAGAAGCTGAAACAAAACTTGTTTCTTTTTTTGATAACAATGCTTGTTTTAAATTTAATCAGAAGAAGACTTGTTGCAGCCACCCTCTTAAGGCGGAGTTCCACCTGGTCCGTGTGCGGTGCATTACGGCTGCGGTGCGGTGTAGTTCCGACCTCTACAGAGCAGCAGTTCCCACCGCGACCGTGTCAGACACGGCGTGCCTGCGACTGCCGTCCGTACTACCACCAGATAAATCTGACAAATCACATTTGCAGGATCACATGATAATGATCAGGAGGGCTGGATAAATGTCCAGTGGTGTGTGTGTGCAATAACTGTCCTACATAGAGTCACTTTTCCTTCATTGTCTTAAACTTAAACCAGCAGACGCGTTTCATTCATAATATATGCTCATTTGTTGTAAGCTACAGCCATACACAACATCTTTACCTTTTTAACAATTAACTAACCATGCATAATCTATCCCAATAATTGATTATACCACCACTTTATTGCTTTCCTTGCTGCAAACTCAGCAATAAGTCTTTATAATCCAGTTTGAATGTAGGCTTATTACATTTCTAACGAATAATAGTGCAAACCTGCACAGTCCGTTAGGTGCGCAAATAATTTTTAATTAGGTTAGTCTCAACTTTAGAAAGCTTAGCTGACCTGAGGCCGCCGTTACAGGAAGAGTTAAAATCCTGAGTGCAATCACACAGTTCCTTCAATCTGTTTGAGCTAACAAATTTTTTTCAAATCACACATCAACATTGGAGATCTTGATCAGTCTTTTTCCTATATGTAAATCCACTGTGATGGTATTTTTTATTTAGTTGTTTTATGTGACCTAGACAGAGAGACGAAAATCAAATGTGATTAATGTATTTATCAAAATGAAAAAAACACACACCAGGAATGCAGGCGCGAGGTCCTGGATGCTCAGGTCGCACAGTCCATGCTTGACTTCTAACCTGGAGTCACTGGTAATGTTACTGTAGTTTATGCCATCACAACCCTCCGGGGGGCTTTTATTCTTAAATTTTCCGGATGCTTTACTCTGTTCCTGTGTCTGGTTTCCCGTCTGGTCCGGTTTGCACTGCAGAGCTTGACGCGCTCTGGGAGCGTTCTGCGCCAGACATAAGAGCGGCGTGGTGAGACGCTAGCCTGGGACGGATCTTGGTCCGTGTGTCATGTGTCTGGTGTGAGCCACGCCGCTGACTATAACGGCCACGACTTGCTCCGGAAGCCGTACCGCAGCCGCAATGCACCACACACGGACCCGGTGGAAATTCGCCTTTAGACCTGCATTGTTTTATGTAAATGTGTCTACCAGCGCTCAACACATTCATCACTGCACCTGTCTGGTTAATAGTCATTTGCTAGGATTCTACATTGGTACCTCATTTAGGCTACGTTCACAAGGCAACGATCAGAAGTGACGACGCAAAAGTGGCGTCTCGTCTTCATCTTTTTATCCGCGTTCACACGAGCATCGTCATGAAGAAATCTGCGTGCATACGAGGACGCAAGTGTGTATGGAATTTGATTGGATATGCACGCCAGGCCTTTAGGTGGTGCTGTGACAGAACTCCACCATGTCCGGGCGCATATCTAACCCTTACCCGCAGTCGTCCTCGTGTGAACGGCCCCTTAGAGTACATACCTGCCCTCATGCTACATGTCACACAGACTGTCCAGTGATAGCCTCTACTCACTGGCCTTTCTTAACCTTCAGTGTTCCCTTGGTGCATACACAGCTGGAAAAAAGCATGTTCTTACTGGACTACAAAAAATATTACAATTGAGTTTGATGCTGTTTTGATCCCATTTTGAAATTTTAAACTCATTTTAAGTACAGTACATTGGGGAAAATGACACTGAGATCTTGTTCCTGTTATTGTGTGTTTGTAGCTACATGTTCTGAATGGTGCCCTGATTCCTGATTGGTGCCACCTGTGCCTGCTAATTACACTCTGTTCACCTGTCTCTGATGACACTCAAGCCTCCTCTTCTCATGCCTCCAGTGCCAGATTGTCTGATTGTCCAGCAATCTAGCACTTGTCACAGGTTTTGTTCACAGTGGTTTTGACCCCATTTCACTTAACATTTTCATTCATACTATCAAAGATATCTACATCATTGAAGCCTTGTGTCATTTGCATGATGACACTCATTAGAAATCCTACTGTAAATCAATGCTTTATTATTTTTTCATCTTTTCATTCTTACAGTAACATGCATATGTGCGTATACAGTTACTGCTTTATCGTGCTAGTTGAATCATCAATTGCTTCCGTTATTTCTTACCCCTTGGTGATTTTAGGGACTGTTGGGGCCCCTGGCAAAATTTCACAGGGGGCCCCTCCAACCCTTTAGTTATGATACTTTATGCTTATAATGATGACAATGAAAAAATAATGATACATTTAAAGACTTTGTTGTTGTTCAGAATGCCAGTTTTGCCACTTTTTTTACTTATTTCTGTTTTGTTTTCATTTAAGTGGGAAATGCAATTTAACAGTTCTATATAGATGATTGAAGGATGTGCTGAAGCTTGCATTTTGACTTAATAATTACATTTACAGATAATGCAGCACATAAAAAAATAGTTTTCAGAAGCATGACGCCTGCTGGACACATGGAAAATATAAACACCACTTGCAGATCACTTCCATTCATCTATCTTAGTTGTGCTTTGTCAAATTATTTGTCTATAAATTCTATACGATGTTTTCTCTTGGGTTTCTTAGCATATGTCACAGATGGTGGTCTGTTTTTTTTTTTTTTTTTGATTTTTTTGTCTTTGCTTAGCTTTTGATTGTACTTTGTAAAAACTCAGTTTGATTGTATTTTTTTTGTTTCTATCTTTTGCATATTCATCTTTCTTTTTTTCACTCTCTCATTTTAAAATCTTTCCACTACCTCACTATTTTTTTTTTTTGTTGTTGTTGTTGCCCTGTCAGGTTAAGCATCAAATTATCTTTTTTATATTTCTAGCACCCATTGGCAAAGTGAAATTTGTTCAACACAACAAGTAGCTCTTCATTGTGCTTGCCATGCTAAGCAAGACCAGTTTGTTTTATCTTAAGCCTCTCTGTTCTGTTCATGTACAAATATAATCACATGCAAAATATTTGCATGTAACAGAAGCAGAGCAACCAGAGCTAACACAAAACAGGCAAAAAACAAAATCTGTTGAAAAGACCAGATGTATGAAGAGCACAAGATGTCATGTTCTGTGGGCTTTGTTGATTTTTGGTTTGTGTTTTTCTTCTTGGTTTCTTGGATTAAAGTTTTTATTAGATCTTCTGCTGTGTACTTTTCTTTTGTCTGCTGTTGTACGTTTAATTTGAAAAGCTTTTTTTTTTTTCTTTTTGTATTCTGTCCAGTTTCTTTCCAGTGTGGTGAGGCCTTGGACATACAAACCCTTGTTTTCTGATACTTGGAGATTTTTATTTTTGCTCATTGTCTGCATGCAATGGAAGTTTTTTTGGGCAAAGATACTGAGCATTTTGGATTATTAACTTTTAAGAATGAAGATTTTGACTGTAACTGGATTGTCAATATGTGCTGGTCTGCTAATATCACCATGGCTTCATACTACTAATATGAAAATAAATGCCAATATCCAATATCTTTTATATATATATATATATATATATATATATATATATATATATATATATATATATATATATATATATATATATGTATATATATATATATGTTGAATGCTTTCATAAATGTGAAATTTTAGACTGATGTGAGACATTTTGTACGATCACCACTGGTTTTCAGGAACTCAACATTTTTAGCATTCAATATTTTTTTAGACATTTTTATTGTGCTTTTTTTTACTGTTTCCCCTCCATCCTCAGAATAAGTTTAGATAGGCATTGCTCTTTCTTCTAAAAAATGATAAAATTGTGCAGTTTTTTTGTATAAATTCCTTAAAATAGCCTTCAATAGAATTTGTGATTTCTTATCATATTTGACAAAAATGTCTAATCCATTTATTGATTTTTTTAATAAATATGTCTGTCCCTTAGTATTGCTGTCATTGCCACCACAATAAACATTTTTAGATCAATAGTTTATTTTAAATTTTATTTTTTAACTGCCTGTGTCAGTTTATGCTGCCACTCAAGCACATGCTAGAACTGAAGAAAAACAGACATTTTAAATACTGAAACAGCAAGTTTTTTCCTAGTTCATACTGACAAGTTGTATATTTTTATTACATGTCATTACCAAACAGCTTGTAGTTTATAGATATTTAAAGATTTGTGTGCAAAAAGTTCAGATTAATATGAAACATTGTAGAGCACTATCTAGTTAAAAGATTATTCAGAGTATGCTAACTTTACCATTTTAGCACAGTAAGCTAAAGACTGTAAAATGTAATTACCACCACATGTCATTACCATCACGCTTGTGGTGACGTTTCTATGGAATGTATGAGTAAAAGAACCATTTTAAAAATTAAAATCTTAAGTTAATATATATCTACATATTTAGATTTTGACTCGCAAAAGGATGATGATTCAGGTAAGATAGGTGTGCCAAGGTATTGTGACATTCGATTTTTGGGTGAAATTTTATTTTTGAGAAAATGAAAACTCAAAAGGGCCCGAAATCAAGTAAACACCCAAATATATATATATATATTTATATATATATATATATATATATATATCCATATATGTATATGTATATGTATATATTATTCATTAGGGATGGGCATTTTAGGTAATTTTCAAAGTCAACTCTTCAGGCCAATTAAAATCGACTAATCGATTAATCGATTTGTTTTGCACATCCCTAACATATATGTGTGTGTGTATATATATATATATATATATATATATATATATATATATATATATATATATATATATATTGGTGCCAACTGTGCTAAACAACAAAGATAATGCTGGTGCCAACTTAATAAAACCTGTAACTTATTCCAAAGTAAATATATTTGCAGGCCAACTATAAATAGGAAATGGCATTCCAAAATGGTAATGAAGTACAGCACATAAAAGAACCCTCTACTTTTACTGAAACCGGTCCCAACAACAGGCCATTGTTGTCAGTTTTAGACCAAAGAGTGTGAAACTTTGAGTTTGCAGGTTTTTCATATGCCTGGGACATCACTTCTGCCAGCGAATGAGCTGCTTAGACTATACTCTGAAGAGTGGGAAACTATTTTAAATCATTCCTGAGTCGTGTAAAAAAGCTCACATTCAAACTCTGTGTTTGTTCAAGGAGAGGGTATTCAGTCAGCAGCATCTTCTGATTGTATTTTTTGAGTGGAGTAAAACTTTGCTTTGGAAAAATATCCATGTTCATGCGTTCAGTTTTTTTCATTTCCTTCACATGTCCTCATTTTGTCTCATCATTTCATCACCATGTTCTCTGCCAATCCTTTTTGTAGCTCTTCCATGTCAACAGGTTTTGTTTTTTCATGCTTGCTATTGAGATTTTGAGTTCAGAGCCTTGGGTTTTCTGCATGGGTAGTGGTTTTAAGCTTTTATTTTTATAAAAGTTTTGGCCTATCACATAAAACTTATACAATCTGAGGCCAAGAAATCATTTTAAAAAAGGAAAACCAAGAGCAAGTAATACTGCAGTACATCTTGAGGAAAGAAAAAAACTAATAACAAAACAACGACTGAAATAAATCTGAGTACACGAAGGATGGAGGTAATCTATAAATCAAAAAGATTTGGAATAAATTACAATACAGAACGCAAACAATCAAATGTCATTATGGGGCACTTTGAACAAATGCGGAATAAGCCTTTAACAATTGATTTTGAGTGAGTTGTGGTTTTTGTCCTGGTTTATGACTCATCACCTTCACAGTTGATGCTTTGACTTGTTAATGTTGGTTTTCAGTTTGTCTCCCATCATTCTGGTGTTCACTCAATCTATTGTCTGCAGTGCTTCACTGCCCACGGCTGTGTCGTATGATGTCATACACCATTTCATTTGTATGTAACAAGAATCTTACATTTACAAAAAATATTCTTAACTTGATCTTTCAGAAAAGTATTGCCAGAGTACAGAGCTCCCCTGTGCCTTCAATCTTGCTTATTAACCTGAAAACCATCAGTGAGTCATACTGTTGTATCAGCTTACATGTTGCTTAAGTACCAAAAACACATCTTTTAACATACAGGTAGTGCAGAATTATTAGGCAGATGAGTATTTTGACCACATCATCCTCTTTATGCATGTTGTCTTACTCCAAGCTGTATAGGCCAAAAGTCTACTACCAATTAAGCATATCAGGTGATGTGCATCTCTCTAATGAGAAGGGGTGTGGTCTAATGACATCAACACCCTGTATCAGCTGTATTAGGCAAACAGAATTATTAGGAAACTTAACAATAAAGAAATATATACCCATTTCAGTTATTTATTTTCCCCAGGGAAACCAATATAACAGCTCAACATTCACAAATATACATTTCTGGCATTAAAAAAAAACCCAAAAACAAATCAGTGTCCAATATAGCCACCTTGCTTTGCAAGGACACTCAAAAGCTGCCATCCATGGATCCTGTCAGTGTTTTGATCTGTTCACAATCAACATTGTGTGCAGCAGCAACCACAGCCTCCCAGACACTGTTCAGAGAGGTGGACTGTTTTCCCTCCTTGTAAATCTCACATTTGATGAGGGACCACAGGTTCTCCATGGGGTTCAGATGAGGTGAACAAGGAGGCCATGTCATTAGTTTGTCTTCTTTTAGACCCTTTCTTGCCAGCCACGCTGTGGAGTACTTGGATGCATGTAATGGAGCATTGTCCTGCATGAAAATCATGTTTTTGTTGAAGGATGCAGACTTCTTCCTGTACCACTGCTTGAAGAAGGTGTCTTCCAGAAACTGGCAGTAGGACTGGGAGTTGATTTTGACTCCATCCTCAACCCGAAAAAAGGCCCACAAGCTCATCTTTGATGATACCAGCCCATACCAGTACCCCACCTCCACCTTGCTGGCGTCTGAGTCGGACTGGAGCTCTCTGCCCTTTACCGATCCAGTCACGGGCCCATCCATCTGGCCCATCAAGACTCACTCTCATTTGATCAGTCCATAAAACCTTAGAAAAATCAGTCTTGAGATATTTCTTGTTCCAGTCTTGACGTTTCAGCTTGTGTGTCTTGTTCAGTGGTGGTGGTTTTTCAGCCTTTCTTACCTTGGCCATGTCTCTGAGTATTGCACACCTTGTGCTTTTGGGCACTCCAGTGATGTTGCAGCTCTGAAATATGGCAAAACTGCTGGCAAGTGGCATCTTGGCAGCTGCATGCTTGACTTTTCTCAGTTTGTGGGCAGTTATTTTGTGCCTTGGTTTTTCCACACGTTTCTTGCGACCCTGTTGACTATTTTGAATGAAACGCTTGATTGTTGAATGATCACGCTGCAGAAGCTTGGCAATTTGAAGAGTGCTGCATCCTGTCAAGTCCCTCTTCTGACCCATTTTGCCAAAGGAAAGGAAGTTGCCTAATAATTCTGTTTGCCTAATACAGCTGATAAAGGGTGTTGATGTCATTAGACCACACCCCTTCTCATTACAGAGATGCACATCACCTGATGGGCTTAATTGGTCGTAGGCTTTTGGCCTATACAGCTTGGAGTAAGATAACATGCATAAAGAGGATGATGTGGTCAAAATACTCATTTGCCTAACAATTCTGCACTCCCTGTACTGCTGTAAATACTGAGAGGAAAGTGTGTGTTAACTTGCAGAACAAAATGACTGTTCACTAGCAGTGCGTATTATAACAGGCAGGTGAGAAAGATAGTGGAAAAAAAGCTGAAAAACTGAAAAAGCACTGAAACATGAAGCATCGCTAACTGGTTTTAATATTTCCACCGGATTTCTTGACAGTTTAAAGAAAGTCTGTGCAGCCAGCAGCCTAATCCGTGACAATGTTTATTCATTTATCTTTATGAGTGTGATTCTCAGGCATGTTGTTTCCACTGCCGTGTTCTGCATCTTTGAGCAGCCATAATCGCATCCAGGGTCGAGCAATTATTTAAATCAAAACTGAGCATCTGAGGTTTAATTTAATAACAATGGCACTGAGCAGATGGCAAATAGGGGAAACAGAAGTAATGGCATATGTAAGGGAAATTTGGTGTGAGCTCGTTGCAGCAGTCCTGCGAGCCACCCCTGTTCCCACTGCTTCACCTCTCATCTCGCTCCACAATCAGAGCATCACCTCCAGATATTTATTCCCGTCGCTCTGCCCGGTAAATACCACGACAAAAGCACAGGTGGCTTTGTTCCAGTAAATGAAATGTCTTGCTGAAAGGAGGGAGAGAATCAATCGCTGTTAGTTTTACTGTGCGTAGGCAACGCAGAGACACTGTGACTGTGGCCTTAGAAGAGCTATCAGGAAATGCATCAGATCAATAGTTTGAAACCCAGGCAAGCATTCCATCAGCGGCAAACAGAAGAAAGAATGGGACTTAGTTTCTTAGTTTATATGTGTTTTGTTATGTTTGTTTCTCCTCAGTGTCTCAAAAGCACAAAGGGATGAGGAATGGCATTCTGACTGGCGCTTTTTTCTTTCTTCTGTACCTTTTGAGCGCTAAAACTAACTGCCACTTAAGTCCATATTGGTGAAGTAATAAGCTCCAGGGGCTAAAACAAACCGGGATGTATCATATTTAGTATGACCTTCAAGGCCTTTAGTGTTTCATCTGTGATCTAGAGCTGTAAATTCAGTGTGTGTTTGTGTTTGCGTGTCAGTGTGCGGCTTAGCAGAAGTGTAATCTATGTGTGTTTTCTATCTGAGAAGTGTGTGCACCCTGTCAACGATGCAAGTGGAGACGTGACTAGAACCTCAGTTGGCCACTTTCCGATCTCATTATGCAGCATTTGCTTGGACTCTCGCATCCACATGCCTATCGCTCTTTCAAAAATGCATGCAAATACAAATGTGCCTGAGCGCACGCGTGCAAACACTGAAATAGGGACAAGTACTAAGAGCTTAAAACATGAAAGCAAGAGTTTTAAAAGCTCTGAGGACAAATTCGCATGCATATACAAATACAGGTGCACACGAAAACTCACAAAACGATGTACTCATCCTCAGTAGTCATTTTATTTGCCTGAATATTTTAACAAACATGTCTTTTCTCTGCCCTCTCCCCAGATTCCTCAAAGGCTCTGGCCCCCCCAGGCGCTTCAGCGGCATCTCATTTCTCCTCTCTGTGCTGTCTACACTATGCATGCTTTAGTTGAATTAATAGAAGTCTCCCCGGCTCATCACAGTGAAATGGGTGCCATGTGCTGCGCTGTCTGCCAGCCTGTATTTCATGTATAATGCATCCTGTCTTTCTACTTCCTCTTCTTCAGCGGAGGTGGAGAGAAGCTTACTGAGCGGATGCCAACTATGACCACATAGCAGAGAGACCAGCCCGTAGAGATGAGACACACAAAAGAGATTGAGAGGATGAGAAATAAAGAGGATATATTGACAGCTGGTGGACAAATGAGTCAAAGTTAGTGGAGGAAGACAAGCTGGAGCATGTCAGCTGAATTAAAACAAATGTACTGAAAATGAGGCTTTGACAGAAGCACGTTAGGAAAGTAATCATGTGTAATTATTACTGATTCCTAAAGTAATATTTATTTGGGGGGCTGAAGTTCCTTACAGGTGGTATTATAAACCGTATAGATGCATTTCAGTAAGTTAGAATATCAATATCACTGGTTATTTTTGCATTAAATGCTTTTTTTTAATTGCAGCTCCTGATCAGTACAGGCCAAGCTTACAGCTACAAAAAAGGGAAAGTGTTCTTTTTCTGCCTTCATTGTCAGTTTCATACCTTGTATTTAGGGATTTAAACCGGTGGACTTATGAGTTTCAGATGAGAAAAGTATAGAAAATGCTTGATCTGAGGCATCCAGACCCATCTATAAAACATACAGAGGCATGAGCCTGCCAACTCAAAGATGAAAGCAGATGGATGAATTCTGAGTCACATCCTGCCAGCTACATGCAGCAACGTTTGTTCGATAGATGGACAATGACCCTGTTCTGATGGAGAAGAAGGCCAAAGCAAGACACAGGTGGCTGGAAGTCAAAGAAAACTCATATACTTTGATAAGGAAACTAAACACTGAGAGATGCTGCAGGAGCAGGAAATACTACAAGACCTGCTTTTCTTTAAATTAGACTGAGCAGTCAGGTGAAGTCAAAGAGATAAATACACAATCTCCAAACTAATTTATTGACTATGATTTGAAATGTTTTGGTATAAAGCTTAAATTGAAATGACCTGTCATTTTATGGAAGCAAAGTGATGTGTTCACCAGGCTCACCTTTCACCAGTCACAGGACCCAAAGTCCTACAGTACCAACCAACGGGCTATATGCACAACTCCACTCCTTATTTAACTTAAGCCAGCTCCTTTGTATCCTGTCTTTCATTACTGGACAAACTGATTAATCCAGGTGTGCCTGACCTCAGTAACCACGATGACGACGGCCAAACACACCTGGATTAATCAGTTTACAGTAATGAAAGACAGGAGACAAAGGAGCTGGCTTAAGTTCAGGAAATAGTGGAGTTTTGCATGTAGTCCATTGCCACCACAGGACACCGGGAGGTCTTTGCTTCAAGTCATGGCTGATGGAGTGAAGAAGAGGTCTTTTTAAGAGGAACAGCATGAAACCATAACTGTGTCTCGTACTGCAGTAGGCTACGGAGTGTGCTTCATACCCTTTTATAATCAACATCAATATCTGTCCATTGCTAGCTGTTGCCAGACATGTATGTTGCTTTATTTTGACCTACAAAAAATTGTTTGGTTCCCTTGCTCAAGTGTGGAAATCTGCTCCATTTTGCATTTCTTATTGTTTGTTTTTACATTTTTAGAGAATGCCGACGAATGGCAGCATCATGGTTCCCCTTCTGGATCAAACTGGAATCTGACTGTTGGAGGTACTGAATCACTTGTTAAAAATGGTTTGATCACTGTTTACATATTTAATCATAAGTGCCATAAGGCTGCAAAAGTCCCTGATGTTGTCCTTGTTGTTCAGACCTGAACATTTAATGTTTCTTGCCGGTTCTGCATCTGTTGTAGTCAGACTGCGTTTTCTGTTAGAAACATAATCAGGGTGGAAATGGGTAATCCTGAGTCTGTGTGTCATCCCCTCTTAAAAGTGTTAACCGGAACTTCAGCCACCTCACACGGATCCTTGACCTCAATCATATTCTCATTTACTGCTGTATGACTCTTTGTGATTTGACAGCTCTTCCCTCTCTTGGTTTCATGCTTAGGTCATTGAGTTGACGCTGCATTTCATGTTGCCTAAAGGCCTTTTCCCAAAGTCTCTCTCATTAACACGATGGATTTTTTTTCCTCTGTCTGGTAGATACTTAACGGTTCTTCGTTTGCTATCAATATATTCATTTTTTAAAGAAATGAATATATTTTAACAGACATGAATTTGTCTTTTTTTTTTTTTTTTTCATGTTTAACTCTTTCGCTGCCATTCACGTGTTTCCACGTTAATTCAAATCCGAACGTTAACTGCCAATCACGTGTTTACACGTTAATTAAGGGTTTTAATTGGGGAAGCTGTTTTAATATCTGGTGCAGCTTGTGAAAGAGTTCAAAGATGATCTGACATTTTCTGATGTAGTTTTCACCAAATCCAGCAGATGGCGGCGTCAGACAAGCTTGAAAAAACCCTCCAGGAAGGGGAGGAGGTGCCATGTGGCTTTGTGTTGTTTGTTAGCTAGCGGCTGTTAGCCCCGGTTAGCCCAAGAAGTGTGCTCGATTCTTCTGCAAGGGGGGGGGAGAACATGGCGATCGGTCGTAATCGAAACGGCTTAGGAGGTGGATAAAGAAAGAAAGTTTGTGGACAAAGTGATCAGTGACAGAAAGTGACACGATCGATCGGAGACACGTCCATAGAGGGAAATACAGCAGCGAAGTCTGCAGCATGCGGTTGTTGGGGGGGGGGGTTGCGTGCACGCAGAGCAGCTGCAGTAGAGGGGAGGAGGGGCGGAGGGAGACGTCTCTGCTCGCTGTTTCTGCCAAATATTCTGTTGTGAAACAAGCTTGTTGTGGCTTATTTAGCTGGTAAATAATTATTTAGCCTCCAAAACTCTTTTCTCAGTGTTGTATTTGTTGTTTCATAGAAGTAAACAGCTGTTCAGAAGATGAAGGTGTTACTAAAGTAAAAAATATTGTCATCAAAGACACTTTTCCACTTGAATCGGACGGCGAGTTTCAAACTAATTTTTCTCCGCTTTTTGCTCAAAAATAGGCATTTTCGCTGAAACAAGCCCATCTTCTACTGCAGATTACTAAAGAATGGAAAAAGCTAGAAACAAATGGTTTTTTTCTGATAAAAGAAGAGAGTCTAAACTTTTCTTTGGTACATTCAGTGTTTGTATTGGCATAGTACACAATATTCTGTGGATCTCCCAAAATCAGTCAAAATGCTCAAAAAGTCTGGCAGTATGGAGTACTCTGCTCTGAAAACGGCTGGCAGTGAATGAGTTAAAATAATCCACAAAAAGTCATTTTTGGATCAAAGCACGTCAAAACTTGTCCAGCCTAAATGACACCCCTTTTTCAGGGTATAAAACTTTTGTTTTTAATTTTCTCTGGCGGTTACTGAGGTTCAGATCACTTATCAAAGGAAACTCAATTTTCATTCATTCCTTTTCTGTACATCTTATCCACTTCAGGGTTGCGGGAAACTCAATGTTAATCAGATAAAATGATTGCTTAGTACAGCAGCAAATGTCACCGTTAAGTCAGCAGGACCGTACCGCGCTGTCTTTTTCCATTTATCCAGAATTGGGTCACGGGGGCAGCTGTCTATGCAGGGAAGCCCAGACTTCCCTCTCCCTGGCCACAGCTGACAGCTCATCTGGGGGGGATCCTGAGGCGTTCCCGGGCTTGCCAAGAGATGTAGTCCCTCCAATGTGTCCCAGGTCTTCCCCGGGGCCTCGTCCAGGCCGTGGCCATTACACATCACAAGGGAGGCGTGAGGGGGAATCCTAACCAGATGCCCGAGCCACCTCATCAGGCTCCTCTCAATGCCATGGAGCAGTGGCTCTACTTTGAGCCCATCCTGGATGACCGAGCTCCTCATCCTATCTCTAAGGGAAAGCCCGGCCATCCTGCAAAGGAAACTCAATTCAGCTGCTTGCACCTGCAATTTTGTTCTTTCGGTCACTACCCACAGCTCCTGAGCATATTAAATTGTCCAGTAAATCAAGAGCTTCGCCTGGCTCGGCTCCTTCTTTACCACAACAGACCGATCAACTGTCGATCTCCTGCTTCATTTTTCCTTCGCTTGTGAACAAGACCCAGAGATACTTGAACTCCTCCGCCTCTGGCAGGATCTCGCGCCAGACCTGGAGAGGACACTCCATCATTTTCCGGGTAAGGACCATGGCCTCAGACGAGGAGGTGCAGATTCTCATCCCAGCCGTTTCACACTTGGCTGTGAATCGCCCCAATGAGAGCTAGAGATCACAGCCCAATGAAACCAACATAACAACATCTCCAAAAAGCAGAGACCCAATTCTGAGGCTGCCAAACCAAATCCCCTCAACTGCACCTAGAAATCCTGTCCACAAAGGTTATGAATAGGATTGGTGACATAGGGCAGCGTTGGGAGAATCCAACCCTCCCCAGAAATGGATCTGACCTACAGCCGGAAGTGCGTACCAATCTCTGATACCGGTCATACAGATACTGGATTGCCTGAACAAGGGGGTCCAGTACTCCATACTCCAGGAGTATGGAGTACTGGACCCCCTTGCGCAGGTGAAATTTTTTTTTAAAAGACATTTTTTCCTTTAAATCTGATGGGAAAGTGTGTCCAAGCTTTTGACTGGTCATGTTTGTGATACTCCATCAGAGTAATGAAACTTAGAACCAGAAAATTTTAACAGTTTTCTCCTAAAAAAAAAAAAAAAAGCCACATTATTTTCAGTAAAAGGAATTTGTCTCAAACAAAAGAAGTCACAGGCGCATATTAACAGAGTAATTTTTAGGTGGAATAAAACATTTGACCACAAACCAGTAAAAGTAAGACATGCTCTATGATCTTTGGAATGTATTTTTTTTGTTTGCTGCCTCTTGGCTGCTAGCTTGCAGAGTTTTTCTGACACAATGATGAGACCAACATGTTTGTAATCAGCAGATTGTGCTTTCGTATGGCGCCTTGTTTGCATGGTTTGCTTGAAGTGGAGAAATTTGCGGAAGCTCTAAATAGACAGTGTTGTTTTCATGTTTGTGTTACTTTCCCATTTCACTGTTTAAGGTTTGAATTGTGTTTTGTTTGAATGCCAGTGCTTGATAGGCTCTTAGCAGAGTTTCTTCCCATGGTTTGGGTGTGCTTCATGCTCAGACTAGTGCCTTGTCCAAATATCTTCTGTACTGCACACATCTTACTGTTCAGGGGACTCTTGTAAAAACAAGGTTAAGAGAATGTTGTTGTTTAATGTTTTCATTAAACCAAAAATAGCATGCATCCATTTTCTACACCTGCTTTGTCCAGGGTTGCAGGGGGATTAGGTGGACAGGACAGGCTGCCAGGTAAACAACCATTTACGCTTACTCTGAGGGAGAATTTACAGTTACCGGTTGACAGGCATGTCTCTGGACAGCTGGGGGAAGATTGAGTACCTCAAGAAGCAGGAAAAGATTGAAAGATCTGCCCGTTAAATTTCAGACTACCTGATCACCAAACTATGTTTATCAACTCAGAACAACAGCGTAAGTTAACTGCTACATCCACATACAGCATCCATTACATAAGCTAACTTTTTCCTGTGATATAAAGTTGGCAAATCAGCAGCACATCACTCGGCTAAAACACAGAGACAATCAATTGTGCTTCTTAACCTGCACACCCACGAGAAACTACTTAACATCATTGCCTCTGTGAAAATGTTGGAGTTTCATTTATTTAAATGAGAGCAGAACATGAGGTCATGCTGAGTTGCACGATTCCCAACCAAACACAGATTTAAAGGAGCAGTCAGTGTGTGACAGAGGGATTACGTCACAGGCAGGAAGCTGGTTGTTTATGGGAAGAATCACACAAGTGCCTACATATACATATAAATATATATAATGTATAAGCCTATGACCTGGAGTGTTAGGCATGGGAGAATGTGTCTTTGTTGTATCTGTGTTCCCGGGAAACGTGTTATATGTGTATTGTGTGTCTTTGTACATTATTTTGGTTTTCTGTTGTTCACTTAATGGGGTGACGTGGCACACAGCCAACCGAGAAGTCCGGAAGCACTACTGCTTGGTGGGCGGGGCTTAGTTTTTATGAATGGGCCAGCGTCTGGGTAATGGAGAGAGGAGTGTAGTAGAAGCTGGAGGAGAGCAACCGGGTGGAGTTGTGTTGGCTGTGTGGCTTCGTGGCCTCTATGGATACTGTCTGTTGCACTTGTTCACTGAGGGATCACACGGAACTTGGGAGGAGGTGAGCACAATAAAGCTCCCGACAAGGAGAGATACTGGTCTAGGTGTGAGTTTATCGGGCGCAGACAGGCCGCAGGCTGATCCAGGTGGGACCGTGAACCCAGTCCCATCGCACAGTGAAAATTCATCATTTCCAGGTTGAAGGAACTAAACATTTGCATTGTGAAGCTCTAGATGTGTAATTCCATCTGGAGCATGATGTCACGCACATCTCTCTGTGTTGATATTGAGCGTCTTGTTTACAAGGGTGGTCTGCCTTTGCATGCATGTTCATACATGTGAATCTCAGCCTCCTCCCTGCACTGATACTAGGCCAAATTGAATTTGCCAGTAGTTTAGTAAGAATGGGCTATATGCAAAACTCCACTACTTTCTAAACTTAAGCCAGCTCCTTGGTTTCTTGTCTTTAATGACTGGACAAATTGATTAATCCAGGTGTGTCTGACCACTAGTGATGGGGTGTTGGGCTCTTTCCAGAGAGCCGAACAGAGAAGAGACGGCTCTTTTGACTCTCAAATGGCTCTTAATTTAGGATCTTTTGTAGCCACGTATTTCACTTTAACTTAACAAAAACAAATGGTTTATGTGTTGAACACCTTTTTGCATTCAGTGTATTTATGAGAAGCCTTATAATTTTGTGCATTTGTTCCATCTTCAGATGTTTTAATTACTTACAGTATTTGCCTATTTGATAGGGACAGTACATTAATGAACATATGTAGCAACAGATGTAAACATGTTGGATTATTGCTAGCAAGCTAATTTGTCTGCAATCCGTAGGCAGGTGAAGAAAGGATACAATAAAATAAAATAAATTCAACTGCAGCCAGATGCTGTATTACTTTCTGGTGTCACTTCAAGTTAAATTACAGGACAAAGCGATCCACTCACGCTCTCTCCTCACCACTGTCTGCTGTCTTCACTTGTGAAACATCTGTCCTCTGTTTTCACATATAGGTACAAGTCTGTATGCCCACATGGGACTGGTCGCATGGTCTTCAAGTGGTCATACAGTATGGGTATGCACATTGAACCGTTGACCCTGTAATTTCAAATATATCTTGAACCTTTGTCTGTGGCCTGGAGGCAGACATTAGGCCGTGTCTGCCTTTTTAGATGCCTTGTGTTTGTGTATATTGGTGTTGTTTGTCTCCACTTCGATCATTCAAACAGCTCAAATGTCCAACCAGTTGCACGATAGTCAGGTCCATGAGTTGCCTCAAGAACCAGAGAAAAAAATTGTCGCTTTTTGCGCAGTATGAAACTAACAAAATTGTCAATCATGACACACTTTGTTTGGTCTGTATACACAATGCACAACAGCACATCTAGCTGTGAAAAATCACTTTCAGTCCCTTCAAGTCCTTTAATCCAACCATGGAGTTTTTTCTATCTAAATTTGACCAAACACCATAAAAGAAGAGATAGAGAACTAACTCTGAACAAGGACATTTGGAGACTGTTGAAATAAGCCAAGGATAAGTCATCTGGATCTCGTGTGGATACAGATCAATATCAGAAGTTTTTCAGTAATCCTGCAAACACACTGACAAGACAAACATATAACCAAATAAACTGAATTAAATCTTATATTTATTTGCTGCTACTTCTTCTTTCAAGAGATTGTTTTTCAGGGTTACAAGTAAATCTTCTAACGGTTAATCAAAGTTTCTTTAGGAGCTCTTTCCTTAACCTGCCAACCTTTATCTCAGTGAGTTTACTCTCTGCAGATTCTGACTGCTTTTTCCTGTCTGTCAACAAGATATGTAACTGAATCTGATATTTTTTAATGGCATGTGCTGTGGGTCAAGGTTTTGTTGAGAATAATCCACACTGCAGCACTTGTTGGAGCCCAAACAATCATGCTACATTGATTTTAGGCAGGCTTTCATTCTTAAAACAAACAAAATAGGCTTTGAGTCTTGGAGTGGCATCAGACCTTTTTGAGTTCTTGAGCATCTCCAATATACTAGTCTCTGATTTCAGATCAGACAATTCCTTCTCTAATTTGGTCATTTATTGATGAGCATTGGGGTGATGGTATCTAGGTGATATCAAACAGTAAATTACTTTAATGGGATCTCTCATAATGAAAAAGAACCTAAAAAAAAAAAGGCAGAGGACAAATGATTGAATGTGGTTTATGTGACTGTGTTCAGAGTGGCTCTCACCACATGAGCTAATTGAAATAAATAAACAATACCAACAAGCCCTTGAAGAGGAGAAAGAGTGATTCCTCCTCAACTCTGTCAGATAGTGTGCCATTTTAAAAGAAAACTTTGTTGTTGGATAGATGATAAACTGACTTCACCTGTCTGAGATACAATTTATCAACTAACTCAATGAATGAACTAAATATCAAAAGACTAAAAAAATATAAAGTCACTGAATTTGGATAAATCTGTCAGAGTAACTTTTATAATGTTGCTCTGAAGTAGTAGTGTTTCACAGAATTCCTTGAATGAAACATTATCATATGAAGGCAGAAAGTTCATGAGAAAAAAAAAAGAAGAGGTCATGGTTGTGGCTTCAGGCTCCCGTTGCTTGTGTTGTTCCTGTCAGTTTTGCAGTCTTTAGCTTTATGCACAGCAAAATAAGGTGTACGTGGTCTAGTTTAAGGTGTATGCAGTGATTCCTTCCAATCTCCTTCACACCCCAATTGCAGACAATTAATTAAATGCTTTGACACAAAAATAAAAAAAAAAAAACTTTAGTCACCTGTGTAATGGACAGGACAGGATAGCCATTAGGCTATCTGTGTATCTGATTGCTCTTAAAATGCACCGAAAAGAAAAAAAAAAAATGGATGTGGATCATCATGGAGGTGTTGGCGTTTGCAGTGTGGATGTTTTAGAGTTGGAGTTTAGGAGTTGGAGGTAAGCAAATTAACATTTAACACACAACATGGTTCCTCAGCTGTTAGGCTAATGAGCAATCCACTCGGCTGTTATCGGTTATCTTCGCTTGTCAGCGCACAGGCTCCTGTGCTCTGGAAGCGTGGTTTCGGGGTGTGTATCATTTAAAATGTAACTTGCTCAAACTGGTTTTAAGGGATCCCCTACCCTGCCTTTAATACTTGACATAATAAATTTGCCAGAGAAAAAAAAACAAGTTTTCACCTTTTAATAATCACAATTTAAAAATTTTAATCATTGCCCAGCATGGAAAATGATATCAACATTTGTCAACTGATCTGTTTTATAAATGTATGTTCTGTATGAATCCTACCAATGTCAACATTTTCTTATGTTAAAATCGGGGAATTTTGCACATTTTTCGATCTAATAAAGGGCAGAAACCTGAAGCACGGCAGTAGCAAGCCGAGCCTGCCAAGCCTATTTCTGTTTCCCAGCATGGCGCCCATATAGTTTACCAAAAGGTTTATCAAACACCTTGGCTTTCTACAGCCTTCTTTGTCTTTAATGTAACTATATGTGACATAATTATTGTCGCTGATTTGACAATAAACCACAGAGAAAAGTCATGAAGCGAGGCCGACAGAACTCTGCCGCACCTTGAGGAGGCGTATGTTAGCTGGTGGGTGCTTGTTGCTGCCGTGCTTCAGATACTTGGTGCCAAATGTTTTAGCTAAAGTCAGCAGGTCAAATACAGACTAACAGTTTGCACATTTTATTTCTTGCTGCGTCTGACTCATATGGAGAAATACACATCTAAACTGAAATGAAAAGACTGAAAAAAAAATACATCCAGGTGAAAGAAGAAAGATCTCAGAGGATCAAATATCTTTAACATACCTACGGTTAGGACTAGCCTAAAAAGTAGGTGTGTATCTATTAGAGGAGTTAATATATGGAACAGTTTAGACAATCAACTTAAGGCCTCCAGAACAATAAATATATTTTAAAAAATCTATAAATTAAAAGTCATAGAAAATTATAAAACACTTCAATCTGGGGATTCATAATGATGATAATAAGGATGTTGATAGTGATGATGTTGACAATGATGGTAATGATACTGATGCTTGTGATGATAATAATAATAATGATAATAATGGAAACAATACCTTTGGAATATTATGGTTATGTTATTTGTCTCTTGGGTGAAATATTTTTTTTTTTGTTGTTGTTGTTGTCTGTTTCCTTTTTTGCGTTTTTGTTTCGTATTTGTCATCGGAAGTTTCATCCTTTGTAACAATCTTTGTTAGTATATTATAGTATATTTCTTTGGTTCTGTCGTAGTTGACAAAATGTCATAATTGTAAATAGGGTTAGGCAATTATAAGTTCAGAACTTCAGCCTAAACCCTTTCGGTCATGTTAACTCCAGTGAATGAATTTGACCGAAGAAATAATAAAAAGACAAAAAAAGACAAAAGACAAAGATCAAGACAGCATTTCTTCTTTGGCCGTTATCTCTGTTGAAGCTGAGAGACTTTTAAAACCACAAGGAAATGAGGACTGTTACCTTCAAGTACCAGATCTTTTTGTAGAAAAGTGGTGTGTGGACTTCATAAGCTAATGAAGGTGTCAGGTTTTAGAAAAGAAGTTAATGTTTTAAAAATGAAACATTAATTCGGCCTGACTTGGTGTTTAATTGTGAATCCCCCTCCCTTCATGTGAACTAACCCCTTGACAGTGGAGTCAGTGCTCAAGCATTGACTAAGCTGCTGAAAATCCTTTTCTTTTTTCCTTTTTAATTTTCCTAGAAAGATTATTGTTAAAGTAAAGAAATGTTTTATAAAGAGAAGCTTGAGGAGGAAGTCCCACTTTGAATGGACTCCGAGGGCATTAAAAGCTTTTGGAGATTGCCCACGTAGCTGAATGTGTATCTTTGACTACTAATGTCAGAGGAAGCTTGCTGGACTGGATGCATTCACCCAATAACTCAGTTTCATACTATGAAGTCTCCAAATCATAACTTTCCTCTCGAGTTCACCATATTCTAATTTCTAGTCAGCCAGCCATGGTCTGGCTATCCTTTAACTGATCTACTGTATTTTCTGGACTATAAGTCACACTTATTTTATAGTTTGGCAGCTTGTGCCAAACTATGACTCCTTCGGAAGATATTACGTTGAGTCGCTCTTCAGCGTACATCATAGAATGGGAGCGACCGGGCATTCTCTCTAAGGCATTATCTGCAGCAAAACTCCTTCATTTCACCAATACTTGAAGGAGAATGAACAAAAGAAATGAGTGCTATTGTCCCATGAGTCTAAATTTAGCTTTCCTATCGTTATCAGGGTGTTCTACACAATTTTCATGGCCGTGCGTTCCACAGTACAGCTGAGAACAGCTCGCACAATTCATGAAACTCTGAACTCACAGGGCAATAGTACTCATTTGTTCGTTCATTCTAGTTAAAGTGTTGATGAAATGAAGGAGTTTTTTTCTGCAGATAATGCTTTATAATGCTGCCCTGTCTCTCCCATTATATATGTATACTGAAGGGCGACTCAATGTAAAATCTTCCAAAGGAGTCAATGCAGAAATTTTATCGGTGAGTAAATGCTCGCATAAAATCCTAGAAATAAGGTCCAAGTTGGAAAAAAAAAAGAAAGCTATCCTTTAAGAAGCTGGATTTAAATCAAACTTCAGATACTAAAGCCTCTGTGGGAACAATGAAAATCATTGGTCAGTTTAGACTTTTAACTGTACACTTTATGGAGCATATGGTAATTTTGACTGATGCAACCAATTTTCCTGATTCAGTAACAAGAAAGTAGAGAAATGTCAACAGCTGTTTGGATAAATTAAATTTCTGTCTGTGGAGGCCCAAATGTTGTAATTAAAAATAAAAGTGAATTTGGGGGGAAGAAGTGAAATGTCATTTTTATCAAAAACAAAATCATTTGGTAAATACTCTGGATGCCAACATCCTCCCACACACGTACACCTAAGCATCCAGAAAAGTGTTGCACACCCACACATTATACATAAATAACCAGAAACACACACACCATGCCACATGTTTAAAAATAGTCAAATTAATTGAAGTAAAAAGAAAAGTACATCAGAATAGTTGTGATTCGATGCATTTAAAAGGATACCTTTGGAATTGTTGTACAGTGGCGGTTGTCGCAGCATCGGCTCATAGATCAGCTGATGCTGCATGCACAAAAAAAACGCAGCATTTGCTTCTTTCTGCAAATAAAAAGTATGAAATAGTGCAATGCCCTGCAAAAAGAATGAAAACACTGGAAAATTTACACACACTTGTGAGATGGTTGGCCCCTTTATGGTGCCTGAGTGTGTCAAAAAGACCTCTGCAAAATATGTGGAGTTTCTCACTGACCATTTCCTGCCAGGGTATTAAAGGAAGAACCATACCTTCTGCAGGGAAGTCATTTTCATGCAAGGCAATGCACCATCCCATGCTGCAAAAATACCATTATATCTTTAGCTACTGTAGGTATAAAGGGAGAAAAACCCATGGTGTGGGCACCATCATCCCCTGACCTCAGCCCCTGAGGACTTGTGGTGCATCTTTAAAAGGAAGATCTATGAGAATGTCCCTCCAAAGAGCTACTCCTCAAATGAGATCCAGGCAGAAACTATCCATGGACTTACAAATTCAATTTTTGAGAGGGTTGTTATGATGTCAAAGAGGGGCTGCCATGTTAACATGTTATTTGATTAGTAAGATTTCTTAAAATGGATTTTTCAAAAGATGATAATGAAAAAAAACACACACACAATAGGTTTTCATTTCTTTACAACCTATTCAATGTTGTGGAACTGCTATCTAAAAAGATGGAATAGTCTTTTGAGTAATAAGAAGAAAGGATTTTTAGTCCACTAAAACTGGCCTTTTTCAAAATATTTAGTGCCAACATGCAGAGAGGGAATGTGAGAGTAACTTTACTATGGTGTTTCATGTGGTCCCACTTGCCCCACTGCCTTAAGATTGTAATTGTTTTTCCTGCTGCTTAGATTTTTTTTTTTTTTTTTTTAACTAACTGAAATATGTATGGGCTCATTTTTTCAATCACTGACTGCCAGCTGTCCTCTACATGATGCTGTAATGTATAAGACACCATGCCACCACTATGTTTCACAGGTGGGATAAGATTCTTATGGAATCCAGTTTATCGTTTAATCCATGGATGTTTTGGTCTTAATCCTGTTACAAACTGCTCCTGGGGTGCCAAAACATGGCAGCCCACTGCTCTGTAGTGAATGTAGAGATGGATAAAATGCAGGCGCTAATTTCTCATTTGGGAGAAATATGTATATATATAATTTTTAACTGGGGCTGTGGTGGTGTGGTGGTTAGCACCGCCGCCTCACAGTAAGACTGTTGCTAGTTCGATTCCTGGCTGGGGAGGGGGTTCAAACAATTCCAACAGCGGCCTTCCTGTGTGGTGTTTGCATGTTCTCCCCGTGTATGTGTGGGTTCTCTCTGGATATTCCAGCTTCCTCCCACCATCCAAAGACATGCATGTTAGGTTAATTGATCACTGCATTGAGGAATGAATGTGAGTGTGAATGGGTGTCTGTCTCTCTGTGTTGGTCCTGTGACAGATTGGCAACCTGTCTAGGATGTACCCTGCCTTTCACCCGGTAATAGCTGGGATAAGCTCCAGCAACCCCCCGCAACCCTGAACTGGATAAGCGGTACAGAAAATGAATGAATATTTTTTAACTATTTTAATAAAACAAAACCTTTTTTTCATCTTCTTGAGTTTCTCTAAAATTGGTGACAATGTGACAGATTTTAATTAATTAATTATTCATTTGTCAGTGTCAGAGTTTCGCAAATTGTGTTTTTGTTGTTCTCTGGGTGGCAAGCTGCTCTTCTCTGTACTACGGAAGCGTGCATCGTGAACACGCAGCCCCAAAAAGTGTGTAGAACACTCTGATAACTAACGGAAAGCTAAATCTGGACTCATGGGACAATTGCCGGTCGTTCGTTCATTCTGCTCAAAGTATTCTGCTGCAGATAATGCCTTCTATAGTGACTGCCCCGCCTCCGCCATTATACTGGATGCACACTGAAGGGCGACTCAACGTAATATCTTCTGAAGGAGTCAAAGTGATGCAGAAACATTACCGGTGAGTAAATGCACATATATACTCCTAGAAATAAGGTCCAGGTTGAAAAAAAAGTTATCCTTTAAGAGAATATACACACATGCAAGAATTTTCAGTTGCTTTCCTGAATGAAGAATTATGGGAAAGAGACTTTTTACTTTTGTTTGAAGCCTTTTAAAGGATATTATTTTGATTTACAGTATTTTGAGCTCATTTAATGTGTGCCTGTGCGCTTTAGGAAGCCGGCTTAGATAGGAAGGATTTGTAAATTGTGCTATAAATTGTAAACAATGCATTTGAATTTAACTACTCAATAGTGCCGCTGTGAGTTTCTCTGCCATCACAATTTGTTCAGGCCCTGGAGTTGCACCTAGGCTTTCTGATACTGCTCTGACATTAGATCATAGCAAAACTAACAGTTTAAGTTATACATATTTGTAAGCATCATTACAAAAGCAGTGGGTTTTCAACTTTCAAAGCTGCTATGCAAACCCCCATTGCTCTGTTTCCCCTTATTTGACTGCCGCTGCTTCCAATCTAAGACCAGACTTTTCCTGCTTATGGCTTACCCTGACTTCCTTGGAGACGTTGTACATAGACTACCCAACTTGCCCCTGAAATGATCTAGCCACTCCAGGAGAGGTAACATAACTTGGACCCTTCAGTTCCTCGTTAAGCTCTGTCTTGAAAGCCACACCACTCTTATTCAGTGAGCATGATTTATTCAGGAAGGGCAACCCTGAAAGAGAGAATGTAGTTTCATTCTTTATAAGAGGACCAGCATGCCACTATATATGTAAATCACACAGTTTCCATATTTATCTTAAAAGACAAAATACTTTTTTTATCCAAAACCATTTCATTTCCAAAATGTTTTATGACCTTTTGCATGGCATGTAACTAATTATTAACAATGGATATGTACTAGAGCAACTGAAATACAAGGAAGCCCAGATTAAACTGCGATCAAATAGATTATTACCAAATATATCTAAAAGGATGCAAATATTTGCAAGAAAATGTGTTATTCAAAGAGGCTGGACTAACAAATTCTGTTATTAAGGTAAAAAAGTTACATTTTGGGTGTTTAAGTTCGGGAGCAGCGCCTCAACCTTCAATTTTACTAATCACGAAGCAAGTCTTACAAACACACAACGTAACTTTTACACCTTAAAAATAACTCGAAACATCATTATTTAGTATATTTTAGAGCCTAAACTGAAGACCATCACGCTTCGTATTTGCGCGTTCATGTGAGTTCACGACACTGTGGAAGCTGTGGCAGGTGACATTGCGCGTTCTTTCTTTCTTTCTTTCTTTCTTTCTTTCTTTCTTTCTTTCTTTCTTTCAAATCAATAGCCAACTATGTTTGTCCCAAAGACTGTAGAAAACTGTGGGTTTGTCCGCAGCTCCGGCACTCTCAGTACAATGTAAACTACAAATTTCTTCTTCTACGCTTGCATTATCGGAAGAGTAGGTGCTGAACACCGCATCTTCCGCAGTGTCATGAACTCTCATGAACGTGCAAATAGGAAGTGTGATGTTCTACTGTTTAGGCTATAAAAATACACTAAATGATCTTGTTTTGAGTAAATTATGGACGCTGCCAACTCAGGACAGATGGAGTACACTGGATGAGCAGTATAGAAGAATATTGTCAAGTTTTTGTGGACTTTTACTGACCTTTTTGTGTTGAGCGCCAGTGACCTCCATTATATGAAAGTCGGTGGATAACGAAAACATCCCTGATCTCCGGCTGCATTTGAGATATTAAAAAGGTGCTCCACAGTCTTGCTCAGCATAAGGGTGAGGAAAAAATGAATGCATATCATTCTGTGGGTGTACAATCCCTTTAAGATTGTATTAAATGCATTGATAGTTTGATATTACCACAATTCATATGTGAAGCTATCACAGCCTAATTCATGTAGACATTTTTTCATAAACTGTCATACCAATTTTTTGTTTCATGGAAAAATCGAAGCGCTCAAACAGAATCATATGGAAGAAGGCTGGCTGGTGGATGACGCATCCATATATCAAAGTCACAAGAACTTCAACCAATCAGATAAACCAAGCAAAACCACATGAATCAATCTGAATAGAGGCTGCCATTGTTGATTCTTCTCTCACCTAACCTTCACTTGTAGCTATTAATAGGATGCTGATTGTTCACAATGTTTATGGTTTGGCCACAAACAACCAGGAGCAAGTCAACATGGATTCGTATTATTGTGAGCTTGCGAATCTCACAAGAATTTAGCTGCTTTACAAGGTCATACTGTATACAGGAAGAGGAGCATGAGCAGTAAGGACAAATTAGCCTTTTCTATGACAGCACATTTCTGAGTGTTCTCCATTCAGCTCTTCTATTTCTTCATGGCACACACATTTCTTTATCTTTTGTGTGAGTTTGCAGTGTCTTTGTCTCTCATTTTCCTACCTGCTCGTGTTGATAACATCTGTAGAACTGCACACTCAGACTGTAATTAATGTCTGTTTCGAGTTGAAATGGAGTCATTTCATTGACACTTGTTTCCAGAAGGTGTACTTTCCTGTCAATATGAATAGGAGCGTTGGGGGGTGGGGGGGGACTCAGCACTTTGTCCTTAATTGAAAAGCTCTTTCACTAAAATGATTTCAGCAAATTCATGAATAATTGAAATGATGGAGGGAAAGGCGACCATCATGTTGGGTCTTTGATACGAGCAAAAAAGAAAAAAAAAAGAAAAGAAAAAAGAAAGGAAAGGAAAACACTTTGCAGATGCTTTCATCTGACTGTATTCTGAATGCTTCATTTTCCTCACTGTCATCTGGTGGCAAAGAGAAAAAAAAAATCAAGCAGTGTGATAAAATTTCAGGTAACATGGACTCCCACAGAAGCATCAGACTCATAAAACATCTTCCTTTCTTACCCTTTTTTTCTCTCTGGAAATTTCTGTGTGGTATTTATAGCCTTCCACTTGAGCCACTGATTGAACTGGTTTCTGTAATTACAAGAAAAGTTCAAAGAAAGAAGAAATGTTTCCATATCCATCCCCAAAGTAACACTCCAACTCATATCTGCAGATAGTGTTACATGTTGTGGCATAATGGAGCCCCTTCAACTTAATGTTGGTACATTTGTCATATTTTCACATTGTTTGGTTTGAACTGTTCATATTGATGCAACAACTGTTATTCACATACTTTTATGTTTCTCGTTGTTTTTAATCCAATTGACTTCAACTGGAATTGAAAAGCAGTTGTGTCACCTTTGGGTCACCTTAAAGTGTTTTGTGACTCTTCTGTCCTGAAAAAGATTTTTTTTTTTTTAATCAGTAGCACATTGGACAAAATCACTGCTTGAATAAGGAAAAGATAACAGATTCTTTGACACATTACATGCATGATGGTCTCCCAAACAGAACAGAAGCAACAGACTGGCCCTCATTTATCAAAAGATCGTAGAAACGATCGCACATCTGATCGTAAAAATGGTTGTACGATTGGACCGATGTGTGATTTATTAAAACGTTCGTATTGGTCCAGTCTCGTCGTATAAACGAAAGAGTCTTGATAAATACTACAGCTAAAATCCATCGTCATTTAAATTTCACGCCCACGGTTACGCCCTTAAACATGCATGATTATGAGGCTTCACCCAGCGAGGTTGAACCATGGAGAGGAGAGATTCTGCCAAAAAAGAAACTTTTGGGGGGGGATGAAGACAGAATTCATCATTTGTGAGGTGGGAAAGATTAAAGATGTGCTGTTTGGCAGCTTAAAAACTGAAGTCAGAGACGTGCACAAAAACGCTGCACGGAAGAGGATCAGTCAGCCTCACCGGTGTGAACGACCGGCTGAGATATTAATAAAAGTCTCAAACTAGGCCTGGCTAATATGGTTTATACGTTTTATCAGATATTAAATTTAATAATAGCCCATATCCGAAAGCAACGTCACAATTCTTTAGGCAATGGGTCAAGAAAAAGTGGTCCAATATGAAACTCGTCACAAAAAGATGTTTCACCGGCAGAACTGTATTGTAGATTTTCTCAGAGTCTAAAGCAGCATTTCATCCCACTGCTTCGACACCCACCTGCCTTCCTGCAGCCCGAAGCAGCGCTCCACCTGGGCACCTGCGCGTCTGTGCGCACTGATGCCTCCCTCCGCTACGATGTGGCAGTTTTACCAGCGGGGTGAGGAGATGCACGAAGAGTGAAAAGCACTTGTTTCCTAGAACTATATGTTAATGATTTTAATAATTTGTTTAGATAAATGGAGGAATAAAATTCAGTCATAGGTATATTTGTAATTTTGGGAATATATTCTACATTCCCTTTTTTCCTTTTTCTTTTTCTTTGCAAATGGGTTCATTTTTAGTGCTGGATATGTGAATACTTATGTTTAAGTGACAGTTTGTGGTTTGGTTGATAAATATTTTCATGTTCTGCTGCCCTGCAAACCCTCACTGACTCAAACTCTTGTACACGAACTCAGAGCTGTCGTGAGATTTGATCGTAACCTACGATCATGTTCAAATTGATAAATGCCGAGTCTTGCGTGGAAATTGTTGTACGCACAGATTTTCGTCGTACGATCGTTTGATAAATGAGGGCCACTGTCTCTAAAGCCCCATTTCCACCAGCAGGTCTGGGCTGGGTCGGGCCGGGTCGGGCCACGTTTTTTTTCATCTCCGCAGATAAAAACTGGGACGGGCATCCCTATATCCGACCCGACCTGTTCTACTTTTTTGGTACCCCTCCGTAGGGGTACTGATCTAACTGATCCGGACCAAAGAGGTGGAGCTCAACACATTGCAATCCGTTGATTGGTTGAAAGAAATCTGTAATTTCCCATGCAACCTGGCATAAAAACAAAGGAGGGATGACCCCTTTGTTTCTGTCCCATGTGGTGTGATGTTTTGGTTAAAAGGCTTTGCAATGCAATGATGTCACTCAATGACATAGCAACGCTATCTGGTTAATAATCCACCTCTGGGGTAAGGGGACAGTTTGCTGTGGGGACTCAACATATCCGTACCAAAACCCACCTGACCCTGCCCGGCCTGACCTGACCCAGAAATGTGGGTGGAAACGGGGCTTAAATGCACCATTAGTGTTAACACCGTGCATACAAGTAGCTCAGAAATGCTCTAACAAAAGGAGTTCTCGCAGTGTGGTGGAGCTAAAAGTATTTCTAAAGAAATTTCATAGGAAGTAGTGTATTCACTTAAAATGACAATTGCAGCCTTTACCAGCAGTTGTGCTGAATCCTACATTTCTTCTTCTTTTAAATCAGCATTTGGGTTATAAATTGTTGATCTGTTAAATTGCTAAATTTACTGCTAGAGAGGTCAACATACATGTAAGATTGTAATCACATATTGCGTGCGTCGTGACTGGCAGTCCACTGAAACACTGTAGATTTGCCTTTGCAGTGTTCACTTTTGAAGAGAAACCAGGTTCAGTTCACGACAGCGACAACATGCCGCCACAGCCAGCCACTGGAAGTATCGCGATGCCACCGCAGCTGTAAGGCAAGGACCTGACATTTTTGCATCTGGAGGGTGGGGGCTGTGAGTTTTAAAGAATTTTTTTTTTATTATTTTCTCGTAATATAGAGAAGCACTGAATACACTTCTAAAAACACATTTTAGGAAGCACTGCCACTTTAAGTAGAGAATTTAGAATTCAGTGCACCTGATGGAGGTGTTCTGTTCGTCATCTGTTAGAGGATACTTATGCACGCTACAAAATTACAACTAACAATACATTAATGCAATATTGCAATATATAGCTTGCAATACTTATGAGGATTTTTTTAATATAAAAGATATACCAGAGGGTAAAGTCATTTTCTTAAGAAAAAGAAAAAAAATGAATAAAAACTTGATTTTAGATAAAACATCTTTACATCCCAACAGCAACACAAAAGGTAGGGAATTGTTGCTGCTGCAATTTAGCTGTGACAGTTTCAAGCTCAAGACTGGAGTACAGGTGTGGCAGTTACGATGAATGAAAGATGAATGTTTTACATATAATAACTTTTTACTTATGTGATCCTCAAGAAAGAGAAAAATAGGGTATGAAACAAACCAAAAAATTTGTCCAAATTCCAACAGCCACATTGTTTCCTAAAATTCCAAAACCTAAATATGTGACTTGGGTGCAATTTTTTTTCTGATAAATGTAAAAATAAATAAAAAGGGGGAAAAAATAAGTGACAGAATTTCTGAAGGGTACTTTAAAGCACTCACCAACACCCTAATAGGCAATAATTTGTTGCTTAGCAAGCCTGATGTATGTGGCTGGAAAGAGGGAAAAGGGCCAGATGTTTGAACAAAAATAATTGTAACATGAAGAATGTGGACAATTTTACGCATGTGGTTTCCTGAAAATGTAACTTGGCAACACGTTCTCCTGCAGCATGGGAGGTTCTGTTTGGAGAACAAGTAGGACCCCATTGAAATAGAGGAAAAGAATTTGCAAAACTAACAGCCTTTGTAACTGCAGCATATGCAGAATTTAATTGAAGGACAAATATTAAACAGAGAGCTTGCGTTTCATGGAAACATTCCATCAGGCATGTAATTTAAAACAAAAAGTGAAATTTATCCGAAGGAGAGAAATTTATCCAAAGAAAAAGTTGGCGCTGAGTTTTGGACAGAAAAGCGGCTGAAGTGTTGTCAGATAGACTAATAACCTGGTCAAGGCAGATCAGAGAGGGAGAACAGAAAGGAAAGTGATTGAATGGGAGGGAGGAAGAGTATGCAGCTCAGTCATGCACTGCACGGAGGCTTTTCTTCTTCTGTTGTCAATTAATACAAGCAGCCCTGCACCTGCATGTGGATAGCAGGCCGGCACTACTGACCGGCGTTCACCTCGGCACTGGGCCCGCTGTCCAACCAGCTCTTAATGAGGGGCTTTGTGAGAATAAAAGGGGCTGGCGTGTATACTCAGACGCTCATACATGGCAATTAGGTTGAATCAGTCCTTGGGAGATCAAGGACTCTAGCTTCTTATATCTCCCTATGCTTTGGATTTCTTACTTTTTATGCTTAATGCTTAGTAAGTAAGACTGATGGGAAGACATAGATATGAAGCTGCAAGATTTTTAAATTTGTGGGTTTAGAGAAGACTGTAATCCTTAAGGAATGAATCATACAGGTCTTCCTTGCTGGGAATGCTAAAGCTGAATCTTTTGGCAAACAAGATATATTGAACCAGTGCTTAGGCTTGCAGTTAGAGTATTCAACTGTTTTACTGGGAAATATTTCAGAGCTGTTTTACATTTCTTTTTGTCTTTTTCTGCACAAAAACAGCTCGGAGTTTAAGGCTCAAATAAACAGTAAATGTTGGAGTTGATCGAATGAATTGCAAATAATTTGACAATTGAGTCTTACATTTAAAATATGGAAACCTTGACCATCTGGTGCAAAGTTTTGAATGAGATGCTGCAAATTAGGACACATTTTTAATGGGTTGTCACAGATTACACAAGTGAAATGCAAATGAAGGTTTTAGTGCATCTTTTCACTTCAATGGTTTTGCCACCCACAAAGAGCATGCACGTTTCCTCCGAGACTTGCTTTAATTTAAAAAATGTTGTTTCTAAAATTATGTTTACGACTACTGAAAATACAGGCAGAGAAGGGTGGCATGCGGAATATGTCAGGGAAAAGATAAAATTGACATCTTAGAGAATGTCACCTCTGACAAATCAAAGTTGACATTCAAAAGTGATAAAGGTTGGAAATGCAACCATATTTTTTTCAGGCTCTTCTACAGTTAAAAGATTCGTTTAAAGTTGGTTCTTTTAACAATGTTTCTTACATATCTTCCCCTGTAATCATATACATCTTAGGTATTTGTTGCAGCAAGTCAAGGGAAAGCAGAGCAGTGCAGTGTTTGGCAGGTATGTTTAAAAAGGAACAGAGAACAGCTCTGAAAGCCTCAGATTTTGCTTTTCAACACATTTGAGTACAATGTTTGGTGAGCACAGTGTGACCTGAACAAAAGACGGTGTGTGCTGTACAAGGAAATGTCAGGAAGAAGTTAAAGGTAAGTTCAACATGTGAGGTTAAAAGAAATGATTGCTCATCAATCACAGCCAAGCCGAGGGAGTGGATGATGAAAATCTTCAGTTTCTGACTGTTATCTTTTTTAGAAGTTCCCCCCCCAAAAAATCTTACAAAAGGATTTTTTTTTAAAAACAATTTTTTAGATAGAGGAAATTCAAACAAAAAGGTGTTGATGGCGTACCATTGAGGGAGAAATGTTATGTTCTTTTGTGTTATGTCTTCCTTATGTATTGAAAACAGAAATGTCCTCTTAATGGACATACTGAATTAAGGGTAAAACTGCTCTTATACTGCTTGAGTAAAACAGCATTTTTGTTAATTAACATTCTGAACACAACGCTATCAGCAAAAATCTCTTTCCCAGCATGCAATCTCAGAAGTAACTGGCATTAGAGGAATCTAAAAGTGATGGATTCTGAAACCATTTTGCCTGTCTTTGATCTGAACCAACACCAGCTGATTGGACATCCACCAACCATCTGCACCCGTAGGGACGACAGATTGATTCAATTTAATTCAACTTTATTTGTATAGCGTCAATTCATGACAATGTCACCTCAGGGTGCTAAACAAACAGAAAAATTCAGGTCAGATTCATAATAGCCTATAAGGAAACCAACAGATTGGATCGAATCTTGACTGGACCTGGTCCGATCCCCCATCCTCAGCAAGCACGGAGTGGTGGCGACAGTGGGAAGGAAAACACCCGTTTAACAGGAAGAAAAACCTCCAGCAGAACCCGGCTCAGGTAGGGCGGCCATCTGCCTCAACTGGCTGGGATGGAGAAGACAGAAAGAGAGACCAACAGACACTGCAACTTTTATCCAGCCAGACCTGCTGAGAGAGGAGAAACATAGTTAATGATGCAATACTGTCACAAGTTTCTACATGGAGAGACAGAGATGAGTGGGAAAGGAAGAGCCCAGTGCATCATGAACGTCCCGCAGCAGTCTAAACCTATAGCAGCTTAACTAAGGGAAGGCTAGCCATCCCTAACTATAAGACTAATCAAAAATGAAGATTTTAAGCCTGATCTTAAAGGTAGAGAGGGTGTCTGCCTCCCGAACCTGAATTGGTAGCTAGTTCCACAATAGGGGGACCTGATAGCCAAACACTCTGCATCCCATTCTACTCTTAGAGAACCTTGGAACCACCAGAAGACCTGAAGTCTGAGAGCAAAGTGCTCTGCTTGCAATCTATGACACTATGAGATCGCTAATACATAATGGAGCTTGGTCATGGAGAGCTTTATATGCGAGAAGAAGAATTTTAAATTCTTTCCTGGATTTAACAGGAAGCCAATGAAGAGAAGCTAGAACTGGGGAAATATGATCTCTCCTGCTGGTTCTAGTCAGAACCCTCGCTGCAGCATTCTGGATCAGCTGAGGACTTATCAAGGCATATTTGGGGCAGCCCAATAATAGGGAATTACAGTAATCCAATCTGGAAGTAACAAAAGCATGGACTAACTTTTCTAAATCATTCTGGGAGAGGATATCCCTAATTTTAGCAATATTACGTAGGTGGAAGAAGGTGGTTCTAGAAACCTGTTTTATATCTGAGCCAAAAGACAAATCCTAGTCAAAAATGACTCCAAGATTCTTCACTGTAGTGCTGGAAGCCAAATTAATGCCATCCAGATCAACTATTGATCTAAGATCCCTTCAATATCTGCATAAAGAACCAGCAGCAACAAGAGCCCCCGTGCCGGGTCTCCTTGCACTCCCATTGTATGGACAAGCAAAACTTAAACACACTACAAAGGTGACTTCCAAGTGTTTGTTATAATGTGCACCTGTACAAAAATAATTAACTCGCCAGGCCAGAAGATAGTGGCAGTATATATGATGAATACAACTGCTGGATCTGGATGTGTTCAGTAAAACAGCAGATCTTAGATTTAGTTCTTCCTTGAAATCTTATTGAAGTGAGATGATTTTAACAGTGAGTCAGCAGATTTCTGATTTTCTTTATGAGGCGATCTTTTATTGGTTGTGGACTGATACTCGATACCTTTGGGTTATAATGTGTTTGAGGCAGCTTCTGTAGATGTTTATCGACAATATACAAAAATAAACCCCTTTTTCAGACTCAAGACTCTTTTTACAAAAGAATCGTGTTTTAAAAAAAGAAAAGAATCAATCTGAATTCAGTCTTTGGTTAAACCTGATTGAGAAAACATCTGAAGAGATGAGCAGGCAGCAGACAAGGAGATTGTCTCGACACCTTGTCAGTTTACAGCTGATCATTTCTCTTATCTGTCCTTTCTATTTTCTTTCTCCATCAAACACAAAGTAGGATGAAAGCTAATCTAATATTCGTCACTGGACTGGAGTAGATGTTGACTTTATGAACAACAACAAAAAAAGAAGTAAATAATGTGTCTACACTCTGATTCCTGCTAACTCACTGCACAGTATGAATGGTTTTAGGGATTTGTATGGTTTATATTGACATTTAAGGGAGCTCAGTCAGTTTGGGCCAAAATGCCAGGGTAAATTTTTTTGTCCCACTCCATGCCTGGGTCCCAACAAAGTGCTTGTAGTTGTAAAAGTTGATCTTCTGCAGATGTGTCAAATGTCATCATCTAAAGGTCATAGCTACAACTTTTATATCAAAATAATAATAATAAAAACAACAACAACAACAAGAAAAACAAACAAAAAAAAAACATCCACAGAACATCTAGAGCAGGGGCATGAAATCCAGTCCTCAACAGCTACTACCCTGCACATTTTGGTTGCATCCCTTCTCCAACACACCTGAATCAAATGAATAGCTCGTTACCAGACCTCTGCAGAGCTCAATGACATGCATGAGGGGATTAATCACTTGATTCAGGTGTGTTGAAGAGGGCATGCTCTAAAAGTTGCAGGATAGTATCGCATCGTATTGTGTCATATCGTATCATATCGCATGGCATTGTATAGTAGCCCCTAACCCCTGACTGGACTTGGGCACCCCTAATTGACGGGAGCAGAATAAAAATACTGATTTTACTTACATTTACATAGCTTATAAATAATTGTTTGCTTTTTTAATAATTTTGACAGGTCCAAAATATATAAATATTTACATCCAATTACCATGTCAGTGTCTACACTGAAGGATTTTGCACCATTAGCATTAACTTAGAAGTTGCTAGCTCAACGTGTAGAAATAGTATCTTCCTTGCGTTACATTTTCTCAAATTCAAGCGGATAAAAAAGGAGGCAGGGTGAGGGTGAAAGTAGCAAAGGGCTTAAATTTCCTACAAAGGCTGCTCTTTTCCTCCTGGACATGCAAGTTAAGCATTTGCTGATGCAAATTAACAGTTAGCCAATTCTGTAACGTTGCTTGCTAGTTGAGTAAGCGAGTGTGAGTGTGACACCTACTGGTGGGGAGGAATTGAACTTGTAGCTATCATCTTTCCTGGGTCTTCTGAGAGAGGAAGCTTCAGACTGACAGCTGTACAACAAAAAGCGAGTTGCATTCTGCTCCAGCTCACCTTGGAGGCTGCAGAGACGTTCATGAAAGCTCCCCCAGCCTGTGGCATTGGAAACATCCGCAGTGATTCCTCTGTAATTCTTGGCTGCCACCAGGAGAGCAACATGTGCGCTGTGACATCATGAGCCAGATCTTCCCTCAGACTGATTTGTCCTGTAGCTCTCCATCAGCTGCCAAAACAATCAGCTTCTGTGGACGGGCACATGGCGCAGACGCAGCCTGGCTAAATAAAGCTGATTTCTCCACAATATGTCCACTGCAACACAATGAGTCGCTGTGTGTGAGCATACAGAAGAGAAGCAGAGTGAGGCAGATGAGGTGTGAAAGGCTGTGAATAAAACTCTCATCTGACTTAAACAAGCTGCTACAAGTTCCTAAAAGTGTTGCCTTCCTGTTTAGAAAGGAGACAAACGTTAAATTGATTAAAGGACGTTTCTGTTGTTCACAGAAGAAAATTCGATTTCTGCATGTGATAGTTCACAGAGATGACCTCTTAGGAAGTTTTTCTTTATTTAAGATTTAGCTCAAAATGTCTTAATTCAGGTTTTAATACTTTCCAACCAGCTTTCAGTTTTTTCTTTAATTTTAATGACAAGTGACCTCATTTGTTTCTTTCAAACCAAAAGCCTTTCAGATATTATCAGTATACAAAAGAACATCTTGTTCATTTGATGCTATTCATTGTTTTACTCATGACCTAAAACTGACAGCTCTTTCGTATTGCATCTTCCGATAGTGTGTCGGCTTGTTCTTGACAGTGCTGAACACATTACTGCGTTTTATAGAAGAAAAGTGTTGTCACCTCAAGCTGGCAATGAGCTTTCTAGACCTGGTAACTTTTATGAGTCATATAATGTTGTGCAAATATGTATTTCAATGGATCAATAAATTAACTAGTAAGAAATTTAATCAGGATTCGGAATTAAATTAATTAATTTACACGGTATGAATTATAAGGTTTAATGCATTCACTGTCATTGGATGATTGTATAGTCAATAAGATGATGCATCAAATAGGTTATTCATGCAGAGCTGCAGCGACACACTTTAAGGACAAAAAAAAAAGGTCCACCACTGTATCTGTCACATGTCCTTGCTTCTCCACTCTCTTGCTATCTCGTCTGAGGTGCAAAAAGGAAGCAGAAATCTCCCCACAGCCTATTCCTGTGAATGACAGGGACATGCATGAGGAGGAATTTGATAAGGTAATAGCTACTTATCTACAGTAAAGTGGCACACAGTTAGTACTGCATGCTGGTCTCTCTGAAGCTGCTATATCGCCCACATGTATGACCGGATACATAAGGTAACCCTTTAAATATGGGAAAGTTCCAATGAAAACTCAAAATGTAAAACTTTTTAAAGAGAAAAGAGCTTGGCCACATTGATGCAGGGTTAAACAACAATAGTGGAAAGAAAAAAATATGTATGGCAAAAACCTTACTGTTACCTGACCTCTTTTAGGACAGCCAACCACATGACATGAAGTCTTGTTCCAGGAGAAAGAAGGAGAATTGGTACAAATCTCCATCAGTGCAGCACACACCACTGCCTTCAACATGTGGGGGTGTGTAGGTCGAGACTCCATCATAAAGACCAGCACAGAACACTGCCATTGTATCAGTGAGCTGGGCAGTGAATGCCTTTTCTGGCTCCAGGCTCAGTGACACAAGCATTGACCTAAACACACATCAGTGGGTGGAAGAACATCAATGCCTCATCTGATGTAGATGCCCAAGGTTTTATGTTTGCACCAATTACAACTCTGTATTGACTGATGTTTGATCCAGCATGCTCCAAACAAAATAAACTCAATGGGGGCTGAGTGTGGCTGTGTGGTTATTTATATGAGTTCTGCTGCACATGCCCTTTTCATTTGTAGATGCCTTGGTGTTTCTTTGAAACTGTATCTCCATATAGTATGTTCATGTGTCCATATTATATAAAGCCAAACCTCTGTTGGATATAAAAATAAAAACTTAGATGGTGTGATTTTGATATCTTTTCAGTGCAGAGGTATTATGCAGGTTATGTGGGTGATTTAGAGTGACAGCGTGGACATAAAGTGGGTGTAGCCCAGAATTCAATCAGAACTTAAACGATGATGCTCTGTTAAGCTTTGATGGGTCTTTACATTCAGGGAAGGATGCACAAGCTTTATGGATGCTGTGCTTCAGTGGCATCAGTAATCAGTTAGATGCAGTCACAGTCGCGTTTGCTTGTCTGAACAAGTTTGAGTGATGCACGCATGTACATCTGTGTATGTCCCTGTATGTGTTACACATTTTTATTTATACACTTCGGTATTCTTGATTAAAACCTTGTCTAAGGACAAGCCGAGCATGTTAAATCCATAATCAGGAAGAGGTACACCAGTTGTTTTCTTGTGAATGTTTTAACTTTAGTTTGTGCGTCAATAAGCTCAATTTAGTAAAATGGGACCTTTAAAACACACACAGGGATGACCCGTCAAATTTAGACTTTTAATATGGATCAAATGGAGCTTTGGCTTTGGCTGGGGATTCATCTCTGAGTTTAAAATTGTTGTAATATCCAGAGCCTTAAGCGAGCTCCAGGGCATGTTTTAGAGTTTCTGGCATTCTGTACGCATCAACATTTTTGTCACACCCTCCTGATTTTCCTGTTTTATGGTGAGTAGTTGTTATTGTTTTAACTGTAAAAACTCATATTGAAGTCAACATGATAATCGCCATGAAAAGCTAAATGAGCCATTATAACTGAAATGTTCCATACAGTGTAGTATGCATTCACTCCTGCAAACACATACTTTATTCAGCATATATTCATCAATAGGCATAAATTCATACACTGAAACATGACAAAACATTAATATGATTTAAATGCATCTTGTAACCAAAATACAGCGGGGAAAAAAGTATTGAACACGTCAATATTTTTCTCAGGAAAAACATTTATAGTAGAGCTATTAACATGAATTTTTTACCAGAAGTCGGCAACAACCCAAGTAATGCACACATACAAAGAAATCCTAACATTTATGTGAAATGTTAAGGATTATATGTATAATAGTGGGATAGCACAGGGGGAAAGTATTGAATACGCTTACTGAAATTTATTTAATACTTAGTACAAAAGCTTTTGTTGGGGATTCCAGTCTCAAGACACCTCCTGTATGAAGAAACCAGTGGAATACGTTGCTCAGGTGTGATTTTGGCCCATTCTTCCACACAAACTGCCTTCAAATCTTTAAGGTTCCAGGGGTCTCTTTTCTTCTGTGAACTCAGTTCTTTCCAAAGATTTTCAGTTGGATTCAATTGGCTGAGCCATTCTAGCAGCTTTATTTTCTTTTTCTGAAAGAAGTTGAGTGTTTCCTTGGCTGTGTGTTGGGATGGTTGTCTTGCTGAAAGAGCCAGCCTCTTTTCATCTTCAGCAGATTCTGGTCCAGAATGTCTCTACTTTTCTCCATTCATTCTTACTTTAGTGATATGAAGTCTGCCAGTACCACATGCTGAAAAACAGCCCCACACCATGATGTCCCCACCTCCAAACTTCACTGTTGCTATGGTGTTTTTGGGCTCATGCATGGTTCTCTTTTTTTGGTTTTTCCCTCCCCTTTTTCCTTTGGTTTTTGGGTTTTGTGTTTTACTCCTCTTTTTTTTTTGTTTGGGTGTTTTGTGCGCCAGGGCCTTGGCGGTTGAGTGCATTTCTTCTTTTTTTCTCTAAACAACTTACCTCTTTCCAGGTCTTTCTGAAGCTCTCCACGAGTGGTCCTGGGCTGTTGGAGAACCTTTCTGATTATTGTTCTGACTCCTTTGGCTGAAATCTTGTGAGAAGCACCTGGCTGTGGCCGGTATATTAGTGTTCTTTATACTTTGGGGATGATGGCCCCAGTGGTGCTCACTGGAACTTTCAGAAGATTAGAAATGCACCTGGAACCAATGCTTCCAGTGTGTTTTGCAATAATAAGGTTGCATAGGTCTTTAGACAGCTCTTTGCTTTTACCCATCATGGAATGCATCTTGTCTGACACCTTGGTGATGAGAAACCTTTTGGCATCAGTCAGGACTAGACCAGCTGATATTATTTTGCACAGATAGGGGACATATAATCCACTTTATTTTGAATCATAAGATTAAGGGCTTGAATATACTGTCAACACAAGCATGTGCGTCAGCATTCAGAATGTTTGTGTACATACAGTAGTTGTTGTGCACTTCAAGGCAAGGCAAGGCAAGTTTATTTGTATAGCACATTTCATGTACAGAACAATTCAAAGTGCTTTACCTAAAACAAGGGAGGAAAAAAAATTAGAAGCCTGATTCAAAATTAAAAACATTTAAGATCAAAAGGAGAGAATATAGACGTGCGGATTTTAACTTTTGAATAAAATCTACATAAATGCAGCTGAGAACGGGTGGGTCTTCAACCTGGATTTAAATAAACTAAGTGTTTCAGCTGATCTGAGAATTTCTGGGAGTTTGTTCCAGACATGTGGGGCATAGAAGCTGAACGCAGCTTCTCCATGTCTGGTTCTGACTCTGGGAACTGATAAAAGACCGGATCCAGATGACCTGAGGGGTCTGGTAGGTTCATACTGGGTCAAGAGGTCACTGATGTATTTTGGGCCTAAACCATTCAGAGCTTTATAGACCAGCAGCAGAACTTTAAAGCTCTGCTGTTGTTCTGTACCTCAGGAGCACAGGGCAGCCAAAATGCTCGATACTGGAGGTCTCTACTCGGCACAGCTCTTTGACTCTAAAATACTGAAAGGCCAATCTGCCAGTCACAGCCTATTTCCTGTGCATTTGTGCCAACGGTTAACCAAACCGTTGTGAACTGTTGTGGCAAAAGTGTTTGTCACCGTGCAACAGGGAGGAAACATAATAAAGACGCCGATAGTTGTGGACAAAGTCCGAGTGGCACTCTTCAAAACAACTCTTCATTGTCATACCTCTGACCTCGTGTTCACACTTTTCTTCCCATTATATTGCACCATGCGCAATGCGGAACATTACCTCGTGTCACTATGTGTGCCCGACGTGCAGTATGTACATTGGGAGCGCTTGGGTTCCATGATGCAGACACATTGCCAGCAGCAAGCATATTCCAGCCCTAAGATTCAGTGTTTGCCTTCACATAATTTTTTAAATGAAGTCCCACAGAGCGCTAGTGCAACATCACAAAACATGGAGAATTATTACAAGAACATACTGGAAACAAAGAATGTCCAAAACATAGAAAAAAAGCTTTATGGAGGGGAGATTGGGTTGGATTGGAAAATATGTCATGAACTTTAAATATTCTTATTAATATCATATGGAAAAGAGACGATGAGACCACAGCAAACATGTCCTGAAGGGACATTCTACCAAAACTCATAAACTTAACAAAGTAAAAAAATAAGAACAATTTCACAAAGTCTTCATAGAGCTGCAAGCTCCACAGGAGAAATTTGACTATCCATTAAAAAGCTTTTATTTTTGCACAACAGTGCAAATTAATGAGGCAGAATTAGGGAACAAGCACAACTAAAAAAGAAAGTGTCTGGGAAACACTGCCCAAACTGAAGGGTCCCAAAACAGTCGAGTTCAGGTCAGATATTAGCTACCCTTCCCAGTTTTATTTGCCTCTGAAAATGCAAAAAATACAGACAGACCTGAACCCATTGGTAAAAAAAAAAACTGTTTTTGACTCGGGCAATAATTTTAGTGACTTCAATATGAGTTCATTTAAATGGTTTGTTTAATTGAAAACATGTGGTATGATATTAGATAAAAGGTTTATGCAGCCACAACATTACATTCAAAACAATATTTAGATGGACATGAATACATACTGAAGTGAAAAACAATATTGGATCATAACTATTGTTTTTTGAGTAATTTGGGTCAAGTTAAATTATGGGTCATATTTGACTCACCAATACTAAAGACGTGGGCAGCTTTTGAACACAAGGTTAAACTGTTTTCAGAGGTAATGTTCTGGTTGAGACCATGGACTTTCCAGCAAAAAGCCGAAACAAAAACTACATGGTTATATAATTAAAAAAAAAAAAAAGTGTTGTGACCACAGTAAACAAAGCCGCACCTGTCCCGACAGACGATGAGCAGTAACTTTACAATCAAGCAAAAGCCCCAGTTCTTTAGAAGTTGATTTGTTTTTCCATCTCCAGAGAGACTGAGAGTCTCTCTCAGTCTCTCTGGAACAAGGTGGCTGATGCAGTGAGCTGCAATCTCCTCTCAGGTGCTCCTCGATCATTTCCATAAACTCAGCTGAAAACATTTGGGAATTCTAGCGAATGTGGGGGGAAGTACAAATGTGTTGGCAGGATATTTAGATTAATGCAAGTGAAATGAATTTGTAGATAAGCAGATCAGAAACAAACAGACGGACGTTTTGTTAGTTCACTTGTTTCTCTATTTCTTCCGGAGGTCATATATTCCTGACAGCTTGCTGGTTTGCTGCTATCACTCACTAGTCATACACCTACCTTTCTCTTTGCATTACAGGCCTTCTTTTGCCAAGGTTGGCGCAGTTCTCCTGAACATATTTATTTTCCATTTTGACCATCTGTCTCACACAAACAGCTCTGCTCTTCTTTGCTTTTTAAACGATCCCTCACTCACTAATGACTGCTATTGGAGTTTGCTTTTACCGTCTTCCATCTGCGAAGATGCCTATGATTAAAGATCCTTACATATATTAAACTGTCCATTACTTTTTTTTTTTTCAAATGTCACTTCTTTTTACCAATTTTGTGCAATTTTACCTCCATGCTGTGAATGTAACACGAGTGTCACGGCTTCCTAAGGTGCTGTGGGAGGAAATATATCACTCAAAAGTAGCAATTTAGCTGTTGAGCCTAGTATGTTATTATTTCATGAGGATGATAATAAGACTGGAGCATTGTTTAGTTGCAGGAATTGGATACACGTTATTTTTATCCTCCAACTCAGTGTCAAAAACAAACCTGCAGATAATTATTATTTTTTAATCAAAGCTTTCTATTTAATATTTAATTGCTCAAAAAAAAAAAAAAAGTCAGAATTGAGCAAACTAAACTAAACACTGTTTCATTAAAATCCTTCAAAACTCAGCTGTGTATTCTGTGTGGGGTCTTTCTTGTGGACAGCAATGGGAACCACAAGCCTTCATCGATCAGAGAACTACATGTATGACACATATTTACTCTAAGTGGACACAGAGGTGCAGCAGAACGCTCATCAACCCATCTGCCTCCCGCTGCGCTCCCATTACCCTCCACTCATTCTGATTCATTAAACCTCCAGTGAGACTGACCAGAGCGGAGGAGAAGTGGGTGGAGCATCCGTTTTAATTAAGAAGATTCCGATTCCTTTGATGCGTCTTCTTAAATGTGCGCTAATTGACAGAAAATTTGTTAACAGGGTGAGAAATGTTTGAAAAATAGAGGCAACATACTGCCCTGCTCCTCCTCTTAAAGTTTTTCCAAGCCTATCACTGGAAGTTGATGCATCTATGGTACCCTCCAGATATCACAGGGGTCAGTTGAACATCAGGCTGGCAGAGTGATGTGTGTGTGTGTGTGTGTGTGTGTGTGTGGGAGGAGGAGGCAGACTTATCAGACCTCTCTAAAGTACTCCCTCAGGCCTGTCTTCCTCTTGGAGTTGTGACCTTTGGTTTTCCATCAGCGCAGTCGATGGACAACTTCTCATCTATTATTTCAACTTTTCAGGCTATCAGTGTGTTTATGGGTTTACGTGCGCTTCTGATTTCACCGTCTCGGTGGTAGAATCTGCACTGAATTCAGGTGAAAGTCCGAGCAGCCGATCAGGGCTTTGGCCCGAGCGCATCTCTGCTGAGATGAAGCTCTGATGTCTGGGTTGTTCAAAGATGCCTCTCCTCCTCGATTCTCTTTCTGCTCCGTGTTTCTCTCCTCCAGGCCTCAAAACATGGAGGGGGAGTTTCAGCTCCAAGCGCCTCTTTCACTTTGTTCATAGAAATAAAATGAGAGCAGGATTTTGCTGTCAGTGCTGCACCGCAGCGATGATGATTCAGTCAGTGAGAAATTGTAAAACAAGAATTTTCATCGGAGACGTAAGTGCCTGCTGAGTCAGTGCAGTGGTCTAAGCTGGATGGTGGAATATTTATTTTAGGTTTTAAAGAACTTACCTGTGTTTTTTTTTTCCCTAAGTGTTGGCCAATATATATTTAATCATTTATAAAAATCCTATTCTGTTTCAAATAGACACAGTAAAAATATCTTCAACTATTCTTATAATACAAATCTTTCATCATGTATTTGTCAACACCCACCAAATATAGTATAAGTGTAAACCACAGAAATTTAAATACAAAACATAAACCACTGATTTTGAAGTAGATAACAGGATGAAATAAACTGAATCTGGATTAAACTTAAATCTGAAGTGAATAATTACTCGATCATGAATAGGTTCATTCTGCTTTAAATAATTTCCAGACATTCTGCGTATGCTTGTTCCCTTGTCCTGTCAGGACAGAGACAGGGACTGAGCTAGGGCTGCCGTGTTAGTTAATTAGTCAACTAATTATTTGTTTTTATGCTTGCTTTTCTTAAAATTACCACTGTACCTTCCGCTGCCTTGTCTTCTTTTCTGTCCTTGTGCATAGTCGTAGCTCGGGTTCAGCTTTTTTTTTTACTTGTATATTGACATAATTAAACATGCACACTACCGGTCAAAAGTTTGGACATGCGTTTCCATTAGATTCAATGGGAAAGTGTCCAAAGTTTTGACTGGTAGCGTAAAAATGCAAAAATTTTCATATGACCTTAAGTTTAGTTTAACAGCTTTAACAAGGGGGGGGGGGGAATGCAGTTTCTGCCCTTTATTCATACACACACCTTAAATACACACACCTGTATTTTATGGTAACTGAACTTATGAGTTCCAGCAGGTGACTGTGATGACAGCTGTCTCCATGACAACAGTAAATAATATGTAGCTTAGCTAAATCAGCTAATGAAAGCAGTAATACTGCCTTAATGGATGTTTATTTCATGTTGTAGAGAATATTTTAAAGCTCTTTTATATCTGTTTGCAACAGTTCACTATGTATATACTTTTATACATTACATATTTATGTATATCTATTCGATGCTATGAAGTAGCATAATAGTTCAAAATAGTTATGAAAAGTGGTGTTATAGTCGGGACACTGAAAATAGTTTTGTGACATCAATAAAACCTTTTCCATCACCTGAGACATGAAAACTCAGTACTATCTTTATTTCATTACTTTTGACCAAAGTAATTTGCATCAAACCCAAATTTCTATCTATTTTAAGTGCTGTGGTAAAATATACAATCTCAATTTAATTTAACATCTGCTTGAAGGCAAAAACTCAAAGAATTTATTTTTTGATACATTTGCAAATAAATTCAGGCGTAAAGGGGCCAAATACACCATGTCCGCCCCCTGTCCAATCCCAACCCTCCCATCATAAGTGGAATTAATTGAATAATTTAATGTGTTTTCCATGTAAACCTCAATTCTGAATAACTTTTTCTGTCTATTTTCCACGAGAGCTTTCTGCTGAGCTAAAAGTCATTCAAGGCCGTTTGCTCAGATCGTCGCCGTGTGCGCCCGATTTTGGTTTTCTGGTTTTCTTCCTCACGAGGCCTTGAGGTGAAAATCAACCACATTTGATATTTTTTGCCTCGTGAGGCAAAAAACTCACTGTGTGTGCTCAACTTAAGCTGTCTGCTGAGGAAAGAAGATCTAGCGACCAATCAAAACGCACCCGCAGATCACATGATTTCAAGATGGCAGCCCTTTGTCATCACGTTAGAAGACTTGATTGATATTTTGCAAAAAGAGCCAAAGACTGAAGAGAAAAAAGTTTTGAGGATCCTTTTGTTAGAGACTGAATTGTGTTATCGTATTTAATTTTTATCTACTTTGTCTTCTTATTTAGTAAATCGTATGCGACACACACCTTTGAGTTCGCCAACTGCCATTAAAATTAAAAGAAGAAGAAGTGATGAAAGGAAAAATGAATGAAACTTAGACAGAGATGGATATTTGGATGGATGTTTTTGAAGTCCACAAAACATCATGTAAGCAGGTCTAGTCTGGCCGTATTTCCACCAATTTATCCTCTAAAATGTAACTGACTATGTCGCCATAAGCTGCCATCTTGAAATCATGTGATTATGCAGACGTGTTCTGATTGGTCACTTGATCTTCTGCCCTCAGCAGAGAGCTGAAGCTGAAGTTAAGCGCACATGGGGAGTTTTTCGCCTTGTGACGCAAAAAATATCAAAGGTGTTTGAATTTTACTTCTATGATTTAAAAGCTGTTTAAAGCTCATCTTGAACACATTTTTTAAAGAACTGTTTGGCAAAGGCCACGCTTCCAAGCAATTAAATTGACTTTAATATGACTTTACGGAAAACGTGCATGTTCCACTCTCTAATTAGGTTCAGATTACTTCACCCTCCTCTCTATCTCCTTGCCAAAAATGGCTTCCATGATAAGATTTAATATGGTGTTAAATATGTACGCCCAGGGCAACAGTCAGAATAACTTGAACTAATTGAAACTGGATAACTCTACATCATCATTACTAGTTGTGTGGTTAATTCTAGGTCTACATAAAAAGAGTGTGTCTCATACTGAGGTGAACACAGCTTGCAGTAAGCTGTTTTTGCACCTGCGATTCACACTTAGCCATTGCTCAACAGCACCAGGAGCGAACACCTGGCGGTGTTGGCATCTGCAGGGGAAAGGAGGAATGCAGTGGAACTCAAGCTGCTTTCCCTCTTGTGTGCAGAAATCTGTGGCTCAAAACACCATGTCCAAGAATTTCCTAAATTACCTCCTTGCTGAGTTCAGTCACAGAAAGTACTTTGAAGAATCATAATGGGGTCCCCGAGCAGCCCCTCAGGTTGGCCGATGAGGCACTCTGTCTCCATTCTCCTGATCTTAACTCTCCCATTATCAACTTTTGTGCAAAGTATTGCATTTTTCCCCTTTTTTATTTCTTTGGATAAGAGGAAAAACCAAAAGGAGCCTGAAAATCATGCTGAGGAGAAACAAAAGCTATTACCATGGTGCGTTATTTCCTCGCTGCCCTGTGGTTGCTTAGATGGGCCCCTTATTGGACAAAAAAACCATCCCAACCATTAAGTACTCCTGCTTTCTTCTGGCGAGTTACTGTCATTTCCAAGACAGGAACATTTGCTCAGTCATGCTTTCATCATTCTCTCCCTCTCTTCCACTGTTACTGTCATTTTGGAAACAACATTTGCTCACTCTCCATCCCCCCACCACCACCTCCTCCTCATCTTCTTCCCTCCCTGCTCTTCCGCCTTCTGTCCTCCACTCCTTTTCTCACCCTCTCCTCCTTATTCTCCTTCCTGTCCTACTCAGACAAGATAACGTGCAGCACAGTCACTCCTAGCTGTGTGACGGCGTTGCACGGCCATTCCAGTCTTCTTTTTATTCACGTCATGTACTTAATACAGGGCCTAGTGGTGAATTACAGCATATTTCACAGCCTCAGCTGAAAAGAGTGGGGAAAAAAGGGGGAACATTACATTCATGCTTAGAATAGTGCCACCAAAACATGCAGCAGCATTGCTCACAGCCGGTGTAAAAACGCAGCCATACTATAAATCTTTATTATGATACCATGGAGGGAAAATACTAAAGGGTCAGTGAACTCAGGCACATTATAAATCGCCACAGCGGTTTCTCCTCTGGCCACCTTGGCAACACAAGGAGGAACACGTGTCCTTTAAATCATTTAAACAAAGAGCTATATTCATTCCACCTTTTTTGTGATGTGGAAAGCCATAAAACCCTCTCCTGAAAATGTTGTGCTTGGCTATCGGAACGGGAAGGTGTGTGTATGTGTGTGCGTGTGTTTTTGCGCTCGGCCGCATGGTGGCAACCTGCGCTGCGCAGCCTCAACGCCAGATCCAAATGTTACCTCATGAAGAACCCGGGACTCGTCCTCACCATCCGACACACACCGGCAGCCGGGCTCTGGTCCTCGGCACGCTCCGACCACGCTCCTGTGACTGCGGTGCGAGTTCCTCCTCATCCCTCCGCTCTCCGAGCAGCTGAACTTGTCGGAGGCTGCTGTCAGAACTGAACTGCCGACCTTGACAGAGTGCGCCGTGGAAAGCAACTTTACGGGGAGAGGGGGTGAGAAGGTTTGCGCCTCTCTTCGGAAAGGAAGGCTTCGAGGAAAAGTCTGTTGTTTTGCTTTGGAAAAACTGAAGGACTCGGACAACGACAGGGAGGCTGAAGTTTGAAGGGAAGAAGAGGAGGAGGAGAAAACTGCACCCCAAGGACGCGCGACGCGTAAATGAAGTGTGAGATGTATCTTTTTGCTTCTTACAGGTGCAGCAGGAGAGCCTGACTGTGTTTGGACTTAACCTGGATGCATCTGACTGAGTTCATTGAAACCAAGAGACGCTGCTTCGACACTCGCGGGGAAATATCATCCTGACAAAGGGGGCTTGTGGAACTTGAACTCTGAAGCACAAACAAGACTGTCTGACCGAATTTCTCCGGTCGCCACAGGCTACAGCAGCGGCTCTGCGTTGCGCTCTCAGCTCTGTGCGCTCTGCCAGACTGGAGTGGACGCGGGTTTCTGAGACGGTGAGAGACCCACAGACGGAAGAAGCACGCCGGCAGTCGGGGCACTGCTTCATATCTCAAGCTCACCGGGCACTTGTTGTCCAGTCTGTCCGGTTCTCTGTAACAATGTTTGAGGACCGCTGGAACGGATCGATGTGGCGCGCCACATGGATTTTATTTTTCTCCTTACTCATCCACTCCGCACAAGCTCAAGGTAAGAGGGACACCGACTCGGCACGGTGCCGATCAGTCACTGCGCAGGCCCACTGGGTGTCTGTGCAGCTCCGCTGCTTTGGTGAATATTTCTGTGAATTCCGGTGTGAATTTCAAATGTTCTCATTATTCTTCCCACGCAGCTTATAATTTACTTATTTAGCTTCTCATCACACTGACACACTCTCATTCAACATTTAAAGTCGACTTTTTTCCAACATCCCATAGCCCCCACAGTCAGAACTTGACATGTCCCCAAACTTCATTCATAATGATCAAGTCATGTTTGAAGTCCACCCAGTTAAATCTCATGTTTCCTTCCTTTTCGCGCTTATCTTTTCACACCGTTCCTGCAACGACAGATGCAACGAGCGCGTCTGATGACACGTGTCATTAAGGGCCAAGCTGTTAAAATGTTAAGCTGATTAATAAGTACTAATGAATTAATCAGCCGTCTTTCTCCTGCAATCTAAACTTTCCGCGGCAAACAAGCGCAGCAAATAAACAGATCCTCATTGATATGCGGCGATTAACGCTGGCACAATTACGCAGAGTATTGCTGTTGGAAATTAATTGGTTTTCCTGAGAATTATGCAGCCTGTGCAAAGCAGAGGGGAACAACAGCCAAGCGTGGCAGTTTACAGGGAATCAGTGACAGCATTAGATTTTTTTCCCCCTTCATTTTTCACACGTTGCTTGAGCTGGAGCAGGAATGAGATTCCCTGCACAATAATCCCAAAAGATCCCTGTAATGTTCCTGTGGAGACTGGGAATACAGGGCATGAGAGTATACTGTAACCTCAGGCATGCTCCCCTTTAGTTTTAATGCGGCTGTCACATCCCTGCAAGGTGTATTTATTTATTTCCTTCTGTATGTGACGCTATAACTGATTTCTTTTGCAGAGCCAAATTACAAAGCCACTTGTTTAGGGGAATTAATATCCATTGAAGTCTATTCTATTTGAAGAGAAGCTTTGGTGCAGACGTCTTTACCAGACTCCACAGAGCCAGTTGGCATGGAGTCCCAAGCAAGCTACAACTTAATTAGTTTATCAGGCATGCTCAGAGTACATTTGTGCAAACATTGCATTGAGTGCTTTGAAGGTATTGTACCTATTTCATGTGACACTGGCTGATGAAATGAGGGATAAAACTACTTTTCCCTCTGCTTTCTTCTTTACTGCACAGTCTCCACTCTGTTAGTTGGGATTCAGGTATTGCTGCCACTGTGAGGAGGGAGTATTAACTCTCAAGATAGACTCTAAGCCCTCGGTGGAGCTCACTCAATAATACAATGCAGGAAATATGAATGAAAAAATAAAACAGGGAAGATATCCATCATTCATGAGGCCATATCCTGGTGCCTGACATTTACAGGAGATTGATAACCGGTGAGTCCCAGGGATTAAGAGTCTTGACATTATTGTTTCCTCTTACTCCATAACTGTATCTGCACTCGCTGCCTGTATCTGATTTCGGATGCTCGGCCCAAGTCTTCTGCTGTCTTTCCCTCTGAACGCTTCTTTAACCAAGCAAGTTAAATAAGAACCCATCACGTACAGAAGTGGCCTGGGGAGAAGGTTTTGCCTGTTTTTTTTCTATTTGGATGTTCACGGTGCAGAAAGCAACATGCTTCCATGTGGCCGTGCATGCCGAGGATGAAGTGAAGTGCTGCCAATCACTCTCACTCTGTTTCTGCTCAGTCCAACCAGCCGCAACCCTCAGATCCCATTACGTAGTCGCTCCTGGGTCAGAAAATGTAGGATTTAATTGGACTCTCTTCAGTCCGTTCAGAGTGCAGCTCGTTGAAAGTGACCCCAGTGTGGGCCGCTCTCTTTCCACCCGATGATTAAAGAACATGATGAGGCGACTAGCATGCCTCTGGATGGACATGTCGGCTGCTGCTCGCCACATTTTAATGACCAGTCTACTGAAACGGCGTTTTAACGACGGGAGAACGGCCTTCATCAGAACAAAGTGTGAGGAAGTCTTGCTGTAGGGCTTGTTGAGCACAGAAAGATCATCTTCAGTTCCTTTACACTGCATCGTGTCATTAATCCTGATTGTGCACGGCAGGAGAGAAAAACCTCACCGCTGATGAATATACTTCAGTGTCTGATGGCTAGAAAAATCTGCATTTGAACTGTGAGTGGTTTTGATGTTCATCCCCAAAATGGGAAAGGATAACAAACAAGGACCCTTCAGCACTGAGATGTGTGCACAGCCTTTGATTTTCCTTGAATCAGATGGCCCCAAACTCACCCTGGATGTTTTGCTTAAAGTGACAGTTATAAGAGGGGTCTGGTCTGTCCCTCTGTTGACTCTGTTCCTGTGCTGAGGTCCAGCCGAGACAATACCGGGCTTGCCTGCTGGTTTTGTCATTTCTAACAAATCTATTTTGGAGCGCGCCGCAGCAGGGGAGGGATCTGTTGGAATGTCATGTTTGACACACTTCTGCATCGTTTACTGATTAGGCCAACTGGCTACAGCTTTTTGAAGACTTCTTTCTGTCAGAGATTAACAGCCATAAGTATGTTTTGGACAGTGTCAGGAAGAGATTGGGGGGTTTGATGGGGCACTGGCATGAGAATCAACTATTTCATGCTGTAGAGATGATGCACAAAATGTTTAGACATGTGGTCCATTTTTAGCTTTTTGTATTAGCAATGGACCTTGACACAAAAATAGAAGTCAAGGATGTCATCTCAATTTTAAAGCTGTTAGGAGATTGGTTTGAAAATGTGCGACTGGATTGAAATGCTTGCAGTTTCGAAGAACCTCTTGACTGCTTCAGAAAAAAAAAATGTTAAATTGGATGCATTCTTATCACAAGCAAGAAAATAGGGCACATAATCATATACATGCAGTGGATGTTTTCCGTGAGGCAGTCAATGGCTTTCAGATTTCAAGGCTGACGCTCCGATTGCATGTGGCAATATCACATTGCTGCGATACCAAGGTTTTGCACCATTGATGCATCTCGCCTTCTCTGCATGATCATTGCATGTTTCTCACTTTGCAATTAATTCAGAAGCCAATCTTTAAATTCAAGGTGTAACTTGGCTAATGTCTGAGGACATATTTATATAAAGGGTTGCTTTAAATCAAAATTATTGATTATTTTATTGTATGCTGGTTTTGGTCTTGAAAATTAGCGTATTTGTGCAAAAGCAACCTCAGATAAAGAACCTATTGCGAATGGAGTGTGAATGATTTGTGGAGACAGAGGGGTTGAGGGAATGTCTCCAGACTACAAATGTCCTGATTTGTCACTCATCTTAATTGACAGACTGGGGATCTTGGTTTCCTTGTAGCAGCTGTGCTCTGTGAAATCATTTTCAAAAAGAAGGGAGGGAAGGGGAAGAAAGGGACTGAGGCTGCCCTAGATCCTTGCAGCCAGCACTGCGCTTTGGCAAAAGGTCACAATATATCGTCTTTAGTATTCAGAGCTGGCAGGAAAACTCATGGTCAAAGTCCAGTGATAGATTTCTCAGAGGGTCGTCCGGAGTTTCATGGCGCTGCGTTCAATAAAACAAAACTTCCAACCCAAGGTCTCTTCGTCGTGACAAGTCCAAGAAAGAGCGTTTTGTTTCCCTTCATGTAAACTTTTTTGGACTGTGGCTGTTTTTTTATTGATCTCGATTTCCACTGAAAGCAAGTTAAAGATGTTAAGTGTGTCTCCAAGTAGGACTCTGTCTGTGTTTTTGAATTTCCGCAAACACTCTGAGAAATTCAAACTGGAACAGGAACGTGCTAACAAATTATTTGTCAGATAAGCTTAATAGAGATACAGAGACTCTCAAAATACTTTTACAAGTGAAGGGGGGAAAATGACGACGCAAACATACACTTTTATGTTTTCTTTTGCTTGACTCTTGGTTGAAGAAGAGTTTACAGAAGAGTTTACACACAAAAGGGTGTTAAACCAGGATGAATGCGCGTGAGAAAGAATTATTTCAAATAGCGAAACGTCACAGCAAGACATGTCAAGATGTGACAAGAGAGTCATTATGTGACAGAGGTGAGAAGGATGGAAGAGGAGGGTGGTGACAGTTTGACAGATCCTTGGTGACATTCTTATCCACATATAAAAATATACATGTGATGACCTGACACCTTCCTTATGTCGACTCTTTAATCACACTGTTTGTGTCTATTCCCAACGTACTTTGTTCCTGAGGCAAAGCCTCAGGATGAATGGAAGAAATCTGAATACCCCATTAGTGAACTTCTCACCAGCTGATGGGTGTAAATACGTCTCATTTCTCTTCACTCTCTCACACAGACCTGCATCTTGCAGTGTTGTCATAGAAAAGCATATCTGGAATCAATAATAGCTTCTTGCACCAATCAGCTATAGGTACCTTTAGGCTCTCTTGACCAATCAGGGCAAAGTCAAAACACCTGAACATAAGGGGGGGTGTTACCTGGAGTGTCTGGTATCAGAGGATCAGGCTCTGTGGAATTTTTGTGGATCACACAGATGCTGTAAGAACCCATCTGATTGTTGTCCCGAGAGTCTGGAAGCCAGGTGAAAACGTCAGACTCTTTGGTGTGGGCTTTTACTCCTTTTGAAGCTGTTTTTGTGGGGGTCCACCGGTATCCTGCTGTGGGGGGCTGCTGCTGCAGAGTTTCTGTCACTTGTATGCACAGAGCCTGAGGTGTCACTGCAGGGTATTTTTCTCAGACTGCTGGACCAGTGTCTGAAACCATTTCTGAGTCCATTTCTGCTCCCCTTAACCAAATCCTAAACGTACTGGCCAACTGCACAACTTTATGATCAATAGAGTGACTTGCTGAATGCATACAGAACTGTTACATTTAGTTTTCTTTAATAAATTAATCAAGAAAGGAGGTGGAAAATCAAATTTTGGCATAATATTGACCCATTTGTTGACAAATCTTACATTTAGTTTCCTGATTCAATTACCTTAAAGGTAGAACCCAGAGTCCCCCCCCCCCCCCCCCCCAAAAATAAATGCTAGACTTGTCAGTGAAATCTGGCTCAAAAGAGCTTTAGACAGTTCACGCTTTGAAACTAGGGTTAATATTGGTTTGGCTTTCACCCGTTTCCAAGCTTTGAAGGAGAGGCTTGGGGCTTAAGAGCGATGCCGCCATTAGCCCGAGGGGAGGGGCACTCAGTTTGAATAGTGTTTACAAACAGAAACAGGGAAACACTCCGGATTCTACTTTTAAGGACAGAGACACACCATGCTGATTTTCATCTGTCTGGTGTCATCATGGAGTCTTTTGAAGTAGGGGGCACGAGTCAGTTTGGTGTGTTCCGTCATTGGCCGTCTACAGTTGTCGCCAATACTGTCGGCGTTCTTTTCAGTCTATTAAACATGTGTAATTGACGTCAGCCAGTCATTCAGTCTGTGATGGACTGACCAATCAGATTGTAGCAGGGCTAGCTCTTTTTAACGAACCAGCGAACAAGATGACCTGAAGTGAAGATGGTGAATAAACCAGAAAAATGCCAAAGTGCAAACATAATGCACACTCTCACATCTCTCATCTTTAATCAAGTGGGACAAAGCTTCTCGGGTTTTCTTTTTTCTGGGGGGGGGGGGGGGCACACAGCATAGATTGGTGCAGTCTGCTGTTGTGGCAACATTATATTTTGAGCACGTGCACAAGTCTAGAGTCAGTTGGTGTGTTCTTGGGCTCTTGTTTCATCGTGTTGGTGAGACTGGTCAGCCCAACCCCATTTACTGGTGACGACCACGATGGTCAGCATTCTGTCCGGTGTGTCTCCGCCCTAAGGTCCATCCTTTCTTCCTGAATGCATCTATTTTGCTCATATTTCAGTCAACTGTAAAAAAAAAAAAAAAAAAAGATAACCATGCAACGGTTGCTGTTTTCAGAGTTAACAGGGATGAGTTCCCTCCAAGATGGCTCTACTTTTCCAGTATTTGGGAAGAGACTGGACGGCAAGTGTCAGAGAAACATTCACATAGACACCACACATGCAGTTTTCACTGTAGAACATTGCATAACAACTTGTTAACTGGCAGTGGTTTTGATGTTGCGCATGATAAAAGCATGTTTTATTGTTGTTCTTACATTTGCCTTAAAAGGCCGTCTGAACAATTCCAGTCAACATGTGCAACAGCATCCTCTTCATCACTGATTTGAATGTATGTGACAAGACTGCAATCAACATGTCTTAAGAGCTTGTCTGGGCTCGCTGTGACCCCGGAGACGCTTCCTTTAGTTGCAGAAAGGCAGAAAGGTATAGAGATATGTGTGAATATGTGTCAAGCATCTTGATCTTGAGCTTAATCGAGGTTTAATTTACACAGTAACGTCATGTCAAACTCTTGTCATATTTTATTGCATTTATCATGCTGCCTGATATCTAATTTAGATAATCCTCCATATTTAAGGTAACAAAAGGCAGCGTATTAGATTGCTGGCCTAGTTTCTACTCTGAGAGAAGATAACAGCTAATATAAACAATCAAACGTATAATGATAAGTAGAGTACTGACCCTTGTGATGCGGCTAACTGACTCTAGCCTTGCACTGATGATTACAGGCTTGTCAGTCACCTGATAAGATGTTGGGCCGGCAAATAGGCACATGTTGGATCATTCAGCTGTTTCTGATCATTTAGTTGGAAAAATCTGCCTCTAAATTACAGTTTATTGTATTGCATCTAAGAACTAACAGGATTGTATGTCATATTTCTCTGGTACTTGAAGCATAACCCCCTCCAGCCACCAATCATTGCCAAGCCAATCTTAATCTGAGGTGTCTCCTTAGCTTTGTGTTCTGAGCTTTGACAGACTGATTAAACGCTAGTTAACTCATGTAAAACCAACTGTTTTAGGGTGTTTGAGTTTTTTGAGGTCTCTTAATGTTAAAAAACTTGAAACCCACCAATGTCTGCAATACTTTGATGCAACAGGCAGAAACAAGGTCAGTCTGACTTGGAGGGAGATGACATAAAAATGGGGCCACCAGCAACTTCTCTTCAGTGTGCTGCAAGGTAACAATGGTGAGACTGAATAAATGCAATTTCACACTTACTGTATCTATTCAGGAGCAACATTTCCTCACAAATTCCCTCATTGGCATGCCAAGCGCTTTTCATTTCTTTCACTCAACTCATGGTATGTTCTCTGAACTTTGATCCTGAAATCTCAGCCAGTCCTGCTTCCTCAAATGCTTGTTACGTAGCCTCAGAATGACAGTCTGATTGAAAAGGAGTACATTTTAAATTGCACAATCTTCTATTTTCTAAGTGCCCGGCAGCAGTCAGTTTGACCAGAACAAAAAAACTGCTGGCATGATGATCATAAACTGCCTCTTTAAGCTAGTCATTTTGTACGCTGCCTGGAATACAACACAAAGGAGTCTGGTTAGTGTTTGCCAGAGCTGTCCTATTTGTCTTTGCATGGTTATTAATTTGGACTCTAGGGCTGGGAAAAGAGGTCACCAGGGCCGGCTGGGAATTGTCACTGTACACTGAGACCGACAAGGGTCAGTGCTATTGAATGACCAGAGGGACTGAAAACAATTTGGAGTTACTGTCAATCCAAAAACAGAGGATCCATTTGTCTCCCTTTGGGCTTCGGTAGTGAAAGCTGATTTCATTGTTCTGCCATATATCCTAATCGAGGCTGTGACTGCTCTGAAACACAGTGGTATTGCTGATTGTCTCCCGCTTGCTTAGATTCAGTCTTTAAACTACTTCTTTTGATCATTTGTTATGCACTAGGGGAAGCTGGATTACCTGCTCAGAAATTTTTGCCCCATTTGTGGCTTGTATTTGTAAATGCACGCTGTCATTAGGTCTTTTCTTTTCTGTAAGTTGTTTGAAGAACTGTGTTTCTTAAGACTGAGCTGGAGCGTTCGTCCACGTGTCCTTGCCGGTGTGAGAATTTATCCTTTGATGTTGATAAGGAGAAGCTTACATTTTAATTGTGCTTGGCTTTTCAGTAAAAACACAACAATGTTTTTACGAATCTTCTGCTCCTTAAGATCCACTTTGTGTAACTTGCAACAAAGACGCCTTGACATGAATAAGGTTTTTGCATTGAAAAAGGATTGAGGGATTTATAGTAGGCCATTCCATCGAATTCTTTCTCTTTATATTGCTTTGTTTAAACTGGGTCTTGGTGAGGCAAGCCAAAGCATGCTTATGCTCCCTCACAACTCACAAATTAGGGTATCTGGAGGCCGCCAGAGCTTTTTACGCTGCACATCAATAGTGTTGAGTAAACAGAGGATGCGACTATGTGGATTGTTGGCAGGCATCATGATGGTTAGCCCCGCATGTCATCGTTCATTGTGATGCTTCATTGGAAGAATCTTCACACACCAGTTTGGACAACATCCCCTGCCCATTGCTTCTGCATTGTGCCTCTTACAATGAATATCTTTCACACTGGCTCCAAAATTACAATAAAATAGCAATTAGCATGAGGTACAAGTGCTATAATAGTTTTTTTTTTTCCACCCACATATAACAGCGGGATCCTGTGTTTGACAATTGGAAAGCACTCAGATTTGCTGTGGGCTTTAAAAACTAACCTCTCACCCTGTAATCATTGTTCCTTTAGATGTGTCTTTTGCATGATTGTGATGTATGCAGACATGTACAGCATAAGCACCAAGTAAAAAGTAATGGCACTTGAAGGCCACAGACAAGTAATCAATCTTTAATAATTCTTTGACACGTTGCCACACGCTGGGCTAACCAATTCTCTGCAGTGCTGGATGACCCCAGCATCTAGAGGAGGTGGGGGAATTAACATGCATGGGAATTTAACTGAAAATTCCCCGAGTCATATATATTTTGTGGCTGAAAAGACAGTTAGACTAAACTGCTCCACTTTTCTGCGTAGTTTGGTACTCCTGGCATGATTCCATCTTGAAGAAGCCGGATGACAAGGAGATCAATTTAATGGCGCAGACAGGAATGGTGGAGGGCCTGATCGATTCTGACAATCACACCATCTTTAACAGACATCTCATCAAAGGCCCATTCCCTTTTTTCGCCATCCCATTACCCATCTATCCAGCACTTGGATCCGCTGCCTATTTACCCATCCCATGCAGGAATAATGGGGCCTTCACCCCCAGTTGGATTAATCAGCCATAACCATATGCTACTGTGTGCAATTACGCTGCAATTTTGACCAAGGAAACAGCTGTTGCCATTTGAAAGGGTGGAATAAGATTGTAATTGCCTTAACTTTGATTTGTAGGGTGCTTTGATTTGATGAGAGAACACATTTTTATGCGTTACATAATAATGACGTGGAATGAAGAGAACTATTAGAACAAGAGACTTTTCCCGCTTCCAGATGCATTTGGAGGATAACCTTGCTGTTATGAGCTATTACCCACACATTACAGAAGGAATGAGTATGTTTATTCATTTGGGTTTGAAATTGCTTTCTATTTTGGGGGGGTATGTTTTAGAGTCAGCCGTTTACTGAGATTTGAATATGTTTATGCCTCGTGGCGCTTTCACATTTTGATACAGGAGCTTCTCTAATCCCCCGTGTAAGACAGTTGCATCTAAAGTGATCTCTGCTGAAATCTTTTCAAAGCAGCTTCCACACTTTTATCTGCTAGCCTCCTTGTTTACACAAACTCTTCTTTTTGTTAGTATTTGATGGCAAAATACACGAACTGTCCAATGTTTGTGATTAAGTTGCAACAGTGAAGGTGTAAGGAGGGAGATGTAAGGGAGCTAAGGGCAGTTATAGCATGCATTTCCTGTCCTTCTCATCAGAAAGTAGTTGTTGGCTATACTTGGAAACTTTAATTTTTTTCCTGATCAGACTTACAAAGGGTATTTTTTGAAGAAGCATTTCAAATGATGTTAGGAACCAGTTACCGAGAAAGATTGATACTTTGACATTGTGGTACTTTACATTGAGCTCCAGATCAGTGATGTTGTGAAAGCTGCATGTGTGTATCACAATTGGCAAAAAAAGGGTTTTGAGACTTTGGACTGATTCCAATTCAGTCCAATTCGAATTCCAATCGGGGAGTGGGTAGCCCAGTGGCAATGTTGCGGAGGACCCGGGCTCGAGTCCCCGTCACGCCACTCAGGCGAACCACTGTGGACCCCTGAGCAAGGTCCCCAACCCACACCAACTGCTCCCCGCGCACCTTAAGTAGCAGCCCACTGCTCTCTGATACTTGCAGTACAGAGATGGGTGAAATGCAGAGCCTAATTTCCCCTCGGGGGTCTTAACAGTATATCAAAAAATTCTCCAGTGTCCTTCAGCACGGGTATCTGGAGCCTTTTGGAAGCCTTGATGACCATCAGTCCTTCAAAGGCAGAGACACACCGGTACGATTTTTTTTGCCGTTTGGCATCGTTGCAGTCTTTTGAAGTCTGTGACATGGGTCAGTTTGGTGGTGGTGTCATTTTTAAGCAGTGGATTTTTCAGATTAGACTATATGTACTGTGGAACTTGATGATACAGTTGTAGTTATTTTCATTGCCTGTTTTACTCTGAGATCCGGCCTTGTTAATATGGAACATTATACCTTGAGGCTTTCCAAAATCTGCCAGCAAGAACTTTGCTTGTAATCACGCCAGAAATTTACTGTTCTCTAAATCTACCAATGTTAAATCAGGATGTCCACACAGAGCTGACTAATCTCAGATGTGAGGTTCTAATGATTACAGAAGATCATTCCACTGGGCAATACACTTTCCAAGCTGTTCAGTGACCTCTTTCACAGGTTTACAAACTACAGAATTTCCGATGTTTTGAAATGTGTAGGAGCGTATCTCACTCTAAGGAAAAAAAGCAGATTTTCACACTGCTTCTTTGCACTTTACACTTGAGCGGGTACCCACATGTAGATTACTTAGATTAACGTCTTGATAATCACTTGCTTGGATGCAACATCAAACGGCTCCCAGGAAGTTGAAGATACCTCTTGTGTCTGCTTGAACTACAAAAGATGCAGGATGATATCTGTGCCGGGAAGGTTCTTTATGTCAGGGCGTTGGGATCATTTGCACTTGAATTTCTTTCAAATTGCGGTGATCTTACAGTGTTAACAAGATAAGTAGGATATGTATGCTTTGAAGATGTAGAGGAGCATGGACAGGAGGGTGACGGTTATACTGTAAATATGCAGCAATAAGGACCCTAATAAGAACAGTGTGGGCATCAGTTAAAAATAGTGTTACTGTGAGAAGAAGTCTGTATGTTTCTTGATTTTTCCAACCCTATTTCTGCATTTTACATGGTGCAGGTAACGCCACGAGCCACTGTTTGAACTTTTTATAACTGACAAGTGTTTTCATCTGACAATTACTGGATTTCTTTCTAAATCTTTTAATGTAAGATATTCGAAACTGTGCACCTGTTTCGCCCTAGCTGCTGCATGATTAGTTTATGTGCTTTAAAAAGCTAAAGGATGAACTTTGAGCTCATTGAGTGGTACAAACAAGAATGTTTTTGTGATGTATCAGCTCTATAGAGTCAATATCTCCTCCTCATTTAAGGATGCGGTAAATGACTGCTCTCTGACCTTGCTTTGAATCTAAGTTTGAATCCATGAAACAATATTCTTATTTTCTTTTTTTGTCCTTGTTTGATGCTCAAGGGGCAATCTCAGGAGATTTAAGGCATGGCTTCCTGAACAGACGGAAGATGTCTTACATCTCTGAAAAAAAGAATGTTCTTTGTTGGTATTTGCGCACTGATCACGGCCGCCTATGATATTGCTTTTGAAGAGTTTCTTTTCACTCCCGCCAAGCCTCATGTAAACACCAAGCACTGTTCAATTGATTTACTCTTTTTTTTCAACAGATGTACTTCACAAACGCCATCTCACACGAGGAGAGCGACACGTAGAGATTGAGTTAAGGGCTTTGTTTGAAACTTCTGTTTTTGTGTCAGACTCTTTTTGCTTCCTCTGCCAGATGCGCCTGTCATCACGTCCTCCTCCTCGTCCTTGTACCTGCCTCCATTTCGAAGGAGCTGATATCACTTGCTAATTGAGATGCTTACTTTTGTGTATGACTCTTCAAGGCAGAAGAATATTTCCTGCTTACAGAGAAGCATATTTTCACAGCCCCTCTTTCTGCTTTCCACTTGAGCAGCTACCCACATGTAGATTAGCTGGATTAACATCTTGATTATCATTTGCATGGATGCACTTCACACATGACCAAATCACTTAACACTCTTAGCAGTCTCCTTAATGGGAATAACCCGATGGTAATGGAAGGTGACGGCGTGAGATGGAGGTCCGGACGCTGGGCTTTGACCCATAGCATTACTTGTGCTTGACTTCAGCTCAAGGACACTCGCACTGTAGGTAGCCTCGCTCGCACCTCACGGCGAAAACACCCGCTCACACATGTATGCGCTCACATTTTTTGAGTCACTCTCTCCGAGCGGAGTAGGACAGGCAAGAAGTGCTCCATCCATCTTGATTTGTCAATAGCTACAGTTTTAATTACACCTGAGTGCTGTCAGCCTGCCAAGCTGGGCGGGGAGTATTGATTCTCTCCCACTAATTGATTAATTGCTGTGTTCAGGGGGCGCAGTTTTCCCCGCAACTCCATCTCTTATTTTGCCATTCTCTTCATTTTCCCCTCCACTTTATTGCGTTTACAGAGTGTCGTGTGGAGTAAGTGAGGTGCTTGTAAAGGAGACCCACCATATTTTACACTGGCGAGACTGGCATATTAAAGAGAAACAAGCCCGTTGTTGCTCTCCAACAATAGATGACGACTGAGTGAAGGGCAGGCGGCGCACTACATCACTGCAGCCATTATGTGACAGTTAAAGGGGACAAAAAATTTGGTGGCACAGCTGCCAGGGAACATTTACTCAAAAGCTAAATATATGTGCTGTTTTTTCACATTGTGGACCTGTATGTGGACTTTGATATTGCCATTTAAGAGGACGATACACACCGATGATCAAAGAAGAGTGGGCAGCTGAGTGTATTGACTAGATCTCTAAATCTTCCTCCCTTCCTGGCAGAAGTCTTTAAACCCCTCATAAAATGACAGAACTCTGGAGCTGCTGTGTATCGCAGTCAACCAGACGAACAACCCCCTCAGCTTCAGTCGACGCCAAGTGGGCCACTCACGATTAAACAAATTAGTAGATGCCATTCACAATAAAAGAGGAGAATTCAGTTTGTAAAAGATTTATTGGCATTTGCAAACAAAGGCAAAAGTTCTGATTATGAAAGAAGTGAAAAAGATGAACCTCCCTTTTGACTTTTGTGACTTCTGTGCAATTCATATGGTCATATTTTAAATTCCAGCATGGTTTTTCAAATATTTATACTCAGTGTGTGGGCTATATTTAAACAAAGAAGTGAGCGAGTGGTGGCGGTGGGGAGCTTTACAACAGAAATGATGACGAATGGAAAGACTGAGATGGGCTGGGAATACCAGATGGTCATCCAATCATGTATCATGCTAAGTTCAGGTGGTGACACCTCAGAGAGATGACACACAACGTCAGAAAGAAATATTACCACTTAATTTAATGCAGCTGCTTGTCCTCAACCCTGATCAGACATGCAGTTGCTAAAAAAAGAATCATTCAAACTGCTTAGATTTAGGCTTGATTGGTCGACCCCCTGCTAGTTGCTGCTTTGGGTTGCAGGTTTATCCTCGCCTGAAATCTCAGCATGAGTTGCTCCAAGAGAAACTAAGAGGAGTCTGTTGAATCACTGAAACATATGTTCGTACTCTGCATGATGTGGTTCAGAGATGCACCCCACGTTGCAGACATAGTCCTAGTTTGAATAAGATGCTAAAATTTATATTTGTGAGCTATGGTTCTGGAAAAAAAAATTTAATCCCAACAGTAAAGATGGAATGCAACATATGCGATAACAGCTGGGTTGAGATACCATTTATAAAACATATATATGTTTGTACACATATGCAAATAGAAATAGGGGGGAAATTAGTTGAGAAAAATGTGGATCTTTATATGGAAAGTAAAGACTGCATGAATGGTTAATGTGAGTTCCATATGCAGAACATTTCTGCATTATAAAACAGTTTAAAAATATTCGCGAGTAACTAAAGAGGTCTTATGGTAATTATTTTTAGACTGCAGAGTGGGTTCATGTATTTGTAGTGGGGAGTGAATGACTTCAGGCATGCTGCAGGGGGTTGCACACAGTTATTGTTCCAGGAAGGATTAAAGTATCGGGCAGGAAATTTCTTAGAAGTGGCAGAAATAATGTGATGCCGTCTCTGTTCTTGTTTGCTGCGAAAATCCAATATTGTCAGAAAGGTGGTGAAGAGGACATGCTCACTCTGATGGCAAGGATGAAAAAATGTTTTTCTTCCTTTGTGAACTTGCATCGTCTAACATCCTTTCAGGAAGCAGCAGAACAACACACAGCTTTTGCACTGGTTGGAAAAAAAAAAGCGCTAAATAGTTGCTCACTAAAGACCCCCTCATGCACGCCACATACATGTAAACGTCTGTGGAACTGAGCAGGCAACAAGATACAGGAAATGGTTGCATGAGGATGTAGTGGTCTCTGCAGACCGTGTAAAAAGCCACACGGTTACAAGGGAAGAAAAATGTGAAACACACGAAAAACCCATTACATTCATGTGACTGCAAAACCTAAAGTGTGTAATTCAACAGCTGCCTGCTGGTGTAGCCATTTTCTGAGTGGATTTTGGATTTTTCCTCTTTTTTTTTTTTGTTATTACATAGAGGAGATCCTTTATATGCAATACATGGAGTAGATGTTGCATGAACCTTATGCATCGTACATAATATAAAGCTACTTAATTTGTTATCTTTTTTTTTAAACAAAATACTGCAAGGTAAAACGTTATCCCTATTGCAAACAAAAGGTCAGTCTTGCAATTAAGAAAACAGCCCTTTCCAGTTCAGCAGACTCAATAGTTCAACTGCAAAAATAAAAAGCTTGTTGTGGATAATGATAACCTATGAAAACTAATAATAGAAAATGGTGTTTTACTGCTTCACTGTAACTCTAAGGGCCTTAACACTACTTTAAAGAGGCACTGCAGAACTTTTGAAGATCTTTCTTAGTGAAGCGCCTCATCAACGGCTAAGTCAGCTTCCCATCTCACATCTGACTTGTACCGTGAGCTCTCATCAGATGGATAAAGATAATCTTATCTTGGCTTTTGTCTTATTTCTTTATCTGTCCCTTGATTTTTCCCACTCCCCCAATAATTCTCTTGCATTTCTTTGCAGAATTAGCCACCATGTGCATTTAAAATGGTGCTAGCGTTTGATGTGGTGCGTATAACAAAGTGTACACAATAAAAGTCACTGTGCCGTCAAGCGAGTCAGGAACGCAGAGTTTTAAAGATCATTTACAAAGCTTGCTTACGCACAAAACTGGGCTAGGAAGTACGTAAGCAACTTCTTGCGCGAACGTTGGGATTTATTGAAAAAAAAAACTAGCTTAGGAATGTGCGTAACTTTAAGCAAACTACAGACCTTGCTTACGCACATTTTGGAGACTGCCCAGAGGAAAATAATTTTGGAAAAATGATCTCATAAAGGTCTAATTTACTTTTAGACAATGTGAGATCCATGTGAGAGCTAAATGAGACAATGGCTCATTTCTCCTGTTTGTCAACCTCGTCTCTAGATAGAAAAGTTCCACAAAATCTCAACCTAGCCTTACTTCCAGTTCCAAGAGATCTCAATCATTTCTCAAATAATTCTCAGGATGTCTGCATTACGTCTCAAATAAGACGATTTGTCCTGGTGAATTTTAGGAGAAACGAAAGAGACATTCATGAGAACAATTTGAAACCTGAATGAGGCTGAGATGAGATCGCCATTTTGTCTCCTGAGATGCAAAAGATAAAGCTTTGAGAAGTAAAATTTTCCTCTGGGTGGGGCTGGAGCCCCGTGCAGGCTCTCCTATGTCCTGTCGGTAATAACCTCCCTCCTTTTCCCCTTTTTTTTTTCTTCTTTTATTGACTCTCAAACATTTAATCCCCTCTTCATATCAAATTGTTATCATAGATTGACTTTACAGGATTCAAACCAGCAGCGTTATTTATGCTGCGCAGCTGAGCTGAAACTGTATGAACCTTTCAGATCAATAAAAAGGTCCGTAACCAAACTTACTGTATATGTTAAATCAACATTTCATCAAGTTTTCTCACCATCATCTTCCTCTACCCAATGATCATCAGGATGATATATTTACCACATTTAACAGATTGTGACAAAGTCAGACTGACTGATCTAAGCATATTAATATCGGGGACACTTGTGCGTCGCTTGGATGCATCGGTGCAGCTGGAGGACCTACAGATGGGAGAATGAAAAGGTAACGTGTTTTCAGGGATCACCAGGATTTCCTGGCCCAATGATGATGACTGGCTAATAAACAGATTTACTTTTGCAGCGCTTTTCTCTACAAACTGGATCCAGATAGACCGACTCGCTGAAACCGAACACACCCCGCGCATCAGCGGTTGCTGAACACAGCGCGCTGCGTCGTGGAGCCATCAGCCTCACCAAAGACCGGCTGAGGTGTTTAGAAGCAGGAGGGAGGGGGGTGGGATTGCTGCACCACACAACACAAAAAGTTGTTTGATGTAAAATAAACATGTTGGAAATTAGACTTAAAAGAAAAAACTAATATTTAACACCAAATAAGTGGTGAGGGGAGCATATTTGGCTTTTATATGGCTGTATTTAACTTTAGGAACGTTTGAAAAGCATGATAAAGCTCCTTTAACCTTTGTAGTGCTGTGCCTATTTTTCAGGCCTCTGCCTAGAATATATTCCCATTCTGAAATGAGTTTCTACCTGTTGAATATTTCTGAAGTCATAGTAGAGGGATTTGCTAATGTGTAAATATCAGTAGATATATGTGTCACTGGTGAAGAACTAATGAAAACGGCACAAATGAAAAGGTTTCAGTCTTGCCAAAAAAACAAACAACACAAAAAAAAACCTTTCAGGATGAATATGATTATCCTTTTGGAATGATGCAGTGAACATTTTCTCTGCAAAGGCTGACCCTAATAAAGCAAAGCAGAACCACATTAGAGTTGTTTTAGTACAGACAGTTCAGGTGTGGTCTCCAAAATGGCCATTTCAGCACATCTGGTAAAGTTTGGCACCATCTGTTCTCAAACTCCTCCAATTTGGACCTCAGGTTTATAAATATTAAAGTAAGCTAAGAATTTTCCAGCTCATTCGTAAATGTAAAAGAAAATTTGTTCCTCGTCAAAGTTTATCACCTGTAAAAATCCGCTTTCTCAATGACAGATGAAGGAAAAAGGGTTTGACCGTATTCTCACAGATATTTTTCATGTCTATATAAAAAAGGGATGAAGCCAATGTCTAAGTAGACAGTTTAAAAGATTACATCTTGTTGCCGCCTTATGAGATACGGTGAGACTGGGTCGCAGACTCTGTCATCTCAAACAGCTATTGCTTGTGTTGCCTCTGCGTGCGTGCACTCACAAACAGTAAAACTCTCGTCAAACTGTCAAAGCAGTAACGCGTTCCAACAGTTGCCTCTTTACTGGTGTTCCCTATGAAACGCTCCAGTGCTCGGGCTAATTACTACTTCAAACTTTGTCATATTTTTAGCTTCAAGCTTGTGCTAACAAAGAGAATGCAGCGAGCAGATCAACAGACTTCTGAGCTGGGATGCCTTTTGTTTCATTTCCCCTCCCAACATGGCTAATGTTAGTTAGGACAGACAGATGAGAGTGGATGAAGTTTTACTGCAGAGAACAACTTGTAAACCTAAACTGAACATCATCTGCAGAGCTTCATTCAGCTTCCTTAAAGAGTGGTGTGCAGAATTTGGATTTGATGTCTTGGCTGCTCACAACTGTCATTCCTTTGCTATTGCAGCTGCTGGATGCCCCTCAGGGTCAGACACAGACTCTAATCATCTGACCCACAATGCCTTGTCAGATCACCCCCAAAATAGTCCTGTGCCCACAATCCTGCATCCCCACATGCACTCGTAAGGTCTACAATACACCATCACCTCAAAGGACTTGTCATTTCACTACGATGATGTAGCAGCTGACAAACACAAACAAGCCTTTTCATGTTGTACAAACTGAGCTCTTATGGATTTCCTCTCTTCTCTTTTTGACTGACATTTCTTTTTTCTCTGTTATCACTATGAGAAGACACGTCGGCATTTGATTGGCAGCTATGATCAGAAACTACCTCTTCTCGGTCTGTTATGAGAGTCGCTGGACTAATGCTGGCAGCTATCAGCTGGGCTGACAGACCAGACAGACATGCTGTATTTGTCTCTGGCTGCTCTGAAGGGGAGTCTGTCGGACCTCAGCAGTGTCTCCTGCCAAGTCCAGCCCTGTTGTTCACTCAGGCCTTGAGGGGGCAGCTGTGAGAGTGGTGGGCTGTCAGCTGTCTGTAGCTTTCTTAGCAGGTACAGCGAGACGAGTCCATATATATAAATATATATACATTTTTTGCCTCTAGACTCTTGGTCCACTTCCTCTCCCTGTTTTGTAACGAATATCGGCTGTATTTCCTTTCTGCTTTTCTCGCTGCATTCCCTGTTCACTCTTTTTTGCTCTGCTCAGCTTCTTTCTATGCAGCAGGCTTTGAGGGATGGAGATGGAAAGAAAGAAGATCAAAGAGAGCCCACACACTCTGCCCTGCAACATCATCAGGCTATCTGATGGTATTATTAGTTTCTGCCATGCATCTTTATAATTCTACTCTGTCTTTATCACTGCTTAATTGCATCTTATGCATGTGCAAACATTTGCATGTAGATGTTGCCAACATGTGAACTGCCTTCCTCTGGCATCAGGCCCAGTTCTGCTGTTTGGCCACCCTCCCATCAGCCCCTCCATATGGAGCAAGACATCCAAGTTTTTCCCCTCAGTCAGGTAGAGGAGGGATATACACCATGTTTCATGTCACTTCTGCTTTGCAAAGCCTCACATTGCAGTTTAACAGAAGAAAGTCCTACCGTTGCATGTGTTTGACATACTTTAGCCTTCATTCTGATGAGTGTACCAGCCTACTATCTTTAGTCCTTTAAGATTGTCAAACTTTCCTTGACATCTATAAGTAATGCACACTTATCTCTCCAAAGACAAAAACAAAACTTGATCGCGTACATATCTCTACATTGATGTTTGTTTACCGTTTGCAGTGCTTGTAAAGTAGGTCAAATCTTGCAGATTTAACTCTTTAATTTTACTCTGACTCATAGCTTCTTATTTAATGTGGATTTATAGCAGTACAGTGATGCATTTCATTATAATTTCACAGTTTTTGTGCAGTGTTGATTGCTTTGATTAAGACTTTTTGTGAGATTTTAATCAATAATTAAAGAATGCTGTAATTCAGTAACAAAGGCCAGTCTGATGAAGGAGGCTGACTAACTAACCAACACCTGTCTGCTGTTACTAGGTGTTACTTTCTTCCAGTTTTGTTGTAACAATGCTTAAGGCGAGTGTTGTGTTGCATTGAGACATTCTTTTTATTCCATTGCATTGGCACTTGATGTGCAGACACATAAAATCTGAGGTTACATTTGGAAATGCATCAGGCTTTAGAAGAAAATGAATATAGTAACATTATTCTGCCGTGTCTTAGATTAAAAACTTTAGATCCTTGTCACTCTGTCAGAAGTGAACCACTGCTGTGATCAGGCGGGTCTGTGTTTGTAGGATCAGAGCATTATTCATCACAGAGCAGATGCCCATCTGTTTCCAGAGCGTGGTTTGTTTCTGAAGGCGAAGAGGATTCGTGCATCTGCAGGCTGACATGATATGTTTTATTTACCTTCATGTCATATGAGCGCAAGCTCTGATACAACAAGTTCAGGGGGGTTTCTGGTCTGATGGTGAGTCCTGTATTAACACAGATGATAAAGTCCCACATGCTCAAGTATGAATTTCAAATGACATCCAGCTAGAGATGTCATTTTGATACGACTGCAGATGAAATAAAATGAAAGGCTCCGTTGGCTGGCAGTTTCTGGTGACTTATCCATGTGTGGCATGAGAAATATATAAGGCTCATAGAGCTTGTCATGATATGGGCATATTCCCGTTTTCCTCCTGATTCAAACTTTCTTGATGCCTAGCATTTCCCAGCGTCACGCTGAGTCCTTTCATCCACCCACACTCCTCAGAATGTGTTACTTGTGGGTCGTGGAGGGTAAGTAGGAGAAAGTAAAGGAGGGAAAATTGAGTAGAAGCCAGGCAAACAGTAGGTGTCAGTGGGGCTATTAGCTCACACCTGAATGCCTAAGTTTTAGTTGGAGGTCCATTTTCCTGCAAACTGAGGGTCCCTGCTGTGTGTTTTCTTGCCTTTCAGCTCTTCATACATCGTCTGTTGTGTTGCTCATTTGGTCGGCAGTAGACCGCAGCTGAGTGAAAACTCATGCGAGCTGCGTACAATCTCTCCCGTAACGCTGCAAGTGCTGCCCAGTTTCACCGTATGAGAAGGTGCGAGCAAGCGTGCAAGATGGAGGGATTGAAGGATTGAGGGAGACAGGAGGAAGAGGGAGGAGGCAGAGAGAAATAGTCTGCACAGTTACTGAATCCATAAAGGATGAAAAGGGCCTTGGCAGGAGTCTTAAGGGGCTAATAAAATAAAGTTCTTTCAGATTAGTTAGCTAATAGAGCTGTAACAAAGTGTTGCGTCTTAACGCTGAGGGGAGCATGGCCTCCCATGTGCTCGCTGTGATGTGGGTGGAGTGATGAGGCAGGCACGGGTGGGTTGCTGGGGGACGGTGAGGGGGTAGACACATGGGAGCACCTGCTGTGAAGGAGCCCTGTGGGTCTGGTTATTTAGTCAGGGATGAGCAAGAAGACAAGGAGGGGAGAGGGAGCCTACCTTGCATAAAATTACTCTCCCAGCAGCTTTAGTACTTACAGTACTGGATGCGATCCGTGCACCTTTTAGCTTGTAGCTACATGTTTTTTTCTGCAAGGTTGAGAAAATTAGTCCTTTCTGTAAGGTAAAAAAAAAAAAGGAAAAAAGTAGGATCTGTGCTCTGGACTGTTAAGGCTCATATTTACTGGCAGGCAAATGAGAGTACAAGTAAGAGTTGAAAAGGCTAATGTTGGGCACATCAAATAAGTCTGTGATCTGAATGACTGAATTGTAGAGCAGCTTGGCCTGCTTTCAAGCTGCCTTTCACTCAGATAGCATCACATTATCGGCACGACCCCCTGCTGCGAGTAAATCTGGAGTATACTATGTACGATATTGGACTGAATTGGATTATAACTGGATTTATTTGATAACAATTTGATTGGACTTGTACTGATCTTGTTTGAATTCCCTGTAAAGTGGTCTAAATTGACTTTTTTAAAATAATAATTAAACCAATTTCTCTACAAATACACAAACAAACCCACTCCAATCCCTCTTTTTGTTACTTTAAAACCTTCTCAGTGGTCTTTTAATTGTGATTAGGAAGTTTCAAGCCAAAATCACACAACATGTGCCGATCGATCGGCTCCGATTTCCTTAATTTTGGGGGATCGGGATCGGCCGATCAATAAATGTAAACCGATCTTATCTACCGATCACATTTACTTCGGCTAAAGTCACTTTTGGTGGTTTACGTTTTGTTAGTTTGTCTTGTAGATTATTTTATTTATTACTTATACCATATTATATGCATTGCAAAATAAGCAAAATACTGTTGTGAAGTTTATTTTTTTAGTAAGAGGCTCAAAGCCAGTTTGAAATGCAACCAGTTGAGCTAGTTTTGTGTTTAATAATGTGAAAAATGAGACTGAAGGAATGGAAATTATCTTTTGTAGTTTGGACTACAATACTTGCAAATTTTCATTTATATTTAAGAACAGTAGCTTGCAGTTAAAACTAGTTTGCATTGTACTACAGGTACTGTATTGTTTATTAATAGAACAAAGTTGATACATTGAAGATGTTTGCTGTCAATTTTTAAGAAAAATTGGTATCGGCAAAAATCGGTATCGGTGGGTCAGATTTCTTATAGATTCGCAATCGGTGATCGGCCAGAAAACTGCAATCAGTGCACCCCTAGTTTGTTATATTGCTGTTGCTTGGAAACCATAAGCATTGATCTGAATGGGTGGAGGGGGCTAACAAGGGTCAAAGCTTTGTGATTGGCCACTGGGTTAATCCGATTAAAAAATCCAGTTTGCCTGAGCCTGCCTTTTAGGGCCTGCCATTGGTTCATAATGATTTGAATGCAGAAATACTAAGAAATGCAATTTTGAGTTTGTTTTTTCAACATATGTCCTTTACCATAAGAAATATGCCACAAGAACATATAAACAACATGAAAAACATGATTTTCTTCGGAGTGGGTCTCATGACATGTTTAATTTACTGGGGAAACATAATGAAATGGTGGTTTTAGTGGTTTCTCAATTCGATGACAACATGATGAACCTTACATATGACGACAATCTTTTCCTAAACAAAGGTATCTTTTTTTTTTTTTTCTTAAACCTAACCAAGTAGTTGTTGTGCCTATATAGCTTCAAACCAAAAGTAAACAGAGTAGGCCTACTTAAACAACCAAACAAACAAAAAACCTTCCAAAGGTGGTCTTGAACTTGTTTCCCCCACTGTCTCTCTACCCACCTTGTCACTTGTTCTCAAGTAAACCCTCCAAAATAACATTTGCATAATAGCTCTCTGTTGCCAAAGGGGCCTCAGTAAAATTCAGCATGTCAGAAAGCTAGCAAACAAGAGACCAAAGGAACAAGTGTGCATGAACAAATGAGTTTTATAAAGCGAAAACCATCTATGACTCATCTGTAAACGCATGCACTGACTGAAAAAGAAATATAACTCTAAGGATTTAACTTGAGAAGCTGCTGTCATAAAAAACAAACAAAAACAAAACACTTTGACCGTTGATTGTAGTGGGCAAAAACAGGAAAAAAAGTCCAGGTTCTTGCATCCGATGGAACATGAAACAAAAAAAAATTATAGTAATTCATTTGTCAGACATTGCCAGAAATCTGGCATTACTCTGCAGAGAGGGCAAATTATGGAGGGACTTAAAGACAAAATATATATATATATATATATATAGAAATGGATTGCACACATTATTTCATCTTAAAAAACATTCCTGGACCAATTTAACTGTAAAGATTGAACAGTATATTTCCTGTATGTGCGTTCAGTCTGAGGGCATATGTGGGTTGAAGGATAAGACTGTGGCTCTCAGTAGGTGATGTTCTCGGGAACAGCGGGAGGGAAAATAACAGTTTATGGTGTGGGGAGAGAAAAAAAGAGGAATATGAAGTTCTCTCCAGAGAATGAAGTGAGGAGAAAAGACGGTGTATGGAGTGTCTCGTCTGTAATAACAGAGAGCGAAGAGCTTCTTTCGCGCTGTCATTATCATGGGAATATTTAATGAGTGGCCTCTCAGGGAGACTGATTGAGTGCATCATCTTCTTTCTCTTTTCACTCTGAGCACCCAAAGTCGGACCATCCTCTATTCTTTGACAGATCCCATTCTTTATAGACCGTAAAGAAATTATCATTTTATTTATGTCTTGTTATTGAATGTGGTCTTTTTCACTATATTTTAAATGGTGGTAATCTTCAACAAAAACAGTGTATGGCAATGAACATAAAGCATGGCGTCTTTGTAATCTCTAACTACTCTTGTTTCTGTTATTGTCAGTGTTCTTTACCACAATATGAAAACAGATGTTATTGATTGTTGTAAACTTTATAGGGCCATTTTGAGAAAGACTAATGTAAGATGCCCTTTTATTGTAGTGAAAGTGCTGTTTTTATGGTGCAAGTCCACAAATTGAAGTGATCATATAAGCTTAGGTAACCCATATATGCATCCTGTGAAAAAGAGTGGGTGTTATATTTTTTCTTTTTAAAGATGCCACATAATCCTAAATTTGAAATGTTGCAATAAAGTTTTAACAGTTTCTTCTTGTTGACTTGTTTTCATCAAAATGCACAGTAAAAGATTTGATGGACATCAAATATCTATATATCTTGCAGCATAGCTTGACTTAATGGAGAATACGTGTCACAGGCGACATAATACGTGTTCACATTCAGCAAATTGATGTGACTGTTCTGAGGTTTATAGTTGAGCAACTTTTCACGTCTTCAGATTTTGAGTCCTATCAACCATAGAACGCTACTTAACTGGACACCAGTTTTATCATTGACATGCAGTTACTTTTATGACCAGTATGACCATCCTAAAATGCAATTATGTGTTAATTCAGTTGTTTCGTTTTTCCATATTCTTTCTTTTTTCAATAATATGCATAGGTTAATTTATTTTCTTAATTTTTTTCTTCATAATCAATTCACATTGATTAAATATTTCCAAAATAATTTGAGTCTGTCCCTTCATTACACTTGGAAATATACCTCTAGATAATTGCCAGCTCCTGTGCTAAAAGGAGGGGCATGAACCTGAGAGGCACTAAAACTCTTAGCAGAAACAGTAGGAGTTGTTTTATGTGCTGCATTGGAGCACGCAAACACCCACACACACACACATACACACATAAACAGAACAGACACAAGCAATTTCAGCTTCTAGCTCAAATCATTCTGTAATCACTTTGCTCGAGGCCCTTCCAGTTTTTTCCCACCTCTACTTCTCTGGTCACAGTGTGAGGAAACCTGCTGAAGTTGACCCAATTCAAATGTAATAAATGCTGTCTTTTTTTTACTCAGCATAAATTACATCATAATTTAGGAAGGCTGTGATAGGATACCACTGATGGAGGACAAGGAATGGGTGAGACATTTGGTGTAGTTTTAATTTGTTTACATATCAATGAAATTACAAGACAACAGGGCTTGGGATAGAATGAGCATCACCCAAAAACCCAACCAAACAAGAACTACTGTCTTACCAATATGGGATTTTTGGGACCGATACCGATATTGGGTATCTGTTGTTGGTCAATGTAGCCGTCAGTCAGTAGGGCTGGGGAAAAAAATTGATACACTGCAATATCGCAATATTTTCCTATGCAGATTTCATATAGAGATTCAAAAATGCAGTATTAATCTATTTTACCAACGAAATCTCGTGGGATTTCATAAGATAATGGTGAAATATCGCGAGATTTCACGAAAACCCGCAAGATTTCTTGACTGAAGAACGAAATCTCGCGAGATTTCATTAGTAAAATAGATCGATACCACATTTTTACATATCAATATGACATCAGCATATGAAAATATCGCGATATTTCAGTGTATCGATTTTTTTTCCCAGCCCTATCAGTCAGTATCCAATATGGGTCGGTATACAAAAGAAGACCATGATATACACAGGATACTCTCACCAGCCACTTTTTTAGGAACACCTTGCTAGTACCGGGTCGGACCCCCTTTTTGTCTTCAGAACTGCTTTAGTCCTTCGTGGCATAGATTCAACAAGGTACTGGAAACATTCCTCAGAGATTTAGCCTCATATTGGCACAATAGCATCACACATTCACTGCTGATTTGTCGGCTACACATCTACAATGCAAATTTCCCGTTCCACATCTGAGTACAGTGGACTTATCGTCATGTTCAAGAAAGCAGTCTGAGATAATTCGCGCTTTATGACATGGCGCGTTATCCTGCTGGAAGTAGCCATCAGAGGATGCTACACTGTGGTCATAAAGGGATGGATACGGTCAGCAACAATACTCAGAGAGGCTGTGGCATTGACACCATGCTCAATTGGAACCAAGAGCCAAAAGTGTGTTAAGAAAATATCCCCCACTCCATTACATCACCACAACCAGCCTGAACTGTTGATACAAGGCAAGATGGATCCATGCTTTGTGTTGTTGATGCCAAATTCTGACTCTACCATCAGAATGTCGATGCAGAAATCGAGACTCATCAGACTTGGCAATGTTTTTCCATCTTCTATTGTCCAATGTTGGTGAGTCTGTGTGAATTATTGCCTCAGTTTCCTGGTCTTAGCTGACAGGAGTGGCACCCGGTGTGGTCTTCTGCTGCTGTAGCCCATCCACCTCAAGGTTCAATGTCTTGTGCATTCAGAGATGCTCTTCTGCATACCTCAGTTGTAATCGGTGGTTATTTGAGTTTCTGTTTCCTTTCTATCAGCTTGAACCAGTCTGGCCATTCTCCTCTGACCTCTGGCATCAACAAGGCATTTGTGCCCACAGAACTGCTGCTCACTGGATATTTTCTCTTTTTCATACCATTTTTTGTAAACCCTAGAGATGGTTGTGCGTGAAAATCTCAGTAGATCAGCAGTTTCTGAAATACTCAGACCAGCCCGTCTGGCACCAACAGCCATGCCATGTTCAAAGTCACTTAAATCACCTTTCTTCCCCATTCTGACGCTGGTTTGAACTGCAGCAGATCGTCTTGACCATGTCTACATGCCTAAATGCATTGAGTTGCTGCCATGTGATTGATTTAGAAATTTGTGTTAATGAGCAGTTGGACAGGTGCACCTAATAAAGTTGCCGGTTAGTGTATACTGTCCATGAACTCAAATTCCTTTAATATCCAAAATATAACTCCACACCTTACTCCTTCCCTCTGCCTGTGAAATGAAATATGTGCATTTAATGATTTTTTGGTAATTAGCATAGACTTCAATACGATAGTTGACCATTTCAAAATAAAAACAAGTGGCTGCATACAGCTGAAAGTGATAATACATCGGCTAATGTATGCTGTATGCCATAAAACAACCTCATGGCTAAATGACTTTTAATGAAGTTGTAAAGTTTTAATGACTGTAATGAAGTTGGAACACTTGCTTTGCATGTGCACAGTAGATAAATATCCACTTCAGTTACCAAACTATGTCCTAAAATCCTAGATTGAAAACAAATAATACAGTATCTTGTGGGATTCGTTTATAATTTTTCAAATGATCTGATTAAAGAAAAAATGGAAACTGCCAAAGAACTCCTGAAACAATCTTGTAAATGTATTCTTTGCTGAAGTCTGAAGATTGACATAAAATCTCTCAAACTCTTGAAATCTGTGTCAATGACAACTTTCCTGCATAATGAATCCTTTGAGCAAGTGCTCTCCCAAGATTTCCCCTTTTCTTCCTATATTTAGCTAATTCTTCATCTGAGGAAAAAAAAAAGTCACGTGGTCTTCATTTACTTCCTCTGCCTTATTCTACAGACCAATTTGTTGCCTTCATTGCCTCTCAGGACTTCGATCTTTGCCTTACTGCTACGCTGCTTGACCAGAAACAGAGGCAGTTTAAGTGGGCTACCATTAATAAACACAAAAGCCACAGGCCACTGCTGTAGCTGATGCTGTAATGATTAATGACGACCATCCTTTAGCCTCAGTGGAGGTATCTTCGTTGACTAGGTTCTGATTATTCCTGGCTGGGTCACAGATGACTAATGGCTCTTGGGCCTAATTAATCCTTCCTTGAGCCACGCCATGAGGAATAAACTACAGCATATATCTGTTTGATTTGACCACTGATATAAGAGCTGGTAATCTTTTCATACCTATGTGTGCTTATGAAAATTTCCGCATCAAACAAGGCCTCGCTGTAATTTAGTTGCCCCCCGATGAGGGCTCCTTCGCCCCACGGCACCATTTTTGCATAATTAAGATTTCACCATTAAAATGTGGGATTGTTGTGGCGCCTGCTTAACTACAATATATTTCCTCTTTCCCCAAGGGCTGTTTTTTCCATTAGGACTTCATGAAATAGCTTTTTGTTTACTCATTATTATTTGGTTTTTATAGCTGGATTGTAATTTGTTAGCGTGAGTAGGAGGAAAGAGGCAAGAGCTACTGGTATGACACCACATAGAAGATTATTACCACGGCCTCTGCCCTTAAAGAAATGTTCAGGAAATTGATTCATGAAGAGAAATTTTATGCGCAGGGTAGCAAATCAGCACACTGACTTTAACTATGGTATATTTCTACGCGATGACAAATAATGAGATGGTAAACAGTTGGCTGAATTACTGGATTCACTGTTTTTTTAATAGAATGAATGATGAATACAGTATATGAGTGGATGGGCAGCTTGGTTTCTATATTGTTTGTGTCACATGTACTGTATACACTTCTTTAGAGAAATTACACTATCTATAGAAGATGTACAGTAAAGGGATGCATTTTAATGCATTAGTTTGCAGTGTTTCAGTTTAGACATTGTTGTATTTCACTGCACATTCTGTGTCTGTAGAAAGAAACAAGTGAGTTGGAGACACGCTGACAGATTCCAACACATTTCTTTTGCTGGGTTGAAAAAGATGAATACAAAACAAGAACAAACTAACAAAAAAACAGGAACTTTTTTGATAAACCATGTCTGCTTTTGATGAGAGATATACACCCCTACTTCACCACAAATACACAAGTATTACGACTTACTTTGCCACCATCTCTGACTGATTTTCAACCAACAAGCTGCTCACATGAACCAATTTCTCTGAATAATCATTTTACATGTAAAAATACAGCAAATCAAAAACCACGACACCTTTTTTTTTTTCTTCCTGTGGTGATTTGTTCCAGACAACATCAAATTTATAAAATTGTTCCTTGGGGTTTGGTGGTTCAAATGACACAAATATTCCACTTCAAGTATAGCAATATCAGTTTTTGGTAATATTTGTACAATACAATATACTGTATACTGTAATCCTCTGCCCTTTAAAAATACGAAGGGATACTCCTTTAACCATATCCCCCTACAGCACAAAGAAGCTGTGTGCTTGTGTTGTAGGGTAATAATAATTTGGGGCTGCACAATATTACAAAAATGTGGCATGCAATATTGTTATTGAATATTGTGATACTGATAATTTTATTATCTATAAAGAAATGCCTCAATATTTTGTGTGACAGTAACTTCAGGTGTATTACCAGTAATTGCTCCACTTCTGCACCAGTGCATGCAGTTAAGTTGAGGAGCATGCACAAAGTAGAATGTTGCCCTCATTAATGCATTTGGGCTTCTCATGTTTAAAGGCAGGATGCTTGTGTGTTTTCCTAAAAATGGTAGATTTTCAACATACTGTGCAGCCCTTTATCAACATAAGAGAATAAAGTATACTGTATATGTGTAATGCCTTTATTTTTAGCCTGAAACATAAATAGAGCTAAAGTTCGTCCATGTTGGATCAGCTCTTGGTTAAAGTTGGGAAAATCTAGGTTAGATGAAATAGATGAAGGAGTTAAAGAATGATTAGAAAAACACTGCTTTACCTGTGGAGCTTATATGTATGATGAGACCTGAACTGCATCTCGTGAAATGATAGGTACATGTATTCAGCACATGGAACTCCGCACACTTCCTTCCTTTCCTGTACATCATGGGCACTTAAAGCTGTTTTACTCGAAAGCTTGTTGAGAATATGTTGCCTCTACTAAAATCCGACTTTGTCCTTATCAGAAGTGTTTGTGTCATGTTGTGGAAGGGTGCAGTTTTACTTTAAACTGTAATAATCTGCAGTGTGCGTTAATGCATTCAAAAGACTGTTGAGAAAGAGGAGATAAGATATCAAGTCAGTTAATTTAGATCTCAACAGATTTGCCCTGAAAGCATCATCTCATTTTAATGATACTCTCAAGTCATCCCTGTTTTTTTTCAGGGTGCATTTAACTATGTTTCTTACTTAACACTAAACTGGCAGAAAATATTAGTTTCATTACCCTGCCATCGCCCACTCTCAGGCCTGTTGACTTGTCATTTTGGCTTCGCTAGTCACCATTCTGCTCCATTTCCTTAGCAGCAATCACACTGTCAGTATCTGAGATGGTGTTAAGCCGTGGCTCATTGCACCATGGCTGTTCACGCTGGGTAAGAGCCATGTGGAAGCAGCGGGCATGCTTCTCTGGCCAGAGGGAGGCAAGAGCAGGGTGGAAAGAAGTAGCATGGAGAGCGGTGGCATTGAGAGGATCCTTTGCAGCTCCGAACCTTGTATTTTTCCACTCAGACGAGTGTCTTGTTTACTGTGCAGCAGTGGCTTCATGGTTCTCTACTGGGCTAATTTGTTACCCCATAAAAAAACAGGACAGCACTGGTACACATGGAGTGGGACTCAGTGAGCTTGTTATGCTCCAGTAAAGATGGGGGAGATGAGAGGGAAGAAAAAGATAGGCAGATACGAAGAAAGACGGAGCATCTGTGAATAACAGGTTTGTGCAACAAAAGACAGGAACATGTACTTTATGTCAAAAACGGATGGCATGAGGAGGAAGTGGGGAAAAAAAGACTAACGCAAGCTTTTCAGACTGAGATGAAGGAATGTAAAAAACTGAACATTTATTTGTTTGTATTTTTGTGGGTCTTTGGATGAAGGGGGTGGCTCTTCTTTCATCTTCTCCTCTGTTGCAGTATTCAAGAGTAAGCTTATTTGCTATTCTGAGGGTCTGCTGCTCATTAGAGGACCCTGCAGACTCCTCTAACAGGGCGCGCTCAGCTGACCCGGGAACTGCCTGTATGACAATGCACGCCAGAATATGCTGCTGTCACATTGTGATGAAATCGCCATAACAATGATATGCTACCATGTTACCATACCAAAATCTAAAATATCTTCTACTTATCTGCCAGCTTCCTCCCATCTTTTTCCCCCCTCTTGTTGTTGTCCTGAAGAATGTTTTTAACTTTCTTTTCCCATCTCTTTCTCTTGTTTGCATGGGTCAGTAATGAGCTGGTTTGTTTTTTTTTCCTGCCACAGGCATATTTTTCCTCCCATCTCCATCATCCTCCCATTAGCCATTCCCTCATCTGCTGCCTTGTATGTTTTTTCCTTGCCTCTCCACCCCCTCCAGGGCTCTCCAGGTTGTCTTTGACCATATATATATATATATATATATATATATATATATATATATATATATATATATATTTTTTTTTTTTTTTTTTCCTAAACAATTAAAATAACTTTTATTTTATTCCCATGACATGGGAAACATCCAGCAAACCGTACTGCTATACTCTGGAGTTTTTCTGGTTTGGCCCATGTGGTCCTCATCTGTCTTCCAGGTGTGAAAAATGTATGAGCTCTTGTATTGCCCTCAGGCTAGACATAGACAGTATCACCCAAGGCGCTGTGGTAGGATGTTTAAATGAGGGGCATTCTTTCACTGGTTCTGTATTAAAATTGGCTGAAAGAAAGAAAGAAAAAAAGACATGTGGAAATGATGGCATTCAGACCGGAGGTTACAGCTGAAAAATTCACCATGAAATATTGTCTATTTTCATTGTTGCTCAAAACGTCAAATGCACATAGATTTAATGGACATATGCTCAGCAAGAAGGGGTGTGGTGGTTTATGTTTGCTTTTTTTTGTGATGTTTTTAGAATATTGTTTGAAAAGATGCGTCATATTGTGTAACAAGTTTCCGTTCAGTACAGTGTATACCGAGAGAGGCTGTGACTGTTGTCACATTTGTGCCCGAGGCTGATATTAAAACCTTGGGCTTGTGTCACTTCCCCATCCTGAGGAAAATATTATTTTTAAAGGAAAATGCAGACATATTGATGGAGAATATGCATGCATTACTCATTAGGTGCCGCTGTAACTGTTCAGGTGATGTGACAGCTTGTCTAAGATTCAAGTTTGTTTTTTTTTTAGACTTATTCCAGATAACTGAAACAAAAGCCTACACATAAGGACCTGCTGGTATAATTCATGCCTCTTCACCCCAATCTAACTTAAGCTCTCTTCTCGCTCTCATACCCTGAAGAAGATCTTCACAAATCCTTTTGTTTCCCTGCCCGACTCCAGCAGCGGTGATTTGATGTGACCCTGAGAGGTCCTCGCCTGCGGGTGGAACTTGTACACACTCTAATCTTACGCTGCTCTGGAGGTAAAGTCTGGTAATTCTTATTTGCGTGGAGAAAGTGGCCACATTTATAGAATGTGGGACCCCGTCGTACCGCAACCATAGAGGGGTCAGGTGAATAAGCCGCACTTGTTCAGCATGCACTGCAGAAGAGAAGAGGATAAAAGCCTGTACTGATTAACATTGTTATTCATTCATGAAGAGGAGCCTGGTGAAGCAGAGCCATTTGTCTTAGATACATTTGACAAATGCAAAACCAGTGGGTAAAAAAAAAAGAAAAGAAAAGAAAAAAGATCTCATGAGAAACAACGGAATATTTCTGCCCCCTCAGCTCAAATCGGACCGATAGAGAGCTGCTGTCAGCCTCTTTTGTTTAAATATAACGCTTTATACTGTAGCTGTGGCGTCAAGTCGTGGAGATTTTAATTAGTGCTCCTGCATCCTTGTCAGCCATTCAACTGCTCTGAATGCATTTGTCAATACATCCAATATCAGAGTTGAATTAAAACTAACATGACTTTGTTACCAGCAGTGCTGTCAATATTTAATGAAGAAGAAATTATAATAAAAAAAAAAGGAAAAATATGAATTCTGCATTTTGCCATGATTGCAAACATTAGCATTATTAATAGAAAAGATGAGAGTTGTGTGCAAAAACATTTGTCAATGTAAAATATTGATGATAATAATGACATTATTTCCTTTCTGGAGGTCCTCTGACAGAGTGACAGAAATAAATGGATTTTTCTTAATTGGGTGCACAGTATAACTGTAGCCACAACATTATTACATCAATACATGTAAAAAGATGGCAACTGGCAGGATGTCCATCATTACAAATTAATTCCTGATTATGGATTCTCTCCAGGGGGGCGTTATGCTGCGTGTATGTTACCATAGTTACTGGACAGGAGAAAAATATGTAAAGATGTCCAAATTTAAGATTTATTTTTCTCATTATTTTACTGTTATATTCAAGTTTTATGATATATAAGCCTGTATTTAGATTCTCAAGGGAAAATTATACATGAAACACTCACTGCTATTCCATATGTAGCAGAAATATTCAGTGTGTTTCCATGCAAAATTCCATCTAGCCAGATTTATGGCTCAGTTGGGACATCTATTTAGTCTACTTACTTGTATGCAAGTACAGGAAAAGAATCAATTTATTGACCAAAGTAATGTACTGTGGTAGATTAGGTGGTGATATGCCCTCTTTCAGTCTTTAGTATTGGGTTTTTCCCAGTTAACATAGTACTTCAGGGACCAAAACAATTAAACTATTTAGTTTGCAGCAAATAAGCTTTGTCATGCAGGTGAGTTGGACATATTAAAGCTCTGTATTTTTTATTTTATTTTAATGTGTTGGTTATTTGAAACACATGCAGTCACATCCACATGTTTTTAATTTTTTCTAGCTTTTTTCTTTTTTTATTCATCTGCTTTTTCTGTGAATTCCAGATCAAAACCAATGATGAGATCTTAGGAACATATGCCAGCACATAAGCTAGCTCATGCATGAGTATTTTGACTACAGCTAGGTATGAGAGTCTAAATTTCAGAAAATTATGCAAGCTCTGATTTTAGTCAAACTAAGATGTTTTGATGTATATATGTTAGAATTCCAGATTTGATCAGACTAATACAATTTACTTTCTTTTTTTTACTTCATTTAAATGTATGAACCTTTCATTACTGTAGTGCTTTGTGTGCTACAGGTACTGTATGAACCAGATTGCTAACATCAAGCTAGCAAGATTCAAAACTGATAAACTGAAGTACAGCAAATAAACAGCATTTAAAAAATAGTTTTATGCTTGAACGTAGAACTAACAAGCTATCCAGCCTATATTCTTGGCCTCAAACTGATATCATAACACTCTTATAAAAAAGATGATTGTCTGCTGGAGTAAGCTAGTTACATGCTAGCTAACAACAGCAGATTTCAAAGGTTTATTCTGCTACTGCTGACATTAAGAAACTGTTTCACTGAAATTGTATCATAGAAATAATTGGAGTAAGACAAGAATTCTCCTGGACAGTGGTTAAAAATCTATTAACGTTAATAAACTTTGACATGAACCTGATTTTAAAAGTGTAATTTTGTGTTTCCTCAAGTTAAAAATTTATGAATGTGCTTTAGCTCTCAATATATGACTTATTTACTGAAATCCAGTGTGAATTACTACACATTACCCATCCACATTCACTGACTTGAAGCAGTATGCAGGTCAGCCAACACCTGTCTTGGGCTTTTGAGATTAGTCTGCACATTGTTATCGTGGCCATATTAATCATCCTGTGTGAATTTGCCTTCAGGAGTTTAGTATGTGGATCTTTTTATTTTAGGTCTCTAAACTGTCTCCTTTTTCTGGTGTTTCAAATCTAAACAAACTCTTCCAAACAATTCTTTAGACACCCTGTTTTGTCTGCTCCCCTGGAGTTGAATAAACATTTGATAATAAATGGTCACGGCGTCCTTGGACTGAGAGTGGTGTTTGTGGTGGGGGGATGTACACACAGACTCTTCAGGATGGGGAGGGAAGTGGTGAGTGGTTTCTGCTCTGTTTTGTTTGGACACCCATAAGACTGATTTTGGTTACTTTTACTGCCTTTACGTTTAGTTTCACTGGAGAACACTGGTTGCTTTGTTTTAAGTTTTACCTTGAAACCCGTACATTTTGCAGTGTAATGAGATAAAATCCACCTTATTTTTTAACTCAAGCAGTAGTTTTCTTCCTTTTCTTATAAAGTTATCCTCTTTTTTTTTCTTTAATTGTCATTATGTTACATTGAATGCTCCTGGGTTCATCATGCTAGCTGCTGCAACCTGAGGCATATTTATAGTTGGATATTACTCTACTAGGTCAATGAGATGCACAGCCATGTATGGCATCTTTGCAGGGCTTGGCACCTGTCCTGTCTGGGTGCGTTTTGCAGTGCCACTACCCCAGTCAGCCTGTCTTAATGAGAACAGAGGAACAACAGAAGCAGATGGAATTGCCTGTGGGATTGTGGGAAGACTCAGGAAGGGCTTGGACTGTGGTTTGGGAGAAACTAGTGCCATGTGGTGGCGTGCCCACACTGCCCTCTGGTCATATCTGCTAGTCCTTCTTGGTGGTCATCCAGGCGCGCACTGGCCTGCCAATTAAAGATGGGCCCACAGTCAACCCTCAAGGTTCCTCCAAGTCTACAGGCTTCTCTCTTCCTTCCATTTTTTTCCCTTTTCACTTTCCTCATATCATTCTCCAACCAACACCCTGCTGAGACTTCCTCTTTATTCTTACTTTCCAACTCAGGGGGCTTCATTTCACAGAGTTTATTAGGCTTGATTTATTCTCAGCCAGATCACTTCTCCGCTGAGGTGGCAGCTGCCAGTGCCACGATCAGATCAACCAAGTCGTATGACAATGAAGAAATCCTCTTTGGCTCCACACACTTACTTTGCCGCATTAAAAGCAGAATTAAGATTCAGATGAGGATGAACTAAAAATGAACTCAGCTGTTTCTCAGTATTGTAATCCTACATGTTTGAGACCTCAGCTTTCAGGATGAGTTTATACAGAGTTCTGCACCACATGGGGTTGAAGTAGTCAGTGTAAGAGGTCAGAGGTCGTTGGGCTGGGTGGGTTTGCGTAACACGATAACTTGTGAAAAAACCTGACTTGGAGGGAAGAGTAATAAGATAGGACAGTGCAGGCAGGCAGCAGAGCAGTGAAAACAGCTGACTTTGGAAGAACAGGTGATGTCAGAAGGTTAAAGTTGGCTTGTTAGTGTTGCAACAAATTCTGCATATGCTTGTTTGGATTTATGGTGTGAGCCATGTTGGATTTACAGGGTACCACACAGCTGCAGAAACCTTGCCAAATTTCCTGGAACAAATTTCTGCTCCACTATACTTCTTTTAATGTCAAGAGACCAAAAATGCCCCAGAAACTATTTGAGTTTCTTTTGAAATGGATCAATTTAAGGGACACTTGCAAGTATGATTGCAAAGGGCTTTTCTTCAGATCATTGCAGGTGTTTTTTGCAACTCTCATCTTTCTTCTGCGGCACTTTTGTTCATTCCAATCCCACGCCATCTCCTTTTCTTTTTCCCCACTAATGGAGCGGTTGCTGAGGACAACGGCATAAATGTCGGCGTATGGCATGCCAGGTATTGAAAAGTCCTAATGCTCCTGCTAGTGAACAAAATGCTGCGGTTCGTGAGAGGATGCTGAATTTTGCAGACAATCAATACTGCGCTAAATACAAATGCCCACAGTGTTTTAGCTCCATTTCAGGGTCAATTATATTGATGCAGACTTCTGTGTCTTTACTTTTTAAAATTAAGATTTACACTGTAAGTCTTAGGCATGAGAAAGCAGAGAGTTCTACCATTTCAGCAAAATGTTATAAGAGGATGTGTTCACTAAGCCTGCTGGCTAAACAAAATGATTGTGGGTTTTTTTTGGAGCTGATCATATCCAAGAGAATTTTTATTTATACATCGTCTCAAAGGAATTCGTATTTATTTCAATCGCCATCAGATTTCTGGCATGTCTTGCAGAAAAAATAGCTCCATGAATTCCCAGAGGGTCTTTCTTATCAGTAGTAACAGTAATAATGTAAAACCTTTCTGTGGAATCACTTATCATTTTGTTGCTCCTTGCTTATTGTCAGATTTTATTTAGAACCTGTATGGAAAAAGTCCTAATCACACTGTGGGCGAGTCACATGTGGCGACACAAACACAATTGCGGTATCATCACAGAGACAGCTTTGGTCGCACTTTTATCTTTTCTTCTCCGGGATGGTATCTCAGGCAAAAACAGTACAGCAGAACACACACATATATGTATATTTTCTAAATTGATGTAGCATGTCGGTTGTCTTATGGAGAAGTTCAGACAGGAAGCGGCCTCACGCTGTGTGATCGTGCTATTTATGTTGTGGAGATGTGATTCACACAGCACCAGTTGCAGCATACAAAACCAAACAGTATTCTGGTGAAGTTAATACTTGAACTTATTATATAACCACAAATCACAATGTAACTTGGATCCGTTGCCACTTGGGTTTGCACATTGACTGTCATGTCACAGTTTAATATCTGTCTTATTGCTTAACACGTAAAGGAAAAGCAGCATTTGTTTTGTATTTATTCTCACAAATCCACAAATCATAACAACAGTATGTCAGATTAGCATCATTATTGATTGATGTCCACTGGAAATGAAATGAATCATTTTGACAGATCAAACGTCCCCAAACAGACTTACATTAAACTACACTGTCACTGGTTACCAGCTTGATAGCATGTAATGATTAGAGATGCACAGATCCAGTTTTTCCGATCCAATCCTAACAAGCTTAGCATTTCAGTTGATACCTGATACCAATCCAAAATTATTGTTGAGTGAATAAACTGTATACCTCGCCATATGAGTGAAGGCATCAAGGTTGACAAACATTCAGCCTTCTTTAAAAAAAGGTAACAAATTAACACAGATATAAATGCACTTAATGTTATTTATGAATAAAGTGTGCATTAGCAACAAAAATAACACTTCTCTTCTCTACTTTACATGATGATATAACCGACGTTGCAAACATTGAGCTAAAGTTACCAGATCGCTGTAACTGTCTTGCTTTGTATGAAATTAATAAATGACTGGATCGGAATGCTGGATCGGCCTCATTCATCCAATATCTGATCCAGTTAATTAGTCAATATCATCGCCAATATCTGATCCAGGTATTGGAACACTGCATCTCTAGTAATGATTCTTTTGTTCTTCTTTTATTCCTATTCTGCAGAAGTTGGATCTTTAAGGTTGAGGTAATTGGGGGGACCTTGTGCTGCCATGGACACATTTGTAATGTAGATCCTGCACATATGAGAGCCAACCTGGGGCCGACCCTAAAGGGGCTTTTTAAATTTTCTTTTATTCAGTGAAACATTGATTTTTGTGTATGTAAAAGGCCTTACCATAAGGAATTATATGCTCCTGACCTGCCAGAAATACCTCATTTTAGCAGTTGACTGCCAATCCAGATCAGACCAGATGTGAAGGTTTCCTTGGGAAAGACATTGACCACATTATGCCCCCAATATGTCTATCGATTGTGTAAATGTGTGAATGACAGGTAAAAAGCATTGCATAGACTATAGCAGAGAATACAGACTTATAATTGCTGTATGTGTGGATGGTTGAATATGACTGTGGTGTGAAAGCCTTTAAGCAGCAAGCAAGACTAAAAAGGCCATAAGTATGGAGGTTTTAGAGCAACCCATGATCCCATCCAGCATTTCTTTCAAGGAAGGCCTTGCATAGTTCAATAAGACAATGGAGAACAACAAGCTGAATCCATCATGACAGCATGACTTTTACAGGAGAAGAGTCTGGGTGCTGAACTGGCTTGCGTGCAGTTCAGACCTTTACCAACAGGAAACAGGTGCTGTATCACAGAACCCCAAATCCAGCGACGAAGTCAAGGTCTGTTGTATATGTATGTGTATGTATATATATATATAAATATTTTGTTACTATTTCCTGAAATCTAAAATGTCTGTTTCGACATTTGATTGTTGTTTATGTTCTATTGGAAAATAACATGAGCTTATGAGATTATTTTCTAGTTTAATTTACAGTTTACAATGTCACAACTAGGGATGTTTGTTTTTTTTTTTTCTTTTTTTTTTTTTTACTGATATCTGATTCACCGATATTGTTTAACCCATTCCAATGTCCAATATTATCTGATATCACTCTGTGCAGACGACTGTGATGTTGTATCTGTCCTACTCTGAGAGATACAAGTATATTCTGCTCCAAGAGCAAAGATCCCATAATAGCATTAACTCAGCCAGAGGAGTTCATTGTAGACATGTGGCTGCCATAAATCAGATGCTAGCAGGTATTAGCCAACATGTGGCTTATTATAACGTTTCTGACAACTTGGTAATTGAACCAACATTTTCAAACCAGACATATTCTAAGCAGCTTCAAAGCAAGTCAGTCTGTAGCAGCAGCAGCTGCACCGTAGTCACATGACTGAAAGGAATGCTGGGATATGAAGTTCTTCCAGAATAACAGGGACTTTTGGACTAATGGAACAACAAGACCTCGCGAGATTTCATAACCGAACAATGATATATAGCGAGATTTTGCTAGGAAAAATATTGAATTGGTAGAACCAATACCAACATTCTCTGATATCACATTTAAAAGCCGATATCAGCTGACAATGGCCGCGTTTCCCAGTTAAGATTCTTCTTTGGATTAAAGAAGGCCTCAAGGAAGCTCTTCCCAACAAAGGATCGCAAAGATACGCCCGTTTCCCAGATTGCTTCTTTCACGCGTTCTTATTTCCTGAGAAACGTCTTGGCTACGCTACATCTTTAGAAGGTCCTAACAGAAGCTATCCACTTCCGGGGGTGCTGAAAAAAAAAGCAGTCGAGGTCAGGTATATCGATCAACACCATTCACTTAGTGTGGAGGTTATTTTCCGACGCTGATATTGAGCCCATTTATACGTTTATGTGTTTGTGCAAGAAGACAAACTGTTAAAAATATGCATGTGATTACCAGTGATTGCAAATATTCATTGAAAAGCTCATTGTATATTGTGTAATTGGCCAAATTGCGCTAAACAGGTGTAGGCGATTGGAAATTTACAGATGCCCTATAAATAATGGTCATTCTGACGCTATTTGTTGACGTAATGGCTGAAGGGAACCCCACCAAGAGGATTCCTGAAACGTGCGTGTGTGTCATATCGATGCTCAGTAGTAGAATCGGGAAACGGTGGCTAGGTGATTGAAACACTGAAAAAGGGTAACATTTTCTTGTTCACGAAAAAATAGATCAACTCCTGGAACTCCTGACAAGCTTCAGCCAAAAACGATATGCACCAAACTTTCAAAAACTTTTTGTCGGGTTACTGTTGTCTGGGGAAATCTTGGAGGATGTAATCACCTACACACATCTTATGTTAAATGAGCTCCACATGGCAGCATTTGGTACATGGGCGACATACTGTATCTGGTGCGTAAAGTGTGCGTCCAGGATGACGCACGTGCATTCAACAAACAGTAATCCCGCAAATGGTTGACGTGACTTAATAAAGAATGGCTTGTTCTGCCACTCACTCGTGCCCAATTCTTCAAAGGCCTGCGTAAACGCAAAGTAATGGGAATGCTCCACATACTACACTGAGAGGTTGTGTTTGCCATTTTTGAATCACTGCCCAGTGCCACCTATGATTTTTAACATGACCTTTGTGCTGAGGTTGGCAGAGAAAGGTAGTCAGGGGGACCTAAATAGGTGGTTCGGGTGGTACTGAAGTGTTTTATAGTTCAATATCAAAGTGTGGCCGGAGGGGGTGGTTTGGTGACTGGAGGGGGTGGTTTGGTTTGGTTCTCTGCACAGACATCTGATGCGGGTCTGATACGGGTATGCGTAAATGGCCATGCTTTTATTGAGCGAAGCAGGTGCATCTCATCATGAACAGCTGACAAATGCGTAAATATGACGTGAGTCCTCATAGATTGCGTATAATTTGCGTACAATTCCTACCGCAATGTTTTTGTTTCTGTGGTTGATACCCACAGGCCTATCTTGCCATAATGATTAAACTTAACCACAATATTTTCTGTCATTCACTCGGTAACTACAGTTTTCTTCCATCATAGATGATTGACATTATGACATGAGTGAGAAAACATGACTCAATACAACAATTGATCCGTGAATAGGTCCATTTTTAATAATTTCCATTTTCTACTTTTTTTTTCACGGGAAATAGTGTCGTTTCCAAAAGTGACCAGTAGATGGGCCTGTTGTTCCCTTAGCAGGGGGGAACGTTAAAGAAGGGTCGAAAGAGTGGGTCTGGCCGCTCCTGAAAATAAAGAAGCTACTAAGTTAAGAGCGCATCTGGGAAACGCAACGTCCAAACAAGGCACCTTTAAGAAGTGACTTAAGGAGGACCTCAGCGTTAAGAGTGTCTTAACTAATCTGGGAAACGCGGCCAATATCCGTAGGACAACAATATTGGACATCTCCAGTCATAACTTTTTTGGGATTGTGTTTGTACCATACGGTCCACTGCTGTCACTCAGAAACTGCCTTAGCTAGCAGTACATCTCTTTTGGATTTGAATATGAACAATAAATGTAAACATCCTCATGTTGACTCCCAGATGGAATTATGAGTGTGTGAATTAGCACACATAAGCTCTCATACAACACTCCTTTGATTTTAAAACTCAAAAATCATTTAGTTTTTTCTTTTGAAAGTGGTCCTCACAACATTAGAAGTATCATCACCGTTCTGGGGGGTCTTTTAGTGTAACTGACACACTTGTCACTGCAGCTGCTCGGAATCAAATTTGACATTTCATCATTTGTGAACAACTAGTAGAATGCATGGTTGTCAATACTAAACTTGGGTGTCCTCTAACATTTCTGTCAGGGAAAGAAATAAAAAATCAAAGACAAGTAGAAAGCTGTCATTCTTCACTCAGAAGATCTGAACTTTCAGGTAGCTTTATTCCGGTTTGCGCATCTTCTTTTGTAAACACTAACTCAAATTTGCACATCAGTCTATCAAAACCCATATAGATTGGCACTTAAGAAAAATTTCAAACCCTTTTTCTAAAATATCAAACAGAAAAAAAAGAAATAAGGACGGAAATTCCTTTTACAGCTTACCGTAGTGCTTTTATAGCACTGTAGAATTGCAAGTACTTACAGCTGCGTTTTAACTTGACTTGGGTGCAGCACATGGGAGCAGATGTGATGAGAAATGAAAGGAGATCATCTTAATATCAGGCTGTTGATGTGCTCATGAAGTTCTCATTCACAAAGCGACGAAGCATCTTAAACTGGAGCATGCATTTGTTTATGGATGAGGGGGCCCAACATCACAGAGCAGCTGGTTAGCCAATCAGAAAACTCCACGGCTTTCTTCTTCTGTCAAAAGTTCCTGTCAACCTAACACGGTGCAGCATTTTCTCCTGCAGCACTGTTGCTATGGTTAAAGCTGCTAGTTTGGTGCAACTGTCGTTGAAAATGACTGATGGAACTGCAACACAAAGCGTCTGTGTGAGAACTGTAAAAGCAGTCAAAACTGTTTCATCAAAGCAGACGTGACAAAATGTTTTAATAGTTGAAATTAATGAGTGACATGCTCACAATTACATGACACACATCGGGAGCCTCTGCTTTTTGAATTGTTTGGTGAAGCCGTCAATCAGTACAGCAAAGCCTGCTGTTAAGGAGAATGGAGACGGATCACAGTCCCGTGAACAGACTGAAAGCAGCACCTGTCCCAGCTTAGTTATGTGTTGACGGCAAGAAAACACCTGCAAAGATACAGTCATGTGCAGGCCTGTGTTAACATGAATTATGAAGAGATGCTGGTACAGAGCATTGCATGGGACTAAATGGATATTTACAGCAGCTTAAGACGCATTTAAAGTAAAAGGTCTAAATATAGTTGAGCCGTTACACTGCTTTGGTATGCTACAGTTTACACTGGGCTCCTGTAGCGCTGTCCCAATAGCTAGCGGGATTTGTAGACACAGGAATGCATTACAGAAAGACCAGTGGATCAGTGGTTGGGAGGGTTTCAGGGCTGGCAGCTCTGGATTGCTTCTGACAGACTCTACAAGCAGCAGGGGGAGCTTAGGGAGAGTTTTCCAGCTCTGTGGTATTCAAACAAAATGTAAAGAAGATTACTGCAATGAAGATTTGGAAAGCTTTGACTTTATTCTATAGAAATATTAACAGATGCAGAGGCATGATCTGAGCTCGTGTGGAAGCGGTTAAAAAAGGGGAAGCATATAACTAAAATAAATAAAGGATAACTGCAGTTTTAGAAGTCAGAAATAAACCATTCTCTCACGGCTCATAAGTGGGTGTTGTGCCAATCTGGCAGATGTATGAAGTCTAACTTTGCCATGTGTGATCATAATGTTTGGTTAGACATGTCTTTGGCAGGTGGAATAGTCAGGAATTTATTTCCCCTACTTATATTTTTCTACATATTTTCATTGCGTATATATACTGTACAGCACCTTTAGAAAGGACTGCCTCCGTTTCAGTGTTTCACAAGTTTCCCTTTTAGTCTAAGAGATAGTTAATAAAAAAATATGTTTAACTCAATTTTGCTTTAAAGAAATGTTCAGTATTTAGAATGAACAATTTTCTTTTTGAGTAGATCCGTCCTGTTGGTACAACAAATAACTCCCACACTGACCAACTTGCCGTTGTCTAAACCTATTTAAAAAAGTGAAAGAAAAAAAAATAGAGAAGCTTTTCTTCTGAACTCTGAGTGAAACTTATGTTAGCTGATGGCTGCCTGTCTCAGAGAAAGTCTTCTTGTAATGACTTCCAGCAGGCTGCTTGCTTCCCCCTCAGAGAGTGGATTGGTTAGGATTCTGGAGTCTCTCTCCAACAAAGTGGGCATTTAGCTACGATGCTACGCGTGCATATCTGGCGCTTAACCTATCAATGTAGATCGGTAGCAGTCAGTTGTTTGAAGGGAAGTAGAACCGCGACTGAATATTTATATACAGTAGTCCTCAAAATTATTCATACCATCCAATTAAAGAAAAGACTAAATTCACAATAGTAACTCAAATAACAAACAAACAAAAAAACTAACAAAAAATAAAAATTTTAAAAATTATAATTTAGTGTCATGAAGTATTGCTATCGAATTGTGGTTGAAAATAATAATTTTAAAAAACAAAACAAACAAAAAAAAAGTAGCTGTCCCAGACAGATTTCAGCACCTTTCCCATTAACAGTGGACCAAAATTCCTGTCATTCCTTGAGCATTACAGAATTGTTAGCAATAGGCATCGTTGCTTTTGTTTTTAATTGGGATGTTGGATATTGGCTCTTTTACCAATATCCAATATTGTCTAACTCTTAAATTCCGATATCCAATATCAACCGATACCGATATTTGCAGACAACTGTGAGGTTGTATCTCATATTTTGAGAAATACAACTATACTCTGCTCTGAAAGCAAAGATCCCAAAATATCCTTAACTCAGCCAGAGGAGTTCGTTTTGGACATCAGGCTGCCATATATCAGATTCTAGCAGGTATTAGCCAACATGTGGCTAATTATAATGTTATTGACAACTTGGTAACTGAACCAGCAACATAAAACCAGATATATTATAAGCTGCTTCAGACCAAGTCAGTCTGTAGCAGCAGCAGCTGCACCGTAGTCACATGACTCTGAAAGGAATGCTGGGATATGAAGTTCTTCCAGGATAACAGGGACTTTTATACATGCTGGAGCGGTGCTGATGGAACAAGATCTTGCTAGATTTCGTTACGGAACATGAAAACTCACAAGATTTCATTTTTAAATATATTGGTCCAAAAAAGTGATACCAATATTTTCTGATATTATACTTTAATGCCAACATCGGCTAATAATATCTGTAGGCCGAGAATATTGGACATCCCTAACCACAATTGAAAATCAATGTGATGATTTTCATGGAATTATTATTATTTTTGTCAATTTCAACTTACTTCACTAGCAGCTGATTTTTTTTCCCTTCTTTAATTAAAGGGTATGAATAATTTTAAGGATGTCTGTAGATTACTCAAATATACATGGTTCATAAATGAGTTTTTTGAGGAAATAACACTAACATGGTTAAATTTTCGTAAAAGTTAATTTTTCATGATAGAGCGCCTTTAGAATCTTCCATCAAGCTGTTCACCTCTTACACCCTAATCTGCATCCTTGCTAATTTATTTGAAGAATGTTAAACTTTGTGTTTTCTGATCCCTCTGCTTTAATAGACTTCCTGCAATGTCATTGTCTCGACATGAGGCGGAATGTGCGGAGGAGATATGGCCCGCCCTGGAGTTTTCCAACCTTGCAGCTTTAAGCATTACCTCTTAATTAGTGCCTCTCCCTCAGTTCCACTGAGGACGGGGCAGCTTTACACCTCAGCAACCGCACTGATAAGTGATTAACCACAGGCCTTGTAACTTGGAAATGGTGTTTACAGCAGCAGTGTTTGAAAGAGGTGTGAAATGTGTGTGATTCTATGTGCATCCAAGTGGGCAATTGCTGTTTTTTTTTATTTATTTTTGATGCAAGAGAAATGGTCAGTTAAAGTCGAGGAAAGAAAAAAGCTTGAGATTGAGGGAGAGATGGAGTGAGACCTGGTGTGACTTAGTCAATCACATGCTAAGTGGCTTTATTGATCATAGATCTTCATCACGATGGTTTCATCGAGTTGCATTTGTGTTGGAGAGTGGTGCTCTCTGGAATTCAACACAAGTTAGTAAGAAGATTTTTAAACCTTACGTATACGTTTTTTTTTTTTTTTTTCACCATTTTCTTCTGTTTGATTGACACTACTTTCAATGAAGCTGTATCGTTAGTGCTGCGCAGAGTCGTGCCATCCAAGCATGATCTTAAGCATGTTCCAGAGGGCTTCCTGTGATGTCAGGCTTCCTCAGTCTTCTTGTCCCCTCTCATCAATATTCAGTGGGGTTGAGGTCAGGTGACATCCAAGGAGAGTCCATTACCTTCTCCCTCCTTGGCCTTGCAGACTTCAGGTAGTCTTACAAAGCTTTGAGGTGTGCTCGGGCTCATTATCCCGCTGCACTGTGACTTTTTCTGCATATCGTTGCCAACCATAGTGTGCAGCATATCTCTAAAGACTTGGGTGCTGCTGCTTCCTCTCAGTAAGTTTGCGGTCACTTGGTTGCAGGTGTCAAACAGGAATATTCCCACTACTGCACCCCCTGCTACTCCAGTTGGAAGCCTGAAACTTTAATTGATGGTAGATACGACCTCTTTCCGGTTGCCAGCCATGTGCTGAAAAGTCCTGGCCCATTATAGGAAGTTGGCTTCATTTCTTCACCTGAGAATTGATGTTTATCCTTTGAGGCCACAAGCAGACGGCCCTTTGTTGGCAATAGCAGCTGAAGTTTCAATCCTCTTGCATTTCAACTGGATGCTACATTTAATGGAGGTTATATGACTCAAGAAAAACCTTTTTGTTCCACAGAGTTTGGATGATCAATGCGAAAAGAGGCTCATTCTTGTGTTTTAAATCTCACATTCTTTCCTCTTTTGTGTGAACTTATGGAATCTTCGTTGTATGATGTCACATTTACTCGAAATAGTAGCTATTGCATATTGTTATTACTCACACATAGTTCCAAAAAGTTCAAGTCAATGTGAGAAACCCAACAATATTATGATATATGCTGGCTGAGATAATGTATGTGAAGAGGAGGTTGAATCATTTGTTTCTAGCTGTATATTAAACTGAATGAGCTTTTTGCTGCTGACAACAGATCCTCCATCTCACTGTGCTAGTATGCTATTCTGGAACAGTGTGAGAGCCCATTACTCAAATTGGAGGCACAGACAAAGACCCGCCGCCACTGGTCCAGATGTCAAAGGCTTTTATGAAAATCCCTAATGTGATTCAACCTGATCCAACCAACAAAAACCTGTTGTGCTGCATACAACAATAAGAGGCTGTGTGATTGCAGCTGCTGAGCCCCTCATTATTGATAGATAAACAGCAGAGACAAACAGCTGACGGCAGCATGATTAGAACATAATGCCTGTTGATAAGCATCAGAAAACCTTGCTTTATAACCTGCGGAGGTGCCAATATGGTTCAATCAAGTGTAGATGCTTCCTTCATGTGCCCTTTATTGTTTGCATGGGCATCCAGCTCATCACTTTGAGGGCTGTTCTCTTATTGTGGCCTGTTAAACTTGCAGAGTGGTGACTCACGAGATGGGGGGCCGTTAAGTTCTGCTTTCTGGTGCAATCTTGAGGCTATGCCTTTTTCTCCATCTGCAATTGCCAAACCACCACTTGGGTTTTTTTTTCTTTTTTTCTCTTTTCTTTTCCTTTTCCCCCCTCTTACTGGCTGCAGGAAGGCGAGCACAGCATCTTTGTGGGAGCATATACAGCTTATCTGCCACACAGCAGGAAATTGTAACACGTATCACACTGATTTTGTGTAGTAACTTTTCTCCAGGGTGTTTTTTTTTTTAACCTTTCGCTCCAGTTTTCCCTCAGTTTATGCGGCCACAACCCCCCATCTGCTTGGTTGAAACCAACTTCTCAACTGCAGACAGGGACAAACGCAAACACCGGGACAGCACTCAGCATAAGCCCAGCTGTGGGGCTAAATGAGGGCCATTCATCATTGTAAACTGATTTAAAGAATTGAATGCATATGCTGACGCGACTGATCTGCCGATTAGCTTAATAATACTCAATAACACTGAGAACTCTGCACAAAAGCTTCATTTATAGCTGAGATATGATTTTGAAAGAACAATGTGTGGATTTAAATTTTCAAACGAGTGTTAATATCTCTATAATTGAATATAGGTTATAAGAAAGAGTAAAAGCTGCTTGGTGTGGGCGGTAAACTCCCCTCCTTCATTCCTGGTTTTTTGTTCTTTTTTCATTGTTGTATTGTTTTGGACCATGATAATCTCGGCTCTGAGGAAGTGGCTTTTTACAAGCTGTTATAAGGTTTTGGTTGGTTTTGAGGCCTCTGCCCCAAAGGCCTTACAAGGAGGTGAAGACTCAACCCTGCAATTTTCGTCTCCATATATAGCCAGGCAGCTAGACCACAAAGTCAGGGCAGACTGCCTGTCTGGCGCTGGACTGGGTGTGGCCCGTTCTGCAAGCGCACAGTGGGCAGAGAAACGGATGTTGAGAGCCTCAAGTTGCTGCCCCCCTTTCTTCTTTTTTTTTTTTCTTGTGTAAACCCTCCACTGCTACTTATTTTACATGTTGGCAGAGCATGGATGTAGCATGCAAATACATGACTTTCATAGCCTTGACATACACATCTAAGACCCTAGATGTTGTCGTATTAAAATTCAGCCTGTTGAATATCAAACGGCATTGCATCGAACCCCCCGCTGCTTGGATTTTCTAACCAGCCCATGGAGGATATTTGCTCCGTCGCCTTGATGTTGTCGTGTTGCAATTGCCCGGTCAAAAGTATTTACAGGCAGGAATTTCACCAAGAGGAAAGCAAACCCCTTCTTACCTGAAGTAGAAGACAAGTGACTAGGGATGCACCGATCCGCCTTTTTCGGGCACCGATACAATACCGATATTTGATGTTTCAGTATCTGCTGATACCAATCTGTTACCGATACAGAAAAAAAGAGAGAAAAAAAAACCAGCATGGTATTGTTTGACAGCACACCGTTTTTTGTGTGGAGATAGACGGGGATGATTCTTTTGTGCAAGGCAACATCAGACTTGGCTTTAAAGAAATTTACTGAGTTTTTAAAAACAGATAAATGTACTGAATTACTTATTTAACAACTGTGCACACACACACACACACACACACACAACAATCTTAAATAAACATTAGCAATCTTTAAACCAGCTTCATCAGCCTGATCTCATATGTGAAAATATAAGAAAGCCTCCCCTGGTTCAGTCAGTGCAGTTAAATAAATGTAAATGATAAAATGATAAAATGCTGAAACTTAGAGGGGAAAAAAAAAAAAAACAGTAACTTGACTTCCTCAGTCAAACATGTAAAAATAAACGGGGACAAAACTTCTTTAAAATGGTTCTGTCAGTGCAATTAGAAATTTAAAATCTATTTTAAAATAAATGGCTTCATAAAGGAGCTGAAATTGAGAAAAAAAATATCTCCACTAGCTTGGTTGGTAGATATTCAAAAAGGCAGATCATCTTTTTCAAAATGGTTTAGTACTTTTTATGAACATAGAAATGAAAGATCCATGGCAAAAAACAATAATGAATAAACAAACAGTTCGGGAAAAGACCAAACAATAAGGAAGAGCTCAAGGCTGTGATTGAAGCATGTTTGTCTTCCATAACACCTGAGATATGCCAGAAGCTGGTAGCATCCATGCCACGCTGGGTTAAGGCAGTCATTTAAGCAAAAGAGGCCAAACCAAGTACTAAGTACAGATGCAAGATTTAACTTTAGGAGGCCCGACTTTTTTGTATATAAAGTCCTTTTGAAATTGATTTCATGCAATATTCTAATTTTTTGAGTTTTAGAATTTGAGGTTTTCTAAAGCTGCAAGTCCTAATCAGCAACATTCAAACAAATAAAAGCTTGAAATATATTGATTTGCATATTATTGGTCTGTACAATATGTAAATTGCACCTTTTAAGTTGAATTATAGAAATACATGAACTTTTTCACAATATTCAAATTTTTTGGGCAATAACTGTTTATGTGGAGTTTCCATGTTCTCCCCGTGTATGCGTTGGTTCTCGCCGGGCACACCGGCTTCCTCCCACCGTCCAAAGACATGCATGTTAGGTTAATTGATCACTCTAAATTGAACCTGGGAATGAATGTGAGCGTGCATGGTTGTCTGTCTCTCTATGTTGGCCCTGCGACAGACTGGCGACCTGTCCAGGGTGTACCCCGCCTCTCGCCTGATAATAGCTGGGATAGGCTCCAGCAACCCCCCGCGACCCTGAACTGGATAAGCGGTACAGAAAATGACCGACTGACTGACTACCTGTATATGTGTGTATATATATACGTACTGTATATATATATCATATCCAAAGAAGTTAGTTTTTCTTTTTTTTTTTTTTTTCTCGCGACGTGTCAGCACCTGAGGGATTTTTACTTGCGAAACGTGGGAAACCAAACCACCGCAGGAGTCTTTTTTTTTTTTTTTTATAAGCAGTGACAGAAGGAGATACTGGTAGCCGGCTAGCAACGTAGCCGAGCAACTCTGGTCTTTGTAAACAAACATAACAGCCTCCACGTGGTGTGTCGGTAACGCGTGATGTCACTCAAAGTGCGCAGCATAGAATTAGACTGAATAGATCTGCACCATGGATCAGGCCATGGATTGGGGATTTTCACTGATCCCCAATCTAGGAATTTTTTTTTAATATCGGAGCCGATCCCCATCTGAAGATCGGATCCGTGCATCCCCAGAAGTGTCAGCTGTGTGTTCCAGGTGCTACTGAGTAGAATAGGAAGTTGCATATTCCAGGAAATGCATGGCTCTATGGGGCAGATGTAATGTGTCAACATATTTACTGCATGCATGTGTGCGTACACACCCCTTCTTTTGATCTTTCACTACTCATTCTGAAAAAAGTAAAAAAATACACACAACGGTAGTGCACACAACACTCACTCGTACCAGCTGTTCATTCATGCGAGTGCGCCAGGGGAAGGGGGAAAAAAGGAGAAGGATGGAGGGCACACATGAAAGTGACAGGGAAAAGAAAAAAAAAAAGATCACACATATGAAAAAAGAAGTCAGAGAGATTGATGATGCAAAAAGAGAATTAAGTAGGCTTTCTCCCAGCATGCTTATCCTAGAAATTGGTTGACGTCTGAACTTCAGGTTCCATCTTTTCTGCCCCCCCCTACTGAAGAGGGGGGGGGGGGGGAACGCTCGCCAGTGAAATCTGTGTGAAGACAGGCGTGCACACAGCACCCGACAGCAAAGACAACTTTTATAAACCAGTCAGAATTGGAGTGTCAAGTTTCTGTATGCCTCTGCTGATAAAAGTCCCTTAACTTTACTTGTACGTGTCATCCCGTTCCAAAACGGGATTAAAGAATGTGCCATCTTCAAGTGTTTTGTGAGGGGTGAAATAAGGATTGGCAGAGAGCAGCGACGTTAGGTGTCTGTGTGAGGGAGTGATAGGCAGAGATATGCTATGTCTGCGGGAGGGTAGCATTGGCTGAAATTGTCCCAGTTATTTTCTCCTCTCTCTGACATGTAGAGGTACATGTGAGAGGCATTATGAATTCATTGGCTCCAGGGAACCACATAAGCTTGCATCGCATGGTGTTTCCATGAGACAGCAATCACTTATCATCAATGTATTATTTTTTTGTGGCACTTCTACGATAGGTTGACAATTTTTTTTCCGCCTCTTTACTTCCTTCCCCCCTCCCTCGTCTGTAATCTTCTCCACTGGGCACATTTTCTATGGCAGCTTGGTCACATATTTGATTGAGAATTCTATTGCCTCAATTTGTTTAAAATCCAGTTTTCTTGTGCTGTCTTTTTTTCCTAAGTAGGTCGCCTGTCTAGGACTATGACAAGCAAGCTGTAACCTCTCTCCATTTAAATACCAGTGCCTGTAATGCAATGGAGGGCACTGGGATAAAATTGTGTCCAGAGTGTGAGAATCAGTTTGAACGGGGACCTCGGGGGACGTTGTTGGCCCACTTAACGAGAATCAGCATCAGGCCTCATGTGGCGTTTCCTGTCAACTGGGTATTGGAACAGAATGGATGGACTTTTGGGGTATGATAGAGCCCCCGTAGAGGCTTACCTCCATGCATCTCTGGCTTTTTTTCAGGCCCATTTCGGAGCCCACAGCAGCCTTCGCTTGTCATCTGCAGCCTATTCCCGTCGCAACAGCTGGGGCATTATTGTGACTCCTGGGTGTCTGATCTGCTGCCCCTCACGCAATCCCATAATCGCAGCCACAAAGGCCTTCTCATTTGAATTACAGTCTGTGTGACTTCTCACACAAGATAGAAATTCCAGAGCCATAGTCATCATCAGAGGCATGTATGTCATCCCTGCTTTACCCACAGCCCATATTCCACACAAACCCAATCATGTGTTCCTTCGTGGCTTCGCTCTGTTCTCCTCCCCTTCCTTCCTCACATTCCCTCACACTTCAGTCACCTGATACCCTTGATGGAGGTTTTCCCGCAAGCCAAGGGCCAGGCTGCTGGCCCCAAGGGGCTCAAGGCCTCACTGGCATCACATGACCCATAGAGCTCGTCTGCGCCTTAAGGGCTGTAGCACCTCGTGCTACGGGGGGGGGTGCGATCAATGACACAGATGTTTCCTCTTGGTACGTTTGTGTTTCCTCTTCAAACATAAGTTTCTGAAATGGCTCCTCCTCAGGCAATGTTGTTTTATTCTTCACCAGATTTACTCAGGTGTTCTCTCACTTCGACCGTGGACCGAGTGGGACGATGAGGAAATGTTACCTTAACAGACCGGCTTTGTTTCATAAGGAAAGCTGGATTGTTTAAGGCTCAGAGTCGGGCATGCTTTTTGAAATGTAAATCTGTTGCATGAAGAGAGAGCGGTGATCACAAAGACTCAGTTGTCTTGAGTGGAGATATAAATCAGCCTCCACTAACTCTCCACTGACTGCCTTGATTATTTCATTAAACTCACAAATTGCATTGCCAATGGACAGAAAAGGCTCACCAGTTTGCAGTGGGAGCAGGATAAAATTACATTCTCAAGATGCGACCATCTCTTTGCCTTGATTACAACCTCCTCTGGTATTGTTTTTGGTAGCATACAAGTTTGACAGCAATAAAACACAGAAACATCAATAGCACTGAATGCTTATGCAAACACAACATGTCCTACTGATAAAATATGAATTCCCAAATGTACACTGCATGATTAATTTGAACACTAGAAAGCAACTACTAATTACTTCTAAGTACTTATGAAACTTTGTGTCCATAAATAAGCATATTTATTTATACAGCATTTGATTTCATTATTCAGTGTTTATAGCTGATTGTTAATGTGTTTGTTTTGCCTCAGCTGCTCTTCCAGTAATTACATTTCTCATCAACATTTCAATGGTGCTCTCTTTTTTTTTCAACTTTTCTCAGGTTACAGGCCTTTCATAATTGATGTGCTTAAGCCTGGATGATGAATCTATTAATATCCTCATGTAAATTACTCTTGTGTCGAGCAAGCCACATATATTTATCACCCTGATGCTTTTCTAATGAGCGAAGTTAAATTAAAACATATTATCAGACAAAAATTGGGGCAACATAGTTTTTTATGTGAGCTGTCGCGCGCTGTCATCTTTCCCTGCTTAAGCTGTGCAAACAGGCAAAAAAAAGGGGGGTGGGGCGCGACAAAAAGAAATACAGAGAGAGAAATATTGTTTAATCATTTAAAGGCTTAGAAAGAAATTAGATGAAATATCTGGGACAAATAAAAAAATCAGTCAAAAAAAGCTGTCAGTGGTGCCGATTGAGTGCTACCGCAGACGTTTAAAGGCTTCATTATCCACTTCAAAGAAAAGGCTCTCATCTATAGAAAGAGATTGGAAACACATTTTGATTCATTTTGGCTAATTTCTCCTTGATGTAATTTGCGTAGGAATATTTTTTTTAGGTTTTAAACACAAGAAGGAACCATTTGGAATAGTGTGATGAGTAAAAACAAGGTTTATTAGGTTTATACAGAACATTGTGCATGAAAAGTGACAAAGAAGTAACTTCAAAACGAAGCAAATTGGCTGCAGCATGTCAACTTAATTGATTTGTCACAAAAGGCTGTTTCGTTGGGAAATCTTTAAAGAAAAAGGCTTTTATCAGGCCGCTTCACACTTCATATGTAGTCCCTCTTTCTTATTCTGTTATTGATTCCTGTCTCCCAGTCAGTGCTCGGTGTGTAAGTTTCATGTGGTCAGCTCTCAGTAGCTTAACCCAGACCTTTTACCAGTGATTTCTCTCTTGCCTCTCGTTGCTTCAGAAGTGTGCAGCTAAACATAAAACGCTCCTGCTGTGGCCCCAACTCGATCAATTATCAGCTAAGGCTTGGGCCTGACCTGCTGCACCCTCTAACCTCTACCCAGGAGGCCGGCACAATTCAAGTCATCACTGACACATTACATGCAAACTTTTAATTCCATTTTTTTAAGGTTTTTAAATTGATTTATACATTTTTTCTTTATCCAGATGGTAGGACTGGGCAGTTGAAACTGACATTTAGAATAATTAATCAATGTAATCTTGCTTATGTCAGTTATTTCAATTATTTCTCTTTGCAACACATACCTTTAATAAGCTACTGTATGAAGACGAAAAACAAAACACAATTGCCAATCAATCGTAATAGAAGCAACATTAATTAATTAAAAAATTAATTGTGATTTTGATTTGAGGTCATATAGCCAAGCCCGACCAGATGGGGCAGAGTAAGGTACAATAAAGTACGATCCCACAAGACACAGTCTTATGTATTTTATGTATATTTAAAGAGAAATGTGGCATTTGATAAACAGGGTGCATTTACACTGTACTTTCCAAGACTTCTGTAACAGCTTTACACGAGCCACACACATTTTTGTGACACTTTTCCAGTGCTTTCTCATATTAGTTATTATGGTTCAGTACCTTAAAGGTGAACAGCCAGTAAGTGCAAAAGCAGCTATCAAACTGCTGGCCTTTTAACTATTGACCTTTAGAATTTAGAACAAACTGTTGACTCGCAGCAGAACTGATTGGATTTTTAATAATAAGTTGTCATTAGAAAGTATATGTCTAGAAAAAAACTAATGGAAACCAAATACATCTCATGTTTCAATAGAAGCTATAATGTGTTTGACTAAAGATTTGATGAAGATGGATGTACTAAAATACAGCTAAAAGACTAGGAAACTTTTCTTTAAAAGATGGGCCAGGTTGTCATTACCAGCCAGATTTTACACAACTATGTCCAGAAAAAGCATCCAGATGTCCTTGTTGACTTCCCCCTTCTTTCATTTGTAACAACAGCACATTTGATCATATCAAGTAAAAAAAAAAAAAAAAGAGAGAGAATTTAGGCTAATGCAACAAATTTGTGGATGACATTTAGTTCTAGAGCAGTGGTTCTCAAACTGGGGGTCGGGACCCCCATGGCGGTCACGAGATAGATGTTAGTTGCTGTTGCTAGGGCTTTAGCGATACACTAATCTCACAATATGCTTCATGATATTCAGCTCACGATACTGTACGATTCGATGTGATTCAATATGATCGAATACACTTACATAATTTTCTGAAAAATTTAAAAGGGACAGAGTGATTTTGGTGACATCTTGTGAATGTTCTGTTTGCTTGGATTAAATTCATTGAACCAAAAACTAAAAACATCAGTTACACAATATACAGTATGTCTCTAACTGGACAGAGTGCCTACAACTTACAAATTCGGACATCTGGCTGCCATACAGTATATCAGATACTAGCAGGTTTTAGCCAACATGTAGCTAATTATGTTTCTGACAACATGGTAACTTAACCAACAACTTAAACAGAAATATTATACGCAACTTCAAAGCAAGCCAGTCTGTAGCAGCAGCAGCTGCACCACAGTCACATGAGTGAAAGGAATGCTGGGATATGAAGTTCTTCCAGAATAACACGGACCTTTCTACATGCTGGACCAGTGCGAATTGAACAAGTTCTTGCAAAATTTGTAAGGGTACAAAGAGATCTGGAGAGATTTCGTTAGTAAAAATATCAATGCAGCACTTTTTCAATATCAATACAATATCACAACACAAAATATTGTGATGTATCGGCATATTGATATTTTCTCACACCCCTATTGCTAGGTGTTTTACTATTGGTCCCAGTACTGTAGGTAAATATTTTTGACAAAGCTTGGGACAATCTTATAGCCAATAGCAGGCTACAATATAGAAAAATGAACTTGTAAATCATGTTGCATAGCTATTGCGTATCTGATCTGGGATCGTATGTTAAAATGACACAAATTGGAATTGATTGTAATTCTTCAGATTGGAGTCAGACCATTGGAAAAATTAAGATTTGAGTTACTTCAGTTTAGCAATATGAATCTAGTAATGCTGAGCTGTCTATTACCAAAATATATCTAATTCACCCATTGTTTTATTTATTTGTCTTTACTGGCTACTTTGCTTTAAAGTGTATTAATAGTTATTTTTCTGTCTTGAACTGATATGCACACTATGCCACCATGTAAACATAACCTTTTGTTGTTAAATGCACCTTTTATCTTACAGGTAATAATTGAAAAAGAAACAACTAAACCACAAAAGGGAGTACATGCTACAACTTGGTCACCTGGTCATCAGGGTCACTCCCAGAGAATGCAGTTTTAATCGGCAAGCGTGCAATTAGAGACATTATAATAATTACTCACCCAGGATACATGAAGTGAGCTCTGGCATGCTAATCATCACAGACAGCTTTGAACATGGAAGCTTTAGTTGATGGTTTGGCTTGCTGAATATTAATTTATGTGATAAATACAGTGGTAATTTCAGTGGGAGGATGCTAAATCTTAACAGAATGGGTAGAAAGCCAGTAGTGTAGATGACAAAGAGAAGCAACATACTCATTATTTCATGCTGTTTTTAGGTGGAAACAGCAGAAGGATTACTTACTAAGGATGGCATGCAAATAAATGTACTTCTGGCATGATGTTTAAGTCAGTCTAGGCAATAGATTTGGCATTCTTGGTCAGTTTCTCTGTAAATACACAAAAAAAAAATGCAAGAATAAAACAGATAAGATGAGGAAAGCTTCAGTTGAGTGCAGACCTGTAAAACGAGATCTAATAATCTCCCCAGGTACAGAAGCTGTTGCAGTCAACACGAGGACATGATGGTTATGTAAGGCAAGCTTGGTCTGATGGTGGCCCCGTGGAGCGGGATGGAGAAAATCATTAGGTTTCTTCTTGGAGGGATAAATGTGCAGATTTTATGCAAATTAAGCCATTAGATATCAACATGTTTGTCACGAACAATCAACCAGAGAGGGAGGTCTTAGCAAATGCAAGATGGATGAAAGTGATTTAGGAGGCGGTGTTGGAAAGAAACAGATTTAAGAAATGCGTAATATACTTGAGAAGGGAGAAAAGAATGACTGTCACAAATCTAAGAGTAAAGCAGGCGAAAATGTTGCTCAGTGTGGAAGTAAAAGAAAAGCCAAAGGCTGTGCAGTTGGAACGAGAGCAACAGATGTGTTTTAAATTATCCTGGTCTGAACAATTCAGACCGTGACAGAGGCCAGAGATGTGACCCTCGGCCTTGCAACTCGATCCCCTGTGCCACAAGCATCTCTTTTGTGGTCTCTTGCCCTCTCAGTCCCTTCACCGCACAACCTCATCACAATGAGCTTCCTGGGTGCTTCAGACCACTTCAATCAGAACAGAATAGCTGGAACAGTCGGCTCTTGCTCCCAGAAAGGCTCTTTAAAAGCCAGCTCAGCTCCCCAGTGCTATGCTCTGTGCTCCAGTTCACCCTTCATTAGCCTTAGCCTGGCATTCGGCTAATGATCACCAACTTCCTTTTCTTCCTTCTGCTCCAGTGACGGTGTTCACTTCTGTTGCCTCTTTTCTGCTATTGGAAACTTGACGAACATCAGGTTTAAAATTTAAGAGCAATATACATAATTTATCTTTTCCACGCCTTGAAACCTTTTGACCTTTTGGTCAGAGCAAGGAATTTCTTTCACTTTGTGTTTCAGTATACAGTAGACTCACCGTATCCCACTTGACATATCTCATTCTCTGTTAGTTCTATGCATTATTTCCCCTCCCTTTCTTCTTCACCGTCTCACACAGACCACATTCTTCATTGGTTACACTCATGCAGCTGTCTATTGTCCTTGAGTTTTGCACCTGTTCCATCCCCAGGGTCTCTTGTGTTCCCCCATCATGATCTCATCTCCCTGAAGAACTGTGGTTGAAGGGAGGCTGTGGTTACTCCACATGTCTGGGTTCTGTCTCGCTGTCTGGCTGCAGGGTTAACCAACCGTGTCCGAAACTTTTTTTTTTTTCTTTAACGAGCTCATGATTGATATTAATTGCGATACAATGTAGAATTTTTTCACACGAGTTGTGATCCTGTGTTGCTCTTGTTGTACCAAAGCATTTCAGCTGGCACACACACCCACAATACCTGAAACACCCACTTCTGTGTCTCAGCTGGATGGCAGGATGTGTGGTGTTGCACACTATTAGCATAATGGTGATTTACATAGGGCAGAACTGTTCCAGGTAATTCAATCTATATGTAAAACACTGTTGCTCGTGAGGCAGGGGACCGGTGACAGCTCGGCTAACCCGTCCTGCCCAGAGCACCTGGCTTGTCATAATTATACCCAACGATCAGACTCAGTTCAGAGCTATATTTTGGAACCAAAAGTCAAAACCTGCACAGTGAAAATGCATAGATAATCTGATATATTCTGCAGCCTTGATTCCTTCCCAAACATGCATTTTGTGTTGTGTTAAAACATTTGCAACTGTGCAATGCATTTTCTTGGAACTAACTGGTCACTGGAGTGTTTTAGCCTGATAATTTGATGCATAATCCATCCATTAAATGAGTTCAGTAAAGAATGGAATCGCTGTATTCAGCTTGGGATTACTTTTTGACCCATGAAATGTTTTGTATAAAGGCAATACATTGTGGTTTGATGATCTGGCAATTGACTGCTGCCCAAAAAAAAGTCCCTCATTGTCCTGCAGAGACACAGACATGCAGATGCATGCTGTTAGACACAAACACAATCTCTCACCCGTACGTGTTTGCCAGCAGCGCTATCATCTAGTAACACTGCAGTAACTGCTGATCCATCATGCGTGAGAGCCGTCACTGTAATGTTATCGTCATAATAAGCCTCTATTCATCCACGAATGACACCCGACTCAGTTTGAATTGACAGACTTGTTCTGATTTGGCCAAGTCCAGAAGCTTCTATCAAACAGAGGCAGCTTGGCCTTTTAGACACAATTTCTATTACTCCCTTTGTTCCATTTACAGACCATTGTTTTATTTTCTGCTCCTGTTTTTTTCTTTCTTTTTTTTCCCATTTGCCATAGTCTCCTTCCTCCTCTACTTCCTCTTAATGAATAATTCATTGAGTCATACATAATTTAGGGGAAGCAGCCAGAGATTTACACAGCTCTTTGTGTCACTGAGTTTTGTTTGGTGGCATATTCAATAATTGTTTAATATATCAAATTGACTGGGAGTTGGGAGCCCAGGCCCTGCATGCTGCAGTGCCTGATATGTCTGATTATGGCAGGGGTGATTGCCACACACTCCCCCTTTAGAAGCAGCCTCTGCTTCCCTGCCACAGGAACTTTCTGCTCACCTCCAACAACCATGATTCTTCATTTTCTCATTGGCTGGAATGCTTCTTTGAATACTTGGTGGCATAAAGTCCACACTAATAAAATGGGAAGTCAGTTTGCTGTTGCTCATTGTGTGTGGGATTCAGCATTAACTTCTGAATCAGCTAAGCCTCGCTGAAGGGAGTTGGACTTTTCTGTTTATCATTTTATTCAGTCACATTTATAGTAGAGAGAGCAGAATTCAAATCTAAGAAACCTTGCTAGCATTAGCAATTTTCCATTTCACAGAGGAGCCAGCTTTTCTGTTGCCAATCCATATGTCATGATTCATGCTACATTTACACTTTGTATTGAAAGGATTTAAGCATTTTACTAAAAGGGTGTTGCCCATGATTATGTGAAATTGAATGTATTGCTGTGAAAAGAAGAGGGCAGGTAATCCACCTGGTTACATCCCCAACAACAGTGCTGCAAAAAGAATAGTGCAATGCAATAAAAATCCATCTTCCAGCAGCTATAGCCAAACATCAATTGTAGCTCTTTCTGGGTGTGTGTTTATGACTGAAGGGAGCGTCTTTACCAAGTCCTTTTTAATGAACTACTTCTTACAGTCTTGTTTCAGAAAATGACTGATAATGCCTACTTTATCTGTTGGTTATCCAGGGGAAACTGTGTCAGGCTTTTGTGGATGGCGTTTATTTTATTTTCATCATACAGAGTTATAAAGTTAATCCCGATTCCTTGTTGTGATATTGAGACTGGGAGTGGCTTGTTACTGTAGATTACAAAAATAAATTTGGTTTGTTGCTTGGTTAATGTTGCATTTGTTTGCTGTAAATTACAATTTGTTTACCAAACACCTTTGTTTTACTGTTTTGCTAATTTCACATGAATTTGTGTACATTTATATAATTCCAGCTCAGCTGTGGTAATATTGTTTTTAAAAGCAATTTATTTTAATTTTATTTGCACATATATGCAGTTGGGATATCCCAAAGTGAGAAATATGTACAGTATGTTCAGGTGGACAATTTTAATGATTTTTATTATGAGATCAAAGTGGCAAAGAAAACCTGGCGAAGTTTGATAAATGGGTCATGGATAAGTTGAATTTCATTGATTTTAACTTATTTTGTTGTTTCAGTCGTCTGATGTATGTACATAGTAGAGATGCACCAATCTCGTTTTTTCTGATCCAATCCGATACCAATACCTGGGCTGAGCGTATGGACTGATACCAGTCTGATACTACTGTTGAAAGATAGAAACAATATACCTTCCCAGGAATCAGGGTTGACATTAACATTTAGCCTTGTTAAAAAAGGTTACAAATTAACACAGATATAAATGTACTTATTATTTATTAACAATTAATGTGACATTCACAGCAAAAAGAAATAAATAACACTTCTATGTACAGTTCACTGCAAACACATATTTTAAAATGTATGATATTTGTAAATAAAAATTTTAGAAAAGGAGAAATGACGGCATCACGATGCTGGATTGGCCACATACATCCGGTATCCAATCCAGTTAATTAGTCAATATCGGAGCCGATATCCGGTCCGGGTATCGGATTGGTGTATGTCTTGTACACAGATTCAGCTTTTATTTCATGCTGCATTTTACATTTCTTTGAAGTGCCTAGAATATAGCAATATATTGTAGTGTCACAATATCCCGGTTTTGTATTGTATCGTGACCCATGTGTTGTGATAGGCATCATATCGTGAAGTATTTACTAGTTCCCGCCCCTAAGTTTTAGGCCGTTTTCACACAGGACCCATATAGGTTGACCTAACTGGGTTTTGGTCTTGAACACAGCGAGACTTGGTCAGTGTGAACACGCCACTCGCGCTCATAGTCGATGTAACTCGCCCGCTCTCGGTCCGGCTGTACAGGGTGGTTTCGGAGTGGATTGCATCGACCTGAAATGGGGTGTGAGTGATGTGTGAATACGCATCAATTTTAGCTCGACCTAAATCCCAGATACGCCACCTTTTTTAACTGAACAGGTATCCGTAGGCAGCTGTACTATTGGGAAATCCTTCTTATTAACAGTGTTATATTACAGGGTTATGGCAAACCTAACTGTAATGTTTAGTATTATCATGTGCAAGTTGCAAATGTATTTCAAATGTTAACATCAACAATCTGTTCACAAACACTGGACAATTCACCAACAAGGGCTAGCAGGCTAAGCATTAATGCTCATGTTTACAACTCATCGGTACCTGTCTGTTTGCTAAAAATATCTGTGTATGGTCGGACTTCACGGTTAAACAGAATCAATCTGCGTCTTGCTCTGGTTTGTCTGGAAATCTAAAAAGCTATGTGAAACTGAGCCATGTTAGTTGAAAATTGAAACAGTGTAACTTCCTCACTGCTGCAGCAGCACCTGGCTCGACCCAAACATGTGTGAATACGACCTGAGTCTTGAAAGTGTGTAGTTTTCTGGTGTGGCTTTCACAGGTTTGAAATAAACCTTTCAAATAACATTTACCTAGCAGCTGAGTTGTGATAACTACATCCAGCCTTAGCTCAGAACAGGAAATGGTCCCTTTTGTCCTCAGTAGTGGATTCTGTCCACAAAACAGTTTGTTGTGCCTGGACTTGATACCTAAGCTCTGAAATGGTCTGACCAACCTTGATTCAGCTGATTCTGGGATGATGATTGCCAGGAGTTGGATCTTTCAAGGTTTTCCACGGGCCAGAAAACAAGGCCTAAAGCACATCATCATGTCATTGCAACTGTTCCCCCTCCTCTTCCTCCGTCTTTTCTCAATTAATGTAGATGACAGAGGCCTAGCAGTTTTATTCTTTCTTATCTTTTAGAGCTATTAAACTCTTCCAAGAGTCACGACATCCCACTCACAAGAGAAGCCATTTTGGAAGCTTTCAAACTCAAACCTTCAAATCAGTTGGCGTATTGTTTTAGCTGCTATGTCATTCAAAAAGGTGAGAATTTCTATGAGGGACTTGCAACTTCATGTCAGTGTCGATGTCATGGGCTCCACTGCTGCTGCAATTTCACATCCATGTTAAAACTCTATTTTATAAAACTTTCTACCTTAGATTAAACAGACTAAATGTCAGGAGTCAAGCTGGTCTAGGCGTTTCGCACAGGCCCCATAGTTCCCATTGTGGGCTTTGATCTGAAGGTAGCTGAAGAAGTGCGTGTGCTCTGATTGGCTACCACACTTATTCCAGTCCCGGGAGTATGCAGGTTTTAGATCTTGAACTGCTGTCTGCAGTCGGTGTGAGCCTTATTGAATGCTGTTTTAAAACCAGTTTAAAGATCAGACACCAAACTAACGCTGCAACTATTAAAGCAAAGGTTGTCCATTCACTGTCTATGCAGAAATGGATTACTGCATGTGTTCCATGACCATGAGCTCCTCTTTTGGTGGCCTTTGAGCTGAGTTTTATCACATGGCTGTAATTAAATCCATTATTCATATTTAATCAATAATTTGTCACATAATAGTCTGTCACATCAGTGATAATTGCAGTGCTTCATTAATTTAGTTCTAATTCTGCCTTAAATTGCTCTTACTAATTACAGCCTGGTGAAATTTGTCGACATTTTTGCCCAGATCTTCCCGTCTGAGCTGCATCGCTGCTTTGTGCTTTAAAAACCTCATACATCAGGAAGAAATCCAGGCGAAAACACACATCAGAATTCACATAAACTGCTCCTCTGAAGAAAGCCTCACATGTTATGTCACTGCAAGCCGCCCTTGATGTGCCTCTGTACAGCAATATTTTTTCAACTGCGGGCTTTCATTCCAAAAGGTGACACTCAATATCTGCCACCGAGAATCAAAGTGAGAACACGGTGCTACAGGAAAATGCCATTCGTGGCTTGTTTTAAACTGCTGTCTTGAGTTTTTACACAAGGTTCTGTAAGGCAACGCTGTTGACTGAACCCAGGATACAAGTCCGACAGATAAATTAAACCCCGGGAAAGAGGGTAAAACACAAGGCTGTGCTGGACAGTGTACTTGCTGCATTTGACTGGCTTAGAAAACTTTAAGGGTCATGAAGACACAGTTCACACAGGTGAATGGATCTTTTTAAAGCCGAGAGACGGTGAGGGGAGGGATAATGTTCACTACATGGTTAGAGTTGTTTTTTTAGTGGCAGTTGTACAAGAAAACATTAAAACCCCACAGGTGCAACAAAAATTTAGAGTTTTTTGCCCCCTGCAGAGGGAAAAAAATGAAAACGAATTACATCTTTACCTGGATGTTGCAGAGGAAAAGGGAAGAAACATGGAGCTGAATGCGTCAAAATAAATGAGAAAGCAGTGGTGAAAAAAAAGAAGAGAGGCAGGGAGGAAGGTCTGTGGAGAGAGATCAAAGCAGTGAGGGATATGTCGGCATGCAGCCCTGGAAAGAGCATTGGAGAATGAGAAGTGATAAGTCTGACACAGCTGCAGCATCATTAGTGTATTAGGATCAATCCTCAGGACTCTTGTTTGCAGTCTTTGCTGATACACTTGCTCTGAGGTCATTTATATGGGCATGCTCATGCAGCTGCTGCAGACATCCATCCTTGCTTTTCCCACATCTGTGATCTCTGATCTTACGTCTCCACATCTCACGATCAGCACTGTGGGTATTTTCTCTCATGCCTTGCTCTGCATATATTTGTTTAATCTGGACTTGACTGATCCAGACATGAGAGATGAAACCCTGTTATGATTTCTCTGTCTGCAGTTTTCCCAGGTTGATATTAGAAAAAGCAGAATTGGAAGTTGGGTGTTCTCACCTGCTACGCTTTCCTTGCTGTAAGTTTCCACCCAGGAGGTTCTGCTACAGCGATGATTTTGGCTCTCCCATTGTTATGGCTATTGGTTTATCAATTCCAGTCAGCAGGCAGTAATTTGTCAGGGACTGTGGGTGTGTGATTAAAGATCCCTTACCACCCTGAGCAGACAGCTGGCAAACTGTGACAGCATGCTTGGTGGCAAAATGTAGGCATAGTGACAGGTTTATACAAGCACTTTGACACACAAAAGCACTTGTAGTAGGCTTTGTCTTCATTCGTTCATCGTTTAGGATGCAGGATGCTCAATCTCTGCATGCGTATGTGCGTGCTTGCACACATGCAACTGCCTGCTTATCGATACACATACAATGCACACCTTATACAGGATGTGGGTATTGATAAAATTCATGCTTGATTGATTGCCTGCACTTTGTTTCCAGATTATCGTGCACACTGTTTGCACATATTTCTACCAACGCAGATCATTTTCAGTAGGGATAGACTGATACATCGGCAGGCCGATCACCCATCCAAATTATGCGAATTAGGTGTTCCAATCACTTTCATGGCCACAGGTGTGTAAAATTAAGCACCTAAGCATGTAAGCTGGTTTTACAAACATATGTGAAAGAATGGGTCGCTCTCAGGAGCTCATTGAACTCAAGCATGGAACGTGATAGGATGCCACCTTTGGAACAAATCCAGTCATGAAATGTCTTCACTCGTAAATATTCCACAGTCAGCTGTCAGCTGTATTATGAGAAAATGGAAGAGTTTGGGAATGACAGCAACTCAGACAACTCAGACCATGTAAACTGACAGCAGGGTCAGTGAATGCTGAAGAACCGAGGAGTACAAAGAGGTGGCCAACTTTCTGCAGTCAATCACTACAGACATCCAAACTTCATGTGGCCTTCAGATCAGCTCAGGAACAGTGGCAAAAAATAATAATGATAATAATAATTCCAATAAACACACTCTTAAACCTTGTGGACAGCGTTCCCAGAAGAGTTAAGCTGTTCTTGCTGCAAAAAGTGGACCGTCATATTGAATCCCATGGATTAGGAATGGAATGTCACTGAAGCTCATATGTGAGTCAAACAGGTGAGTGAATAATTTTGGCAATATATAGATGTAAAATGTATGTAGGCCTATGTATGTACATGTATTACAAGTTTAATGTTTCTATTTAATATTTGTTTACAATTGCACTCTTTCTCTTTTATATATTTATTTGAAGTCTTTTGTTTCGTTTTAATTGCATCCTTTATTTTATTGATTTTGGGGTCAAATGCAATATCGGCCTCAAATATCGACATGCTGTATTGCCCATCGGCTGAGGCTCATAAGAAAATATTGGTTTTGGTATAGACCCTAAAAAATCAGTGCTGTCGATCCCTAATTCTCACAGTAATAAACACACTGTTTGGCTCTCTATTTCTGCGCTCAATGCTGTAATTTAGAATGACGCTCATGTCAAAACAGAAATCTTAGCAATTGGAAACCTACAATCTTGAGGAAATAGATTTTCTTTTTGGCTCTTTCATTAATTCAGGGCTAACTTTTTTAAGAATTTTATATCTCCAGTCTTAAAAGTTCCCATCGTTTTGGTGGTGGGCAGATTTTGCAGGACTACAAAAGCAGGGTCACATGAGCAAGAGATTAAAGTGATTTCTTATAATTACATAATTCTTGCTGTCTTTCAAGGAAAGCAAAGTGGCTGAGAACTGGAGGTGGAGGATGACAAAAGCCAAGTCTGCCGGCTCATTTACCAATTGAGGCCTTTGGCCGCTTTATTTAGCTGAAAGAATGGTGCATTGTGGCATACAGGATCTTTCAGGAGTTGATTGTTTAACCTGCTGTACCTAATTATGATGCATTAGACTCATGCTACTGCTCATGACAGTGCATTCTCTAATTGTTTTATATTGGCTCTGTATGGGCACACATTCTTGGTTCACATTTACTGGGTCATCTATTACACTAATGCCACAGATAAGCTCACTCTCCCTGTTGTTCCCATAGATTGTGTAGAAAAGATGGATGTAGCTGCCAGTGTGAGCACTGAGGCCATTTCAGATGTGGCTTACATGCATTCTGTCAGTTCAATTTCTAGCATAAATCTTTATTTTGTAAAGTGTGATTTTCATAGCTTTAAAAAAAATGGCAACGTGAGAAACACCAAAATGAAAAATTTGAGGCTTCAAATGTGCCTCTAAATGCTGGGTGCCGTCATGACGGCGCTGTCCATCTAATTTATACAGCATGCGGTTGTGTCTAGACAAAAATATAAAAGATTATTGAGGGTTAAAGGGATATTGATTAACAAATGAACTTTTTCTACTCTTTCAAGCACAATACTTTGAATACACGGGGAGAAAAAAATCTGCTATGTCAATGCGTTTATTGGAAGCGATAAAACAGGAGACTTGACTTAGACAGACAGAAACTCTACTCGTAGGTGACTCATGCAGTTTCCCACGGGCACATGTGAATCATTGAAATGGCTTCAACAGCAGCTGTGTCTGTGTCTGGTGTGTGTGCCTGTGCATTAGTATGTACTGGCAAGAGCGCGTATGCCATCAAAGAAAAATCCCTGCTTTTCTCCTCATCTCTCCGGCAGACATGTGTAGCCCGCCATCCGTCTCTAATTGCCTGTACCTCACTCATCATTTCTGTTTCTGCTGTAAAAAGAAACATTGAAACGTAACCACCAGGGATCCATAACCATTTTCCAGCCTATATGCGTTTTATCGCTGTATTTAGAGCCTTCATAAATATAGAGCAAAGCATCAGGGAAAAGAGAATTACTGTGGAATTGCAGCCATGACACCTGCTGCTATTTCTGTTGATGATCAGATGGACTCATAGACTGACAGGTAGACACTGATGGGGTTAGGTAGACACACACACACACCTTAAAAACAAGCTGAAAAGAAGAAAAATCAAGCAAGAGACGGAAAAACCTTTGAACTGAATTGCTGACAAAGACATCATCCAGTAATGTTGGCTATTACTTCAAATTGGTTCATCATAACAGGTAATATTAAACAGTAAAGATCCGAAACTCTCTTTCACTAAACAAATCAGTTTGTATACAGTGGGGTGGGAAAGTAGAGACACACTACTGTTTCAGAAAAGGCTAAATTCACAATAGTAAGAAACTGAAAAAGTAGTAAGGAATAAAAATTATTATAGAGTAAAATAACACATTGGTTTTGATTTGTGGTAAAAAGTAATTTTAAAACAAACTAGAAAAGCACTCGGAGAGTGAAGACCTCCGCCAAGAAACTTTACTTACTTATTCTTGTGTGTTCTGGATCAGCACCTGCAGGGCGGAGAAGGGCGCTGTTTCTGTCCGACAGATGCTGCAGTTGAAGGGAGAGCTCAAGCGCAGCGCCTATCTTTTAAAGGAGTCATCACCCGGAAATCCCACTTTTTCATGTTAAAACATGTGTATTGGAATAGGACCTCCGTTAAAACGTGCCAGAAACTCCGGAGAGTGAAAATGGCTTCGTCTTTGAGTGCGGGCTCTCTCTTCTCACCAGAATCGGCCACAAGAACGCGCTCTCCACAGTACGCGATTTTGTTTTTTTCTCCAAATGACATAATCTACAGAGGCTCTTAGCTGCTAAGCTAGCCTCTTTAGCACCACCTGAAATCAGCTGATTACCTGCTGCGGAGTAGCGTTTAATGACCAGCTTTGTCAGAGACAAAGCGTTGCTAGGATCTTATGGGGCTCCAAGCAAGCAGCATGGGGTGGGGGCCCAACAAGGGGGTTTTCTACTATGGTGTCATTTCATTGCAAAGTAAATGCCCATTCTTGTCATTGCTGTGCAGTACAATTTGTCAGCCCTTGGGGGCCCCCTAGAGACAAGGGGTGCAAGCAAATGCCTGGCTTGCCTGTCCACACGCCCCGCCTCTGGTCAGAGAGGAGGACGACGACGACGCGGAGGAAAAAAAAATTGCCATGCTGAGCTGCTTCGGCAGAAATTCAGCAGTTTTCAGTGCTGTAACAGGAGGGACAGCACTACCAGGGACCTATTTATTCAGTGAGAATATGCAGTCGGTAAGTGTTGCTCTTGTGTAACTTATTATCTTTTGTGTAAGAGACCAGTAAATGATGACAAGCTGCTAATGCAGCTACAAAAGCTAACACTGTTTGGTTAACTTCACGTACAACGTCCGCTCCTTATATTCATCAGAGTCCAGCCCTTTTACTCCGCGGATCCTCTCTATCAACCGCACCGTTACGTTTTTATCACGTTTTCTCTGTTGGGACATCATTTTCCTTCACTTGGTCTGTCCTGATAAAAACTTTTTTTTGGCTTTGACGCTTGCCTCTTGAACGCGTTTCAGACAGGTCTAATTTTCGTGCAATTTCTCGCAACAAACAATAGTTGGGGATAAGAATTGGTCAAGATAAGATCATTAAATTTTCCTCCCACCCAACTATAATCAAAAATTCATTTGAAGATCATTTAAGAGGGATTATGTATGTAAAACACTAGGTTATGACACCTTTAAAATGAAACCTATCTATCAGTGCACTTGCATCAAGCGGGTTCGTTCTTTCAAGGACGAGTCTTTCTTGTCTAAGCACCTTCTCAATAAGCCTCCGGTCAACAAAACGCCCTGCCATTATTTCTCTTTTCTAGCTGTGTGATTCTGGGAAAATTATCATGACTACAAGTTCGAATTTCCAATTTAAGCCTGCTCCACACTAGGGGTGGGAAAAAAATATTGATACACTGAAATATCGCAATATTTTCATATGCCGATCATATGTTATGTAAAAATGCTGTATCGTTCTTTTTTACTAACAAAATTAAGAAATCGTGCGATTTCACAAAAACCTGCGAGATTTCATAACAGAATGAGAAAATTTCAGTTTTTTTTTTTTTTTTTGTGAAATCTCGCAAGATTTTGTAACAGACTGCTGAAATTTTGTTGGTAAAATTGATCAATACCACATTTTTAAATATCATCATAATATTGACATATGAACAAATCGCAATATTTCAGTGTAGCTATAGATTGTTTTTCCAACCCTTACTCCACACAAAAGCGTAAAAGTTACACCCAGGCAGAACACAGAGAGGGCTGAAGTCTAATTGGTGCACTTGTCCCTGAAACCGGTCGTTACTTTTCATTCTAAGTCAGACGTAACGTTACACCCAGGCGTACGCCCAGCTGGTGCACTCGGCTCCAGGTGTGCCCATGTCCAGTCCTTCAGTGCTACAATGCTACAATTTTTAGATGCATCCCTACTACAACACACCTGAATCAAATGAAGGGCTCGTTAACAGGCCTCTGCAGAGCATATAAGCATGTAAAAGTGCCAAACTTGTGGGATGAAGTAATGTGTCCACACATAACTTGGCAAAAAAAACAAACAAAAAAAAACCGCAACAAACTCTGTCCAATACTTCTGGCTATTTGCTACAAGCCGTGTCTCACAAAAAACACAATTTGTTCATTTAACACAGTTTGACAGACATTGAATTGTATTTTTCCCCCAAAAGCTATTCTTCCCACAGAGCTGCTGTCTGAAATCTCGGCATGATGTGCAGTGTGTCCTTAAAAAAAGTGAGGAGTCTTGTAAAGTGTTGGACAAAAGGAAAAAAATGGGCTGATTTATGAAAAATATCTGAAAATGACATAGGAAATATGTCAAAACTAACAAAGAATGACATGAGATTTTGCATCTTTAGTTGATGTATCTGCTGTTTACTAAAGCCTTGTTAGAAATAATCCTCCCAGAAAGCCAGCTGTCATTTACTGTAGCTAGTGTGTATATTAAAATTTAGATTTTGATGTAGGATCATTTAATGATGTGGCATTTATCACAAATTCTGCCATGATTTGACTTTAACTTGATTCATTTGAGTGATCAGTAATGAAACACAATTTCTTCCAATCGCAAAAGAAACTAAAACGTCAAAATATTATTTTTTCACATAGCTCAATCAGACATTAAAATAAAGAAAATCTCTTCTTTTAACAAGTCTGTGCCATATTCTATTGAGTTCGTATCAATGGAGAACCATGTACTGTATCATTGTACCCCTGCAAGAAGCCATTTTTTAAGGAAGGAAAGCAGGGATAAAAGGCTGATGTATGCCAAATGACACAAGAATTGTTCTCAAAATCAGTGGCAACGGGGCTTAAAGAGCGATGAAACCTCCCTGCACCTCAACATTACTGAAGCAGGGTGGGATCATCTTGACAGAGAATGGATCAAAAGGCAGCCAACATCCAAAGAAAAGCTTTGGAATGTCCTTCAAGAAGCTTGGAGAACTATTCCTGAAGACATCTTAAAGAAATAACAAGAAAGCTTGTCGAAGAGGGTTCAAACTCTGTTGAAGAATAAAGCTGCTCATCTCTAATATGGACTTTCAAGCTCATTAGAATGATAAAAAACTCTCTTTTAGCCTTCTATACTATACACTTCATTTTATAGTTCGTGCACGTTTGAATATACAGTATTTCTGCACCCATTTCTAATATTCCTGGCATCAAATGAGAAATGGCTGAAGACTTTCATCCACTGAAACACACAACCATGAGCGCATAAACTCTGCTTTGCTTTTCTTCCTCACCTTGTCCAGCTCAGCGCCAGCCCTGGCTGATTATGTATCACCAGGTTTGTGTTTGGACACACACACAGGCAGGCAAACGCCTCCAGATTGTTTAGCATACTGCAGGCATTCACTCATTGTTCTCCAGGAGTCGCAAGGTCAACAAGTTCCTTTGCTGATAGACTCAACACGGAGAGGGAGGAAAGTGAACAGAGACGCATGCACAGACGACACTCTTATATGTGTGCAAACACACAAAATTACATCACGTACTTACAGGCAAAGTTCCATGTATTTAGATTTTTTTTTTCCCTTTTGAACAATAAATAACAAAAATTCATCGTAGCCAAGCAGGCATTTAGGTTGCCACCTTGGTCGATTCTTTCTGACCCGAGTAACAAGGTGTCCAATAAAACTTTTATATGCCTTCCTGCCTAATGTGCTCTGCACACACCACTCTCCACACTTCCAGCCACACATTGCTGAATATTATAAAGCTCCATCATTATGAGTGCTTGAAGCTACTTAACTTATATCACCTATGTTCATAAAAATGTGTTTTGCATTATTTATTTCACTGTTTTATTTCTTTTCATTTTACATTGCTTATCTCACATTTTCTGCAGAAATGTGCTCACCTTTCAATGCTAACGCAACTACACATACAGTATACGGCTGGTCAGCCAGGACGTAAAAACCTTTGACAATTTGTTGAAAAAAGCAAAACTCCTTGTTTTGACACAGTGCAATGTTCTGCTTTGAAAACCTGCTTCCAGGCATTCACACCGTGGAATTCTGACACTTTGAACTCTGTTAAAAATCAGTCGCATGCACCAATATTGCAACAGCTCTCCACTTGCTGCAGCTTTGCCCTTAAAATAGGAGTGGGTTGCATAAAAGCTGCTGAGGAGGAGCTAAAAAGAAAACAGTCTAGGGGTCTGTCTCGATCCGCGTACTTGCACTACATGGTACACTACTTCTGAATGCAAGTGTGGTTTCAACTAAAATTCAGTGCTCTGAAAATACCCGATGTTGCCCTTAAACCGGTCAAAAATCTAGTGCAAAACAAAGCACACTACTCACACTAAACAGACGCCATCTGTAGCGGAAGAGGCGGGACGTTCGAACTGTTTTCAGAGCTGAATAATGGCGGAGAATGAAGTGGTGGCGACCCCTCCTTCACAGGGGGTAGTATTGTACTGATTAAACTAATGTTTATAAATTTATTTAGACATAATTACTAATGTATATTGTGGCATGCTACCAAGCTGTTCACTCCCTGATGACAGTTATGATCTGGTCATTTGTTTGAGGCTGTGGTTATACAGGGTCAGTAGATTTAGCTCACATCAGCGGGCAATGATAGTCCATCGCTTCCTGTAAGTGCAGTGCTGTATTCGGGTCACCATTTAGCTACAATAGTGTGCACTGCAGACAAAGTACAGAGTGCGCACTACGCACTGAATTCCAGTGCACTTGGGGAAGTGCGCGGTTTGAGACACAGCTTAGGTGGTCTTTGGACCTCCAAAGTCTGATGGGATTTGTCAGAAGCAAACACAATCAACAAAGACCCCACCCTGCAGCCATCAGGTACCAAACGGATCTCCTTCTACATTCTGGACATGGATGTTTTATGTTAATGCAACATAAAGGTCAGAAAGTTTTCTGCCTGATCAGTGTATAAGTTGCAGAATTACTGAGTAAAGATGAAACATAGAGCACTGGGAAATATTTGCAGAGGATATACTAGATGTAGCAACTGTGATTCAATGATGACTCATGTTGTTTTAAGTTTGTGTAAAGTTGTTGCCACAAATTTCACAAGTTCCATTTTTCATAGTGGTGAATAATCATTAAAGATTTTGAATATTTTTCAAATGTCATCGTCAGTTCCATTAACATCAAAATAGCTACACAGCCAAACTGTGCAGCTCTGGACTCAAATAAGAGCCGCTTGGGAGGGAAACATTGCAATTTGGCCAAATTAAGTTTTGGAATACTTCACCAAAACCCTTTTAAAACTGCCCAAAGACAGCTGTGAACTAATAAACTACATCATGAAGAGGTGCTGAACCTGTTCTAGAAATTCTGAAATTCAAGTCTACAAACATTGTTGCAGTCCTGTGCATTATTGTCATAGGTTATGTTTAGGCTGCAGGTAAAGGTGGGGGAAAACTTTTTTCACTCATACATGTGGCCCATATATATTCATAAGCAGTATTTAATCAGATATGGATGCAAAATATTGGATTTTTGGCTGATATCCAAAATGCTGATATTTTACAACTCATTTGGCTGATAATTAATACCAATACTGATGTTAAAGTTGAAAATGATCTGATATTCATCTGTGCGCAAAATTAGTAAATATACTTCTGCTGCAGATCCGGTAGTTGCGGGAGAAAATATTATGTTGCACAGTTGATTAAAAGATTAGCAAAAATAAAAAAAAACAAAGAAAAGAAAAAGAAAAACGACATTCTGTGGGTTTATTACCAAACAGTGCCTGCTATACATTGGTTAATTATATTGATTGAAGTCAATATTGAGTTTTAAAGCTAATACTCGCCGAGGTCTTTATTGAGGCAATAATATCAGGCATCTCTAAAATCATTCAGTGTTTTTCAAAGTGAAATCAGTCTTTGTCATGCTGTGTCTCTTCAGTTTTACATCATTGAAAAGAGACAGATATCACAGATCTGCATTGGAGTTCAACAATATTTGATGTAAACACTCCATGAGATGAAATCATATCATAGTTTGTTGGTTCTGTAAATTGGTTGAAAAATTTGAGAGAGAAGATTCTATTCTCTCAACCTATTCATACAGTTTCGTCACTCCTTGCGTAACAGATTTTCAACCTTTCAATCAAATGATTGGAATGATCTTTACGTAAGAGAAGAGAGTGAAGAGTGTCAGAGAGAAGATAAAATAAGAATACTGCAAAATGTAGATTATTTGGCCAAGTTTCAGTTTCCAAAAATCTGACTTTTAGGGTGCCAATCAGACCTCCATTACAGTGCTCTGGATTTTAGCTCTTTTACTGATTATGAGTATCACTCCACTTCAGTGATGGTGTCACAATTTGCATTCACTTAGCCAGACATTGGCCTAATATGATGGAAGATAGAGGAAAAACAGCTGAAATAGATTGCTTTTATCATGACTCAATTAGAAAGTTTCGATTCCTCTACTGAAAACTAAGAAAAATTAGATTCTCTGTGTGGTTTGGAGTATTAAAGAGAATTATTGAAGTTTCATTTCTTCTCATTGTCAAAGGCACTCAGCCACAATTAGGCTACCTCACAGTTATATTCCAACACACCCACTTCTTCTTTGCCTTTTTTTCCTTATAAGAAAAGCACATTTGCTTCTTTCATATTTGCTTTTATATTTAAATACAGTATGAGCCACAAATCAGTGCAGGAGTTGCAAAGAACTTCTTTATAAAGAAGCTTGGAATAATTCAGATTTATTGATCAGTTAATTAGTCTTGCTCACTTTCAGATAATGAGTTCAGAAAATTAATGCACAATATTTGCAAGACTTTATAGATCAGCAAACAGGTGCAATTATTTATGTCAGCTATAGATTTGTGATGTACTTCTTACCAACAAAGGAAGCCCCGCTTCCTTTGTATGCTGTAATCTGAGTTGCTTTGCTCCTCGTTGTGGTGCTGATGTGTTTGTTGTACGGACTGGGATTCGGGACTGCTTGTTAGTGGCCATGAGCTGCTGCCATACAGTATGGAGAGGGTGGGTTTCCAGATGCCCCCTGCTGAATGAGTTGCATTGTAGAAGCTTTTTGAAGAGCTCCAATTTATGTTTGGTTTTGGCTCTGTTTGTGTGAGGCTGAGATTACCAGAGTGAATTCTAGTGGTTCTCTAAGGTGTTGCATTACATATTTACAGTTAGAATAGCTTTAAAGCTGGACAGTATGGAATTTCTAAGAAAAAAAAAATCTCATATGGTTCTGCTAGTACAGTAAAACCGTAGTTAGTTAGTTAAACTGCACAATGGGTAGTAGTTACGGATTCAAATATTAGGACATCTTACAAAAACATCATTTAACATAGCATGTGTTTGGGTGTTGGGTTGAATACTTGGATTTAAAATGGCTCTGGGAATGTTGGGTCACATGCAGAGCTCACAGCAGCTTTACCAGACTTTTACCATTTCATAAAAATCACTATGTGAACGGCTTTGGTGTCATTTCCTCGTAGAATATTAACCAGTTAACGTCTTCGTTGGTTGTTTTTCAAAGAGCTTTAAAATAATCAAAGCAAGAGTTCTCAGTGCTTGGTCTTTTTTTTATTTTTCACAGTTCCCATGAATGCTAAAAAACAAACAAAATTTGACTGAAATTGTTTGCTAAAACTTAATTTGGGGTATATTTGTATATATTTTTAACTCAAAAAACATATACAGAACTCTTAATGTGAGGCTTTAAAAGTGCAACATATTTCCAAATGTCTATTCCTACATTATCGGTGTTAACAAAAGCGGAACATGAAGAGCCGTTTAAATGGGTTAGCTTGTGTTGAACCTTATTCATGACCTTCCCATGTCTTAGACTTTCAGATTTTGTGCTTTTCTTTATTCATCTGCCCATTTTAGTCCTAGAAGTTGTCATCCCGGTCTCTGAATCCTATATTTGAAATCCACAAATGTAACAAATAATATCAGACTGCAGTCTTTATTCTACTGTACGAGTAGCAGCTAATAAGCTAATGGTTTACAAAGCAATGTAGCGTGAGGGCATGCAGTCTGAAGCCCCTTTCCTTTATCTGCTGACATGATTATCAGTGAGTTTGGGACTTGAAGTGACCAAGAGAAACATTTCATGATTACTAACAAACTCCCTTTCCTTGACTTGGTTATCAGCTGGTCAAATGAGTTCAGTGACACTTGGTAGCATCACATTTACACCACTATTAGTTAAGGAAATGGAAAATTATTAATTTATGTTAGTTCTATTCTTAATTATATACAGAGAGCAGCATTTTACCTCAGAACATGATTGCACGGCTCCAGCTACACAGTTTCAGACCTCCCTCTTTCTACCCATAGGAAGGTAAACAGCAGGCTACAAGCTAATTTCCATCAAAACAAGACATTCTTGAATCCTGACAAGTAACACTGGTCTCTATGCTCAGCTGGCTGTAAGACAAGTGCTCAGGGGACATCTAAAACATGCAACACAGGAAAAAGCAACGACCCTGTGCTGCCTCTCATCCTAAAGTGGGATACATTGCAGTTTGTTTTCAGTTGCATTTTATTAGAAGGAAAAGGCTGTCTGCTAAGCTACAGCTCCTTCCTTTGAGATTTCTAAGAGAGGGGAACAGAAGGTCATGTAAGCAGGTGCAGTTTTTTGTGTAAGAATTTTATTTATTGTAGCATCAAAAACATGTTTCCAGATTTTTTTTTTTTTTTTTTACTAACTAAAGGGATAAATACGTAGTATTGCTTATAAATGAGGTCAAAGAAATCAAATCTGAGTATGCTGTTAAAAATTCCAAATCCAGCATTTGGAGATTGAGCAGATTTAACCTTTGAGCCTGGAGGACCATGGAATGTTTTCACCTGTTTTGTTTTTAGGTGCTGTTTGTATCTCTTTGGTGTTTACTTTCTTTCTTAACCACTTTCCATCCCACCACTTAAACCACCCTCTGTCCTCTTTTTGTTTTCCTCCTGCTCCCTCTCTCCCTTTCAGTCAATTCTCACTTCAGTAATTCTAATTAAAAGGAAGAAACGTCATCTTTTATTAATGATGCTGTTAATGAAACATGGGCTGCTTTTGTCTGTGACAAAAGTTTTCTCCCAATTAATTTCCTGCAATTAAAGTTGAGGGAAAATATTTCCCTTGGAAAAGTGTTTTGCTTAGTCTGTGTTTTCTTTATTTCATGCTAAAATCCTGACATCTTTTGGGGGTTTATCTCTGGGGGGGATAATTTACCAAAGATCTACAGTGAAATTAAGACTGCAGTTTTCTTTGTATTGATATTAATATTTCCCAGGCTTAACCATAAAGTTTCTGTATTCGGTTGATGTGCTCTTTTTCATATGTAAAGTGAGAATGACTCATTTACAGTAGATGTTATGTAATCTTGAAAATGTGCATAATTAGGGGTGTGTCCTTTTGGATGTCAGGCAACCATCAGCGCTGGTGGTTAGTGGCTTGCTTTCTTCTCGCTCCCGCTCCTAATCTTCTTCCTTAGTCAGAAGCAGATTAGCATACCACGGTTTTAGCTAATAGCGCACCTTAGCTTTAGTCCGCCTGCCTCTGTTTCCTTTCGCTAGCTTCAGGTTAGCTCGGTTAGCTCTTAGCTAGAGTTTTAGGTGTCAGTCATTCACCCCGCGCTCACAGGATTGATATTTTCATCTTCACCTTTATTTTCCAGCAGTGATGAGACACATCTTGCTACCAAGATAGTGATGGGGGGGAACCGCCCACCAAGCTTGAATTCAGCTCTTCAGAAACCAACTGGTGACATTACAGATGCTCAGTCCAGTAATACACAGTCTATACCAGCCATCTTTCCTTATTGTTCACCAGTAACACATACACTGATATTACATATTAAATCTCAATTCTATTCCAATCTATTCCTTTTACAACTCCGAAAGTATCAAATAAACTTGTACTTGCATAAATATAATAATTTCATTATAGGTATGGAATTTCTGAGCTTAAAACATTGATGCAAGACTCAAAGGTTTTAATTTAAGTGAACAATTGTGTCAAAGCTTTTAGAAGTGATATTGTATCCTCTTTTGGCACTTCTTATAAGTTTTTTTCCTCCTTTCTTTTCTAAAGTGAAGTTTTGGTTGAAGTTTAAGATGTTTATGTAGGGCAATATTAGGGTTAGGGTACAACACACATCTTTATGTTGATACTAGAGATGTCTAACATCATCTTAACAATATTATTTGCCGATATCGGCATCAAAGTGTGATATCGTAAAATATCAGTATAGGTTTTTATCATACCGGTATTGCTCCAACGAAATTTTGCAGGATTTTGTAAATGAACACTGTGATCTCACAAGATTTCATTAGTAAATCTTGTTCCATTACCATTGGTCCAGTTTGTAGAAAAGTCCCTGTTACCGTGGAAGAACTTCATATCTCAGCATTCCTTTTAGAGTCATGTGACTACGGTGCAGCTGCTGCTGCTACAGACTGACTTGTTTTGAAGCTGTTTTATGTGTCTGGTTTTAAGTTCTTGGTTAAGTTACCAAGTTTTCAGAAACATTATAATTAGCCAAATGTTTGCTAATACCTGCTAGTATGGCAGCCAGATGTCCAAAATGAACTCCTCTGGCTGAGTTAAAGACACACAACAGAACTTTTCTCAGTGACACGCCCCCTATCCACGACTAAACTAGCATCCATCTTCTATCGTACCTGTACTGTGACTCACTCCAGCCAGTAAAAGACAGTCTTATCTTGACTCTTGTTCTGTCCCTTCCTCTCTTTCTTTTCTTCTTTTCTACTGGTAATGTTTACTTGTGCTTCTTTACTGACTCTGACATGATATGCGTTCAAAACACCTGCGATGTTCATATCTGGTTCACTTCCATTTGCTAGTAAGTGCCGCGGTGCACAACCAATAGTCTGCTGCAACGTCACAGTCACATCCCGGATGGGAAACTTACATACTGTTTTTTCTGAGCCTCGGGACGCCTCTGGGCAGCCCATAATGAATGTTGCTGTGCCATCAAAATGGGTCAGAAACGCATATTTTTAAGGTGTAAAAGTTACGTTGTGAGTCTTTAAGGCTATTTTGGGATCTTTGCACTTGCAGGAGAATATAGTTGTATTTCTTGAAATATGGGAGATACATTCTCATAGATGTTTGCATATATCTGTATCAGATGATATCGGAAATTAAGAGTTGGACAATACTGGTATATCAGATATCAGTAAAAAAGCCAGCATCAGACATCCATAGTTGATATCATGTTTTGGTGTAGCTATTTATTTCAGTATATGACTACTGCATAGAAATTTCCATATCAATCTGCATCAAAAGCTGCTTGATATGCTGTATCATTTCAGCTTAATGCAAACATAAACCCATCATCTTATTTACAATGTCACCTGACGCTAATGACCTTAAGGGTGTTTATAAAATAAAAAAGTTTCACTTTAAAAATGTTCCATACAGGTTCAATTTTGCTCCTATTAAATGTCTGTGCTCAAATAAAATGGTCTCAAAATGAACAATTTACACATTAATGGCATATTAATCTAAATAAAAAACAAGATTTTCTGTTAAAACAACAAATCTATTCAAGCACTTCTCACAAACCATGAACCTCTTTTGCTGAAAGGTCATTGTTCAGTTATGCAAACTGCATTTCATTGTTTAAAAAAAAAAGCCATCATTAGTGGAAAGAGAGCACAGCTTAGCCAAACAATTTTCCACACTTTGTCTTTGCTGCAACAAAGACAAACAGTGAAGGATCATCCAACTCACTTAAAAATTCACAGGTATGTTCAAACGTCACATGAGCCACAGATACACCAGTGATGCCCCAATTAGCTGGAGAGGCGCCGACTGTTAAAGCCATCTGTGTCTCCTGTGAGTTGTGTCTTATTGACAAAACTGCTTTGTGGCAATTTCAAAATAACTGTGCTCTTTTTATGTGATTTTTTTTTTCTTTTTTTGTGCGTGTGCTTTCTCATACCCCAATGCATCAGGAAACAAGCCATTAAATTGAGCACACAGCATTCACAAACCACAGACAAAAACGCATTCGCCCTCCCTTCACTTGGCATGTCAGGAGTTTTTCATTTTTCCCAGCAGTGTGCCATTTTTCTGCGAGCCGCTCTGCCGTCACCTCACATGGAGAGAGAAGAATGGACAGACCCACTGAGAGTCTAATTAACCTTAATTAAAGGCAAAAATTGTAATAGAAAAGTGAATGACTGTGCCAAAATGGCTGCAGCTGAGTGGCTCTGCCTTTCTCTTTTATTCCTCCTTGATGGCAGCTTTTTTCAGAGGTGTAGTCGAGGTAATCAATTCTATCTAATTTATATAAAGAGAAGTCCAGAAAAAAGAAAAATTATGTAAGTGACTTCTGGGAAAAAAAGCCTAGTTTTTTTTTTTTGTTGTGCTTTGTTTTGTTTTAACTGAATTTGTCAAACATTTTGCAGTTTTTTTGTGTGTTGTTGTTGTTGTTTTTTTTTTGGGGGGGGGAGCTAAGACCCAAATGTTTTTTTTTCTTCATTTCTTTTTTATTCATACTACCAGTCAAAAGTTTGGATATATTTTCCAACTAATAACAGAGTTTTCCCAAGCTTTTGACTGCTACCATATATAATTAATAATAATTTTATTAGCTATACTGCATATTTAACTAAGGTGAGGTTAATGGCTCCCAGTCTTTGTAATGTAGCAGATATTTTGTGCTATACTTTCGATGCGTGACTGTAGCTCAGATAGAGGAGCAGTCCTTTATCAACTAGGAGGTCAGCAGATTGATTCCAGTCTTCCACAGACTACATGTGTGTCCTTAGGGTAGACGACGACCCCATGTTGCCTCATGAAGTGCCTATGAGGGTGTGAATTGGCAATTTCGATATGCAAAGCGCTTTGAGTGTTCACCATACTGGAAAAGATTAAAAAGTACAGTTTATTTACCATTTTACCATTTTGATCATAAGGACCAATGGATATGTAAAGACAAAACTAACATGTGTAGCATTTACTGGTTGAACTCAAGCATATGAAGATTAAAACTTATCCTTTTAGTCACCTTATTCAGGACCAGTGTTTTTAACCTGTAGACATTCATTTACCCCCCCCCCCCCCTCCTTTTTTTTTTTTTTTACAAAGTGTTTCAAATGACTGTTTGGGGCTCATGTAAGAGCCAGTACTAAGTTGGTTTGACTTTCAACAACCAAAGATCAAGACATGGGAGCATCATGTCTCCTTGAACTGGTTTTTTAAATATGTTTGATTTTTCTTCTGTGTTTTCCATTTCTGTGGTAGACCACATTGCAGGGAGACGGTTTATCTTCACCAAAACAACAGATCACGTTTTGTATCACCATTTAATATCACCATTAAAGTTTGAATACCAATGTTAATTTGGTGCTAGCTTTAACTAGCTCGGGTTTATTTTGCGCTCTCTAAAATTGCTAAAAGTAAACAGTGCAGTGAGTCTAGTTTTTTTTTTTTTTTTTTCCCTAAACATGGCTGTCCCTACGTTGTAGTTTGCTTGGTTGGTCCACATAACCCTGCCCCCGATGTAAGGGGTTATTTGTTCTGTCCTGCAGAGTTGCTGATAATGTAGCTTTGCATGTTTGGTGCTAAAACCAGACCTTTGCCGTTTTAAGTTATAATCTGGGGGCAAACCAGAGCTAAAACTGCTGGTGTAAAAAACAACAAAAAAAAAAACAAACAAGAAGCTTCTTTTGTTCCATTTGTGTATTTTGAGCATGCATGTATTTCTCTGTACTCCTTTCTGCTGTACATCTTATCAGTTGCATTTCTGTGACGAAGCCAACGGCTCTGCTGTGGAAGATTTGGTCGCCTCATTATTTAACATCCCTATAGACCCTGATAAGGCTCCTTGTTTGGGACCAGCAACAGAGAAAGCCGTGGTATGATAGTGTCCATGCGTGTGATTCATAGAGCCTGTTCTCTGCCTTGCTCTTCATCCTATCCTCCATGTAGGTGGCAGATTATAGGGCAGACTAATGAATGTCACTCTAAATGAATGACCGGAGCTGTCAGCTGTACCACTGCCACCACCGCGGGCCTATCTCCTCTCACTAATGATTAAATACCATACACTTACTCCTTTTTTCCCTTCTCATCCCCTTGTGGCTGCACTTTTACCTCACCTTCTCCATTCTTTTAAACCTGCTCATTACGTCCCAGATGAAAAGGAAAAATTGGACATGGTGCGCCATCTTCTCTTTGGATGGATAAGTGCCTTTTTGATTGTTTTGTTCAGCTACCAAACACAACCTGTGCTCATATAGATTTGACAATGTGGATCCAGACTAGACGCTACATAGCACCTCTTGCAGAGTGACTTCGTCTATAAGGGAAAGAAGAAAGACAGACATGGAATTGCTGATATGCCACTTTTTTAAAGCTGCAATATACAGCAGTATGCAAAAGTTTGGGCACCAATCTGAGATTTTATATGGATTTGCTCTCACCAAGAGTAGATCACAAAAATATATATAAATATTTATTTTTGCTACAAAGATGTAACTTTTGCGTGTTTTCCAGACTGAGATTCTTAGAGTAGCATTACAACGTTTTATTATGATAAAATAAATGGTAAAAAGAATGGGATGTACAAAAGTTTGGGAACCCTTCAATCAAAGTCAATTTAGGGATTTATAGGTTACTAGTGGCAACACAACATGTCTGTTAAACGTTTAGGATCTAAAATATGTTGAAATGAAGCAGCTGCTTTTAAAAAGCTCAGGAATAGACTAATGATGCAGAGATTTTCCTTTAGAGTGCCCACATTTTTGTGTACCACAGCACAGAATAGGAATGACTGTGTTGTCTGTCTTCATTTCTGTGTAGGGAGCCCTGTGTATGGATAAGTGTGCCTTTTGTTTTCCCAAAGTCATCCCCTGCTTGTTTCACCCCCTGTAGCTAGTTTTGATGTGCCGCTATCTGATTTGGCACCGTTCCTCACTACTTCATAACCCCTCGCCCTGCAGGAACATTTTACAGCTCTTCTTTTCTGTCTGTACATAGCTTTTTCCTTTGGGGACTTGAACTGGTGGGTGTCCGTCCATCACAGAGCCTGAATGAATGTCCAAAGATGCTTTGTTTCAGCCCTGCAGGCACCGAGACCTATCTGATGAGATGGGAAGCAGCTACAGCGCATACGTGCCCTGTTCTGAAGTTCTTTCTGAATATTGCTGTCAAGTTGGAATCTTCATCTTTTGTTGCAGAGGGAAAAAAAAGCTGTATTATTTTGATCTATGATTGCTTGATAACATTCCCTGTGATCTGATATGATAGTGTGTCACGTCTGCTATCTTATATCTGTTTTGCCATCTTCTTGTCTGTGGTATAATGGACAGTTTTCATTCCTCATCTCCGCACAGAGAGAACCTCTGCTCTAGTATAATCTTGTTGATGCTACAATCAGATTACAGATGGTTTAACACAAAGGCAATATCTGTGCGACTGTATGAGCGTGTCAGAAGTAACAAAGCAGAAAATATTGAGAAAAAAGCAAAACTAGATTGAAATCATGATGTGGATTTGCGAATCAACTGCAACATTAAAGCAGTTTTTAAGTAAGTAAAAGGTTAAACATTGAAAATCTAGCTAAGAGGCATAGAATTAGCTTTTACTATTTTGAGCTGCAGATTATAAGCACCCTCCGATGGTAACAGCAGTTTGATGGCATGCGTTGCAGGGTTGCCAAAACTGCTTTAGAAATCATTTTAAAAGACATGACAAAGTGCTCAGTGTCTTTTAACTATAATTTTAAAAGAAATCAATAAGTTTTGAAGGGTTTCTACAGAAAAAAAGAATCACAACTTCTAATATAATGTTCTTTGGAAAGAAGAGACCGAAGTGTAAATACCATCTGTGAGTCAACCATGAATTCATTTGTATTTCCTCTGATGTGGTAGGAGCATAGACTGTTAATAGAGATGGACGTAGTATTCGGTCTCATCTGAATGGAGAAAAGTGAAGCCCGTTGGATGTGTCCCACCGTCGCCATCTTGCCATGTCACATGTGTCGTCATTCCCGGGAAAATACTAAAATGGACACAGCGCAGCCACGTGTAATTTCAAGATTGAATGACATCTAAATGGGTGAGCTATAAAAAAAAAAAAATCGCCCCCCTCACAGTTGACATGAAGGTAAACTTGACTTATTAAACCTAAAATGATTTTTTGAACCAGGCTGTAAACATGTTTATTTCTGCTGTGAAGTTGGTTCTTTTTAACATGGGGGTCTATGGGGATTTGCTCTGTTTTGGAGCCAGCTTCTAGCGGATCAAGAAAGAATTACTATTAAAAATTTCCCTTCCTGGTTTCACACTTTTCTATCAGAGTTTGCCCCTTGGGTAGGAGCTTGAAAGAGCTGTGCCTCAAAGAATGCTAGCAAAGTTCAGTAATATGAAGCAACAGTATGCACCTTTCCAGTCTTAAACCCGTGCTTTTGACTCATTTTGATGATAGACTGACATTCACCATGTACATTCCTGGAACCGTTGTTACCCTGGAGTGCCTTGGGGCTTAGAAACTGCACCTTACAAATAGTTACCCAGCTCATGGCATCATGTGACAGCTGTGTTTTGCTTTATAGCAACTGGATATCAACATCTTGACCATTTTAAGCATGCATCATGACACATATGAGGCAAAAGTTACCATCAGGTTGGCTTTTACCAGCTGGAGAGAGCTCAGAGAAGAGACGGGATGCAAAACAGATGCTTTGTTAGCAGGTGTCGAGTTCAGTAGTTTCGACTTTAAGTAACACTTCAAATTATTGCAGCTAAACTTAATTCTGCGAGGTACTGACTCGTGGGATGTACTTAGTTTTTTACACTTTGCTGTTGCAGTTCGACATGTGATTTTTCAAATTAAAATGACAAAGTGTAATACGCCACCTATTGGTAGTCACTTGAGAGGCACTTAATTTTGAGACCTGGCAAGGACTAGTCCTTTTTTTTGAGTTCATAAGTAAAACTTTTGACAGAGGGTGTACTTTCTTTCTCACTTGACTGTGTGTCTGCTGTCCTTTACCTGTACAAGTAAATCTAATCTTGAATCACAATCTCTTCAAGATTTGCTGATGAAATATTGTTTACTTAACAACGTTTTTAATGCAATTCAGTTCTTGACCTTTTTCTTTTAAACTCACGTCAGCAGTATGGAACACATCCAATCACACAGACGGAGACGTCCTTGGAATGTCAAAAAGGGGTTTTAAACCAAAATCACTGTCATTGTTATGTGGTCAGTGTTATTCAAAGGATTTAAAGTATGCCACAGTGACGCACTAATGCTGCACCAAATTACTGTTATCAGCCTGTACTCAGATACAATCTGTCAAACTGTCAAGCGCCTGCACATCAGTGATAAACATCAAATAGGTGGTTTTTGATAAATTGAGACGGGAAGAACGCAGCTTAATGCAGCCTGTGATGGATTGGACCTATGCAGCTCGTCGCTACAGGACAAAAAATGAAAAGTGTAAAGACAAAAACATTCATTGTACTGTATGTTCTTGACATCAGTTCAGATCAGTGAAAAACAAGAAAACAGAGTTCACACAATATCACACACTGCAGTAGATTTAGACTTGACACAGAGTAGAATCAGTCCACAAGTACAGCTGAAATAACATAAGGTCAAGAACTGAGATGATTAAGTTAATGAGTAAAAAAAAAAAAAGAAAATCTTATTTTTTTCATGTTTGCTTTTGTGGATCTATACCAGTTTGCAGATTTATAGGTAGTCATGGCAATAAAACCACCTGTCTCTCAGCCACAACACATTGAAATCTGTTTTTCTCTGTTTCTTCAAATCAAAAGCTGTGACATCAACATGCAGCAAAAATAATACAGAAACTGTGAGACATCTTAAGGATGCTGGACAGTTGTTTCTTAAAAAAAA